>OW818032.2:7802908-9052908 GCA_942486065.2 Calliphora vomitoria
GGGTCTCGATGTTGACAGTCTGTGGCGGTCATGTTGTTTTGCCGGCTTCTGTCAAATCTGTTTGTTTTTTATTCTGTCACTGATGCCAAATCACCGCGAATTGGACACGGTTGTGAAGCCATACTGCAAACGCTACTATGGACATTCTGCATGAATGATTTCAGGATATGATTATCTCTCGCGGAGTTGAAATGCATTGAAATGACATACACATCGTGTGATTTCACCCCGATAGACTTTCTTTTGTGGGGGATTCTATACCAATAAGCCGAAATATCATGCCATCAAAGTCAACATAAACCAGGACATCTCTCAAAAATAGACGGATCTATGCGGCAGAATCATTGAAAATTTAACCTCTCAGATCCGTGCCACCAAGGTGAGCCACTTAGAACACTTGAAAAATGCATATCCCACACATATATACTTAAAAAGTTTCCCATTGAATTTCAGAAATTTCCAATTCTATTTCAGAATTTTATAATTATATTTCAGTATATTCCATTTATATTTCAGAACTTTCTAATCGTATTTCAGAATGTTTAAACTGTATTTCAGATATTTCCAATTGTATTTCAGAATTTTATATTTGTATTTCGGAAATTTCAATTGGTATTGCTATTAGAATTTTCTGAAATACAATTGGAAATTTCTGAAAAACAATTTGAAAATTCTGAAATACAATTAGAAACTTCTCAAATATAATTGGAAATGGTGTAGTGTATTATTAATTCCTTTCAAAATATAGCCCAGATGAGAAATATCAAGTAATTTAAAAGAAATTAGTCAACAAACACGATAAAAAGTAAGAGTGGCTCGACTGACTGTTCTAAGCACTGGAATGACCAAGGGCTGGCAACTCATCAACCACTGCTGCTTAAACAACAACTAATCAGATAAATATTCACTCCTATTATGTATATCGTTGTCAACACAAAGTATTGGCATTTGCATAGTCGTAATCGATAATGTTTGGTTACTATTGAAAACAATTTGCAATTTTCTAAGGCTCATTAAAGTCGACAATGTCTAAGAATGAGTCTTTGCTGTCGACACGATATTGGATAATGACTCATACAAAAATTAAAAACAGTTGCGATTAGAGAAATAAAAAATTAAAATCAGAACTTAAATATGCAATTTCAAATAATTTTAAACATGGTTGGGTTGAAATTTAAAAAATGGTGCCACTTAGCGGAGTTTGAAATACCATCGAGAAGAAAATCCTTGCGTCCAGCAATGCAGGAAATCCTTACTAATGTAGCTGGTGTTCGAATTAACATAGTGTAGAAAATTCTTGCACCCGGCCGAATGCAGGCTGTACATGAAATCTTTACTAGCGAAGCCGGTGTTCGAAATATTCAAATTATTGCTTAATTTCTTTACTTTGAAGCTTAAGTGTTTGTGTCACTGGAATTCAATAGAAAAACCTATTTTTTATACGAATAATTAATAAAATTAAACAGTTGTCAGGAAATAAATAGTTGTTTCTTTTAAATTATCCTGTTATCGATAATTTAAAAGAAACAACCAACACAACATTGTTGGTAAAAATCGATTTAGCGTCGAGGTGATATCGATGTCGACTCGAAAAAACAACGACTATGAAGTCATGTCGACAATATAGGGGTGATTGAAAACTATTTTAAGTGAAATTTTTTTTTTTTTTTTTTTTTGCTTTTTTTTTTTTTTTTGCATTTTGCATTTTCTCGATTTTAAATAGCAACCGAACCAGAACTATACCCGATATAATTATGTACATTAGGGTGGCCCCAAAATTAAAGTTGCGGATGTTCCCGCCTAAAATGTAAATTTGATTCATTCTAAGACTACGTTTTGAAATTTTTTCGTCCTGGGGTCAATATTTGGCGAGCTGGATCAAAGGAAAAAAAGGTCCTTTTTTGAGGTTTTTTACATTTTTTCCATATTTCTTCCAAAGGAAGTATATGTAAATTTGGTATCATGTGAAAGGTCTTTGAGAGACGCTTTTAATTGGTTACTAGAAATTTAAGAAAAAAAAAATTTAATTTAAAAATTTTAAAAATTTTCGACAAAATTTTAGTTTTTTTTAATTTGTTCATAGAATTTATTCAAATACATAGATGAAATTTCTTGATCATAAACATCATGTAATTTCACCGAAACGGTTTTTCTCGTTTTTTAAAATTCAGTCCAGTTCAATGATTATTCAAATTTATTTAAACCTAATTTCATCCCTATCTGACAATCTCTGTATACTCAATTCATAGTATATGTAATGGGCATCAAAATAACTCAAATTGTATAAGCTTTCACCATTTCGATGAAATTACATGATGTTTATGATCAAGAAATTTCATATATTTATTTGAATAAATTCTATGAAAAAATTAAAAAAAAACTAAAATTTTGTGGAAAATTTTATAAATTTTTGAATTTTAATTTCTTTTTTAAGTTTCTAATAACCTATTGAATGCGTCTCTTAAAGACCTTTTATATGATATCAAATTTACATATACTTCCTTTGGAAGAAATATGAAAAAATGTAAAAAACCTCAAAAAAGGACCTTTTTATCCTTTGATCCAGCTCGCCAAATATTGACCCCAGGACGAAAAAATTTCAAAACGTGGTTTTAAAATGAATCAAATTTTAATTTTAGGCGTGAACATCGATACCTTATTTTTTCTCCATACAAACGGAGCCACCCTAATGTACATATCATGTTTATAAGTTATTTAAGCGCTTTGGAAAGTTGATTTCAACAAACAGACGGAAATGACTATATCAACTCCGCTATCTGTAACGTTCCAGAATATACATACATATATACTTTATGGGGTTCCAAATGAAAAATCTAGAAATTACAAACGGAATGACATACTTATATATAACCTTGCCAATCATGGTGAAGGGTATAAAAATGGTTTGAATATTGAAAGTCATCATGTCATTGTTTAAATAACTATTTTTGTTAGCAAAAGAAAAACCTTAGGAAATTAAGCCAACCACTTGTTAAAAACTTGGCATCATTCAAAAAGAAACAGGGAATTTATATATACAATTTTTTAAAAAAATCTCTATAAAATTTTTATTTCAATACTAAAGAAAATACAAAATACTATAAATGATATTAAGAAATATAAAATAAAATGAGTGATACATGAAGGGAAGCTACAGATAAAATGAGATTGCACTTGTTAAACAAAACAAAAATAAATGAAAAAAATGTAAATTTAAAAGAAAGAAAAATATTTAAAAAATCGTTGGGTTTGGAAAATCACATTTTTTGTATTTAAACATACATACGTTCAATAAGTATTAATGAGTAAAAGACGACACTATTTTAAAACATAAATAAATAATAATAAAGGAAAATAAACAAAAAAAAAAAAAAAACTAATTAAAAAGGAAAACTTTTTCTTAAATGTTTGGAAAAAAATCTAAGCAAAAAAGGTAAAATAAAATAAAATTAAAAAAAATAAATATTGCACTGGGAATTTTAAGATCTAAACAAATTGAGTTCTTACCCTGATTTTTAAACATGATCAATTATAAAATCATATAATTATAAATGAAAAAGAATTTTACATTTAAGAATTTTAAAGGATTAAGGGCAATTTATAATAAATGTTTAAGGAATTTTTGTAAATTTTTTTTTAAAATGTCGAAAAAAAAAAGTTTTCCTTTTCGTCTATATTTACGTTTATGTTTTAATAAAGTTACTATTTTGTATCAATGATTATTTATAATAAAATCCTACGTTTGTTATTACGTTTAAACTACGCTAAAATATATATATATATATAAGATTTGATTTTGTTTTAAATATTTTTTATAATTTAATTTAATTTTAACATGCATTCATCGGGCAACAACATTTTGGATTTTTCCTTTTTCAAGTTTCAAATTTTAAGACACCAAAAAAGAAAGTATATGGTACATATATGTATAAATATAGTAAGTAGTATATTGAAAATTCTATGACATTTACATACACACATTTGCATATATACAATTTTAAATTATAAATAAAAATGTTAAATGTAAAATAAAAAACAAAAAAATCTTAAAAAATAATTGTTAAACATAAAAAAATAATAATAATCAATGCTGTTTTTATTGCTGTTGTTTTGTTTTTTTGCAACAACAACAAACGGGAGATTTAGTTTAGGTGGGGACAAGAGACAGTGTTGAGAGTTTTTAGCTTTTTTAGAAAAAGAAATGGGCGGGGGGGGGGTAGGTAAGGAGAGTTACTTAAAAATTAGTTTTAATAATTAAAATCAATTAATAATTTCACATTTACGACGCTTACGACGCTTACAACTTACAAAATTATAACATCAAATTAATTAAATAATTACACACACAGACATACACACACACACACATAATAGTAGTTATTAAATTTGTTGTTTAAATGTATAATAATAATATTATTATTTATATTGTATAAATACCGAAATTAAATTAAAAAAATAAAAATAAAAAAAAAATATGTATGTAAGTATGTATATATAAAAAAAATCCTTAAACAACTACTTTTCATAAAATCATAAGAGTTTAAAAAGTTTTAACACAAAAACAGTCATTTCAAAAAAACTAACCTCTTTTGTTTGTTGTTTGTTTTTTTTTTATGGTTTATGGTAAAGAGAAGTAGAAGAAAGGCCCAGAAAAGTTTGGTTTTAATCTAGGTCTATAGTTTCTTAACGAAAACGACATTATGTTTGTTTGTTTCACTTCTTGTTCTTTTCTGGTTCTTTTATGCGAGGAGGAGTTAAAATTCTTTTAACTTTAAACAAAATCCAAAATAAAAACTTTTGGATTCGATTTCCTTTGTTTTCGATTTTTTTAACCGTTATGGGCTTTTTATGATTTTTTTTTGTTTGTTTGTTCTTTTTTTTAAGATTAATAATTAAAATTATACAATTATGTGCTTGTGGTTTTTTTGTTTGTTTGTTTTGTTTTCAATACTTAGTAAATTTGTTGGCATTTGTTTTTTTTTTTACATGTTTTAATGTTTCGTTACAAAACACATGTTTGTTTGTTTGTTTTTACGCTAATAAAAGAAATCTGTGTGGGGTGAAAGAGAAGAAAAGAAAGAATTATTCTTTTTTTCCGACCACAACAAGGATTCCAGGATTCAATATTTATTTATGATTATTTTAATAATGTATTAATATTATATTAACTTTTAACTTCACCTTGATTCTGTTGTCGTGTTATCAACCATCAACTAGTACCGGTGACGGTGGTATGTCTTCCAATCAATTATAAATGAAATTGGCGGCATCACATAAAGCATTGCTGTCATCATCAAATTTACCGTTTATTGTGTAGTTCGAACTTGTGCCATAACTCCACTCCTTCTTGATGTAGTCGCCATCGTTGGTCGATGAGGAATTATTGTGCAGAGCTCCCAAGGAGTTGTGATCTAATCGGAAGTCATCGTCGTCGGCATACAATTGAGCTGGTATTGTGTCGGGTATGGAGTGCTGATCCAAGAGATACCCATAGGTGGGCAGCGAGTGGGACAAGTCCACATGATGGTCGAGATCGTTGTCGAAATTGGACATGCCGAATTTCGAACTGGGTGGCGAGTGGGGCGAATTGGCGGAGGTGTCATCGAAGACGACCTCTTCTTTGATCAACATCTCATTGGAATTATCACCGGAGACATAGAAATTCGGTTCGGTTTTGATGGCTGTCGTAGCCAGGGACGGGGAAGATTTCTCATCTAATATATCATCGTCGTCATCAAAGTGACGGCCATTATTGACACTCGGATGATGTAAATTCGTATCATCATCGTCATCATCCATATCGGCCAGATGACGACGCCGGTGGTGATTTCGGTGGTTATTGCGTTGGTGGTGATTGTGGTGACTTTGATGGTGATGATGATGATGGCCATTAAGGCTCGCATCATGATCACGTGTACTGCGTATTATCGAAGAGGAACCCAGGGCGGCCGAGGCCAATGATAAGGATACTCCGGATTTAGAGACCACAACTGAAGAGGAACATGATGTCGATGAAGAAGAGGGCGAGGGTGAAGGTGAAGTGCCTTTAAAGATTTTCAATAAAAAACAGATTTAATTTTTTATAAAATTCACTTTTTACACATTTTTCATGAAAAATAAACAACAGTAACACTCTTCTCCACCTGAGTATAAAACAAGTTCGACTGTGCCGAATCTTAAATACCATTCGCCAAAGTATATATGGAAAAAAATCTTTGTTATTAATGAATAACCAAGTTGTTGTTGAGCCGTGTTTTTGTGAAAAAAATCGTTTTCATAAAAACCCGTTTTTGTTTTTGTGGAAAATGTTAGATTATTTGAGTGCAATGTTTTCGCTTATTTCTAGGTCATTTGTGATCCTATTTGTCTGATGTAAGTTGTTACTTTAACCTCATTTTAAACCCATTTGTACATCAGTTTATAAGATTTTCTATAACAAAATTCTCGAGAAACACGATATATTGATGTATCATATATGTCCGTAAGTTATTTGGGGTCTTCGGAAGGTTTTTGAATACAATCATAAACAGCGATGCATTTTTGGGGTATCTACAGAAACACCCAGAGTATTTGGCAGAACAGACAAACGAACATTGTAAAATCAAAACTTTTAGCTACAAGAATCCATATATACTCTATAACAGTCTTATAAACACACTAATAGTTCCAAAAAAGAAAATATATGTAACCCCTTACCTCTATGTTGAATGGCACTGGCAAATACTGAACTTGATAAAGATGTTGCACCACCAGTCGAATGTATGATAGGAGTTTTACGCATCAATTGCTGTTGCAATGCACTACTACTGCTGCTGCTGCTTGTTATGTGGCTACTACTGCTATTATTATGACGTATGACTTGAGCATGATGTTGCGGCTGTGACGTTTGCGACAGCAGTGTGTCAACACCTTTATTATCGTTATTATGCAAATAGTTATTAATCACAATGGCTCGTGTCGGTGTGCCACCATTCAACAAAATCTGTCTAGTCTGTCGCAATTGTTCTTGAGATGTATTCGACGATTCGGAGGAATCATCGCCGGTGGCTGAGACAATTGTATTTTTGACACAACTAGTTGTTACATACTGGTGGCCATTCAACGAATTGAGACCATCACTCATGGCCGAGTTCTCATCTAAATCATCGTGCATCGAGTGTTGACTGAGCAGAATATTGCCACTGGTGCTGGGTCTCTCCAATGGGCTGGACGCTGTTAGTTGGGGCTCCATTTTGATGATGGTCGAAGTGGGTGAATTGTGAGCACTGCTGGCATTGCTGCTGGAACTTGTATTGCCACTCGTTGTGGTACTGGTGGCTGTTGACTTAATAGTTGACGTTGCTTGTGACGTTTGAACACGTTGATGGACTTGCATGTGTGTTTGCAACGATGATTGAGTGTGCAATTTCTTTTTACAGATTTTACATTCGAATGGAAAATCGCCAGTATGTGTGCGAGCATGAATCTTGAGATTGTAACGTTGACCAAAACCTTTACCGCAAACTTCACATCTGTGGGAAAAAAAAAGGGAAAACATTGTATTCATTAATAAAATAAGTCGGAGTAAGTACTGTATTCGGCTGTGCCGAATCTTAAATACCCTTCAACTGAATATAATGAGAATTACAAAAACGACACTGGTATAAACACTAGAATATTCATATTCAGTGTTTGTTATTAGGGCTTATCGCTGATCAGATGGATGCAGTTACAAATTCTAACCATTTTCAGCAGACTTTGTCTCTTTAAAGATAATAGAATAAAATTCGATATATTTTAACATTTAGGTTTTCTCTAAAAACTTTGTTGTTTAGAAGTTTTATATCAGCAGCATGTAATTTAATTGAAATTATCAAAAACTATGGTTTTATTTTAAAAACTTTTTTTACTTAGGATGGTTCAAAACAGTCCGATCTTTTATTTGATGCTGTTTAATCTAACAAAACACTTGTACGAGTAAACAAGGTCAAACAAATTTGTGATAATAAGAAGTGGTTACGCTTTTTTGAGTAAATATTTGTCATGTACTAGGTTCGTACTTTTCGTATATCATAAGAATCAATAATAAACGTATATATGTATATATTTTTTAGGGTCTTAAATGAATATTTCTCAATGTTACACACGGAATGATAAACTTATATATTCCCTCATTTAACACTTTTGGTGGTGGAGGGTAAAAACAAGTTGTATAAATGTAAGAGTTAAACATCAAGTGAAACAGTTTCCTCTGATTTATTTGCTATAGCCTAAATTCAGACAAATATATGATAACCAAATATTTAGATAATTTCTCTAACGTTCAAAAGAAGAGTCTAAGAACTTTCAGTTTGATAAAAGACAAAAATAATTTCCACTTACTTGTGCAACTTAACGCCTGAATGCAATTTCGAGTGTCCCCTCAATGATGCCAAAGCGCTAAATTGTTTGCCGCATATTTCACACGTCAGATTAACATTTTCATTGTGGATCTTTTTGTGGACCTTAAAGTATTCGAAACTCATGAATTCCTTGTGACACACTTCGCACTTGTACTTATGACGTTCGGACTGTTGTCCGGTGTGCACGCGCATATGTTTGATGAAATTGGGACGAAAACGGACGACACGACCGCAAATTTGACACTCGTACGGTTTGCAGCGAAGACAGTGTTTCTCGTAGTTTTTCAATGATTTCAAAACCATGTTGCAGATGGCGCATTTCATGTTGTTGGCATGGCCGGAACGATGAATTTCGAAGAGTTCTTTGTTGTCGAATTTCTCAACACACTCCATGCACTGATATATTGTGCCACCACCAACTATGGTGCCTGGTGCTGACGGTATGGAGGTGGACGATGGTGAGGCGGACGAAGAGGAGGAGGGTGGCGAGGTGGATGCTGTATTGCGGGTATAAGCTGCCTGGGCTTGGGCTGAAGTTGATGCAATGGGATGCTGTTGTGTTGAATGGGTCGAAACGGATGATGATCGGGGAGGTGGAGATCTTGTTGTTATTGTTGTTGATATGGCAGCATTTGTTGTTGCAGACGACGCTGATGGAGACGACGACGAGGAGGACGTGGTAGAGCCGCTGTTAATAGTCATTATTGTAGTTGTTTGATGTTGTTGTTGTTGTTGCTGTTGTTGGTGTGCCTGTTGAAGTTGAGTCTGTTGATTGGTCGTTAAAGCATTTGCCAGCATTTGATGGGCATTGGAAGTTTGAGTTATGGTTGAAATTTGTGATGAATTCCCTGTATTATCTGTAGTTGTGGTTGTAAGCTGCTGCTGCTGATGCTGCTGTGGTTGTTGCTGAGTGGTTGTAACCATTATGGGAGTTCCAGTACCAGTGGAACCATTTCCCATGGGGGCAGCCTGTAGTATTAGTTGCGTTGTTTGGCCATTGGCACCAACTTGTTGTTGTACGACATTCAATACAGCCATCGAGCCATTACGACTCAACACAGCAGGCATACGTACCAAAGTGGTGCCGCCCACATTGGCTACGCCGTTGCTAATGAAAACTGGACGTCTTTGAAGATGGGCTAAAGCTTCCGAAACTGGCACGGTTACGGTGCGTGTGCCAGTGCTCACTATGGAACCAGCGGGCAATACCAATTGAGTGGGCTGGCCATCGGCATCGGTAGTGGTGACTGTAGTGGCGGCACTGGTGTAGGCCAAACGTGGCGTATTATCATTTGTTTGTACCTCCATATTTTCCACTTTGATCTGTGTGGCATCTAAATGTGGAGGTTCCTCGTCTAATTCAGCTGCTTTGGCCTCTTCTTCGATATCTTGCAGATTCTCATCATTCAATTCGGGATCTTCTTCGTCGTCTTCGGTTTCCAAAGAATGATGATCCATTGAGGCGGCCGCAGACAAGGGCAGGGAATTGTAATTGTGTAAATCCGAGGAGCGTACAATGATACCGCGTCCATTAAGGAAATGATGTTGCGGACGACGCTGTTGTTGCTGCAGTTGTTGTTGTTGCTGTTGTTGAGTAGAAGTTGTATGATGTTGTGTTGTTGGTATTTTTGTTTCAATTATGGACTGTTCGGCGTCTTGACTGGTTTGACTTAAATCGGAAGCGCTTGTTATTGGTGTAGTTGAATTCGGTGGGGTCTCTAATTTATAAATGGCAGCTGCTATCGTTTTCTTAGCAGCTGCAGTCGATGATATGGCCCCCTGAGAATTGCTGGTTTCTGTATCCATTAGTTGATGACCTACTTCGCTGGCGGACGACTTGGTGGTCACTTGGTGTTGATATAATACTTGCTGATTGTGTGCCGGACGATGTGGCTGCTGATGATGGTGGTCATCGTCGTCATCATCATCATCTTCGTGCTCCATGGGAGCATCTTGTAAGATAAATTCGATTTGTTGTGACAATGCACTGTCATTCATGGCCATTAGGCCTTCTAGATCCTTAGAAGCCATAGAGGAACCATTGCTTATTGCAAATAGCGAGGGAAGACTGCGCGAAGATAAACCTCCAGTTGTATTATTAGAGCCATCCATATTTTTAAGCTGCAGCTTTTTTTGATGTGTATTTAAGTTTAATTTAAAAGTATTTTCAATTGTTTAATTCTATCATTTAGTTTTTTTTTTTTTTTTTTTTTGCAAAAATTCTTGTTACAAAAATTCTTCAATTATAAAAAATGTAGCGTGTGTTTTTTTTATTTTAATTCTTTAATTCACATTCATTTAAACTAATTATTTCGTTTTTAATTTTCTTCTTTTTTCAGAGAATGTTTTTCTTTTTTGTTTTGTACTCGTTTATATTCATTTTAATTTTTTCCACTAGAAATTTATTCCTTTTTCATAAAGCATTTATTTCTTTTCTTATTTTATTGAATTTATTTGTTTTTTCTGGTAAATGTTTTTTTAATTTTCCGAAGTACTTCATTTATTTATTTATTAATTTCATTTTCTATTTTTAACAAAAAAAAATAAGGAATTTATTTTACTACGCATAATATTTTACTCGATTTTCTTTTTCTTCATTTTCCTTTTTCATTTAATAGTTTTTCAAAGTTCACCTTTTTCTCACACACACACACTCACACAAATTTATTCAAGCAGTCAAACTCTTTTTTCCATGGAAAACGTCAATGATTGAAATAAATTTTCTTTGAAAATGGAAAACTTTTTACTCGTTCCTCTTTTTTACTTTACGTGATTTTTTCTTTGTTTCTCTGTTTGTTTTACCCAGCAATTTTCTTTCATAAACAAAATTTGCACAACGTTTATAGGGTTGCACTCTGGTTGTAGCAAAGCTCAGAGTTGTAAATATTAGTAGTATACAAATAAGGTACTATTTAGATTATTTTACATGCTATCAAGATGTGAGATTCGAATAAGATAGTAAAATAAATATTCTTAAGTTTCTTTATTAATAAGTACATAAAATGTATTATTTAACAAATTAATAAATGCGTTAATTTATAATGAGATCCAAATTATCTTAAATAGCCAAAGATTTATGTTTCAAAATACATCATTTTTTATAAATACATTGAAAATTTAATTTTGCTCTTAAAATTTTTTAATAATATTCCCTAAAAAGGAAAGCAGATCTGATCTTACGAGACTTCAGGACTAACAATAAATATACATATACATAGTCTGAAAATAGAATGGGCCCTATTTTTGAAAACTATATTCCGTAATTTCGGAAATACAAAACATTAATGTATGTATATTTCTTAGATAAATTCTAATTTACTAGGTTTTTTTTAAAAATAACCATTTAAGTTCAACAAAAATATATTTATCTTTATATCTTCTGCAATAAAGAAGACTAAAGCAAAAATAATATTTATGAAAATATTTATTTTATTTTAATAATTTCCTTGTAAAATAGTTTTAAAAAATTGCATAAGTCAAGATGAGTGAAACAAGTCGACCGGTTCAGAGACGACAGCGCGCCGCCGCCGCTTATATTTTAGAGTTTGTAGCCGCCGCCGTTTTTGGCGGCTCAAAGTAAGCCACCCATATTTTTTTGAATTTTCAAGTCAATAATATTTGTCTAAAAAAGTGATTTACAGAATTTCCTTGTGGCCGTACAAGCACGGAAGATGCCGAACATTCTGGACGACCGAAATAATTGAAAAATATCACGTAATGTATTGGCCGATCTTAGATTGTGAAAGCCATAGGCGTCTCATATGACTCCGGTTTAAATTTTGAATGATCGCTTTTGTATGAGAAAGCTTTCTGCAAGATGTCTGCCGCGTTTGCTCGCAATCGGGTGCACAAATGTGCAGTTTCCATGGTAAAAATCCATGAATTAGGCTACGAAATGCTCCCTCTCCCTATTTTACGAATTTAATCCCGAGTTACAATTTCTTGTTTTCAAACCTGAAGATGAACGATGAAATCATTTCATGACCTCGAATCTTATTTTCTTGGAAGGGGTACAAAAATTGGAGAAACGTTAGACAAAGTGCATAGAGCTCAAGGAGACTATGTTGAAAAATTAAATAATTTTTTATCCAACAACATGTGTTTCCTTCAAATAGTCACGGACATTTCATTCACCCTCGTATATGCCTAAATTATGGTCGACAAAAAGAAGATTGATTTAAAAACAAAATTAAAAAATTAATAAAAAAAATATAAATTTTTGTTATTAGGACAATTAAAGCCGAAAATTTTGCCGCAGCCGTTTTACATAGGCGCCGCCGCCGAAAAAAATCAAAAAGCTGCCAGCCGCCGCCGCCGAAAATGTAAACGATTTTAGTGCTGGAATGAAGCCAAAAACTATCAATTAATAATACAGCAGTCAATGAAATACAGAGGCATTGTTGGGAGAATATGGGTAAGTCGACTGAATAAAAAAAACACTTAAGTGCATAAATACGGTCAAATGTTGTGTTGGAAAACTTAACTACGTTATTCATATCATAAATAATTCTATGTCTGAAATCGGATACGGATCCCTTTTAAACCATATTATGTATACATACGCTGAGGAAAGACCCAAACACGACAATGAACTCAAATACACCTCTAGATTTGTAACCAAATCGTCCTTTTTTTCAATTGGCTTTCCTAATCGCCAGATCTCAATCCCAAAAAAACCCATAGGAAATTATAAATCGCAAAATACGGATTCAAAATTATATCACGAATAAAGCTTTATCAGATGAGTTTACACGGGAATCGCAAAATATTCCAAATGTGACTATTGATTCTTTAATTGGTTCAATGCATCGTTTTTGTGAAGCAATAACAAAATAGCAAGGGATATCCAAAAACTGTCACTAAAAGGCCCCTACAATTTTTGTAAAAATTAAACTTAAGTTTACATTGTTTTGCTAATACCTAATAATGAATACTTTTTTTTTTTTTTTTTTTTTTTTTGCTATTTTCAGTATTATTATTGTTCTTATTTTTTGTTGTTAATATAATAGCGGTATTCACAATGTAGAGTACTTGGCCTGGTAATGTAGTAAAAGAGCACAATATCAAAAAACTAAAAACAAAATACATTAGCGGTATTCATAATGTAGAGTACTTTGCCTGGTAAAGTAGTAAAAGAGCACAATATCAAAAAACTAAAAACAAAATACATTAGAAATTGAAATGTTTGTCAATAAATAGCTTTTCTGTTTTTTTACTAGGCCAAGTAATCTACATTGTGAATACCGCTAATGTTTTTAAAATAAGATAGATTATAATATAATCGAAGGAGCTTGAAAAAATTAAAGCAAATAATAAGAAATAGTAACTGGGACATTTATTTGTTCCTTTAGTTTTAACCTTAATCTATTTAAATAAAATGTTGCATCGAACTATATTTTTTTATAATTAAAATATTGAATATTGAATTTATAACAAAATTCTATTTTCCATATACATGTATATGTATATATTTAAAAATGTTTATCATAAAAACATTCACGAAACTGGTATTCGATAGAAGAATGTTCATTGATTTATTTGATCTATTGAAATGGAGAATATTATTTAAAAACTAAAATATATTCGCAAATTTCTTCATTAAAAAATACAAATTGTATCTTTTTTATTCCTTCCATTTTGGAAATATAAAGAAATTACCAATAAAATTTATATAAAAAATTTTGGATTTCTTATACTAATTACAAAATTTCAAATTAGTACTTGGACATTTTTGCCATGATCCAAGAAATTGCAACTGTGTTTGTTTTATTTTTCTTTATTTTAAGTATTTCACCTGTATTCTTTCATGGTTTATTTTTATCCAACAATTCCTCCAGTTTTTCTGTTTTGTATTTTTTCTCACCTCTCATTACACTCTTATTCTTTCTTTTTTTTGTTATTTATTTTCTTTTTTTTTTTGTTTTGTGTCTTATGTTATAATCACTTTTTCGCTCGTGTTGTTTTTTGTCTTTTTGTAATTTTTGTTTTCTCCATTTACCACTAACCAAACAACTTTGTGCATCTCTTTTGCACACTAATCATCTCTCGCTTACACACATTTGCATGCACTGGCAAACACAATAAAGAACCAAAATCTGTTTTATTTTCATTAAGTTGGAGCTCGGCGGGGTGGTAGGCATTTTTTATTGAAATTGTTTTTTTTGGTCGCTTTTTTGGGGTTGAATTTCAATGAAAGCCGCAAACAAAAAATCTCTGAAAGAGGATGATTGAAGGGCAAAGAGGATGCGGCATAAAACTCAAAAAGGCACAATTAAAACAGCAGAACAAGAATGAAACAAATAAAAAATCACAATTCAAGCGAAAAAAACGATGAAGAATGAAAAAAAAAGTTTTATTGCTTCCATTTTCAAACAAATTTTCTTTGTTTATTTTATAATTTCCACTTGATTTAAAATTTAGCTAAAATATTTATTACAGCACTTTTCTTCTATAAACAAAACACATCCAGTGTGTTTTTGTCTTTTCGTGTGTTTATTTTATTTAAATGAATTTGGTTATTTTTTTTTTTGTTTATTTTATGATAATGAATTTTATTTTTTTACTTTTCTATTCAAACAAGAAATTTTATTGAAGACAACCGTCCACCGTATATTTTTTTTTTTTTATTTTTCCACCATTTACTTTGGCTTCATTCTTTTACGTTTATTGATTTCCTTACCGAAAAAAAATTATTGTAAATGGGACTTTTTCGATTTAATTTTAAATTGGTGAATGCACTCTATAAATTTAGCAATTTACAAATGATTTTTGCACGATATTCTATACTGTTCATTTAAATATGTGTTGCACTTGAAAAATATATTAAAATTGTAAAATTTTCCATTGAAAATTACAAAGAAAAAATGTAAAAGGATTTTTTCAAAAGAGTTTTTTCCCAGTACTGCGTTATTTCATATTTGCTCGTCGTTTTCCTTTTCATTTTGCACCAAATTCGTTGGAGACCTTGCATAGTTGCATTCTGAAGTTTAAAAGGGGTTTGTAGAGTTAATGCAACACTGTATGCTTCTGCTATAGGTTGTTGTAATAAAGTGGTGTGGAAATTATTTATATAGGGTTTACTAGAATACCAATTAGCTTAAATCTCGATCATTAACAAATTAATATAATAGAAATTACAAACTTATAAGTGCTCTTATGAATAAAAATACATATGTTAATAAAATCAACTCAATCAGAAATCACTTCTAAATTTGTTCACTACTTTATATAATAAATATTTCTTAAAGAAAAAGTCAATAAAACACAAACAGGTCTATAGTTCTGTAAAACATCTGGTTATTTTCGGACGAACGTAAAAATGAACATAATATATCATTATTGACGTTTAAAATTATCCAAAAGCAATAAATAGTTTGCTTGCATGTCCTAAACATCACCATAAATTTTCAAGATAATTGACGAATTTGATACAAACACAAAGTGCTACAATATTCCTGCCCTGTACATAGACCTCTGTTACCGGCTACTCAAAAATGCCGGATTTATATAATATATTATTATATTATGTAAATAATGCATAGGTTTCCAGGCAGCCGCGAAGTGAAGAAAAAGAGCAGCTCACGTGGATCCAGGCAATAGGTCCCTTTGTGTTACCTGAAAGTAAAGAGACAGAAAAAGAAGGACAGAATATATATGAAAAAAGAGAAGTGGACAGTCAAGATTTGGTTAAGATTGAAGAGTGAAGAGGAAAAGAGAGAGGAGAGTTTATTATTATTTGGTCACTCCGTGGAGATCCCCATATTTGATCTGGTTAGCCAATTACTATTCCTTACAAAGGCATTAATGCACTCAAATTCGAAAGGTCAGAGTGACTAGACTAGATGTCACAGAAACCATAAGCGTAGATTTTCTAATGCTGGACAGTGACAAAGGAGATGAACAATTGTCTCATCCTCCTCCTCGTTTTGACAACTTCTGCAGAAGTCGTTGTAGGGCAAACCAAGACTACTCGCGTGATTGTTAAAAGTGCAGTGACCGGTAATGGCCACCACATCACTCAATTATGAGCGTGTCAAGCCAAGAAGATATGTTGTTCGTCCGCGATTCAGTCGGGGCCATATCAATCTGGTAGTAGTACATGTGGGTTCACAACCCCATCTTGTCTGAGCAAGCTCATAGCAGAAGTCAGTAATGTGAAGCTTACATTTGGATAACGGAATCCCATATAGGAAGTCTATGTCTCCGTCAGGCAACATGACGCCTTTTTTCGCCAACTCATCAGCAACACAGTTGCCTGTGTCTACGTACCCACTTGAGTGCGACTGTTGAATGTCTCGCCATCCTGTTTAAGGTTGCCCGGCATTCCGGATAATGCATATTCACATATATTTTAACGAAGAATAATTACATTAATAATTTTTTTAATCGGTTAATCGTAAATATCTACTAACTAAATTATTCAATCTCTAATGTTTTGATGTCAATTGCCAATTACGATATACAGTGGTGGCCATGAGGTTAGCACACTTCATACTTGCTGTTTTCTAAAGCAAATTTTTTCATTTCATTGCAATTATAAACTAAAGTTTTTGGTAATTAGTGTTGTTTATGGTGTGATCAATAAGTCCCGTTACTTTTTTTTTTGCATTCTATCGCTATTGTCTTTCAAATTTGCATTTTAGTGCAGTAATATGTAAAATAAGCTGGACACAATTTTAGCACATATAAGTATAATTAAATTTTTTAAAAGTTTTTTGAGTGTATAAATATTAATTGGTAAGTTTAGGTATTATTTAATCAATGAGGAAGACAAACTGACTTAATAAACATTATTTAGATATGGCTAAAAAAAAGTGGTGTACAGAGGAACAACGAAAGATTATTCAACAAATGAACTCGAGAGGAACAAGTATAAGTGAGATTGCTTATACTTTGGAATGCTCCAGGAAGATGGTTTATAATGCACTAAGACATATTCAGAAGTATAAAACATCTAAAAATGTTACACAGGCTCCTCGGCCCAGAAAAACTTCACGTAAAGAGGACTCTTTAATATACAGAGCCTCTGTCGAAGATCCTTTTAAGAGCTCCACCGGAATCCAGAGAGAAATTTCAGGAAAATATGGTATCAACGTGTCCAGCAGAACGATAAGAAGAAAACTTAATGAACAAAATTTACGTGGATGCATTTCTCAGCATAAGCCACATGTTTCAAAAAAGAACATACAAGCTCGGTTGTCCTTTGCTCGTGAGCATTTGGAAAAGCCGTCAATTTTTTGGAAAAATGTCGTTTGGAGTGATGAATCTAAATTTTGTAGATTCGGATCAGATGGTAAGAGGTATGTATGGCGTCCTCCGAACATGCAACATAATCCAAAGTACACAAGTAAAACAATAAAACACGGTGGGGGTAATGTGATGGTGTGGGCAGCATTTTCTGGGTATGGTGTTGGTCCTATAAAAAAGATTGATACTCGTATGGACCAGTATGTATACCAGAATATACTTCTAAATACAATGATACCTTATGCAGAGAAAAACATGCCACTTAGGTGGCGATTTATGCAAGATAATGATACAAAACACACCTCACGCTTAGTGAGGTGTTGCTTGGAATCAAACAATATCGACGTGTTACAATGGCCAGCCCAATCTCCGGATCTCAATCCTATTGAGAACCTTTGGAATGATGTGGAGCAGCATGTAATGAGAGAAAAGCCTGAAAATTTGGCCGATTTATGGAAAGAAGTAGAAAAAGCTTGGAATGATATTTCAGTGGATCGCTGTATGGCCCTTGTAGAAAGTATGCCAAGGAGACTAGCAGCTGTGATCAAAAATAAAGGGTATCCAACTAAGTACTAAGTTTTTAGTGAAATAAGTTTTTTTGTTTTGTTACTTTTTTAATATGAATAAACTTTTTTATTTTGTGCTAAAATACTGTCCAGTGTTTTTTTGAGGTTATTCTATTCTGGATAGAAAAACGCAAAATATATATAAAGGAATAATGCTGGACATGATGGGATGTGATCTTAGAAGGACAAGTAACACGCATGCAAAAGATATCATAAAAAAATTAAGAAATATAGGAAATATTTGCGTTTAAAAATAGCAAGTAGCTAGTGTGCTAACCTCATGGCCACCACTGTATATAATGTTTTTTTTTTAGAACACTATCTTCATGTTAAGAATTTTTGAAAATTTACTTCTACGATAAAAGCAACTCAATCAGGATTTTCAAAAATGGGTATCAAAAAATGTTTTTACCTTCGGGATATGTCACTTCATTTTCATCTCCGACTCAAGCTGTCGAAAAAATCCGATTTATCGTTATCTGCAATTACGATTTAAATACCGTTACCGAAATAATGTTACCACTAAAATACAATTTTTTTATAAATAATTCCAAATTAAATAAAATACCCAGACCATAACACCCGATTATATTTAATACATTGGATTTATTTTCAAAATTATTTGTTCTAAACAAATTTAAAAAATTTTAAAACTTTAAATAGTGTGGATATTTGAATAGTGATGCTTTAAGTTATTTATGTAAAATTAGGCATTTGTTTAATAAGTCGACTTTTAATAAATAGCAAAAGTCGAGATGTCGACAATTCAAGAATTGGAAAAAGTCGAAAGTTCGAAAAGTAGACCTTTTAAAAATCGAAAAAGGTCTAATAGTCAATTTTGAAATTCTGTTTTGAATTTGACTTTACTCATTTCCTCTTGGCAACAAACTGATAAGTCATGACTTAAGGCCTAATTAGTTTGTACGTTCCGTTCCGTAACGGATCAGCTGTTTTGTTTTTATCTTATGGGAAGTTGTATATGTCGTTAGTTTTTCTGTAACGTTGCCGTTCTGTTGCGGATGAATCTGTTGAAAACAGAATTCTGTCCGCAACGTTAAGTGACAACTAAAACAGCTGTTATCATATGCAGACAAAAATGTTAACAATATGAAGGCAGTGGTGCCAACATTTTTTGAAAGGCAAATATTTATTATTTGCAAAAGAATAAAAAATATAATATTTTCAAAAAAACATTGAACATTTTATAAAATATATGTAAATTTGTACTGATGTATGTAAAAAATTTAGTTTAAATTAAATCTTGCTAATGAAATCATTCTAAAAATGTTTACAATAATATGTTGACGGTCTAAATACAACAAACACTAAAAATAGTAACAAAATCACCAAGTTGGTTCTTTTGATTTTTATTTCAAAAACAGCTGATACGTTCTTACGGAAAAACTAACTACAAAATGACAGGCTACAGAACGGTACAGAACAGAAACGTTACAGAACGCAAAGACTAATGGAGCCTTTATGCATTAAACTCATTGAAGACAGCAGACTACCAACTGCAATCTGTCAAAAGTAAAAATACACACGTTTATATGAAGACGATTCTTTTGACGACAGCACAGATATACGGCCACTCGACTACTTCTGTCGCTGCAGCCGAATTAGGCTAATTTCTATTTTTGTCATCTACAAAACAGAAATAGTGCTGCTATTATAATAAAAAATTAAAACAATTTTAGTGTTTAAAAAAATATATTTTTTTACTTTATTAAGAGAAGCTTCTAATAACCATATTGGAATAAATTAATAACAGATACATAATTAATTATAACCATATATATATTTATACTCAAAATAATTGTTTAAATCTTAATTACTTTATAATTATTTTCTATTAAAGTAAAAACAAAAAAATTAAAGTGGCACCACTG
This sequence comes from Calliphora vomitoria, assembly GCA_942486065.2. Classification (NCBI taxonomy): domain Eukaryota; kingdom Metazoa; phylum Arthropoda; class Insecta; order Diptera; family Calliphoridae; genus Calliphora; species Calliphora vomitoria. The sequence goes on from OW818032.2 coordinate 7,822,991, forward strand.
AATTATAAATCAGCTGTTTACTTTGTAGCTGCAGTTTTTAAAATAATTCAGTAGCTGCTACACGAACACAAATGCAGCTGGCTGCAATTGTAGACGCATTTGTGCTCGTGTAGCATGCTGTCATCGTGTAGCATGCTGTCATCAATGTGTGTTTAATGCAAAACAATGTGTTTATCAAGGGGATTTTATAGAAAGGTAACGGCAGAAGTACAACAACAATAACAATATAGGTTACAAACGCAATAGACACAGTCCGAACTCAAATAAGATGGTGTCAGTCAACTAACTGATTACTTTTTTTTCGCTTGTTTGGTTTTAGCGTCTGTCAAAGCTTGTTTTTATATTTCAATATCTATATATTCTATGTTTAATAAAAAATTTATTTTTTACATAAATAATATTTTTTCATTTCTGTATGAATTCGCTTTGAACAGACCTTTTGTTTTTGTAAAAAAATAGTTGAACTGTCAAACTTACCTGTTGTTTTTAGTTATTTTGTGTTTATTGTACTTTTCACTGCAACAAACACAAGTGAATTCGACAGTTCAAACATCTTAACAAGTAAAGAAGAAAATAGCTTAGCTAAGGTCTCCTTCCTTATATTCACTTAGGTGTCTGTTAAATGTCTTAACTTCCACACATTTTCTTTGTGTGTAGAAAATACAACATTTAACGTTTTTAAAAAAACCTTACAACACTGGATATTGTGTAAACACGCCCTACCACATTCTTGTTGGATTTTTTCATGGATAAAAAGGAAATCGCAAAAACACCGTTGCTTATTTCCGTATTATACTAATTTATTGTTTATAAAAACCTATACTCTTATTAAATATAAAGAATAATTAAAACAACTATATGAAACTACTTTATAATTATATTATAATTAATTATAATACAATAGAATTAACTAAAGTTTTATTTGGATAAAATACTACCATTTACCGACTAATGCAACTGTGGGCACTAAAGTGTTACTTTTTTTCATTTATTTATTTAATGAGAAAATTTTAGTTTGTGTTTTGCTCTGGTAAAAGACGGGTCAACGCGTTTACGTACAAGTTGTAGTGGTGTACTAATGACGGGTACGGGCCTCAGAAATATATATTTGCAATAGTTTTTTTATTTGTTTGTGAAAAAATAGAAAAATCAATAAAGAATTATTAACCATTGGGAGTTAATACGGTTAGAAAACAAAAATTCCAATAGTTTAACGTTTAAAAAAAGGAAGTGGCAAGAAAAGTGTTGTAACAAACAAAGTTAGTTGTGGCGTTGGGGAGAGGTATAAAAGTAAATGTTTAACAAATAAACAAAAAAGCAAGGAAAAAAATCAATATAAAAACAAATGCAAGTAAACTGGTTTCTTTCTATCTGCTACTCCACCGTGCGTTTCTCTAAACAAGAGTGTGTGTGTGTGTAATGTGTTTAAAAACCAAAACAAGTGAGAAATAAATTAAAAATTTACAAAAAGTAAATAAATAAAAGAAATTCTTGCACAATTTCATATAAAATTTTAAAGAAATAATTAAAATTACTACACAAGTAAATAAAGAAAATCAAAATTTTCAATACAAAATAAGTTCAAAAATTAAGTGAAATACCTACAAAACCATGAAAATTGTGTTTAAAATGTATAATCAAAATTTAAAGAAAATAAAAAATAAAATTTTATAGTGCAATATCTCAAAGGAAATTGAGAAAAGGAAAATATTAATTAATATTTTAACAAAATCAAATTGTTTTATAAAAAGAAAATTAAAAAAAAAATTCATTTAAAATTAAAGCTGTACAAAAAATATTGGCCAAGGTTTTGAAAAAAAAAAAGAAATAGCTAAAATTTTTTCTATCAAAAAATATAATATATTATTTGTGTATGTTGTTTATATATTTTTTTCATTATTTATATATTTTTTATTTATCTACATATAGATTTATTCTCTTATTCAGTTGGTTAGTGTGTGTTTATTTCTTCTGTTTTTCTTACCAAAATCGATTGTATTGTGGGACATACCTACCAAATTAAAACAAAACAAATAACAAAAAAAAAAAAAAAAAACGCCAAAAATGTTTGTGAAAAAAACTGAATTAAAAGATTCTTTTTTGATTTGTGTTGTTCTTGTTGCTGATTTAAATATCTTTTCTGTGTGTTTGTTTGTATTGCAAATTTCATTCACTTAAAAAATAACAACAATAATCAAAATCAACACAAATTAACGCCCCACCTTTGACTTTTTGCATTTTGTTCCTGTAACTTTGAGTGTGTATGTGTGTGTGTGTATAGATGTGTGTGCAATGTAATAAACCTCAATTACACTCAAAAAATAATGTTTATTAAAGGGAAAATTAAGATTTATTGAAATTAATATACAAAGGTTTATATTATATTAATTCATAATTTTCTTTAATTGTTTATGTTAATTGTTATGCTTAATTAGACATGTTTCAAAGTTTTAGATTAAATATTGTTTAAATATGCATTGAATTTTAAATAAAATTAATTAAACCAATTTTCTATAAAAACTAAAATATTTTCCAGAAATACAAAGTTTTTTCTAGAATTCAAATAAATTTCAAAATTCTTATTTTTTAAAGTTGCATTACATTTTCTTAAAATGTTTGAGATATTGGCATTTCCACAGAAATTTCCACCGACAATTTAACTATTATAGTTTCTAAATTTTTATAATTATCATGAGAAAATTGGGCTGAAAACCATAAACTCGATTAATTGTAAATATTTCAGTGGATTTTGTCCATGTTCCAATGTCGCGTTCTGGTACCGAATTTATCGTTTGTTATCAGTACTAAGCAATCGTTGTAATCAAATGGCTTTAACTATAATTAATAATTAATTAACTATAATTAATAATAATTATACCAAACATTTTATTTTTATTATCAAACTGTGTCTCGTTCGCTATCGTAAGTGCATCTTTTTCCAAAGTTTTTTTTTTCACCAAAATTGGCAAAAACAAATAACAGGCTGCTGAAATAAAACGGGGAAAAAGTTGCGTGATAGAAATATGAATTATGTTTAAGGAAAAAAGACGTTTGAGCAAAAAAAGTTAAAAAAGTGCGTTATCCCAATATTAATAAAAAAAATAAAATTTAAAAAATGTTAAATAGGGCCTTTAATGCCTAAGTTTTGAATCCCTATTTGAAAAGTATGTCAAACCAATAAAAAATTAAACAAATCCTTATTACAAACGTGGCGGAGTATCTTATTAAATCGTGCTGAAGGTGGTAAAAAATCGAATTCTAATATTTCAAGACGACTGCTATTAGTTTATCGTTTTAAAAAAATGTTGAGCCATTTGGCAGATTTTTCCTTTTTGCATCTAGAAGATGCATTCGGAAACGAGTTACATTTTTTGTAGCGTTCTGAATACTTAGTGAAAATTTTTTTTTTTTAGAAATATGTAGATGTATTAATTTTTGGAGATTAACCCTATATCTCCTTTGGGTCAAAATGACTCACAAACTATAAAATTCTGAACAATATTAAAATTTTTCAGTTTTTGTAAAAATTTTCCTACTAATTATTGAACTATTCCCTCAACTGAGCGAAGTGAATCGTTCATCGTACTGAGCGTTTTCAGCATGTGTAGTATGAACATATTTTTTTCAGTATTCATTAAAGGGCTACACAACCACATTTCTTTTCATGTGTGTGAAGTTAAATTCGAATTTAACTAGCACAGACAAAAACCAAATTTTTTAACATTGATGATGTTACAGTCAACATAGCACTGTTAAGCACTTAACAGTCATCATAAATAAATTATAGTACATAAAATATGTCTGAAATATGTATCTGAAATAAGTTCAGAACTCCAAAAAATAAAAAAAATTATAAAAAAATAAATTTCTGACCTGAAATAATAATAAGATATCAGAAGTAATATTGGAATTTAAATAAATTTGAGTTTTTTGAAAACAAATGCTGGAGAGGATTAGTGACCATTTTGGGAATTGGGTGAATGGTTCGCATACTACACTATATAGAAATGTTGGTCGAAGAGGTACTTGTTGGAACTGTAATAGTGGGATATCTGAAATAATCTTGGGATTTGAGAAAATTTGAGTTTTTTGAAAAAAAAAGCTCGAGAGGATATGTGACCATTTTGGAAACTGGGTGAATGGTTCGCATACTACACTATATGGAAATGTTGGTCCAAGGAGCACTTACTAGAACTGTTATAGTGGGATATCTGAAATAATCTTGGGATTTGAGAAAATTTAATTTGAAAAATTGTATTTTTTTGAAAAATTTTCTGGAGGGGATTTGTGACCATCTTGGGAATTGGGTGAATGGTTCGCATATTACACTATATAGATATGGTGGTCCAAGAGATACTTGTTGGAACTGTTATAGTGGGATATCTGAAATAATCTTGGGATTTGAGAAATTTCGATTTGAAAAATGTAATATTGCTGGAGAGGATTAGTGACCATTTTGGGAATTGGGTGAATGGTTCGCATACTACACTATATAGAAATGTTGGTCGAAGAGGTACTTGTTGGAACTGTAATAGTGGGATAGCTGAAATAATCTTGGGATTTGAGAAAATTTAATTTGAAAAATTGTATTTTTTTGAAAAATTTTCTTGAGGGGATTTGTGACCATCTTGGGAATTGGGTGAATGGTTCGCATATTACACTATATAGATATGGTGGTCCAAGAGATACTTGTTGGAACTGTTATAGTGGAATATCTGAAATAATCTTGGGATTTGAGAAAATTTGAGTTTTTTGAAAAAAAAGCTCGAGAGGATATGTGATCATTTTGGAAACTGGGTGAATGGTTCGCATACTACACTATATGGAAATGTTGGTCCAAGGAGCACTTACTAGAACTGTTATAGTGGGATATCTGAAATAATCTTGGGATTTGAGAAAATTTAATTTGAAAAATTGTATTTTTTTGAAAAATTTTCTGGAGGGGATTTGTGACCATCTTGGGAATTGGGTGAATGGTTCGCATATTACACTACATAGATATGGTGGTCCAAGAGATACTTGTTGGAACTGTAGTAGTGGGATATCTGAAATAATCTTGGGATTTGAGAAATTTCGATTTGAAAAATGTAATATTGCTGGAGAGGATTAGTGACCATTTTGGGAATTGGGTGAATGGTTCGCATACTACACTATATGGAAATGTTGGTCCAAGGAGCACTTACTAGAACTGTTATAGTGGGATATCTGAAATAATCTTGGGATTTGAGAAAATTTAATTTGAAAAATTGTATTTTTTTGAAAAATTTTCTGGAGGGGATTTGTGACCATTTTGGGAATTGGGTGAATGGTTCGCATATTACACTATATAGATATGGTGGTCCAAGAGATACTTGTTGGAACTGTAGTAGTGGGATATCTGAAATAATCTTGGGATTTGAGAAATTTCGATTTGAAAAATGTAATATTGCTGGAGAGGATTAGTGACCATTTTGGGAATTGGGTGAATGGTTCGCATACTACACTATATGGAAATGTTGGTCCAAGGAGCACTTACTAGAACTGTTATAGTGGGATATCTGAAATAATCTTGGGATTTGAGAAAATTTAATTTGAAAAATTGTATTTTTTTGAAAAATTTTCTGGAGGGGATTTGTGACCATCTTGGGAATTGGGTGAATGGTTCGCATATTACACTATATAGATATGGTGGTCCAAGAGATACCACCAGTAGTATGCGAACCATTCACCCAATTCCCAGAATGGTCACTAATCCTCTCCAGCAATATTACATTTTTCAAATCGAAATTTCTCAAATCCCAAGATTATTTCAGATATCCCACTATTACAGTTCTAGTAAGTGCTCCTTGGACCAACATTTCCATATAGTGTAGTATGCGAACCATTCACCCAGTTTCCAAAATGGTCACATATCCTCTCGAGCTTTTTTTTCAAAAAACTCAAATTTTCTCAAATCCCAAGATTATTTCAGCTATCCCACTATTACAGTTCCAACAAGTACCTCTTCGACCAACATTTCTATATAGTGTAGTATGCGAACCATTCACCCAATTCCCAAAATGGTCACTAATCCTCTCCAGCATTTGTTTTCAAAAAACTCAAATTTATTTAAATTCCAATATTACTTCTGATATCTTATTATTATTTTAGGTCAGAAATTTATTTTTTTATAATTTTTTTTATTTTTTGGAGTTCTGAACTTATTTCAGATACATATTTCAGACATATTTTATGTACTATAATTTATTTATGATGACTGTTAAGTGCTTAACAGTGCTATGTTGACTGTAACATCATCAATGTTAAAAAATTTGGTTTTTGTCTGTGCTAGTTAAATTCGAATTTAACTTCACACACATTTTCTTTTCTCGTCTTCACTAAACCATATGCTTGAATTCACTCGTCGATGCTGTAAAATTCCATCGCTTGTACTGTATATCATATCCACATTGAAAAGTGAGTGTTATGCGCAACGAATATAAAACGAATGTGATTATGTTATGTATATGATCTTATAATACTCACAAAACGAGATGTTCAATATACAACATACTAAACTAATGAGCAAAAAAAGCGACCTAGTTAATTTGAGTGAGCTGAGCTGAGAAAAGAGCGGTCAGTTCACTGAGCTAATAAACCCAACTCTATTATTTGCTGGCAACAAAAATGCCAAAATTTAATGTTTGATAAAATTCAGTTTAAAGATTATTGGTCTTTTTAGAGTTTAACCGAAAAAGTTAAATTTTAAAAAATCCTGTTTTATAATAAATTGGTATGCAATATGGAAAAGGTTAAAGAATATTAATTGATTATTAGCTGATCAGATTACTATTAGTTAAATTTTTAAATTATACAGTGTTGGAAAAAAAAAATAGAAACGATAGCTTTTTTTTCCAAATTTTGTAAGTATATTAGTCAAGTTTAGTTTTGTAAAAAAAATGTATATGCAGTTTTGTTTGTCAGACATACAGCATAAGAAAAAACATAATCATTCCTCTTTTCATTTATATTTCAATACATTATTTGACTAACTATGTAAAGAGTCAATATTTTTACTGGAAAAAATAATAGAAACGCGTAAAAAGATTAAATTTTTAGAGGCACATCTTTTTATTTTTTGTTTAAAAATTGTTTTATTTTAATATTTTGTTGTTCTATCTTTGTTTTTCACAACTTTATTGCATCTGCGACTCATGGAATCAACCATTTTTTTTGCAAACGTTCTTGTCAATGGAAAACAACTTTTCCCGGATTTTTTCCCAAAATTCGTCCTTATTTTTCGAACTGAAACCCTCCGGCTTCCTCTTGAGCACTCCACAAAGGTGTTCCACTGTGTTAAGCTCCGGTGACTGCGAATGCCATTTCATAAGAGGTACTTTGTTGACAGCAAACCAGTCCTTTACCAATTTTGAGGAGTGTTTCGGATCACTGTCCTGCTGAAACTCCCATCTCAAGGACATCTCTTCCTCACCAAATTGAAGCACTATGCTTTGCAATATATTTACGTAGTCCGGGGCGCATATTTTGTTCTTAATCCAATATATTGGACCGACACCAGAAGAAGTGAAACACCCCCATATCATGATGGATACACCGCCGTGTTTTACGGTCTGTAAATATGCACGTTTCATAAGAAAAATAAATAAATTGTAACATACAATTTTATATTTTTTTATTATTTTTTCAGATTAATGAAGAAATAAATAATAGCATTAAATAAACTTTTTGGATTTAATTCAATTTGTAATTTCTTTCCTATCATGAAAACCATTAATTTGGTTTCTAATTTACAAAATGTGTCAATTATACTATATTGTTATTGTTTCATTATATTTCATTTAAATTTTGTAGACGCTAATAAGATATATTGACATTTTTGAATATTTAAGGATTCTAACTTTAGCAATCTATATAAATATATAAATGTCTTTGTAAGTTTGTTTGTTTATTTGTTTGTTTGTTTGTTTGAGCATCACGCCTAAACGGCTGAACAGATTTTATTGAAATTTGGAGCGTAGATAGATCCTTACTTGGAAGCGTCAATAGGCTATAAATTTTTTCAATACTTGGACCAGAAAGGGATAAAAAGGGGGGAACAACGGGTAAAATTGGTACCTTTAGTTTTTAAACAATAATTACTAAACGGCTGAACCGATTTTTACATCGACAGGGGTAGCGAAGCGCACCGGGTCAAGCTAGTTATTTTATATATTTTACGAACAATTTTCAAATGCTACAATTTTCTATGAAATCAGTCAACATTTTTATAAATGTTATCAAAGTTTTTCCAAAATATGTTCAAATAAGCATCAAACTAGTTGATTTCACGACAATGAAAAAGCCGGTTGACAGGTTTCCGGTTTCGGTTTTGGATACTCTAGTCTTATTCATAATCAAATTATCTTATCAAATTAATTCCATACAAAATTTGTTTTATAAATCTTTGATAATATGAAAATTTGATTATGAATAAGGGTATAATTAGAATTTAAGTTTATAGACACTTTTCATAATGCGATGGTTTCATTATTGAAATTATGCTTGTTGTTTTGCAATGAATGTTGTAAAAATTAAAAACTGAATGAAATACCACTCATTAATAACGCGTGGAAAAAATATTGCACAACAGCCTGGTTATAAAAAATTTACGAATTTCTAAACGAACGATTCCCCTACAACAGAATTCGTTACAAAATTTAGTTATTACATTATTTTATTTATTCATATAGTATTTTTTATGTCAAAATTTCATATGTTCAAAGAATTTCGTTTGAAAATTATAAAATTCTTTTTTAATAACAAAATCGAAAACTAATTTTCTTTCGCTACTGTGAAGAATTGAATGAGCTAAATGTTTTATAAAAACATGGGATATATCTTCTGCCATTTCATAAATTCTGATAATCCTGAGATTCTGTATGACTGGAACTGCAACTCCTATAGACACAATTTTTCGAGTGTAAACTATGTTTGCTGGTTTACTTTGTTATTGTATCATGATGTATTTGCTGTTGTTGTTCGCTGTTTCGTTTTTATTTTTTTTTTGCACATTATCGGCATAAACATCATCATAAATTTGAGGGTGGTTACAAATGACGTATAAATAAATGAATGAATAAGTGCATTAAACCAACAACAACAAAATTGCTTTGTTTGACTGACTTCGTTGACTTGAACATTGCCCAGCACACATACTTACATACAAACACAAGTTGACATTAAAAGTCACACAAATACATACATAACAACAACAACAAATGAAGTCGCTACACATGTATTAAAAAAATATAACTTGTATAAATTTTAATTTGTCATTTGCTAAAGCAAAATATTTTAATAAATTTATGTACATATTACATGCAAAAACACACACATAAACACAATTACACAATGCAATTTTTCATTTTCTTTTGTTGTTGTTGCTTCTTTATAATTTTTTTTCTTAGTTTTCATTTAATAAAACATTTGCATAAGAAACAAATACAATATACATACATATACACGTACTTTGTAAGCTAAAGGAAAATTACAACAACAACAACAACGAAATACAAGAAGAAGAAGAATATGAAAAAGAACATGAACAAGAAGAAGCACAGGCAGAATATGTTAAAGCACATGACAACACTTGGGGAATTTTAAATAAAATATGCAAACGACAACAACTATAACATCACTGTATTAAAAACTAGCAACAGAGAGCGAGATGACTGAGTGAGAGTAGATGTTTTTCTAAAGAGTAATAAAATAAAATATATCACAGTTAGATTTGTATGTAAATACTTTGTAGTTAGTATGTATGTATGCAAATGAGCAATAAGTGTAACAGAGTAAGGAATTTTAAAGTGACCAGGTGTTTTTTTTTTGTTGGTATTTTTGGGTGGAAGGAGCAAGTATATTAGGGCAATTTTAAAGATATTAAAAAAGAGATTTTATTTAATTTATCTCCGCATAAATACCTATCAGTTATTATAAAAGTTGAAACTCAAAATTTTATGTAGCAACTAAAATCATATTTTACAGGAACTAATTATGGGCATTTCCACAGAAAATTATACATGTCGCGAACATTTAAATGTTAATAAAAAAATGATATTTTCTAACATAATAAACATATGGGCAATTCCACAAGAATGACTACCACGACTGAAAACCCAAAAACCCTTGAAACTTTTTTTGAAGATGATGTGTCAGTATTTAAAGCTTATTACAACATTTTATTGACAAAAATAATAGTTTAAACTGACTATATTTAATTTTTAAATTTAATTGGCGTGTTTTATGCTAAAATTGCGGTTAAAACTAAGCTCCCAATTAACATATAGTGTGAAATGAATTTGACTCTGATTGTTTATTTGCTATTATAAAATTGTTTATTGAAACCGAATGTTTATTTTCTATTCATTTTTTTTGTTTTTGTATACATATGTTTACGGAATATATATTGTTTTATTATATGAGAAAAATCTGTCACGTACGGTATGTAACGTACGATATTAAATTTTATTTATTATAAAATCATCCAATGATTGTTTTTATTTAAATATGACGGATTGTAAAGGAAAAATATTTCGTTTAGTGTAAGAAATTAAAAGAAAACATAACGCCTCTCACGATTCGCAAATTTTCGCATATTATTAAATTGACGGGAAACTAAGTTGTTAGAAATGTAACGTGCTAAATCATACTAAAGGTTGTAAAAAATGGGTGAAAATATTTCAACATAACTATCAACTGAAAGCCATATTATTATATTTCTGTTTAATCACATTAAAATATTATGTTCTAAATCGAAGATTTTTTGTCGCGTTCTTGATCCTATGTTTATTGCTAATATATTGAGAACAATAAAACGACGAAACCTACCTTTTGTTCTAATCTTAGTGCTTTTAAAATGTAATCGCAAAATACAAACAAGAAACATTTTTTAAGATGTACGAATGTCGCGTTCTTGATCATGGCCCATGTGTATTGCAAAATTTTTAAAATATCGTGAACATTTTTACGAACAAATATTTTTTAACAGAATAATGTTTTTTCATCAGAAAAAATTGTTTAATCTCTTTGTTAATTTATTAAATTAAAGTTAGTAAACATATTAGGATGGGAATTAAATTTTCTTAAAGATTTTATTCAAAAGAATAACATTTCCATAAAAAGTTTAAACTGAGCGGCAGGAAAATGCAGATGTCTAAATCTTTGCAACGGATATATAAATTTGTCATTCCGTTTGTAATTTCCACAATGTAATTTTCCGACCCTATAAAGTATATATATTCTGGATCCTTATAGATACCGGAGTCGATTTAGCCATTCTGTCAGACATGCTTTCGAGAAGATTCCTATTTACAATCACCAAAATCCGTCCATAAATAACGGAGATATGAGCAAAAATCCGAGACAACCTCTATTTTTGTTGCCTATTTTTGATCTATATCTCGATTACTAAGTCATAAATATAGACAATATAGATATCTAATGATAGATATTTCAAAGTCCATTGCAACAATGTATATACGGCTATAGTAAGTTGGACCTACAATGGGTCAAAATCGGGAAAAATATTTTTTAACCCGAATTTTTTTCACAAAAAACTCTTTTTTCACTAATAAAATAAAAAAATAAATTAAAAAAAAATTTTTCAAAAATAATTTGAAAAAACTTAAAAAAAAAAAAATTTCGAAAAAATTAAAAAAAAAAAAATAAGAATTTTTTAAATTTTATTTTAAAGTATAATTTGGTGAAGGGTATATAAGATTCGGCACAGCCGAATATAGCTATCTTACTTGTTTTATATTTAAACTGACTGATTATATATGGGTATTTCTACAGTCCCGTGACTTTGAAAATAGAAAAAAATAAAAAAATCTTTTTATATTATAAAAATTTTGAAATTTGTTTAATATAATATTAGAAAAATTCATTTGTTTCTGTGGAGATATCCATATTCTAGTTTGATGAATTTAAGTAAAAATTGCAGTACATTTGATATCAAGGGCTCGATGCTAAAGATCCATATAAACTTATTATAGAAAGTAGTATAAAACGAAGTTGTTATTGGTATGAAAATTAATTATTTCTGAATTACCGGACAATACAATCGATTTTGTTTCATTTGTTAAAAACTATTTCTATTATTTCTTTTAAATTTTATGATTTATTACAATATAATGCTTTCTTTCTGTTGCAGGCATTTAACATAAAATAAATGAAATCTCTTTAATCTATAATCAAGTGTAAATATTACCAAGAAAATAAAAAGAAGAGCAAAGAATAAAAATAATAATTACAAAACGTGAGCTGTAGTAGTTGAAAAAAATTAAAAAAAAAAAATAAAGAATATTAATAATAATAAATAATACGAATATTTAAGATTAATTGAACGTGTGCTACGTGCAGCATGTCGACAACTTCGTCCATTGAAACGCCAACTTCACCAACGGGTCCACTACAACATCAGCCATTGCAACACAACAATCGTACACACCACAGCCATCACACATCGTCGCATCAGCACACTACGAGGGCCATTGTAGTCAGCGCTGGCGCTGGCCCACATAATAATCCCTATACGCAAACAACTACTACCACTACTACGGCTCCTGGTGCTGTTGCTAATACGACTGCAGGCAATCTAAGTAATAAACGTTCTCATTCCACTTCCTCGTCATCGAACGGGTCTTCCTGCAACAACGGCTCGTCCTTTAATCCAATGGCCAACAATATGATTTCGAATGCCAGTCACAATCAGCAGCAGCAGCAACATCATCATCATCAGTATAATAATCAATCTTCTACTCATTCACTTTTAACACCCTCATCTTCGAACGCTTCATCGCCCTCTGCATCGGCCAGTGCTTCTACAGCCGCTGCTGTGGCCGTTCACCAGCCACAATACTCTCACAACAATCATTCAACTAATTCATATTCAGCTCAGCAACAACACCATCACAATAGTTCTTCTACATCTTCGGCATCGTCCTCGTCGTTTTCCCATCAGAATCATTCTTCACATTCTCATACACAATATCAGCAACAACAACAACAACAACTACCACAGCAACAACAACAACAACAGCATCCACATCATAATCATCATCATTTGCAATTTGCAAGGCCATCGACGTCAATGTCAGCTCCTGGTACAGCCGCCACCTCTTCGTCGCAAAACAGCTCGTGCACACCATGCAGCATTAAACGTCATACTACAGATGTTTCTGTATGCTCTTCATCGTCCTCCTCTTGCTGTTCATCGGCAAGTTCTAATTCGGTCTCAGCTGCAGGTGGCCACAGTGCTGTCGTTGGTAGTGGCGCTGGTGCTGGTGCTGGTGGTAGTGCTGGTGGTGGTGGCTCAGCAGCAGGTGTAGGCCAAGGAAATGCCAATATTGTTACTCCGGCCGTGATTACGCAAAAATCGCGTACTATACCCTCGGACAAGGTAAGTGTGTTTACATTTTACATTTTACATTCGTATTTCTGTTTTTTTTTTCTCTTGTTCTTTACTCTATATCAAATAAAAATTCGTTAAAAAGGCCAACCCAGCAACACAAAAACTGGTTTATGTTTATATAAACTAGTACTGCATATTGTAGCATATGTTGAGGCTTTAAATACACTTGTGTAGCATATTTTTAGACACACACTTACAACAAATTTACAAATACTACTACAGTGTAGTTCTCTTTACTCTTTCAGTTGTTGTTGTTTTTGCTCTTGTGTTTCTTCCACTTACATTGGCATGTATTTATTCTCGTTATTTCATCTGGGGTTTTTGTTTTAATGTGGGTGGCTGTCGTTTTTTTTCCCTCTTGTTCATCTTTTGTTCGGTTTGAAAAGGCCTTGCAAAGCTTTTTATTTTTTGTATATTGATTATTTTTTTTCTGTAGCTTCCTTCACATGCTGCTGTGAAGAGAAGAGATGAGAAAACAGCAGCATCATTTCAATGTTAACTTTTGTGAATTTGTACAAATACATACAAACATTTTTGCAAACTATTGCATACATTTAGGAGTGATGATGCATACGAATGAGAATGTGTGTGTGTGTATATGTATAGGACTAACTGCGGAGGCCAAATTGATGATGTGCCTTCATGTACTAGTAGTCATATGTTTTGGTTTTTGATTTTGTTTTCTGCTTTAATATAATGCTGAGATTTTGGTTTGTGTTAAACGATAAGATATACCATACATACATATACATACATATGTACATGTGTATATTTGTCCTGATGAAGTCTATATATTGTATTGTATATACTGGCTACAATATAAAATGTGCTTGGAGCACAGTGTATGACTACAATGTGCAATATATTGTTTTCCGTTTTTATTTTATTTTCTTGTAGAATGGTTGTACATTGTTGTACATGCCCTTCAGTAAGGATTTCGTTAGATTTGTGTGCCAATAATCATTGGCAATATTTATTATGTTGAAACTATTGTTAAAATCTCGTTTAACATTTTTCTTTCTTTTGCTTTTTTTTATTTATTTATTTTTTTTTCTATTCACTTTGATTTTGAAGAGTGGTGGGTAGTTAAAATGCATTTCGAAATTAAAATTTGAAATTTAATGTTTAAAGAAACAGCATTGGCATTGCTTTTAACTGTAATTTTTTTTTTAATATTTGAAATTTCTCTGGCAGCTGGGCTGTTATATGTATGTATGTTAATCAAACTATGTAGTTCATATTGAATTCCTTAATTTGATATTAAATTTTTGCTATAAATTAAAGCAGTGGTTTGGTAGATATTTATTTATTAATATACAGCTGTAATTATAACAAAAATTTAGCATGAATTTAACATACAAGTTATTCTTAACCACTCTCTAAACGCATGTTAACGAACATTCAAAGACTTGTATTTAAACAACAGCTGTTTTGTGTCAAAGTAAATTTTTGAATAAACGTGAAACATATTTGTTCAATTCACAATAATCATATTGTCATAATGTTCTAATATTTCACAATTGTTTTAAAATGTTGTTATTGCCTTTCAAGCAAAAAATGTCCTAAAATAATAGTAACTACTCTGTATGCTATGTTTATTGTGTTATCGTAATCAACCAGCAGAGACCTGTGCCAAACGCCTAAGAGTCGGTTAAGCCGAGCCACCGAGTCGTAAAACATTAGGACATTATGACAATATGACATGATAGGAGACCTTGTGAATTGACCAATTATAAAAGTTTTGTATGGAAAAAAATAAATTTAATTAATTCCACATTTTGTGATTTATGGGAAAAAAACTTAAATAAAAATGTCATCAAATACATCAGAGTTGATTTTTTTTAAATAGTTGGCAAAACATTGCCATTTTCAGAGTTAATTTTCAAAAAAAAAAAATTTTAAAAAAAGTTCCGTAAATCAATTTTGTGAAAAAAATAAAATTTTTTTTATTTTTTTTAAATCTTTCTCAATCTAAGCGGGTCTATTGTGAATATATTGATGTATCAATCATGTATGTAAGTTATTTGCGGGCTACGGAAAGTTGATTTCAACATACAGCCGGACAGGCGGACAAGACTATATCGACTCCGCTATCTCTAACGATCCACAATATATACTCTTTATGGGGTCGGAAATGAAAAATGTAGAAATTACAATATACAATAAATACGATGGTGGGTCCAAAAGTCCATGCGTTTTTGAATTACACACAGGTTTTTGGATAAATTTTTTTTTTATTTTTCAACTTAGTTTTTGTGAAATGATTTCATCGTTGAACACAAATCTCTTGCCGCCAAGACATTTCTTCATATTTGGAAACAAGAAATAGTCACTCGGGGGTAAATCCAAAGAATAGGGCGGAAGAGGGAGCATTTCATAGCATAATTCATTGATTTATGCATTGGAAATTGCACCTGTGTGTATCCTCTTGTGCACCCTAGTGTGAGCAAACGCGGCAGACATCTTGCGGAAACCTTTCTCATACCCAAGTCATCATTCAAAATTGAAACAACTAAGCCATGTAAGATGCCTATAGCTTCTCTCTCGCACTTTCTTTGATTGGCCAACACCATATCGTGATTGTTTTCATTTGTTTCGGGTGTATAGACCTCAACCAGAACGTTCAGCATCTTCCGCGCTTGTACGTCCACAACGAAATTCAATAAACCACTTGTTTACCATTGAAATTGATGGTGCAGAGATCTAATAGTATTTAGCAAGCATAACCTTTATTTGTGTGGTTTTTTCCGCATAAAATAATGCTTAACGAGCAGATCCCTGTTGACAGCAGTATTGTTGCCCTTTCAGTTAAGAGCCTGTAAATTCAAAAAGTCGCGGACTTATTGAAACACCCTAGTACCTTTGCCACTCATGTTGAAAGCTTTAATAATGTTAAATTGGGTTTGTAATAAAGTATATAAAGGGTTTTCCAACAAGAGGTGTTACTTTTTGAATCACCCGGTATTTCGGTAGCTGTCACTTTTGAAGCTTTTATTCTTTGACACGTGCACGTCGCTCAAGAACAACTGAGAATATTGCTGCTGTAGCCCAAAGTGTTGAAGAAAACCGAGGTTTGTCCATTCCTCGTCGTTCTTTGGAATTGGGCATTCCACAAACGTCATTACACCGCATTTTGGATGATATTGGCCACCGAGATCTTTTGATTTAACACCATGCGACTTCTTCCTTTGGAGCCATGTGAAAGATAAGGTCTACGCCAACAGCCCAGCGTCGATTGAAGACCTCGAAGATAGAATTCGTGAGGTTATCGAGGACATAAATCAGCCACTTTGCGTTTTGGTTGTGGAAAATTTCATGGAAAGGATATGGTCCTGTAAGCGTGGTCGTGGTGGCCATTTGGCTGATGTTGTTTTTCATTATTAACAGCATACCTTCCTCTTTATTATGAAATAATCATCCGATAATTAATCTCAAGAAATTGCATTTTTCTTTGAATACCAAAATAACACCTCTTGTTGGAAAACCCTTTACATATATTGTGGATCGTTATTGATAGCGGAGTCGATATATCGAAATTAAACATTGGTGAACGGTATATAAGATTGGCCCCAACCGAATATAGCACTCTTAATTGTTTGATGTTAAATTTGCAAAAAATTATTCAACTCCCAAAAGTGGCTGGTAAAATGCGATTGTGCGATTTTCCTTATTAAGTTATTTCAAGGTTGACTACCGATTTGAGACGGTTGAAACGTAATGCTACTTCTATGTTCCCCCGTAACTGACAATTTTGTTTATTAAAGTGAAAATGAGCCGAGAACCATCAGCTTGATAAACAAATCATTTGGTATATTTATCTTTATCATATGTTGAAAGAAAATTCAATGTCTAAGCATTGATATGGTACAAGTTTCCCTTAAATAACCAATAAAATACAAAAAATAACAGTAATTAAAAAAAAATTGGGTTTAGCCTAAACATAGGCTTATTTTTATAACAACTCCCAACAATATGCTACAAATTTTCTTTTCGAAATTGTTTTTCTTAATTTGTAGTGTTATTTACTTTTAGTTTTACTACTATGTATATACTATTTAATTATTAAAAGAAAAACATGATGTTGCCGCAACTAAATCTTCCATATTTATTAGAGTCTTAAGCTGATTTTACCATTAACTACGCAAGTTTTGTGAAGTAAATTACCACTACTTAAACACAAGAAATGTAGCAGGCAAACTCCACCTCTAAGTAAGACAGTTCCAACTCCCCTCCTCTCTATATGGCTTAAGAAGGCAAATAATGCACAAGACAAAATTTATTTATTTTAGACAAAAAAAAAAAAAAAAGAAAACCAAAAAGAAACTTAATTAACTGAAAACAAAATATAATACTTTTACCCTTGAAAATTAATAAGAACAAAAAATACATGTAAACATGTAAACATACAAGGCATTTAAAGAGCCAAATTGTAAAAACAAACCAAAGGACAAATAAGTCACTGCCAAGTCAAATGCGTATTATCAAATAAATACAAATACTTGTACAACTTGTACAAAAAAAAAAAAAAAAAAACCAACAAAATAATAATAAAGTCTAAGTTTTACATACTTTGTTGTAATTTGTGGAATTAAAAAAGCAACACCATTTAACGCATAAATAAACAAACAGCAGCAACAACATTGTAGATGTTTCGAAGCGACAAAAGTCGCGTCATTCAAATATGGCCCAGACATTTCTAATGGTCGCCTAAGCGCCAGACCCCAACTGTTGTGTTTTTCATTTTTCTGCTGCTGTTTATAGTCCTCTCTCTCTCTGTTTCTCATTTGTCTGTTTTGTCTTAAGTTGCCTTGAATTTATATTTCTTTGATGTTTATTGCTTGTTTTTGTTGCTAAGTCTAAATATTATTGTCAGTTTGTGGATATATGCATATGTTTGATACATATACATGAATTGGGAAAAATTACTTTTGCTGTACATTATTAAATTCTTATATATGTACTTCAGTTATAATATTAACAAAAAAATATAATTTTTAATTAGAAAACTGTCTTGGAAAAATTTTACTTTTTATACCCTTCACCTTCGTGAGAAGGGTATATATAAGTTTGTTATTCCGTTTGTAATTTCCACAATATAATTTTCCGACCCTATAAAGTATATATATTCTGGATCCTTATAGATAGCAGAGTCGATTTAGCCATGTCCATCTGTCTCTGTCTGTTGAAATCAATTTTCTGATGACCCCAGATATCTTCGGGATCCAAATCTTCAATAATTCTGTCAGACATGCTTTCGAGATGTTTCCTATTTAAAATCAGCAAAATCCGTTCATAAATAACGGAGATATGAGCAAAAATCCGAGAGAACCTCTATTTTTGGCCTATTTTCGATCTATATCTCGATTACTAAGTCATAAACATAGATATCTAATGACAGATATTTCAAAGTCCATTGAAAC
Source organism: Calliphora vomitoria (assembly GCA_942486065.2). Classification (NCBI taxonomy): domain Eukaryota; kingdom Metazoa; phylum Arthropoda; class Insecta; order Diptera; family Calliphoridae; genus Calliphora; species Calliphora vomitoria. The sequence goes on from OW818032.2 coordinate 7,841,840, forward strand.
GGTGTATATAAGGCTATATATAGTAAGTTGGATCTACAATGGGTCAAAATCGGGAAAAATATTTTTTAACCCGAATTTTTTTTTTCACAAAAAAGTTTTTTTTGCCATACATTTTTTTCACTAATAAATTAAAAAAAATAAATTTTCAAATTAAAAAAATTTTAAAAAACTTTTAAAAAACAATTTCGAAAAAAAAAAAAATTTAAAAAATTAAAAAAATAATTTTTGTTTTAATTTTATTTTAAAATATAATTTGGTCAAGGTTATGTAAGATTCGGCACAGCCGAATATAGCTCTCTTACTTGTTTTTACCAGTCTTTTGAAAATCATCAATAACAGTTTTAGATGCTGTTAAATTAAAACTTTTGTTCTTAAATCAAGAATTTCGGTCTAGCAACAATACCGCAAGTAAGTTACTCACAGCTTGTCTAGAAATTAAATTGAAGTACTTTTTAGCGAGAAAGTGCAAGATACCGCATCTCCCACTACCACTCCTTAATGGTTTAGAATCTGGATCTGGTAATCATTCTGGAATCTAAACTATAGTGAAACATCAATGTCAGCTATGGCCATAAATGAATATAGATGGGCCATAGAGAGGACCTGGTGTATTGGTCCAAGAAATAGAAAGGGCCATTAGACTTGGTATTCATGCCCATACAAATGTATGATGCACTGGTTGCTAACACAGCTACTCTGTATTCACTGCCGGTCGACGTCATGGCCACCTCTGAACTCTCTAATACTCGTGCTATAAATACTGGACATGCGACCATTTCAGTATGTGTCACTAACATCCCTGAAAATATTGACTATTGCAGACCACAGACGTATCGACCACAGATGTGTCGCAAACGATAGGGAATGACACATTAGAGATTTTTTTAGATGTATCACAGTATGCGGCTGGTTTGGTTGGTTGTCTTTGAGATTTAGCACATAAAACGACTGAGATGCAACAGAATATTCGGTGAGAATATCCAGATATTAACCAGCAGTAAATCTGTGATAAACTCTCACTGTTGAGTCTACACGAAATCTAAATTGGTTCATGAATACCGGGTGTCTCTTAATGCAATGACGAGACATCATAACTGGCAATAACATTGTAGATGAACTTGACTAAAGCTGGATCTCGCCTACAAGACAAGAACATTTTCTAGTTGTTTTGAGTTCAGCTTTTATGTTGTACAACGTCCGATTTCGGTAGAGTTTCAGGTCTTTATATCAATGTAACGTTACCTAAACTTAGATTTCGGCCATATAAAATGCGGTAGACTGGCTGAGGTAATATAGTATATGCGGTCTGGTTATATACCGACAATAAATCTGATTTCTGCACGACATCAATCTAGATGTGAATGAATGTCGGGTGTAGCTTAATGAAATGACGAAACATTCTAAACTGAAGCTATTCGGGGTACCCGGTCATGCTGATATACCTGGCTTAATGTTATGAATGAATTGGCTGGCTAAAACCGGTTCGCTGTTATGCTGTAAGTCGTCTATACAGCGGGACCTTTATAAGTCTGCTCAGAACAGTTGTTTTACTACGACTACATGACGTAAATCAGTGACTCTGATAATATAACGGTAACGGTTACGGGTTCTGGTAGCTGTGTTCACAAGGCTCCTGTTTGATGGGTGTGCATGTGAGGGGATTGAATCAACTTATTATAGGTTTTTGTAGAAATTGTCATGATGAAGTCAAAGAGCAATTGATGGAACTCCATTGTTTTTGTCTTGCACTTTACCGACTAAGGACAGCGATATTGATCAGTCCGTTTTTGTACGACCTGGTGGCTCATTTGTTTGTGTATTGAGTTGATATGACATCGAACATTACAGGGATAGATAAAGATCTTGATTGGGGTGCTGAAAAGTGTTATATCACATATAACATAATATACACAAAGGTGATAATATACACAAAGGAAATACTTTGTTATTTTCATTTGATATCAAACATAATTCTCAAAGGTTTCTCGAATGTTAGAAAATGTTGAAATTTCACATTTGAATTTAATTTCAGTTTGATTGAAACAAATTTTTAAAAAATATATTTTTAATTTATGAAATAACATTTGAAAAAATAAGGTTTTCTCAATATGTTATCAAATTTTATTTTCAAATCATACTTAAACTTAAACAGAAGTCTGATTTAAAGGTATTTCTCAAAACTATTATTCTCAAATGTTTAAGAAATGTTTCTCAAACGTTTGTTATTTGAGAAAGGTTTTGATTTCAAATCACTCTCAATATGATCGAAAGTCCCACAAATCATGTCCCACAAATCATGTACACTTTCGTGTAAAAGATTTGTTAAAGAATCATTGGAAAACTCTATAAAAAAAAACATTTCAAATATTCTGTTATTTTCATTTCACATCAAACATAATTCTCAAAGGTTTCTCGAATGTAAACAATGTCTGAGTTTAAATTTTGAATCCATTATAATAAAAAACAAGTAAGTGAGCTGTGCCGAATCTTATATACCCTTCACCAAATTATACTTTAAAATAAAAATTTTAAATATTTTTAGGACAAAATATATTTTTTTTTTTTTCAAAATTTAAGAAAAAAAAAAATTTTTCAAATTGTTTTTTAAAATTAAAAAAAAAGTTTTTTTAAATTTTTTAATTGTTTTTCAAAATTAAAACAATTTTTCGAAATTGTTTTTCAAAATTAAAAAAAAAATTTTTTAATTTTTTAAATTTATTAGTGAAAAAAACAAAATTACATTTTTTTTTTTTCAAAATTAAAAAAATTTTTTTAAATTTTTTTTTTTTTATTTTTTTCCAATTTTTTTAAATTTATCAGTGAAAAAAAATTATAAAACAAATTTTTTTGTGGCAAAAAAAAAAAAAAAAAAAAAAAAATATTCGGGTTAAAAAATAATTTTCCCGATTTTGACCCATTGTAGGTCCAAATTACTAAAGCCTTATATAAATCGTTGCAATGGACTTTAAAATATCTATCATTAGATATCCATATTGTCTATATTAATGACTTACTATTCCAGATATTGATCAAAAATAGGCCAAAAATCGAGGTTGTCCCGGTTTTTTCCTTTTATCTCAGCCATTTATGGGCCGATTTTCTCGATTTTAAATAGCGACCGAGCCGGAAAGAATTCCCGATATATTGATGTATAATTTGAGGTCTACGGAAAGTTGATTTCAACATACAGACGGACAGACGGACATGGCTAAATCGAAATGACAAACTTATGTGTACCCTTGCCACTAAAGTGCATTTTTTAATTTGATATCAAATTTTATTCTCTAATAAAGAATAAAATTTAATTGTTTAAAATAAGATTAGAAAATATATGGTTTCCTTAATTTGATATCAAATATTATTCAAGTAATAACTTAAATAAAACATTGATAGTCTGGTGTCACAGCAGCCGTTATCAGTAAAAACAGAATGTACTCATGCTAATAATAAGTAAAGTAAGCTGTTATATAATAGATAATAAATAAGTCATTATATGACTACTTCTAAGTAATGTAGACGATATGTAGCAGTCATTGAAAACTAAGTTATTGAGTAAGTGCTTGTCACTACCAAGTTTTTGCTGGGTAGTAGTTGACATATAATTTTGTCAAATATACCAAATACATGTACAGTAACATATAATTAATACCCGAAAAAGACAGAAATACATAACAATAGCTGCAAATTCATCATTTCCGTTCAAGTGTGTTTACATGTTGCCCATTTTCTCTTTAATGTAGTGTGTCTTTAACTTTTCTTAAGTCCGTGATACACATTATTTGGTATCTATCATCTCTTAATGTTTGACCGTGTGATTATGTGTGTGTTTCTATGGCCTAAAGTCATTGAGACACACGTTTTTGCAATTTTCTCCCCGTTTGTCTTGTTGTCATACGGCAAATGTGTAGATTGTTCATTGAATTGGTATTTATTTTAACGTTGTTGCCTTCATTGCCGCCTTGACAGCTCGTGCTGCTGCTGCTGCTGCTCTTAAAGCCATTGACAAAATACACATTAAAAAAGCCTGTATATTTAGCCTTAAACTGTTAGCCACCACCTTTGGAAAATTTGCAAGAACAAAATTGGACAAACACACACATATACATAGTATTATAATCTGTCTAATATACTTACACATACACATTCAAGTATAATTGCTGGAGTGTGTTTGTGTTTATATTAGATTTTCGATGTTTGTTGTTGGCTTTTAAAAGCGATAAAAGAAAAATTGTCAACTTGACCTCTATAATTTTTGTGGATTTTCTTTTATTCTGCTTGTTTTGCCTTCCCCATCTTCTTCTTAGCTGGTTGTCTTTTTAGCAAATGAGCAAATTTATTTGTCCAATAATAATGTTTATATTTGAGTGGTATTTTATATGCAGAAGGATTATAGAGGCCTTTTACAAGGCGGACCAAGGCCTTCTACATTCTCTTCTGCTTGCAGGAAGGGAGAGGATTTTACAATGTCAATTGGATATACAGGAAAGTTTTAATAAGCCTTCAAGAAGGCCTGCTTAGTAAATTCCTTTTGATTTTAACCGTCTTTTACCGCCTTTGCTAGTTAAAATGTTTAATAACAAGATGACTATAAAGCAAAACTTCCCAAATACTTTTTAACAGGTATTGCAACATGTGGCCGATCGTTGTCGTGATGGATTATTACGGTTTCATATCCGACCGTTTCTCGGTCAATGCTCGCTTCAAACGCATGAGTTGCATTGGGTACAGGTTCTCTGTGATGGTCTGGTCAGATTTCAGCAGCTCATAATAGATAGGACCCTTATGCTCCCACCAAATACAGAGCATTACCTTGCCGCCATGGATATTTGCCTTTGGTGTCCATTCGGCTGGTTGGCCAGGCTTCACATTCAATCTCTTACTCTTCGGGTTATCGTAATGGTTACATTTGTCCAGTACAACTTTAGGTTAAAACCTAACTATACATTGTGATAATGTAGGTTAATAGAATGGCTTAAAGATACTTTTAAAAATTTCAATTAAATTTCCTTAAAAATTTTAATAAATTAAATTTCTGTTTCAATCTGGACAATAATTTAACTCTTTATTTCCTCACTCTTATTAAAAAAAAAATGCCTAAAGTTTACGATCTTTTATTCTCATTTTTATTTTAATAAAATAGTTAATATTTTACCAAAGAACCCATTAGTTTAAAGCATAACTAGAGGAGTTATAAGCATCAGCAAAGTATAGCATATATTAAGGCGTTTTATTAAAGTATTACTCTAATATTGTCACTGCTGTATTTCATATTTTTTTTATCGCTCTCTTGATTTCTTTTTTGCACCCAGCTCTTCTCTAAATCCCTAAGTAAACCCCAACATTAACCACATACTATCTGGTTACAGCCAGCCAAACACACTGCTGTAAGACTTTACTAGCAACCCCTTATACATATTTTGATACTTTTTCGTCTTCGTTTTGTGTCAAGGAAGTTGTTAATTTCCTTAACATTTTTTTCTTCTTCTTTTATATTTCTACTCTACTCTAACGCTACATGACAACTAGCAACTAAGGGGCTACTACGTGTATAAGTTTATATTTTTTTTTGGTTATTTTTTTTTTTCTTGAAAAACTCTTTTGGCAAAAATAATAATAATAGTGGAAGTAGCAGTAGAACACCACCAAAATTTAAAAAAATAAATGGAGTAAAAACAGCAAAGAAATATAGAAATATAGAGCGGCAAACTTTAAGCATAATCTTGGATAAGCCAGCCTTTGGTTTCGCAAATGGTTGTTGTTATGGTTCACTGCAGAAATGCTATTGCTTGCTAGTGAGTAAATGTGTTAAAGTCAATTTCGTTTTTCCTTTTATATTTGTTTCCTTTATTCGACTGGTTTTGTGGGGAAGTTAGCTGCGGTTCATTTAATTTTAAATGTAACTCCAAAGAAGCTATTTGTTTGGTCATACTTCTCTTTTATTTTAAACTAGTACGAGAGTATCTTGTTCATTTCCTTGATACTTAAGTATTTAGAGTTTGTATTTCTATCTCTATTGCTACTACTTCTTTGGAAATCTTACAAGTGTATGATGACAACTCATACACAAGCAAATGGTAAGAAAACTAAGAGTAAAAAAAAGCCACAAAGTGCTGAGTGTGGCAACTAGGTGTGTAAGACCACTTTAATACTAAAATTAAATCTACTTAAAGAATTTCCCTTTTGGGATTTACTGCACTCACTCACTCTCTCACTCACTGGCTGCCTGCCTGTATTGTTGACTTCGAAATTAAATTTTTTACTTTTTTTATTACATTTGTAAGAAAAACATAATACGAGTAGTAAAATATTGCAGGTTTTCTAATGACATAGATTTGGAGAAAAAACTCAAACTATATTTGTCTGATGGTAAATTTGTGCTTTTTAAAATGGAACTGAATTCCATACCATTTTCTATACCCCAATTTGTGGACATTTTATTGGGTGTATGTGTTAAATTTTTTTTTTTTTCAAATTTTTATCTTTTATTTTGAAACATTTGTACAATATAAATTTATTCAAAGTATTGTTTTCCCATCTTTCTGGCAACATATGGATTTTAAGCCAAAAGAACTGTTCATGTTTTGAGGCCAAGAACGAATTAAGCCAATATCGAATACTCTATTCCAAAGTGAAGTGTATCCCAGAGAGCGGTCTGCATCGATCGAAACAAGTAGTAGTCGGGTGAGCGGGTGAGGCAAAACTTCCCAACCACTTCATTCTAAATAGTTTTTAACTGGTATTGCAACGTCTGGCTGAGCGTTGTCATGAAGGAATATTACAGTTTCATGACTGGCCGCATATTCTGGCAGTTTTTCGGCCAATGCTCTCTTAAAACAAATCAGTTGGGTTCGGTACAGGTTCCATGTGATGGTCGGGTCAGATTTCAGCAGCTCATAAGCATCATAGGACCCTTTTGCTACCATCAAATACGCAGAATTTCCTTAGCGTCATGGATCAGGCTTTGTTGGCTGGTTGGTCGGGCTTCATGTACGATCTCTTACGCTTTGGGTTATCGTAATGGTTCCATTTTTCATCGCAAGTAACGATTCGGTGCAAAAATGATTTTCTTTTATAGCGTTCAAACAACAATACAGAGGTCTCTCGGGTTCAATGCGTATGGTACCCAATTTCCTTGCTTTTTGATGAATCCTGCTGCTCGCAAACGTTTTGAAATTGCTGCCTGAGTAGCTCCCAATGATTTTGCAATCTCTTGCTGAGTTTTACAACAATCTTCATGGAGTAAGGCCTCCAATTCTTGGCCTTCAAACTTTTTTGGCTGGCAGGCGATCTTTGTCTTTTTCAATTAAGAAAAATCATTCACTGATTTTTCTAAATAAAATAATCACTGGTACTTTTTATCATCTAAGGGTTCTTTTTTTGGAATCTTTATAATGTTTTTGGTTTCTTAAATAAATTTTGAACAATTAACCTTGTAACCCACAGAAAAAAATCACGTACAAAATTTCACGTGCTAAAATTATGACATCACTCACAATACTACTGACAGAACAAAAACTAAAAGTCAGAATGAATTTAGACCTTCGAGAGAAATGTTAACAAACTTGTAACTAAAGTCATCGTTAAATTAAAAAAATATATATATAAAACTACTTTTGAGATAATTGATGTTTTGTAATGCATGCCTTGAGGCACTCTTGCGGATTAGAGGGTTAAGACAAATCAAAACTACCAGTCATTGATTTTTCTAAATGAATGAACCACTGGTACTTTTTATATTCTAAAGCAGGGATGCCCAAAGCAAAAACTGCAGTTGCGTTCGTGAGCGAAAGAGAACTGCACTGAAAGAAAAGTTTACTGAACTAGACTTTATTTGTTAACAATAATGAAGTCAACAATCTTAATCAGATTGTATGCAATATATTAGCGTAGCTTATTAATAGAGAGTTTTATATTAAAGATTTTTGGCAAATTCGTATTAATAGAATATTTTTGTTTTGCTTATTTTATTACGTTGTTTTATTGAAATTTATTTCAAATCTGAACAAAATTGTACAGAGAAGTAAATTGAGGGAAAAAACAAGTACTAGAGAGCTATATTCGGCTGTGCCGAATCCTATATACCTTTCACCAAATTATACTTTAAAATACAAATTTTAAATAGTTTTAGATAAAAAAAATACAATTATTTTTTTATTGTTTTTCAAAATTAAAAAAAAAATTTTTTTTTCAAATTTTTTTTTCCGAAATTGTTTTTTTTAATTTTTTTTTTTTTAAATTTATTAGTGAAAGAAAATGTATTCGGCTGTGCCGAATCTTATATACCCTTCAAATTATACTTTAAAATAAAAATATTAAATATTTTTAGGTAAACAAAATTAAATTTTTTTTTTTCAAAATTGTTTTTAAAAATTTAAAAAAAAAATCTTTTTCAATTGTTTTTCAAAATTTAAAAAAAATTTTTTAATTTTTTTCCAATTTGTTTTTTCGTTTTTTTCAAATTTTTTTTTAAATTTATTAGTGAAAAAATATTATAAAAAAAAATGTTTGTGGTAAAAAAAAATATTCGGGTTAAAAAATATTTTTCCCGATTTTGACCCATTGTAGGTACAAATTACTATAGCCTTATATACATCGATGCAATGGACTTTGAAATATCTATCATTAGATATCCATATTGTCTATATTAATGACTTAGTAATTCAGATATAAAAAATAGGCAAACACTCGAGGTTGTTCAGCCATTTGTTGTCCGATTTTCTTGATTTTAAATAGCGACCGAACCGGAAGAATTCCCGATATATTGATGTTGTTTCAATTATGTTTGTAAGTTATTTGGGGGCTACGAAAAGTTGATTTCAATATACAGACGGACAGACGGACATGTCTATATCGACTTCGTTATCTATAACGACCCAGAAAATATATACTTTGTGGGGTCGCAAATGAAAAATGTAGAAATTACAAACGGAATGACAAACTTATATATACTGAAGGGTATAACAAGACACACTTTTTCATGTTCGAAATATATGAAACAATTCAAATATTTCTTTCAGTGATAATGATAAAAAAAAAATTAACAAAAAGCAATATACCCGCTTAGCATGTGCATTCGTCGGTATCTCAGTTACTACGAAACAAAATAGAATAAGAATATATGGTACCATATGTCAAGTTTTCCCTTTTTTTTGCAACTTTTTTTTTAAATTGTAAATTTATGCTATGAACCGTATTATGATTGAATCGTTTATTTCAAAATGATTGTCCCCAAATTCATATACTAAATGGGAAGATTGATTTGAATATATTGTTACGTTTTAACCTTTTTAAAACGTTGGTTTATTTCCTTTAAATAAACCGGATACATTTGATTGCAAATAGAAGCCGTTTAGTAGTTTAAAATTGTAACAACTCTTTATTTATATAAAATGTACAACAACAGTTCAAATAGTCACCCAGTGTCTTTATACACGTTTATCAATTCGCAGAAATGCACACAGAGTTTATAATGTACAAACTCAAGTGTACAAGAGAGTTGATGTTAACTCTAACAGCACATATGATAAACTCAGCTCACTACTGCAACCTCTGCCACTATTTATATGTACGCCATCTTTCGGGAATCTTCTACAATGGTCTTAACGGACAAACTAGTATGTTCGAATTCTAGAGCTTTCGATGTCAATGTTAGCAGCTTAAACACTTAGTGTTGCCATACTTATAAACAATGCTAGCTTTCGCATGCTTTCAGCATTGTTGATAAGTAGAAGCTTCTACTGATGTACCTGTTTATAAACATGATGAATGCTGCAGGCAATCGTTACAGACCGTTTAATTGATATCGCTATTGCAAAATCGTAACAATATTTAAAGCACCAAATTCACATAAATTATCTCAGTCTGATATATTTCAATTTAATGTTTTTAATGTTTATGAAAAGAACTGAATGGAAATATTTTCGGTTAAAACAATCGAAGTCACGTTTTTTACACAGTCAACATTAAGAAATGAATTAAAAAATTTAATGTCTTTTGAGTTGTTAAAAATTAATAAAAATATGCATAAATAAATCACTCCAGAATGATTTCCTAAGGTTTTGAAAATCGTCTATCAAACTATATGAAAAAAAATGAACAAAAAAACTATGTACAATCAACCTAAAGGGAAATATATAAATTTTAATATTTATTAGAATATTACAATAAATAATTTGAAATGGCGACAACCACAACGATAATAAAAAAAAAAATAATATGTAATTATAAAGATAATTAAAATCTAAACGTTTATTACAGCACACAGTTAAAGTTAAATAAAGGAAATGAATGCATCACACATCTTTGACACATTCTACATATACACACACACACGTACACAAACAGAAAATTTGTTTGTAAACAAACTCAAGTAATTAAAATAATAAGAAAAAACCGTAAGTACTCAAGATAAAGATTTTCATCTCTGAGAGAGAGAGAGGGAGAGAGATAAAGAGATATGGTAAGAAATAGTGAGCATTTTTCTTGGGTTTGTAAATGCCCTACAATTTATGCACATAATAGAAAATTTATTGTAATAGTTTGATAAATATGTATGTTTGTATGTAATTTATTAGAGCTATTTTATTATTAACATTAAAACTAACTAGAGGAGGTTAAGCAAACAAGTGTTAAAAATTAAAGTGTTTCAAGTGTCTTATAAGTAAACACAAAACTATAAACAGACATACAATCAAACATAATCAAACATAAGCATAGCACACATTCTGTAATACCTAAAGAAAAAAAAACAAATAAACCGGAAATACAAAACTCTACAATTATTGTTTATGTGGTGTGTAGTTGAGTGAGTATGTTTAGAAAGAAGTAAGAAAACAAAAGAAAAATTATTCAAGAAATGAATGACTCAACAAACAATAACAACGATATAGAATGATAGAAGAAAAAAAAAAAAAAAACTATAAATAAAATAAATATTAAAAACAACAATAAAATCTATGAAATTATTACATTATAAATATTGACAGACGCCGCTTTACACACACAAAATCATTGATTTTGAAAGCGAATGTGAAGAAATCGAAAATATTTAAAGAATTGTTAGTCAGTGACAAACTTAAGAGCAGTTGTTAGTTTCACAAAGCAACAAACACTTTTGATTTGTCTAGAGTATTGAGTTTTTAAGTTAGTTTTCTTGTTTTAATATATGTATTTAGTTAAGATTTCATTTCAGTTTTTGTTTATATGTTTAGTTGTGGAATTTCTTAAGGTTTCTTTTATCTTTGTAGCTATTCATTTGCAATGTTATTTTTTTCTTTCTTTAAAATTTCATTTTCTTTTGTTTGTGTGAAAGTGTTTATTTGTTTGGCTAACGTTTCATGTATTCTTTTTTTATTAAAATTTTATTATACTTTTTCATAGAATTGAGTACATTTGTATGTATTTATATATGAAAATACCAATAAATCTATATAACTTCTGAACAACAGGTTATTTGGACACAAAACTTAGCAAAACATTAATGAAGGAGTTAAGGTACGGTCAGACACAGCTAATATTTGACGATTATCGTCAAATATTTCATTGTCTGAATCTGACCACAAATAAAATTTAGAGCAAACAACAAAACAGATGATTTTAGTCAAACAAATTTATTTGTCGGCAAACAAAATATTTTCTTAATGTGAACATAGTGTGACCACAAGCTATATAAATACATAAAAAATATATAATTTGATCTTACAAATCTATTTAAGGTTAACACACTTATTTCTAATTGTAAAACAATTATTTTATTAAAGTTTTATTGAATTTTGTTATCATATAGTGAATTTAATTTTTCACTTTTTGTTTGACCAAACTGCTGCGAAAAAGAATCAGTAAATATATTTGCCGTGTGGTCACACTATATCAAATACTTTCATGAAATAATTGTTTGATCAAATAGAGCAAACAAAGAAAATTATTTGCTCAACACAGCGGATTAAAAAGGAGAATATTTAAACATTTTTGGTACTAAATTAAAAACAAAATTGAACTATTTTTATTCTTTAACTATAATACATATCAATATTTCTTGTAAAATTCTTATTTAAATTATTTTCACTAAAAAAATGGCATCAATAAATGAAGTCTTCTTCTTCACATAAAAGTCATTCAGCCTAGAATGACATACTGGGAGAAAAACTAATTGAAGACATGAAGTCTATGTTGCGATTATTTGCATTTGTATGCGATTATATTTGTATACGTATAACATAGTCTGATGTTTGATTGTTTTTATACATGGAGTTTTTCTATTTACAAAATTTAAAATTGCTCAAATGAATGGAATATTTATTGAATTTAAAATCAAAGAAAGTAGTTTAGACATACATAAATATTATGATTGGATTGCAATTAAAAATTAATTCTTAAACAGTATGATCTGCTTAATTTTTTTTAATGCTAATATAATATTTGTGAACATTCAGAATGAAAAAAGTTTGGTGAAGTCCTGTTCGATTAATAATTTTTATTAAAAAAAAATAATTTAAATTATGAATTTCATTTTTCCTTCTACATATAAGTATAGTTTCAACCAAAGTATAACAAGTAGTCCGACTCTATTTTTCAATATTACTCTCTCACATAAATGAGTACCGTGTGAATTCAACACCCTTGTGAAAAATGTACACATCAAATGTCTCGATATTTTAAGAAAAAATTTTCGATTAAATATAATTTAATTCTCGTTAATTCTTTAACACACAGAATTTTATAATTTTATTTTACATTTCTAGCACATTTTCATTTAGTTTTGCGTCCAATATATAGTTAGGTACTGCTGTCAAAGAGTTGGACTACTTGTATGTACTTTGGTTTCAACATTTTAAAAATATACTTTTTCTTTTTAACAGTTAGCTTATTTGATTATTGTAAAGATGAACTTCGTTTTGTTTGAATAATGCGATTTTTAGTTCAAAATCCAAACAAAGCCAAAACAAATTCAATAAAATTCCAAAATTGTTAATTATATTAGGGATATTTTGTAGATTTTAAGTACAATTATACCTTCAAATTTTAATACGTTGATAGTAATATAATTTAATAAATAAACTTTTAATATTATATTATTAAATTGTTCAAGCTTGAGTTCTTTTCGCGATTTGTTTTCATTATTTTGCGATTTTTATTTTAAGATATAGCAACACTACTTTTGCGATAACACATGATGCAACAGCTGTTATATGACGCTGTTTGATCTTGCAAATGAATTGCAAGATCAAATATAAAATTGAGGAAAATATTTGCTGTTTAGTGGTCACACATTGGTCACATTACAAGAAAGTTTTCTTATAGGCAAATAAATTTGTTTGACCAAATTCAGCTGTTTTCTTGTTTGCCGTGCAAAAATATTTTCTGTTCAAACTAGGAACATAAAATATTTGACGTTAAAATAAAAGTACTGAAATTTCACAATTCTTTCAAATGTAAAGCAAAATCTAGTAGTATTTTACTTTCTAGATATGTATTTTTTATTGATGAAAGAAATTAAAGTTTTTTTACAGCTTTATTTAATAATTATTTACAAAAATTATTACCATAAATGTGACCACTAAACAAATATATTTTCCCCTTCTTGTGTTTGATATTATTAATATGGCAAATAAATGTGTACAGTGTGACCACAAAATCAAGCCATGGATTATTTGATGTAATTTTGATCAAACACATGAAACATTTTGTGTCAAATAATTTGCGTAGTCTGACCTTACCTTTAGCAACAACTTGATAATGACTTGCAATTACTGAATAACATACTTTTCAATGACTACTACAAACCATTACTTTGTAATGAAAGTTTTTACTGCATTTTTTTGCTGGGATCTATGTTGATGACTTAGTAATCCAGATGTAGATAAAAACAAGTAAGACAGCTATATTCGGCTGTGCCAAATCTTATATACCCTTCATCAAGTAATACTTTAAAATAAAAATTTTAAATATTTTTAGGTAACAAAATTAATTTTTTTTTTTAAATTGTTTTTTAAAATTTAAAAAAAAACTTTTTTTCAAAATTTAAAAAATTGTTTTTTTTTTATTTTTTTTTTCCAATTTTTTTTAATTTATTAGTGAAAATTTATAAAAAAAAACAAGTAAGAGAACTTTATTCGGCTGTGCCGAATCTTATATACCCTTCACCAAATTATACTTTAAAATAAAAACTTTAAATATTTTTAGATAAACAAAAACTATTTTTTTTCCAAAATTAAAAAAAAAAATTTTTTTTCTAAAAAACAATTTCGAAATTGTTTTTTTTTTTTTAATTTTTTTCAAATTTTTTTTTTAATTTTTTTTTTTAACAAAAAAATTTTTTTTGTTAAAAAAAAAATTCGGGTTAAAAAATAATTTTTCCGATTTTGACCCATTGTAGGACCAAATTACTATAACCCTTTATAAATCGTTGCAATGGACTTTGAAATATCTATCATTAGATATTCATATTGTCTATAGTAACGACTTAGTAATGCGGATATAGATCAAAATTAGGCCAAAAATCGAGGTTGTCCCGGTTTTTTCCTTATGTCTCACCCATTTGTGGCAGATTATTATATAGCAACCTAACCAAGTTATTTGGGCGTTTCGGAAAGTTCATTTCAACAGGCAGACGGGCTGTGGCTGTATCGACTCCACTATCTAAAGCCCAATAGAACTTAAAATTGTAAAAATACCACAAAAAAGTAAATTTTATTCAAACAAATTTTGAAAATGTTTTCGGGCATAAAGGTTCTTGACGTACCGCATTCTGGCCGTCCTATTTTGGGCCACTTTTTGTTACGATTAAGACAAACAATGTTGGCCTCCAAGGCGACAATTGTAGCTGGTTTATCAGCATAAACCAGTGACTTCAAGTGGTCCCTCAGGAAATAATCAAGAGGTGTCAAATCATACGACCTTGGATTTCAGTAAATCGATAGTTTGATTTCAATAAATCGATGGTTTCGGTCGCCGTATGGCATGTAGCGCCATCTTATTGTAACCACATCTCTTCCGGCTCAATGTTATTCATATTTTTAAACAAAAAATCATTGATCATGTATTACAAAAATTTGGAAAGTTATGCTAAGACCGCTCGGAAACTTCGAAGAATTTTCAGTCGAGAAAGTGCACCTAATGTGTCAAGCATTCGAAGAGTGGTCAAACAATTTAAATAAACTGGGTGGGTTATGGATAGCAAGACTCTGTGCGTCAACGTACCGATCATACTCTTGAAAATATTGCTGCTGTAAACGAGAGTGTCGCCGAAAAACTGAAAACATCAGTTCGGCATCGTTTTCAACAACTTAAAATTTCACCTCCAACCAGCAGACCATGAAAAGCGCCGGCAATTCGTTTAGTGGGTAATGGAGCAAAGTGAAGTCAGTGCCAATTTTCATCTGAATGGCTTCACAACTTTGTCGAATTTGGGGCTCAGAAAATCCTCATTCAATCCATGAGAAACAAATGCACCCACAATTAGCTACTGTGTGGTACGGATTTTGGTCAGGCGGCATGATTGGGCCTTACTTTTTTGAAGATGAGGTCGAAATTGCAGTGACTGTTAACGGCATTCGTTACAGGAACATGATAACAGAGTTCTCGTGCCCTCGATTGGATGGCACGGATCTAGACAAGATGTGGTTCCAGCCTGCCATGGCGCTCATGCAACAATCAATTTATTGCAGCAACGATTTCCAGAACAAATTATTTAAAGAAATTCTGACGTCAACTGGCCACTAAAATCATGCGTTTTAACGTCGTGTGATTGTTTCATTGGGGTTTTGTGAAATCTCGGGTTTATGAGAATAAACCAGAAGCAATTCCTAAGCTCAAAACCGAAATCCAACGCGTTATCGCTGAGATACAGCCACATCTCTGTGAAAAAGTCATGGACAATTTCATGAAAACAGTAATAGCCTGTCATCAGAGCCGTGGGGGCCGTTTGAGGTATATTTTATTGCATACTTAATTGGAACATGTCTTCTTTACAATCCAATAAAAAAATCACAACTATCTCAAAAAAAAAAGTGTTTTTATTTTAAAATTAAAAAGTGCATTCTTACTGAGCCACTCTTTAAATTTGTATAATTTGGTAGCGCTATTCAAACGTCATTCTATTCATGATGATTTTCCACAGCATACTGATCATAAATGCCAAAAAGTGAGCTCAGTATGACAGTTCGTTTGACAGTTGACCCTTTCGTAAGTTCCATCAGCCTATAATATTACGATTCAGAATATACATATATTCCTTATAAAGAATAACAGGTGGCGCAAAAGTAATCCTTCTATCAGAAAATGCTATAAATTTTGCGATTGGCCCCTAATGTCAGTTCTGTTTTGACATTTGTGTAGTAAACACATGCGAAATACACGTTAATAAACAATGTTACGCTACACTGCTCCAGAACGCGGAATATTGCTGACTATTTATTTGACCAATAATCGGCAAAATTTATAGCATTTTCTGATAGGAGAATTACTTTTGCGCCACCTTGTATCTAATTTGTACCTCTTAAGACTTCGAGATTATAAAAAGTACCAATATACCAAGTGTCTTATAACTTTTTAATTATATGTCTATGATATTTGAAATTTTTGATCTGTTTTCACCCAACAATAGCCAAAAAGTACCAAACTCCTATCTGCTCTTTTTTAGATTAGTTGAAGATGTATTTTAAATTTTTCTTGTATCTTTATAGATTAGAAAACTTATTTTGTAGTGAAACTGTTTAGTTGAGGAAACAGTCCAAATTTCAGGCTTTCAGATACAGGTGTTTGGGCTGGCCGTTAATGAATCTCTCACTTAGTAACATTAATCTTGATAAACTAAGATTAAATTGTATGTTTTCCATTTATTTGAATATTTGTTTAACTATTTACATTTGCAATTAACACAAACAATAATAAAATGTGACAAATATACACAGAATTGCAAATGGATAAATTAGCGTCATTAAACATAGTAATATGTATTTTAAAACAAATTTACGGAATAAAAAAAGAAAAAAATATGTGGAAAATTTTTGCAGCAAAAAAAAAAACGTAAACAAATCATTTAAAGTCATGGTCAAAATATTCCCTAACTTCGTTTCAGTCTAATCATATTTCTAGTATCATCAATTTAGAAAAAAGTTACCATTAGAACAAGATAAAGTACCACTAAGTAACTTCTGCAGCCATTAGTACCATTTTGCGTCTTTCAGGTCTCATGCAATGTTGAATTGTATTTATATGGCATGTGGCATCGTCTTCTTGAAACAACATGTCACCGAACATACAATTAAGATTTATCCAAATAGAACTCTGTTATCACGTTACCTGTCATTACATGCAGAGAAAAAATATAGTTGTGCATGTTTACAGTAACCATTTCAACATTTTTAAAAGTTTTTTAACAATATTATAGTCGTTACTGTGACTATTTACATGATTGTGGTAGCCATGATATGGTTAACTTACGATTCACATGATTGTATCATACATATGGTTACAGCAAACAAGTATATGTTTGTGACGTCTTTCCGTCTGTATGTTGATATCAACTTTCCGTAGCCCCCAAATAACTTACAAACATAATTGATACATCAATATATCGGGAATTCTTCCGGCTCGGTCGCTATTTAAAATCGAGAAAATAGGCCCACAAATGGCTGAGATATAAGGAAAAAACCGGGACAACCTCGATTTTTGCCCTATTTTTTATCTATATCTGGATTACTAAGTCAATATGGATATCTAATGATAGATATTTTAAAGTACATTGCAACGATGTATATAAGGCTATAGTAAGTTGGATCTGCAATGGGTCAAAATCGGAAAAAAATTTTTTAATCCATTTTTTTTTTTAAGAAAGAAAAAAATTTTCATAAATTTTTTTCACTAATAAAAATTGGAAAAAAATTTAAAAAAATTTAAAAAAAATCGGAAAAAACTATTTTGAAAAAAATTTTTTTTCTTAATTTTGAAAAAAAAAAAAAATGTAATTTTGTTTAGCTAAAAATATTTAAAATTTTTATTTTAAAGTGTAATTTGGTAAAACGTATATAAGATTCGGCACAGCCGAATATAGCTCTCTTACTTGTTTAAATCACAAATTGTAGATTTTAAATTAAAAAATATTGTGGCCTCGGGTTTTTGCATATTTTCGCATATGAATGTGATTTACATAGTCATCCGACGAAAAATAATGAAAAATCGCATTTTTTTTGTATGAGTAAAGAGAAATAAGAACTGTGTTATATCAATTAAATAACAACAATGAGGAATATTCACTGCTTTTTACTCTCAAAAGTTGAATTCTTGTCAGAAAAATTATACTGTCACCGAGAAAGAATGTTTTGCGGCAGTTATGGCTGTGAAAAAGTTCAGATCCTATGTAGAAATGATGCCATCTTCGATTATAACCGATCACGCAAGTCTAAAATGGATAAAGACTTGCCAGGTGGTCTCTACAACTACAAACATTCGACTTCAAGATTGAACATAGAAAAGGTTTAGAAAATATTGTAGCTGACATGCTTTTTCGTATGCCATAACGACATGATTTGAAAGAAGGTCAAACAGAAGATTTATTGGATTTCGAAACCACAGAATTTGAATCCGAAGAATATTACAGATTTAATAAAATAAATTACACAAAATAATCATAAACTACCGGATCTTAAAGCAATAGATAAGAAAAAAATCTTTAAACGTACGAGTTGTGATCAAAATGTGGAAGAGCAGTATCAATGGATGGATACCCCCAAACCTAACACAAACAATAATTGAAAAAACCCACACATCAAACGTTTCAGCTTATGGCGGAACGGCGAAAATAATGGAAAAAGTCAAGCGATACTTTTAATGACCGAAAATTACTGTTCAAATCAAAGAGTTTGTAAAAGAATTTCAAGTGTGCAAAGAGACCAAACCATCAAATATAAACATAATGCCAGAAATAGGTAAAGAAGTACACTCAGGGAAAAACTGCAACTTAAAAACAAGAATATTAATTCAATAATGTTTATTATAATAGAAAAACCATACAAAAACCATATATAAATCTATAATTTTCAGCTTTAAATTAATATTGTTCCATATTGAAATAAAAAAATTCAACATTACTAGATTTTCGTTAATGTTTTGTATTGATTCAATATGGTTTTTATTGATTTTAAGTTTTTTTTTCTCTGGGTGTAGTAACCGAAAGGCCCTTTCAGAAATTGTATATTGATATCTTAGGAAAGTATAACTATTGCCACTCTAGGAAAGTATCCAAGAGTGGCAATAGTTATATATTTATAGTTATGGTTCATTTCTCAAAATTTTCTTGTTTAAAACAACCGAATTTTCATATTGAAATACTTTATTTCCAAAAATTCTTAAAACAAATCTGTAAGCCAATTAACCCTTCAAAGATCTAATGGCTATTGTGGCTTCAGTTGTTAATATTTCTTTCCTAAAAAATTGCGCGTACCAGTTCTGAGTCGGATTCCTTCCTTTTAGGGAAATTACATTTAATATTTCCTTATAAACGTATTTCTTCAGACATTCTTTAAATAGTCCGAACTTAGCTTCAATCGTTGTTCTTTATATAGTCTATGTTTTGTTTCAATAGTTGTTCTTTTTACATTGGTTACACATACACTGTTTAGCTTCAAACGTTGTTCATTAAACATTATTTATACAGTTCTTGTTTAACTTCAATAGTTGTTCTTTATTCACTCCCAGTTTAGCTTCAATAGCTGTCGTTTAAATATTTTTTTATACAGTCCCCGCTTAACTTCATTTGTTGTTATCTCTATAGTCCTCGTGTAACTTCAATAGTTGTTCATTAAACATTTTTATTCAATCGTAGTTATTTATATAGTCGCAGTTTAGCTTCAATAGTTGTTATTTAAACATTTTTTATACATTCCCAGTTTAACTACAACAGTTGTTCTTTCTACAGTCCCAGTTTAGCTTCAATAGTTGCTCTTTAAATATTTTTATGTAGTGCCGGTTTAGCTTCAATTACTGTTATTTATACAGTTTTTATATACTTCAACAGTAGTTTTTTATGCAGTCCCAGTTTAGCTTCAATAGCTGCAATTTAAACATTTTGTATGCAGTTCCGGTTTAGCTTCTTTCGTTGTTATTTAAACATTCTTTATACAGTCCTAATGATTGTTCTTTAAACATTTTTTATACAGTCCCTGTTTACCATCAATAGTTGTTTTTTATACATTCCCAGTTTAGCTTCAATCCTTGTTCTTTAAACATTATTAATACAGTCCCTATTGAGCTGTAATAGTTGTTCTTTATACAGTCCCAGTTTAGCTACTTAACTCCTGTAAGTCTAGTTTTCCATCGTTTTTTATACAGTATTTATACAGTCCTCATTTAAATTCAATATTTGTTCTTTATACATTTTTATACAGTCCCGGTTTAGTTTCGATTCTTTTTATTTATACAGTATTTATACCATCCTTTTTTAACTTCAATAGTTGTTCTTTCTACAGTCACAGTTTGGCTTCAATAGTTGTTTCTTAAACATTTTATACAATCCCGGTTTATATCAATCCTCTTTTAACTTCAATATATGTTCTTTACATAGTCCCAGTTTAGCTTTAATCGTTATTATTTAAACATGCTTTATACAGTCCCAGTTTAGCTTTAATGGTTTAAATGTTTAACTTCAATAGTTTTTTATACAGTCCCAATTTAGCTGCAACAGTTGTTCTTTATACAGTCCCAGTTTAGCTTCATAACTCCTGTAAGTTTAGTTTTTCATACCTGTTTAACTAATGTTTCAATATGGTTACGATTTTAATTAATATTTATTTTCTTTTGAATTGTATAAATTAATTTTCATATTATAAAAATAATTATTTCCTTTAAAAATTATTTAACAATGAAATATTAATGTATTAAACAATAACAAAGCCATATAAAATAATATTGTACGTTCACACATACTCACTGGTAGGTATATAGAAAATTTGCATTATTAATAAAGCACAAACATAATAATAAACATGTTATATATTTTTAAACAAAAAAAAAAGAAATAATAATAATAAAAATACAATAAAAAAACTATAGCGATAAAAACCCCATAAAACAAACAAAAAACCAAAACATATGGATTTTTAATTTATACTCATAGTATGCAGTTTGGTACTTTCTTTTCCTGTAGTGGAAAAATAGTAGGACCCTGCAGTAACTGTAACTAGTTCCATGTGGCCGAATTCTTTAGATACTAAGAACTAGTGCTAGTTAACCATAACAATTTTATTGAACATCTGCAGTTTCATTCGCTAGTCATTTCACTCGTTCTAATGAGCCCAATTGATTAAACTGCAGGGTGTAAACTTAATTTATATATCTATAAAAACTTATATACATACATGCATATGTATACTATAGTTATGTACATTAATGTATGTATGTATCTACATTAATGTTCATGTATGTTATACTTATTCCTCTGTAATCTTCCGGATGATGAGCAACAGAAAATAATTTAAGCAAAACAAGAGGAGAAAAACAAACTACCAAAGTGGTCTTACGGGTTTTCGGTTTTTACTATATTTTAAATAATAATAAAAAAAAAAGAAACAGAAACAAAACCAAAACCAAAACAACTGCAAACTACCAAAATAATGAAACAAAAAAAGGAGTTATTTTCGTATCTGCAATGGGTTTGAGTGAAAGAGACACAACTGCTGGAAGCTTAAAATAACAAAAAAAATAAATAAAAAATATTTTAAAGTTATTTTGTTTTTATTCACAAAAATTATTTTATCCACAAAGCTGTACAACAACTATAACAACCACCAGTAACAGCAACATTAACCGACAGCTTCAGCTGCAACAACAATAACAAAAGCTACCGATAAAAATAAAAAAGAAAATGAAAGTGTTTCTCATGAAATGACAACAACCAACAGAAGATATAACAAAAACAAACAACCAGAAGAAGACAAAAAAAAGTGAACCACAAACAACGAAATCGAAAACGAAATTAATTTTTTTGGTTAGATTTTCAGAAAAGGTTCAAATAAGACTTTGTAGAGCATCATAAAATCTTGCTTTTGTTATTGTAAGGATTGGACTAGGATGTGTAAAGTAGGACAGGTCAGGTTCGACTTTGTAAAGCAACTAGTGATACAAGTTCTTAATGCATTTTGTTGTTGTTTAAAAAGTCTTTATACGGTCCCAGTTTAGCTTGAATCGTAGTTGTTTGAACAGTTCTTAAACAGTCTTTATACAGTCCCAGCCTTGCTTTAATTGTAGTTCTTTAAACAGTCTTTATACAGTTCCAGTTTAGCTTTCATCGCAGTTCTTTAAACAGTCTTTATACAGTCCCAGTTTAGCATTAATCGTAGTTGTTTGAACAGTTCTTAAACAGTCTTTATACAGTCCCAGCCTTGCTTTAATTGTAGTTCTGTAAACAGTCTTTATACAGTTCCAGTTTAGCTTTCATCGCAGTTCTTTAAACAGTCCCAGTTTAGCTTTAATCGTAGTTCTTTATACAGTCCCAGTTTAGCTTTAATCGTACTTGTTTAAACAGTCTTTATACAGTCCCAGTTTATCTTCAATTGTTATTTATACAGTCCTAGTTTAGCTTTAATCGTAGTTGTTTAAACAGTCTTTATACAGTCCCAGTTTAGCTTTAATCGTAGTTGTTTAAACAGTCTTTATACAGTTCCAGTTTAGCTTTAATCGCAGTTCTTTAAACAGTCTTTATACAGTCCCAGTTTAGCTGTAATCGTAGTTCATTAAACAGTCTTTATACAGTTCTAGTTTAGCTTTAATCGATGTTGTTTAAACAGTCTTTATACAGTCCCAGTTTAGCTTCAATCGATGTTATTTAAACAGTCTTTATACAGCCCCAGTTTAGCTTTAATCGTAGTTCTTTAAACAGTCTTTATACAGTCCCAGTTTAGCTGTAATCATAGTTCATTAAACAGTCTTTATACAGTTCTAGTTTAGCTTTAATCGATGTTGTTTAAACAGTCGTTATACAGTCCCAGTTTAGCTTCAATCGTAGTTCTTTAAACAGTCTTAATACAGTCCCAGTTTAGCTTTAATCGTAGTTGTTTAAACAGTCTTTATACAGTTCCAGTTTTGCTTTAATCGTAGTTATTTAGACAGTCTTTATACAGTTCCAGTTTAGCTTCGATCGCAGATCTTTATGCAGTCTTTATAAAGTCCCAGTTTAGCTTTAATCGTACTTCTTTAAACATTTTTTATATAGTCCCAGTTCAGCTTTAATCGTACTTCTTTAAACATTCTTTATACAGTCCCAGTTTAGCTTTAATCGTAGTTCTTTAAACAGTCTTTATACAGTCCCAGTTTAGCATTAATCGAAGTTCTTTATACAGTCCCAGTTTAGCTTTAATCGTAGTTCTTTTAACAGTATTTATACAGTCCCAGTTTAGCTTTAGTCGTAGTTCTTTATACAGTCCCAGTTTAGCATTAATCGAAGTTCTTTATACAGTCCCAGTTTAGCTTTAATCGTAGTTCTTTTAACAGTATTTATACAGTCCCAGTTTAGCTTTAGTCGTAGTTCTTTATACAGTACCAGTTTAGCTTTAATCGAAGTTCTTTATACAGTCCCAGTTTAGCTTTAATCGTAGTTCTTTTAACAGTATTTATACAGTCCCAGTTTAGCTTTAGTCGTAGTTCGTTATACAGTCCCAGTTTAGCTTTAATCGTAGTTTTTTAAACAGCCTTTAGCTTTAATCGTAGTTCTTCAAATAGTCCCAGTTTAGACAGTCTTATACATTAATCATAGTTGTTTTGACAGTCTTTATACAGTCCCAGTTAAACTGCAATCGTTGTAGTCCCAGTTTAACTTTAATCGTAGTTCTTTAGATAATATTTCTAGAGTCCCATTTTCGCTTTAATCTTAGTTTTTTAGACAATCCTAATACAGTACCATTTTGATTCTAAAACATACCTCAAAACTCAAGTAGATCAAACTTAG
The DNA here is from genome assembly GCA_942486065.2 of Calliphora vomitoria. Classification (NCBI taxonomy): domain Eukaryota; kingdom Metazoa; phylum Arthropoda; class Insecta; order Diptera; family Calliphoridae; genus Calliphora; species Calliphora vomitoria. Next base: position 7,865,778 of record OW818032.2, read on the forward strand.
TAGATCCGAAAAAATCTGCTAAAAAAACAATAAACCCTAAAGAAATATTAGTCAAATGTATTAATTTGTAAGTCTTGTTAGTATTTTTGTTTGATTATTTCAAAACTGGTTAATCAAGTTTCCAATTGTTTTGCTTTGATTTCAATGAAAATTTTCTTATTGCCAAAACGATGTTTGTATACTTTTTGTACATTTTTCTTGCTGCAGCAGTCCAGCTTTTATGCCATTGTCATCAAGTGTTTTTCTATACTGTTCAGTGTTTTTATTACTGCTTCATATTTTTATTTTTTTTTTACTTATAAACTATTTTCTGACCAAGAAAAACGTTTTTGCGGTTTTGTTTTTAAGCCATAACCCACCACAAAAGCAAAACAAGCTGTTTCTTCTGTTTGTCTTAACAAATAAAAAATGGCATAAGTATTGAAATTCAAAACTGTTAATATGCCAAAAGAAATAATCACAATACAGAAGAAGAAAAAATGAAAAAAAAAAAAGCAACACAATTTCACAATCGTTGTTATTTGTGCTTTTGAAAAGTTTTAAAATAAATTCGTACGTGCAGCATGTTGTATCAACAAAAATTTTGCACAATTATTTCGTATCGAATCACTGAACTGAAATGTTAAAAAAATTGAAAACAAACACACAAAAAACACATTCAGCAACATTTATAATAAAATAAAATGTACGTAACAAAATTGTAGTGACAGCTTCAAATGATGGATTTACATTTAACACATGATTCATCATAATTCTGAAATGCATTTAGACAGAGAGTAAACGGTGTTTTTAATTTGTTAACATTTTTGTTTTGTATATGGGGCATTTCACGTCAAGTGAACCAACTTTTGAAATCGATGTCTTCCGATCGGGATGAAATTTGCACCAATGTTAGTTCTATTGGATAGTAATTCGGACACAATTTTTCAACAAGATCGGTCAAGAACTCTCTGAGTTATAGGAGGTCAAAATTTGACATTTTGGCCAAACAGGTGTTTTTTCTTATCCATATAACTTATTACCTATTGTTCTTAGCAAAATGTGTCCCAAATAGTTTAGATAGCTATTTATGCGATCTTTGGAAAAAAAAAATTAAATAAAATATTTTTGACTTTTTTTTTAAAAAATCAAAAACATTTTTGACTTTTTTTTCAAAATGGGCCCTTTTTATTTTTTTTTTTTATTTTTTTTAAGAAAGCTTAGGTCTTTTCCTAAGCGACCTATATGGTCGCTTAGTGGGATGCGAGTGGGATATCTATCAAAAAAAATATTTTGTAACTCAAGATATGAAATTTTTTGACTTTTTTTGCAAAATCAAAAACTTTGTTGACTTTTTTTAAAAAAATGGACCCATTTTTTAATTTTTTTTTTTGCTCAGAAGAAAGCTTATGTGTTTTCCTTTAACACCTTTTTTGTCGCTTAGTGGGATGCGAGTGGGATATCTATCAAAAAAATGTTTTGTAACTCAAGACATAAAATTTTTTACTTTTTTTTTGCAAAATCAAAAACTTTTTTGACTTTTTTTTTCAAAATGGACCCTTTTTTTAATTATTTTTTTTTTTCTCAAAAGAAAGCTTAGGTCTTTTCCTTTAAAACCTTTTTGGTCGCTTAGTGGGATGCGAGTGGGATATCTATCAAAATAAATATTTTGTAACTCAAGACAAAGGTTTTTAAATTGATTTTTTTCATATTTTCATATTTCAAACCTTAAAAAAAACCACTACAACTGACCGATAATAGCCACTGGAGGGGTGCAATGTGAGGCCGACCGCTATTAATTTTCCGCCCCCAAAATTTGTCTGAGTTTTTATCTTGCGGCTTTTTTATTCAATCCTATAGGTAGTTTTCAGCGCAATAATTTATATTCGTGAGCGATTTTTGGAAGTGGACCTTATATGGGAGCTATGTCAAATTATGGACCGACCATCATGAAATTAGGTGGTGTTATTAATGTCTATATGAAAGTTATTTATGTTGCATTTTATGTGTATATCAACATTTTTAGGAGATTTATGCTCGTTAAAGTGATTATCGGAAGCAGGCCTTATATGGGAGCTATGACTAATTATGGACGGATCATAATAAAATTTGGTGACATGAATTCCGTATATATAAAACTTATTTGGAGAAAAACTTGTGTAGATACCTATATAAATTAAACATTTGTGACCGATAAAGTCAACTTTCAGGAGGACATTTGTATGGGGGCTAGGTGAAATAATGGACCGATTTCAGCCAGTTTTAATAGGCTTGGTCCTTGGGCCGAACAAATTATATGTACCAAATTTTATCGAAATATCTTCAAAATTGCGACCTGTACTCCGCGCACAAGGTTTACATGGACAACCAGCCAGCCAGACGGACGGACGGACATCGTTTAGTCGACTCAGAAAGCGATTCTGAGTCGATCGGTATACTTTAAGGTGGGCTAGACTAATAGTTTTGGGTATTACAAACATCTGCAAAAATTTAATATACCCTCGCCACTATGGTGGTGTAGGGTATAAAAAGTGATTTTTATTCCTGAGGTTAACATATTATGGGTATTACAGTATCGAGGCTATGAAATTTTAGTTAGGTTGTTACATACCATCGGAAAGGCTAATGTGTCTAGTTTCTCCGCGTAAGTTTAATTTTTAAGGTTTACACACAAATATGAAAAAAATCAAAATAGTGCATATCCTAAAAATTTAAAAACCTTTGTCTTGAGTTACAAAATATTTATTTTGATAGATATCCCACTCGCATCCCACTAAGCGACCAAAAAGGTTTTAAAGGAAAAGACCTAAGCTTTCTTTTGAGAAAAAAAAAAATAATTAAAAAAAGGGTCCATTTTGAAAAAAAAAGTCAAAAAAGTTTTTGATTTTGCAAAAAAAAAGTAAAAAATTTTATGTCTTGAGTTACAAAACATTTTTTTGATAGATATCCCACTCGCATCCCACTAAGCGACAAAAAAGGTGTTAAAGGAAAACACATAAGCTTTCTTCTGAGCAAAAAAAAAAAAAATTAAAAAATGGGTCCATTTTTTTAAAAAAAGTCAACAAAGTTTTTGATTTTGCAAAAAAAGTCAAAAAATTTCATATCTTGAGTTACAAAATATTTTTTTTGATAGATATCCCACTCGCATCCCACTAAGCGACCATATAGGTCGCTTAGGAAAAGACCTAAGCTTTCTTAAAAAAAATAAAAAAAATAAATAAAAAGGGCCCATTTTGAAAAAAAAGTCAAAAATGTTTTTGATTTTTTAAAAAAAAAGTCAAAAATATTTTATTTAATTTTTTTAATTTTTTTTTTCCAAAGATCGCATAAATAGCTATCTAAACTATTTGGGACACATTTTGCTAAGAACAATAGGTAATAAGTTATATGGATAAGAAAAAACACCTGTTTGGCCAAAATGTCAAATTTTGACCTCCTATAACTCAGAGAGTTCTTGACCGATCTTGTTGAAAAATTGTGTCCGAATTACTATCCAATAGAACTAACATTGGTGCAAATTTCATCCCGATCGGAAGACATCGATTTCAAAAGTTGGTTCACTTGACGTGAAATGCCCCATATGTATATTTAAATACTGTTTTTGCAAAGTTTTTGTTTTATAAATAAAATTATTTAAAAGTTTAGTTCGTTTTGAAGTGCTTATTTTTATACCCTTCACCATGAGTGGCAAGGGTGTATATAAGTTTGTCATTCCGTTTGTATTTTCTACATTTTTCATTTGCGATATTCTGGATCGTTATATATAGCGAAGTCGTTATAGCCATGTCCGTCTGTCCGTCTGTGTGTTGAAATCAACTTTCCTTAGCCCCCAAATAACTTACAAACATAATTGATACATCAATATATCGGGAATTCTTCCGGCTCGGTCGCTATTTAGAAAATCGGCCCACAAATGGCCTTGATTTTTGTCCTATTTTTTATCTATATCCCGATTACTTAGTCATTAATATAGACAATATGAATATCTAATGATAGATATTTCAAAGTCCATTGCAACGATTTATATAAGGCTATATATAGTAATTTGGACCTACAATGGGTCAAAATCGGGAAAATTATTTTTTAACCCGAATATTTTTTTTAATTTTTTTTCACTATTAAATTTAAAAAAAAAAAAATAAAAAAATTTGAAAAAAATTTAAAAAAAAATTTGGAAAAAAATTAAAAAAAAAAAAAATTTAAATTTTGAAAAACAATTTGAAATTTTTTTTTTTTTAAATATTGAAAATTTTTTTAAATTTTGAAAACAAAAAAATTTAATTTTGTTTACTTAAAAATATTTAAAACCTTGATTTTTGTCCTATTTTTGATCTATATCTGGATTACTAATTCATTAATATGAATATCTAATGATAGATATTTCAAAGTCCATTGCAACGATTTATATGAGGCTATAGTAATTTGGACCTACAATGGGTCAAAATCGAGAGAATTGTTTTTTAACGCGAATATTTTTTAATTTTTTTCCACTATTAAATTTAAAAAAAAAAATTTTCAAAATTTAAAAAAAAATTTGGAAAAAATTGAAAAAAAAAATTTGGAAAAAATTTAAAAAAAAAATTGGAAAAAATAAAAAAAAACAATTTTGAAAAAAAAATTGAAAACTATTTTGAAAAAATTTTTTTTTTAAATTTTGAAAAACAATTGAAAATTTTTTTTTTTTTAAATTTTGAAAAAAAAAAAATATATTTTGTTTACTTAAAAATATTTAAAAAAAAATATTTTGGTGAAGGGTATATAAGATTCGGCACAGCCGAATGTAGCTCTCTTACTTGTTTTGTTTACAAATTGAATTATATAATGGATTTAAAATTTAATTAAAGTAATACAAACAAATTACCATTAGTTAGTTAATCTTGGAAGAAATGCAGTTAACTAAAGTTTAAACACATAAGCAGTTATGCCAGCTTAAAGACTTTTCTGTTTATATACAAACTTTTGGTTTGAGTTTTAATTCAAATAGGGGAGGTGTTAATCTTTAAGAATTTAGAAAAGTTGTGTCCACTACAAAGTGAATTAATCATTTTTAAAATTATCATTTTAAGAATTTGTTATTTTAATGATAATTTGTCACTTTTAGCAACTATAAATTTGTTTTTCAAAGTATTTTCCTTTTATCTTGAATTTCTTCTCCAAAAAACTTTTGCCTGAAATCGATCGTTTAACTCGTTACAAATTGAACTGAACTCAAGCAAAAGTAAATTTAATTTGTTTTTCGGTTCTTTTTTTTTCATATATTTTATTTAACCATCATCATCATTAAATGAAAATAAAAAATTATTTTTGTTAGTCTCAAATTTCACACCTCAACCCTTTTTTTTTTGAAAACAGCAGCTAAAAACCGTATGAAACGACATTCAGTCAAACAGACATTTAGCCAACTCACAACAACATCAATAACTGAACAAAAAGTTTTATTGTCAAGCTTTTTACTTTGAAATTAAATTAAAAAGTTTAACTTTTTTTTTCCTCATTCTAAAAACAGCAATAACTAAGTATAAAGAAGATGAGACAACAACTTTTTGAAATGTTGAAAAGATTTGAAAATATACAAGAAAAAACAGAAAAAAAACCAAAGACTTTGATAAACAAAAATTAATTAATATAAAATTTGTTGTGTCTTCTTTTTTGTTTTTGTTGTTTGGAGACATGATAGTTAGATTTAAACTTAATTAATTCTGCTTAAATGAAACTTAATTAGGGTGAAAAATATTTAAAATGTTAAAAAAAAGTTTTTAATTGTAATTTAATTAATTAATTGTTTTTTGCTTTTCTATCGTTTCAGGTATGTAAATTAAATTTAAATAATTGTTGCAATTATGTGCAAAATAGTAAGTATGAGAAATACATTGTTTTAATATGACTTACATTTTTATTTAAACTTATGTTTGTAAAATTACGTTTAGTTAAATGTACGTTTTAGAAACAAAATATATATAATCTTACTATTAAGTACTCTTATGTTTAAAAAAGTTTTTTTTTTTTTACAATTTTAATTTCTGATTTTTTTTTAACATAATTTTGAATATAATTTTAGTTAATCTGATTTTTCAGAAACTGCAGTTAGTTGATCTTCACCTGAACATTTGATCGAACAAGTTTATTTAATCGTATATTGATTAGTTAAACATAGCTTTCCGAAAATACTTATCTAAAACTGTCATTAGTTATTCTTGTTGTTTCTAAAACTTTTTAAATTGATGAAAGAAAGTTTGGTGAATGTAATGTCTCTGGAGCTTTGATTAACTCTAAATTGTTTGAAACACTTATAAATTATGGTTTTCTGAATATTTATTTTTCCTAATCTCACTTTTCGGAAACATCGATTAGTTAAACTTATTTTTCTAAAACTAAGATTAGCTAATCTTTGTTTTAAAAACCATTTAATTGTTTATTTTAATTTACTAAAACTAGAATTAAACTTAATATTAACTTCTTTAAAACTGTTCTTTAATCTTACTTTTTTAAACTACTTAATCATTTAATCCTGAAACTATTGGTTTTCACAAGGTCACTTATCATGTCATATTGTCATTATGTCCTAATATTTCACAATAGTTTTTATAGCTTTTCAAGCAAAAAATGTCCTAAAATAATACTACTTTCTATGCTATGTTTATTGTGTTATCGTAACGAAACAGCAGAGACCAACGCCGAATGCCTAAGAGTCGGTTAAGCTGAGCCGCCGAGTCGTGATATATTAGGACATTATAACAATATGACTAATAAGAGACCTTGTGAATTGACCATATGTTTATTAAATCATAATTTTTTGGAACTATTCCTAGATAATCATAGTTCTTCTTTGTCTTGAACTTTTCTTAGTTAATCTAGATTTTCTAAAACTATGATTAATCTTTATTGATTTATTAATCTTACTAGTCTGAAAATAAGGTTAGTTAATCTTATTTATTCACAACTTTAATTAACTTTTGTTTCAAAAACCTTGAATCTTTTTTTTACATTTTTGATACCTTGATTTTTTAAAACAATTAAAATTAAAACTTAATCTCGATTTAAAAGTTAATCTCACTTTTCTGCAACAAAAATTATTTAAACTCACTTTTTTGAAACTTTGATTAGTTAATTTTACTATTCTTAAACTAAGTTTAGTTAATCTCACTTTTCTCAAAATACATGTGTATAATTTTTCTAAAGTTACAATTTGTTAATCTAATTTTTCTGAAACTATGATTAGTAAATCTTTTGTTTTTTAAACTATATTAGTTAATCGTATTTATTTGAAATTATGATTAGCTAAACTCAAACTTTTCTAAAACTGTGATTAATTAATCTCAATTTTTGGAATCTTTGATTAGTTAATTTTACTATTCTTTAACTAAGTTTAGTTAATCTTACTTTTCTGAAAATATAATTTTTCTAAAGTTACAATTTGTTAATCTTATTTTTCTGAAACTATGATTAGTTCATCTTATATTTTTTAAACTGTGATTAGTAAATCTTCCTTTTTTAAACTATAATTAGTTAGTCGTATTTATTTGAAATTATGATTAGCTAAACTAAACTTTTCTGAAACTGTGATTAATTCAGAGGGTGTGAAATAGGAATTTTCCAATCCAAAAACCATAAAGTTTTCATATAAAAAAGAAAAAAAAGTAGAAAAATTTTTCAAATAATTTCGATTTTTCCCCTCCAAATGGTTGACCTAGATCCGCGCTTGTGTTAATAAATCTCAATTTTTGGAAACTTTGATTAGTTAATTTTACTATTATTAAACTAAGTTTAGTTAATCTCACATTTTTCTAACGTTACAATTTGTTAATCTTACTTTTCAGAAACTATGATTAGTTAATCTTCCATTTTTTAAACTGTGATTAGTAAATCTTGTTTTTTTTAACTATGATTAGTTAATCATACTTATTTGAAATTATGGTTAGCTAAACTCACTTTTCGAAACTCAGATTAAAACTTAAATATATATTTTTTTGAAATTGCTATTCTTTAATCGGAATTTCTTAATCTAGGTTTAGTTAATTTCGCTATTTTTAATGTTTGATTAGTTAGTCTTATGTGACTTAAACTTTGAATAGTTTATCTTTCTTTTCTGAAACTTTGATTTAATAAACCTTTTTTAATTAAACTTAAAAACTTATATTTTTTATAGGAAATTTCTTAAACTATGATTAGTTAATCTCGCTGTTCTGATTGTAAGCTTTGTTAGTCTTACTTTTCTTAAATTTTGTTTATTTAATATCAATTTCCTTAAACTTTGATTAGTTAATCCTGTTTTACTTAAACAAAAGTAGTTAATCTGACTTTTCAAAAGCTATGATTACAGTTGAAAATATATTTTCTGAAAGTACAAATTTTTAATCTGACCTTACTGAAACTAAGATTAGTTAATCTCGCTTTTCCGAAAGTTTGAGTAGTTAGTCTTATATTTCAAAAACTTTGATTTGTTAATCTTTTTTACTTAAACTATGATTAATTATTCACACTTTTCCAAAGTCAAATTAAAGTTAAAAACGTATATTGTGAAAGTACTATTTGTTAAACGGATATTACTTAAACTATGATTAGTTAATCTTGCTGTTCTGAAAGTTAGCTTTATTTGTCTTAATTTTCTTAAACTTTGATTAGTTAATCTCAATTTTCTTAAACTTTGATTAGTTAATTGGTTTTATCTTAAACTATGATTAGTTAATATCGCTATTCTGAATGTTAGTTTTCTTAAATTTTGATTATTTAATATCAATTTTCTTAAACTTTGATTAGTTAATCCTGTTTTACTTAAACTAAGGTAGCTAATCTGACTTTTCAAAAACTATGATTACAGTTGAAAATATATTTTCTGAAAGTACAAATTTTTAATCTGACCTTACTGAAACTAAGAATAGTTAATCTCGCTTTTCCGAAAGTTTGAGTAGTTAGTCTTATTTTTCAAAAACTCTGATTTGTTAATCTTTTTTACTTAAATTATGATTAGTTAAACACACTTTTTCAAAGTCAAATTAAAGTTAAAAACGTTTATTACGAAAGTACTATTTGTTAAACGGATATTACTTAAACTATGATTAGTTAATCTTGCTGTTCTGAAAGTTAGCTTTATTTGTTTTAATTTTCTTAAACTTTGATTAGTTAATCTCAATTTTCTTAAACTTTGATTAGTTAATTGGTTTTATCTTAAACTATGATTAGTTAATCTCGCTGTTCTGATTGTAAGCTTTGTTAGTCCTACTTTTTTTAAATTTTGTTTATTTAATGTCAATTTTCTTAAACTTTGATTAGTTAATCCTGTTTTACTTAAACTAAGGTAGCTAATCTGACTTTTCAAAAACTATGATTACAGTTGAAAATATATTTTCTGAAAGTACAAATTTTTAATCTGACCTTACTGAAACTAAGAATAGTTAATCTCGCTTTTCCGAAAGTTTGAGTAGTTAGTCTTATTTTTCAAAAACTTTGATTTGTTAATCTTTTTTACTTAAATTATGATTAGTTAAACACACTTTTTCAAAGTCAAATTAAAGTTAAAAACGTTTATTACGAAAGTACTATTTGTTAAACGGATATTACTTAAACTATGATTAGTTAATCTTGCTGTTCTGAAAGTTAACTTTAATTGTTTTAATTTTCTTAAACTTTGATTATTTAATCTCAATTTCCTTAAACTTTGATTAGTTAATTCGTTTTTACTTAAACTATGTTTAGTTAATCTAGCTTTGCCAAAACTAAGATTACAGTTAAAAAGTACTTTTTGTAAATCTTCCATTTTCGAAGCTAAGATTGAGTAGTTTGTCTTATTTTTCTGAAACTTTGAGTAGTTAATTTTACTTTTCTGAAACTGTGATTTGTTAATCTTGTTTTTTTCGAAACTACGACTACTTAAACACATTTTCTAAAAATACTATTTGTGATTAGTTAATCTCACTGTTCAAAAAGTTTGATAAGTTTTTTTTATTTTTGAAACTATGATTAATTAATCTCAATTTTTTTAAACTTTGGGAAGTTAATCTTAGTTTTCTGTAACTACAATATGGAAATTTTACTTTTCTGAAACTTTGCTTAATTAATCTTACCTTTCTTAAACTTTGATTAGTTAATCTTACTTTTCCATAATTACTGCAATATTAAACTTAGATACATTTTTTCTGAAACTATAATGGGTTAATCTCAATTTTATGAAACTGATGTTAGTTAAACTTGCTGTTTCGAAACTTTGATTAGTTAAACTTACTTTTCTAAAACTTCAGTTAATCTTAGCCTCTGTATATAAAAAATTAAACTTTAAAGAAGCCTCTTCTTCATTCTAACAATTTCTTTTAAGCTTAATTTGTTCATACATACACATAAATGTAAATCTCCTTATAAAGAAAATTACTTTTATGTGTCTCTCTCTATTTTTAATGGAAATTCAAATTTTAATAAGTCTTAACACAGAATGAACTTCTTATGGTGTTTTAAGTCATAACTGGTTTATTTTAACGGTTTATATTTGTGTGTTTTTTTTTTTTTATCTCATTATGCTTTCAGCACTTTTTAAAGAAATAAATAAAATAAACGAACCAACCAACCAACCAACTAACATTACATACAAACATTTTGTTTTAGCTGTTCCAATGCTTTACAAAACTCTACCCGTAATTCATACAAAATTGTTGGAGAAGAAGCAAAAAAAAAAAAAAAAAAATAGACACTAAAATGCATTAACGCAGTTTAAAATCAAATCATAAAGACTCTAACACACAGCCAGTCTTATGAATGTGTTATAACCCAGTTAACCAAATATTTGTAATCTAAAAAAATTTTATTATTTCGACCTAAATTATGCTGATACTTAGTTTGGTTTTTAGTTCAGAAACATGTAAAAAGTTGACAAAACTTGTCTAAAAATGACTTGACTTGAATATTGAATACTTTATAGATTTATTTCTTATATAAAAAATCTTATGAATTGTACCAAAATATGTGTAAGTAATTTTACGTACCCACTAAACTACTGGAATACTACTACTACAACTACTATTTTACTATTTATGTATGTCTGTATGTCTGTGCGGTAGTTTTAAAGGTAGATTGCGGCAGTTGGTTAAATGGTTGGATGGCTGGATGGTTGGTTGGTTGGTTAGTTAGATGGGGTAATAGCTTTTAAAACCGTTACTAACAAATCCGTTTACAAACAAAAACTAAATAATGAATGTCTGAAAAAAAGTGTTATATTTCCATTTTCGTTAGAATTTTTGAAAGAACAAACTAATAATAGTCATAGAAAAAATAAACATTTAAGGTGTTTGAGTTCACAAATATATTTAGTTTTTTTGTTGGTTTAGCTAAAGTTTAACGCCGTTGTGTGTATTTAACACACATTTGTAGATTTGTTGTTTTATTTTAACTGATAAAAAATTTGGTAATAAATTTGTTGTTTATGGTAGATCTAGCTAATCTTAGATAGAGTAGGTGGTAAATTTATAATACAATTATGATAAATATGGTAAATGTTTTTTTTTATTTGTTTGAATGGCGGAGAATAGGTCTACAAATTTTTATTTCAATAAGAAAGTATGTGTTAAAAGTGTTAAGTTTAAAAGGCAATATCTACAATATATTATAAGGTTTTCAGGTGTTAGAGATTCAGCTGGGTCTAACTTAGTTGCAGAATGCCGGTATTTGAAATTCTCAATTTTTTAATCTTACTTTTCTAGAACTTCTTTTAATCATACTTGTTTAACATTTTTGATTAATTAGTACCACTTTTATTAAACTTTTCTCTGTTGACCTAAGTTTTCTAAGAATTTGATTACTTAATATTCCTTTTCTTCAACTATGGCTAGTTAAACTTACATTTCTAATACTAAGATTACTTAATCTTAATTTTTTTAATCTTAGTTTATTTAACCTTGCTTTTTCGAAAAGTTTGATCAATTAATTTTACTTTTCTAAAACTATGTGTTGCTAATTTTACTTTATTTATTTCATTATTTTCAGTAACCTAGCCTATAGACCAAAATCGGTCACAAATTTCTACTTTTTTTTTTCTTTTCTGAAACTACGATTCGTTAATATTTTATAGTTAATGTTACTTTTCTTAAGCAACAAATTATTAATCATCTTTTTGTAAGAATAATATATATTAAATCCTGCTTTTCTAAAACTGAGATTAGTTAAACTTATTTTTATAAAACTTCGATGAGTTAATCTCACTTTACTAAAACTACGTTTAGTTAATCATCATTTTCTAAAACTAAAATTAGTTAAACTTATTTTTATAAAACTTCGATGAGTTAATCTCACTTTTTAAAAACTATGTTTAGTTAATCATCATTTTCTAAAACTAGGATTAGTTAAACTTATTTTTATAAAACTTCGATGAGTAAATCTCACTTTTCAAAAACTATGTTTAGATAGTTTTACTTTTCTAAGACTATGATTAGTTAAACTGACTTTTCTCAAACTACAATTTGTTAATTTTAATTTTCTAAAACTACGATTAGTTAATCTATCTTTTCTAAAGCTACTATTAGTTAAAACTACTCAGTTAATCTTAATTCTCTAAAACTATATTTAGTTAGTGTAAATTTTTTAAAACTGCGATTAATTTTCTAAAACTACGATCAGTTAATCTTACTATTCAAAAACAAAGTTTAGTTAACCTTGATTTTCCAATACTACGTTTAGTAAATTTTAATTTTATAAAACTATTCTTAGTTAATCTTCCTTTTCTGAAACTACGATTAGTTGAACTTACTTTTCTAAAACTTTTTTTTCAATTAGTTGGTCTTCCTTTTTTAACACTACGATTAGCTAAACTTACTTTTCTTAAACTACGATTAGTTTAACTTACTTTTCCAAAAAAAACGATTAGTTAATTTTACTTTTCCAAAACTAAGTTTAGTTAAACTTAAATTTTTTTAAAACTACGATTAGTTAAACTTACTTTTCTAAAACTTTTTTTCAATTAGTTGATCTTCCTTCTTTAACACTTAGTTTTCTTAAACTACGATTAGTTTAACTTACTTTTCCAAAAGTACGATTAGTTAGTTTTATTTTTCCAAAACTATGTTTAGTTAAACCTACATTTTTTAAAACTACGATTAGTTGAACTTACTTTTCTTAAACTTGTTTTCAATTAGTTGATCTTCCTTTTTTAACACTTACTTTTCCAAAAGTACGATTAGTTAATTTTACTTTTCCAAAACTAAGTTTAGTTAAACTTACATTTTTTCAAATTACGATTAGTTAAACTTTCTTTTCTAAAACTTGTTTTCAATTAGTTGATCTTTCTTTGTGTAACACTTACTTTTCCAAAAGTACGATTAGTTAATTTTACTTTTCTAAAACTACGTTTAGTTAAACTTCAATTTTTTTAAACTACGATTAGTTTAACTTACTTTTCCAAAAGTACGATTAGTTAATATTTCTTTTGCCAAAACTACTCTTAGTTAAACTTAAATTTTTCAAAACAACGATTAGTTAATCTCACTTTTATGAAACTTCGATTATTTAAACTTACTGTTCTAAAACTGCGAACAGTTAAACTACGATTAGTTAATCTTACTTTTTGGAAAATCTGTTTAGTAGATCTTAGCTTTCTAAAACACTTAATTAGTAAATCTTTTTTCTGGAAATTACGATTTGTTGATGTTAGTTTTCTAAGATCTATGAGTGAATATTATTTTTCTAAAACTAAGATTAGTTAATCTTCCTTTTCAACACTACGATTAGTTAATCTTGCTTATTTAAAACTACGATGAGTTAAACTAACTTTTCTAATGCTACGATAATATAAACGTATTTTTTTAAACCACGATTAGTTAATATTCCATTTATAAAACTACGATTACTTAAACTTTTAACCACATATGACCCAATAGGGCTAGATTAAATTAAATAAAAATAAACTAAATTTTCTAAATGTATTACTTTTATTAATCTTTATTTAGTTGAGCTTTACTTTCTAAACCCATAATTGGTTAATCTTCCTTTTCAAAATCTTTGATTAGTAGATGTTAGTTTTAAAAGAACTTTAAGTTAGTCTTATTTTTCTAAAACTATGATTGGTTATTCTTACTTTTGTGAAGCTTTGAAATGTTAATTTGAATTTCCTGGAATCTTGGTCAGTTAATATTACATTTTTAAGACTTTTATGTTTTAATATTGCTTTACTTAAACTACAATATTTTTTAATCTAATTATTTTGAAATGTTGATTAGGAAATTTTACTTTTATCAATATACAATTAATCTTAATCTTTAGAAAGTTTTATTCATTCCAGAAAATTTAATTTGTTAATCTTAATTTGGTTTTCTTAAAACTTTGATAAATAATCACGCCTATCGACAGAACATGTAAAATTTATGTTCCCATGAAATATCCATTTCCCTCGAAGGGAAAATTGCTATCATGATATTCCCATAAACCATTCATTCACAATAAGTAGTTGATTTTGTTCGTAGCAGATGTTTATTGTTTACAAAATTTCATTAAAAAATGTTCCATGTTGGGGAATTTGTTCAAGTGAATAAATTTGATGAACGAAATATTTATTCTCGTGAATACTACTTTTTTTAAATTACTTTATAGTTAATCTTACTTTTTCTAATACTTTCCATAAGATACGATTTGTTAATTTAATTTTCATTAAACCACGATTAGTTAATCTTACTTTTATACAGCTTAATCTAAAGTTTTTGGAACATTGTTTAATTAATCTTAAATTTTTGGGACTACATGAGAGTTAATCTTTCTTTTTTTTTAAACCTTGATTAAAATTACTTTCTTTAAACTATAATTAGTTCATTTATTTTTTGAATTTTTTAAACTACAACTTTTAGTAAAGGTTTAATTAGTTAACTGAAACTGCGTTTAATTAGTGTTTTTCTTTTAAATCTAAAACCACGATTAGTTAATCTATCTTTTCGTATAAATAGTTAATCATACATAAAGTTTGCAGTCACAATAGGGCAGAATCGCTGGAATGAAACAAATTCGGTTGTCCAAACTGCAGCTTACGGTGTTATACATTTTGGTTCAGCAATAGTGTCGCTAATAAGACTTATGGCAAATAAAAGTAGACCATCATTAGACCCTTTGGCCTAATTATAGTTTATTTTCAATCCCATTGGTCTCCATTGAATAAAAATTAATTTTGTATTATTATATGTATCTGAGTCTTACAATTGCAATATTATCGCCTTAATTTGCACTAATTATAGTTTATTTTAATTGGTCTCCTACGAAATACAATTTCTTGTTGTAGGATTTAATATACATTTACCTTCCAGTTGCAGTTTTATCGCCTTAATTGTGTCTTAACAGTTGTGTCTTTTTAAGTAGCAACAATATGTTGTACTAAGTAGTAACTAGTATTATGTTCTTTTTTTGAAAAAGAAACTATTCATTAGAACATAAAAATAGAAACAGACATTTTTATAAGACTATATTAAGTCTTTTTTCTTGTCTCTTCTTATTTTTTATTTTTCAATAAGATTAAAATTGTTTTTTTCTTCTTTCCAAAGTGATTATTATGCTAGAATACCTTCTTATATTTTTAACAGTTATTTTTATTATGTGCTTTTTTTCGGTTCCAACTCTCCCCTTAAACCCACCACCCAGCACTCTCTGGCTCTTTCTCTATAATCACTCTTTTACTCACCTTTGTGTAACAACTCTTCTTCTACTTATGTAGTTGTTGTTGATATTGCACTGTGTTTTTTTTTTGTTCTCAACTTTCTTTTAATAAATAAAAAATGAAAAGAAAATATGTTGGGTATTGTAGTAATAGATTTTGTTGTTGTTGTTATGTGCGTATTAGAATTTGTTTTTAGAAATGGTTGTTGGTTGTTGGTGGTGGTGTGGTGGTTATGAATCTAACACGCAATCTTTGTTATTAATTTGTTGTTATTCTTCTTTACGAATTTCGAATACGTATAAAGTTGTTTTTTTTTTTTCTGTTTTTTTTTTATACCCATTTTTCTAGAACAGCAGACGACAATAAAAATGTTGGTTGGTTGGTTGCTTGGTTTCATTTACAACAATGATTTCTTTTCAAGAAGTGTGTATTTTCTATATGTATTATTTTTCTTGTTGTTTTCTTTACAATCTCCTCGAAACCATCTTTTAAGCTTCGTTTTTTTTTTTTTTTGTTTGTGCTTCTAACAATTTTATTTCTTTCATGTTCTTATTTGAGAAGAGCTGTAAAACTGGGTCTTGTTATTTAGTATTTCCTACTTATAATTGTAATTGAAAAGATTAGTGGAAAACTATAAATGAAACTGGGATAAATGTAGAGCAGTGATGGAGAAGTTGAAATTATACCTATAATTGCAGAGATTTTTCTTCTACTTAACTTATAAATGGAATCGGAAAAGTACTAAGTACTTCTTGAAAATATCCTAATTGGTAATTTATATCTTCTAAACTAATGAGTCGAATTGTAAGCTGAAAGGTGGATCTAAGCCAGTGATAGGCACAAGCAGAACAAGCCACATTAGTACACGTATTATAATTTTGACTAAAATTAATTTTATGAAAGCGTTTTTGATGCACAATCTCTAATTTATTATTTATTTAAACAATGTTTGCTTACATTAGTGTTGTGAAGTTGATCGCTTTCGGCTCCTGGTGACTATGAGTGCCGACCACTGATCTAAGTTTCTAAACCAAGTTACACAAAGTTTAAATGCTGGTACTATTAAGTTTAAAAAAAGTACTTATCTCTAATTTGTACTATAATTTCTATTAAGCATCTCTGATGAAGATTAGTAAATTGAAAGTTGTAAGTATTTAGTTTGAAAAGTGGAAATTTAATTTTTTAACTAGAGGCGTTTATCTAGTTCTTCTATATTTAATTGTAGGTTAGTTATAATTGTAAATTTGAAGACTATGCCTGAACTTAGTTTTTTATTGTAAATGTTCCTAATATTTTTTATATTAAGGTTACGCCTCAATAAATTTTTTTAAATTTACATGATTTTAAAGATATAATTAAAACTTTATTTTGTTTTAATAAGTTTTCTTAATTTTATAAAGGCGTTATTACTACAAAAGGGGGATAATGTAGAAATGTGGGAAACTTGTACTCTATGGCACGAAAGTATAATAACTTATATTACAAAGTAGTTTAAACCAAAATTAGTACTTAAACTGAGTTCAAGTAAACCTTGGCTAAACTTAAACTTTATGTTAACTAAACCGAGAGGAGAGTTTTATACTATAAACGTTTAAAATATTGAGGAATGGTTCATAATATTTATTTATATGGGATCACCGGCGAAAAACAGATATGTCCGTCTGTCCTTCTGTATGTTGAAATCAACTTTCTTTAGCCCCCAAATAACTTATACACATGATTCATACATCAATATATCCGCTATAGACCCGGTTCGGTTGCAATTTAAATTCGAGAAAATCGGCCCACAAATGGCTGAGATGTAAGGAGAAAACCAGGACAACTTAGATTTTTTACCTATTTTTAATCTGGATTACTAAGTCATTAATATGGACAATATGGATATCCAATGATAGATATTTCAAAGACCTTTACAACGACGTACATAACGCCATAGTAAGTCGGACCTACAATAGGTCAAAATCAAGAAAAATATTTTTTAACTCGAATTTTTTCACCAAAAAAAATTTTTTTCACTAATAATTAAAAAAAAAAACTATAAAAATAAAATTGTTATGAAAACTGTTTTTTTGCCAAAAAAAATTTTTTTTATTAATTAAAAAAAACATTTGAAAAAAAATTAATTTAATTTTTTTTATTAAAATTAAAATTATTTTAATTTTTTTTTACCTAAAAATATAAAAATGTTTAAAGTATAATTTGGTGAAGGGTATTTAGTATTCGGCACAGCCGTATACAGCTTTCTTACTTGTTTTTACAATCTTTACTATGATTTAGCACGCGACATGTTTTTTCGTTACTTTTGTAATAAGGATTATTTCTAGTAATTTCAACCTGATCTCTTCACATTTGGGCATTTTCCTGGTCCAGAATCCGACATTCGTACTATTAAAATAAAATAAAGAAATCTTAACAATAATTTTTTGTTTCACCTTTTCGATATCCTTTTAGTAGCACTATGTTTAGTGCAACAAACATGGGATCTATAATGCTATAAAAATATAGTACTGCATCACGAACAATGAAAAAATCTGCCATTTGGAACATAATTTCTCTTAATATATCGTTGTTAATTGAAATATTTGCATTCGTTGTTAAACAACATTTAGCGTGATTTTGAACGCGACATGTATTTCCGTCGCGTTTGTAGTAACGATTAGTTCACGCTATTTCAACCTGATATCTTTACATAAAAGCATTTTCTAAAGTTATGGACTAGAACGCGACATTCGTATGTCTTTGAAGTGATAAAAATAAACAAATAAAAATAACAATTATATTTTGTTTAATTTTTTCGATAGCATTTTGGTAGTACTTTTAGATTAATAGGTTGGTTTTATCGGTTTATTGTTTCCTATATATTATCGATTAACATGGGATCTAGAATGCTACAAAAATATAGCACTACATCAAGAAAAATGCAGAAATCTGCCATTTGGAACATAATTTCTCTTAATATATCGTTGTTAGTTGAAATATTTGCATTCGTTTTTTTTACAACATTTAGAGTGATTTTGTAGGCGACATGTATTTCCGTCGCGTTTGTAAAAATAATTATTTTAAGCTATTTCAGCCTGATATCTACACATAAAAGCATTTTCCAGATTTATGGTTCTGAACGCGACATTCGTATGCCTTTGAAGTGATAAAAATAAAGAAATCTTCATATTTTTTTCTTGTTTAAATTTTTTGATAGCATTTTGGTGGCATTATGTTTAGAGCAATAATTAGGATTTGTTCTTTTGTTGTTTCCAATATATTAGCAATAAATATGGGATCTACAATGCTTCAAAAATATAGCACAGCATCAAGAAAAATGCAAAAATCTGCCATTTGGAACATAATGTCTCTTAATATATCATCGATATGTTGAAATATTTGCATTCGTTGTTTTACAACATTGAGTGTGATTTTGTAGGCGACATGTTTTTCCGTCGCGTTTGATTAGTTCAAGCTATTTCAACCTGATATCTTCACATATAAGCATTTTCCAGATTTATGAACGCATCCTTTTGATGTTTCCAATAGATTATCAATAATCATAGAACGCGACAAGAAAATGCAACTCGTTTTCGACTACTTCTAGTAAAAAATCTTACATTTTAAACATAATATTCTAAAACGATTCTTGTTTAACTAAAAAGGTATAATAGCGAAGACGATATAGCCACGTCCGTCTGTATGTTGAAATCAACTTTCCGTAGCCCTCAAATAACTAAAAAACATAATTGGTATATCAATATATCGGGAATTCTTCCATCTCGGTCGCTATTTAAAATCGAGAAAATCTGCCCACAAATGGCTGAGATATAAGGAAAAAACTGGGACAACCTCGATTTTTAGCCTATTTTTGATCTATATCTGGATTACTAAGTCATTAATATAGAAATTATGGATATCGAATGATAGATATTTCAAAGTCTATTGCAACGATATCAATAAGGCTATAGTTATTTGGGCCTACAATGGGTCAAAATCGGGAACAATATTTTTGTAACCCGAATTTTTTTTTTACCAAAAAAATTAGTTTGTCTTAAAATTTTTCACTAATAAATTAAAAAAAAATTTTTTTAAAAAATTAAAAAAAAAATTCAAACAAAATTTCGAAAAAAATTCAAAAAAAAAAAAAATTTAGAATTTTTTTTTTAATTTAAAAAAAAAAAAATTGAATTTTTTTTTACCTAAAAATATTTCAAATTTTTATTTTAATGTATAATTTGGTGAAGGGTATATAAGATTCGGCACAGCCGAATATAGCTCTCTTACTTGTTTTAGTAGGTTTTGACAATTTTGAAGGCAACTCACGGCGTCTTCTCAGCTGCTTTATCTAACTATGATTTTTACTTTGGTAGATCTCTTTTAATTATGTCCAAGTACCTCCTTTTTCAGCTCAAGCTTTACCTATCTAAATATATATGTTAAAATAATGACAAAAATTGTTTTAGAAACACAAGCAATTACGATAGCGTACGCGACAAACTTTTAAAATCAAAATGAAATGTTTAGTATGAGTCAAAATGAAATGTTTAGTGTATTTAGTAACTTTTTATTAAGTTAATGCCAGAAAATTTGGATTTGAATTAAAATTGTCAGACACTTGATTACAAACAATGATTTAGGTACCAGAACGCGACATTTAATCATGAATAAAAGATAAAGAAACATTGAGCGTTAATCGAGCTTTTTTCGGTCAATATTGAATTTGTTTTTAAATAATATTGGAAAAAAGCATTTGCTTATTAAAATTTTAAATTTCGGTGTTGTTGAAAATTACTGTGAAATGACCATATAAAACTGTGGGTTGCTTTGAATATTTGATTAAAACATTTTGCTTGTTTTCCTTCTTTTTTCTAATTTTCTTTAATATTAAAAAATATCTATCATCTATCAGTTTTCCCCTGAAATTCAATACAATTTAAAAGTTTAGGTAATCAAACTACAACAATAATAAAAAAACTGATGATTTCTCAAAAAAATATCAAACGACAACAAAATTACTCAACACCCAACTTGACGATAGAAAATAATAAAAACAGAATCCCAAATATATCACGTTTCATTATTTCTCTTGCCTGTTGTATTTCGAACGCATTTAAATTGTTTTTCTTGCTATTTTCTATCTTATGAAACCATTTTTTTTTGGGGGACTGTGTTTGGTTAACAGAAGAGTGAGTGAACAAGTGCCAGGCACATGCTACTCTTACCTTTTTTTAGGGGGTTTTCAGACTCAAATTTATTTTGCAAGACATTGACGGATTTTTGCAGGAAGGTGAATTTAAATTATTGTATCTTTTTGCTAAATAGGGTTTAAATATTATATGCTATGGAATTTTAGTGGTGGCCCCTTTTTTATTACAATATATTTATTGAAAATTTTCTAAAAAAGGTATATTTATCCAAGTAATAACATTGTTCTAGTACTTTCAAGATATTCAGGTTTTGCAGGATTGTTATTCTAACTAATTGTGGCTATTACTTACTAAAACCTATAATTGTGACTACTAGTGGGTTGAAATTATAATATTCTCTTTAATAAATTTCATGTATTCGCACCTCTTTTCAAACATCCCTCTTAGCAAACATCTGATGCATGTTGAAAAATAAAATAAAATACAATTTTTTTTGAGTTGATTATATAAAAAAATAATGTAACGTGATGTTTTACTGTAAATTTACTAAAACGAACACCTACTCAAATACATACTCACACATTCCATGTCCCAGTAGTTTTTCTTGCAGTGAATGTGCATACCATTTAGTTAGTAATTTTCACTGTTTTCTAGTTACATGGCTGACTGCTTTTGTGTAATGCAAAGATAAGTCAATTAGTTACTTTATACATCCAGGGTAATCTAGCTTGTAGTCAGATGTTACTTTAGCGTCTTTAAGTAATGTAAAGTGTGGAAATTGCTGTATACGTCAATGCCAGTGAATTGGTAAATTAAAAAAGGCTGAACAAAGCTGGATTAATGATAAAAATGGCATTTGTTTTTGTTGATGTTCCAATGTCGCGTTCTTTTATCTGTACTCTGCAAGTGTCTGAAAATTGTAATTCATATCAAAATTAATGGTTTTTAACTAAAAAAGTTAATCCCACATATCTTATTTAGACTTTCAACGAGTGTCGCGTTCGCTATCGTAAGTGTATATTTTTCAAAAACAAATGTTTTTATTATTTTAACATGCATATATTAGATGAATAAAACGCGTACTAAAAAGGAATTTAAGCTACAATGCGGTACTTTGATAATTTAAAAATTTTCACTAATTTATGAAGAATATTTTGATAAAGCAGATGAGAAGACTCAGTGAAGTGCAACTGATATCGGCAAAAACAAACAGCAAACCGCTGAATGAGGCAGATAGAGTTTAGCTATAATAAGAAAAATGATGCTAAAGTAAAATATAAGTATTGGCCTTCACCATTAAACATTGGGAAAATAAGAGAAGAAGGCAAAAAATGCATTACCAGAGAGCTTAGTTAAATAGTTAATCTTATACAATAAATATGCCTTGCTATAAATGTCGCGTGCTAAATGATACTACAGGTTCTAAAAGAAGAGCGAATTCAAATATTTCAACTATCTACAGAAAGCCACATAATTCTACTTTGGTTTAAAGAGAATCGCTTTAAAAAATTGTGTTTCAATTTGAAGATTTTGGCATTTTTCTAAATTTTTGTCGCGTTCAGGATCCCATGTTTTTGCTAGTCTATTGAAAACAACAAAACGAAAAAAGTAACTGTGGCACTAAACATAGAGGTACTAAAATGCCATTTTTACAAAAAACTAAAATTATTTAGATTTCATTATATTTTTCCACTTCAATGTCGCGTTTTTGATCTTTAAAATACACACATTTGATGAGATCTAGTTGCAATTTCTTGAAATAATCCTTATTCAAAATGTGACAGGACAATATGTCGCGTTAGAAATGTTGCATCCTAAATCATACTCAAAGTTTTAAAAGAAATCAAATGCAAATATTTTAATCATCAACAGAAAGTCACATAATTCTACTTCATTCAAAAATTAATAAAAAAAAATTGTGTTTCAATTAGCAGATTTTTCACTGTTTCTATATGCCGTCGAGTTTTAATTTTTGTGGCTTGTTTATTCCCACAACAAATAGACAAAACCTATCATTGGCGCTTAAAATAGTGTTATTGCTATCGAAAAATTTAAACAAGAAAAATTTGTTTAATATTTTTTTAATTTATTTCAAAGTTGTACGACTATGACGTTCTAGACCATAAAAATGCTCATATGTGAAGAAATTATGACCACATGTGGAAATTATTTGGACAAATCCTTATTACAAACGTGACAGGAGAACATGTTGCTAGCTAAATCATACTAAATAGTAACAGAAAATCGATTGCAAATATTTCAACTATCAATAGTAAGCTAAATTATTAAATTTTAGTTGAACAAAAATCGCTTTAAAAATTGTGTTCCAAATTGCAAATGTTTAAACATTTCTTTAAAAATTAGCTCTATTTTATCGCATTTTGAATTGCTAATTTATTGAAAACAAAAAACGGCAAAGCCTACCATACTGCTACTAAAACGCTATTGAAAAATTGAATTAAGACAAAAAAAAATTGTTTTAATTTAATGTCGCGTTCTGAACCGTGAAAATACTTTTATATTATTGGGAGTATTACCATTTTACTTACTCTTGCTAGACCAAGCTGAAGTCATTGCAAATGTTTAATTATATTTTTAGGTAAACAAAATTTAATTTATTTTTTTTCAAAATTTAAAAAATTTTTTAAATTTTTTTTTTCAAAATTTAAAAAAAAAAAATTTTAAATTTATTAGTAAAAAAAATTTATGACAAACAAATTTTATTTTTTTTTATTTTTTTTCCAAAATTTTATTTTTATTTTTTTCCAATTTTTTTTTTAATTTAAAAAAAAAAAAAATTTAAATTTATTAGTAAAAAAATTAATGACAAAAAAAATTTTTTGGTAAAAAAAATTCGGGTTAAAAAATATTTTTCCCGATTTTGACCCATTGTAGGTTCAAATTACTATAGCCTTATCTACATTGTTGCAATGGACTTTGAAATATCTATCATCAGATATCCATATTGTCTATATTAATAACTTAGTAATCCAGATATAGATCAAATATAGGCCAAAAATCGAGGATGTCCCGGTTTTTTCCCTGTATCTCAGCCATTTGTGGGCCGATTTTCTCGATTTTAAATATCAACCCAGCCGGAAGAATTACCGATATATTGATGTATCAATCATGTTTGTAAGTAATTTAGGGGATTTGGAAAGTTGATTTCAACATACAGATATATGGTCATGGCTATATCGACTTCGCTATATATAACGATCCAGAATATATATACTTTGTGGTGTTGCAAATGAAAAATGTAGAAATTACAAACGGAATGACAAACTTATATATACCCTTGCCGCTCATGGTGAAGGGTATAAAAAGTAAACTCGATTTTAAATGTTTATTTACCAATTTCTAGTTCTCGTATGGGAACAAGTAAATTAATCAGAGATTTAGAACTGTATACGCCAATGTGAATTGGTAAATATTCTATCAACGGTACTGTCCTTTTGTAGCTGGTATACAGATGATTGGTTCCATTTCCTCATATAGTAATTGAAGGGTGGTTTGTCTACAACTAATACGTGTGTTCCCTTAGAATGAATCAACTACTAATAGAATATTTGACTATCTCTTTGTAACTGGCATGTGGATGAGGTAGAGATGTGCTAGGGATCAATTAGCTCCTGCCTAGGACACGTATATATTAAAAGAACTATTCAAGTAACCAGAAAGTAACCTTACTAGAGTAGCTGGCTCATGTATTGTCTAATTTGGAACAGCTATTAGACAGCATCTTTGTAATCTAAGTAGGGACTATAGACATTCGCCTAGGACACGGAAATGTTCAACTATTCACTTAGTTAATTCTATAATCTGCAATGAACCTAACTGATGGGTGAAATCACTAATTCGTTTTAGTCACCCAGAACTGCTGGGTATATTATGCAGTCAGCTGAATTTGCAAAAAAAAAAAAAAAAAAAAAAAAAAACAGAAAAAATATCATTACTCCAATTTTATTTGAAAAACTGTTCGTGCCTAGACGCATGTGAGAAAAATTTATTAATAATTTATTATATTTAATAAATACAAAATTTACCTTTTAAAAATGTTGTAGTAAATTGAATAAAAAAAGAGAAAGAAAGAATGGAAAATTTACATGAACAAGGTTTTTTTTTCATATTTAACAAGCAAGCTGTTTTTTTTTATCGTTATACAACATTTTCGTGCACCTTTCAGTTGCTAATGATTAAATTCAATTCAATTTGTTTAAAGATTTTGTTTGGGCAAAAATTATTTGCGGCTTAAGAAAAGTAGACTTGAGATCAGGGAAAGAAAGAGGGAACAAGTAAAATAAATATTGTTACGAATTTGCAATAGCGATTTAAATTTAACGACTGCCTGCAGCAATCATCATGTTTTTAAACACGTTCATCAGTAGAAGCTTTTACTTATCAACAATGTTGATAGCATGCGGTTATTAGCATTGTTTATAAGTGTGGCAACACTAAATGTTTAAACGGCTGACATTGACATCGAAAGCTCTAGAATTCGAACATACTAGTTTGTCCGTTAAAAGCATTGTAGAAGATTCACGAAAGATGGCGCATGTATAAATAGTGGCAGAGATTGCAGTCGTGAGTGAGTTGATCATAGGTGCTATTAGAGTTAACATCAACTGCCTTGTACATTTAAGGTTGTACATTATAAAGGGTGTGTGAATTTCAGCGAATTGCTAAATGTGTATAAAGACACTGAGTGACTATTTGAACTGTTGTTATTGTACATTTTAAATAAATAAAGAGTTGTTACAAATTTTAAACAACTAAAACTGCTTTTATTTGCAATCAAAAGTATCCGGTTTTTTTAAAGGAAATAAACCAACGTTTTAAAAAGGTTAAAACGTAACAATATGTTTTAAAGGAACATATTTAGAACTAATAAAAACTTAATATCCTACAACAAATTATAATTAATTATATATTAAAATTCATTATCAAATTTTTATATTTATCAAAGTTTTATAACATTAATTTTGGTTTTAAAAACCTTTGATAAAAACTTCCTTTATATATACAATAGACAAAATCAAAATTAAACTGTTGTGTGTGAAATTTTAGTTAATTATTAAAATTTTTAGTAGAAATTAGAACTGTTTAAACTATTGTAGTTTTTTGCTTTGTATTAAATTAGTTAAACTTTTTTCTAACAGCTAAAAAAGAAAATAATTTCCTTAATCTGTTGTGCCAACATGCATACCAAATTGCAAACCGAGGAAAAAAACCCAACCGCCTTAAGGTTAAAATAGTTGACATAGTTGTGGCAATAAAGTGTCCAACATGCATTTTAATATTTTTCGTTCTAATTTTTCAATTTTTTTTTTTCTTCTTAAGTTATTTTTTTTTAGCTTTAAGTCATTTATGGGGTGTAAAGGGGACTGGATGGAATATTAAAAGAATTTCAACTAATACAGCTACACTAAATATATATATACACACACACACTAGTACACAGTATTTAGTAATTTGTAAGCCACCAAGAACCAGACCCACACTAGTGCAGTGCGGCCACAAAGTAAGCTGGCTTACTTAAAGAGCCCAGTTACTACGTCTACAGTCAGTCAGTGGTAAGTACTGCTGGCAAAAAGAAAATTAAAATGCAAAGAACCAAAAAAAAAAAAAAAAAAAAAAAATAAAAATCAAGAGAAAAACACAGTAAAGCAGCAGTGCGTCTGGCAGGATTTTAATTAAAATAAAAATGTTCCACTCACACACACAATTTCTTTTTGAAAACAACCGTTGCTACTCACTCACTCACTATCCAGCAGTTCTGGAAGAGTGTCCCGTAATACTGATTTTACCTATGATATAGGTTCACCACTAGTTTCATATATAGCTACGTGACTAGTTATTTTAACATGTACGTGTTCTAAGCAGGGAGTCAATTGAACCCACTGTCTGATAGTTGGTCCCAAGTAGACATGGCATTGGATTCACATACCAATTACATTGAAGTTACCTTATTAACTATCTAATTGGTTGCTTGATTAGCTATATATCTAGTGACATTTGACTCCTCCCTGAATCTTTAAAATGCATACATGTGACAATATGTCGCGTTAGAAATGTTGCCAGCTAAATCATATATAAAGTTTTAAAAGTAAACGAAAGCAAATATTTTAACGTTATGACCATCAACAGAAAGTCACATAATTCTAATTCATTTAAAAATGAATCTTATAAGAAATTGTGTTTTATTTTTTGTTGCTTGCCACAATAAATAGACAAAACCTATCAATGGCGCTTAAAATATTGTTATTGCTATCGAACAATTTAAACAAGAAAAATTTGTTTAAGTTTATTTTTTTTTTTTCAAAGTTGTACGACTATGACGTTCTAGACTATGAAAATGCTCATATGTGAAGAAATTATGAGCACATGTTGAAATTATTTGGACAAATCCTTATTACAAACGTGACAGAAGAACATGTTGCTAGCTAAATCATACTAAAGGTAGTAACAGAAAATCGATTGCAAATATTTCAACTATCAATAGTAAGCTAGATTATTAAATTTCAGTTGAACAAAAAGAGCTTCTTGTTCCAAATTGCAAATGTTTACATTTTTCTTTAAAAATTAGCTCTATTTTTTCACGTTCTGAATTGGAAACGACAAAGCCTACACTAAACATACTGCTACTAAAATGCTATTGAAAAATGGAAATAAGAAAAAAATTATTTGATTTAATGTCGCGTTCTGGACCGTGGAAATACCTATATATTATTGGGAGTATACCATTTTACTTACTCTTGCTACACCAAGCTGAAGTCATTGCAAATGTTTAATTATATTTTTAGGTAAACAAAATTTAATTTATTTTTTTTTTCAAAATTTAAAATTTTTTTTTTTTCAATATTTAAAAAAAAATTTAATTTAAAAAAAAATTTTTTTTAATTTATTAGTAAAAAAATGTATGACAAAGAAATTTTGTTTTTAATACAAAAATTCTGGTTTAATTTTTTTCCAAATTTTTTTTTTATTTTTTTTCCAAATATTTTTTTCCAAATTTCTTAAAAAAAAAAAAAAATTTAAATTTTTTAGTAAAAAAAATGTATGACAAACTAATTTTTTTGGTAGAAAATTGGTTACTTGATAGCTGATTTTAAACATCATACACTAAGTGACATTTGACTCCTCCCCAATAGATTACTTCTGGTGGGTAAAATGACTACGTTCTAAAGTTCTGTACAAAAAAAAAAAAACGTTTAAAGTGACTACACTCTAGATTACCTAGAGACACTAAAGTGGCAATTGACATTTATCCAACATATATTATTTGAAGACAGCCAAGTGATCAGACTTTACTGAAAATTACTGTAACTAAGGGATACATTGACTACTTGTAAAACGGTTGGGTATTGTAAGTGGTTGTGTAGAGTTTTTGTTTGCATGTGTTTGAAATAAAAAAATCCTTGAACTAAAATATCAACCATACTGACGTTTAATAGAAATCTACTACTCTCTACTCTATGAGAGGAATATTTGTTAGCAAAAACAGCATTAGCAATATAATAATAAAAATATTAAAATAAAACAGCAGCATTATCAATAATAAATGTTAATACAAGCTTTTTTTTATATAAATCACACTCAATTTAAGCTAAAAACTAAAACAAAATCTTAAATACATTTCAAAATGATTAAACTCATTTATTTGTAGATTAAACTAAGCTTAAACTGTGAATTATACGAGGGAGGGTTAAAAACTCCGTGCCTTTTTGAATGAAACACAGGTTTTTGGATAAAAAAATTATTTTATTTTTTAACATAGTCTCTATACACTTTGGTCCAATATTCACTAGGGGCTAAATCCGGAAGATGGAACATTTCGTAGCCCAATTCATGGATTTTTGCCATGGAAACTGGACATGAGTGTACCCTTTTGTGCACCCAATTGTGAGTAAACTCGGTGGTCAACTTGCGGAAAGCTTTCCACAAAGTATATATATTCTGGATCGTTATATATACTGTGGTCGATATATTCCACAGTCCGTAGCCCCCAAATAACTTACATACATGATTCATACATCAATATATCGAGAATTATCCTTGGTCGGGACAATCGACCCAAAAATGGCTGAGATATAAGGAAAAAACCTCGATTTTTTATCTATATCTGGATTACTAAGTCATTAATATAGACAATATGGATATCCAATAATAGATATTTCAAAGACTTTTGCAATGGCGTATATAAGGTCAAAGTAAGTCGGCCCTACAATGTGTTAAAATCGGAAAAAATATTTTTTACCTCGAATTTTTTTTTCACCAAAAAATTTTTTGTATTAATTTTTTTTCACTAATAAATTTAAAAAAAAATTTTTAATTTAAAAAAAAAAATTTGAAAAATTTAAAAAAAAAATTTTAAATTAAAAAAAAAAAAATTTTTAAAAAAAAATTTGCACATAAAATTTTTTCGCTAATAAATTAAAAAAAATATTTTAAATTTTTATTATAAAGTATAATTTGGTAAAGGGTATATAAGATTTGGCTCCCTTACTTGTTTCCATTGAAATTGATGCTGAAGAGCTCCCATAGCATTTATCAAGCATAGTCTTTGCTTAATCAGCAGACGAAATTCACTTTTTTACAATTTCTCCTCAAGTCACGAGGTAGTCTGCTATCATTGGCTGTCAAACACAAACTAACTGATTGGGCTCGGTCTGGACTATAAAGCAGGTGAAGCAAAACTTCCCAACCACTTGGCTTCCCCATTCCAAGGTTTTTTGTGGAGTGAAGTGGTTAGTTTACTAACCACTTCACATTTAAAATAACTATGATAAAAATTTTTCTTTCGTATAAATTTTTTTGAAATCGAATATTTTTGACCAGATTTTCTGAACCAACAAACGAAATATCAAAGTAACACTGAATTCGATGAACAATAAACCCTCTATTCTATTTTTTAAAGAATGCGTGAAATTGTCTTAAAAAAAAAACTGATTTTTACAATATTTTCAAACTTCAAAAAATATAATTGTTTAGCAAAATGGCAATAGATGCCAATAAACTATGTTTTAAAGACTATAGAAAATGTGGTTAGTAAAGTAACCACCCAACTGCAAAGAGTTAACTGGTATTGCAACATGTGGCCGAGCGTTGTCATGTTTGAATATTACGGTTTCATGTCTGGCCACATATTCTGGGCTTTTTTCGGTCAATGATCGCTTCAAATTAATCAGTTGCGTTCGATACAGGTTCCATGTGATGGTTTCGTCAGATTTCAGCAGCTCACAATAGATAGGATCCTTTTGGTCCTACCAAATACAGAGCATTACCTCAGCGCCATGGATGTTTGGCTTTGGTGTCGTTTCAGCTGGTTGGCCGGGCTTCACATGCGATCTCTTACGCTTCGGGTTATTTTAATGGATCTATTTTTCGCAAGTAATGATTCGGTACAAAACTGATTTTCTTTGTTAGCGTTCAAGCATCATTTCGGACATGCAAAATCATCTTTGGCAACCAAATTATTCTTCGAAGAATCTGGAATTCATCTGAGAATTCAGAACTCTACTTACTTAATACCCAACGTAGAAGTAATCTATAATAGTGTAAAGGTATTTTAAGAAAACTTAGAGAAATGTTAAAGATCTTTTGTATATTATACAATATAGTTTTTGTTATACATAGTTAGTGGTTCCTGAAAAAAACTCGTAATAAAACTCATATTCCCCATTCCCCAAATTGCTTTATTACCGCAATTTACCTAAAAGTATGCTTTTCTATATGAGCCTTCAACACTTAGTCAGCCTTTAATTATGCTAAATACATTATTTTTTGTTTAATTATAAAAGAAATAACTCACATTTCACTAAGAAGAAAAAAGGATTAAAAGATGTTTCGTGTTTTATGTAAAAATTCTTTAATTTTATTACGGCCAAATCAGATATAGTTTCATTATAAACTGCTGTTTTTTTTTAGCATTTTGTTTGCAAACGTTACCGGTTTAGGCCAGCTTAGAAGTCTCCACTAGTGTGAGTGGGTGTGAATGGGTGTGTGTGAGTATGAGTATGTGCGTAAATATTTTTATTTAGCTTGCAAGCTATTAATGGAAAAAACCAACCCTATAAGTATGCTACATTTACAGTATTTTGCTGTTTGTATTTCCGCCTCAAGTACTGTCTGATGTTTTTTAAAGCTAAAAAGTCAGATAAGTCATGTGACCTTTTATTTTGCATTTTATTTATATATGTATATTTTATTTTTTACACATTATTTTGTTGTTTGTTGTTTGTGTTCGGTTGGTTCTTTACACCCTTAAAGAAAAGCACGGCGGCGGCAGCAACCACCTTTATTATATACACACACGTACACATACTTATACTCATCCCTACACACATGTGTGATTATTCCTTGTTTGAGAAGCTAACACATATTAACATAAACACATATGTTACACATACATACATACATACATACATACATACATACATACATACATACATACATACATACATACATACATACATACATACATACATACATACATACATACATACATACATACATACATACATACATACATACATACATACATACATACATACATACATACATACATACATACATACATACATACATACATACATACATACATACATACATACATACATACATACATACATACATACATACATACATACATACATACATACATACATACATACATACATACATACATACATATGTGTGATTAGTTTTTATACTAACACCCGCTAGATCTTGTCATCACAAGATTCCTGGTTTTGCTAATAGTGGGATCAATTAACACTTTGTTATTGCCATATTATCGCATGTGGAGTAAACTGGAGTACTTAGGACTGGTGAAATACCTGTCTCTGTGTTATCTAAGTGAGGGATCAATCACATCACTAATCAAGTATCCAGTGGTGACTACGCTAATAGCTCCCAGAACTGCAGAGTTAATTGCATATGGGAATTTCCACCGAAAGGTCCACCTTGAACTAAAATAAAACTGTTTATAAACACATTAATTTTTCTAAGAAATTTCAAAATTTGTTTAATATACTGTATTTTTAGGTAATCTTTGTTGTTGTCGAGAGATAATTATACTGAAAATATATGTGTTTTTTTAATGACTTTAGTATTTATTGTTCACACATTTATATCATGATTAGAACGCATCTAATAAAATCTTTCTACGAACAAAAAATTATTAAAAAAAAAAATTGATTTTGTTAATTTTACAATGTCGCGTACCGGTACTGAAATCATCGTTTTATTCAAATCAAAATTAAGTGGCCTTAAAAATAAAACAAGTTATTGTACAAAATAATCACCCTAAACATTTGGTCAATTCACAATGTCTCTTATTATATTATATTGTCATAATGTCCTAATATATCACGACTCGGCGGCTCGGCTTAACCAACTCTTTTGCATTCGGCGTTGGTCTCTGCTGGTTCGTTACGTTAAGACAATAAACATAGCATAGAAAGTAGTATTATTTTAGGACATTTTTTGCTTGAAAAGCAATTAAAACCATTGTGAAATATTAGGACATTATGACAATATGACATGATAAGAGACTTTGTCAATTGACGAAATCTATTTTAATTGTCAAAGTGTGTCGCGTTCGGGATCGTGTGTGTAACTGGCAAAAATCAAGATCATGGCAACAGCTTGTATTTTAATAGTTTTGTTTGTGTAAATATTGGGCGTATCACTTAAAAATGCGGGATTTATAATAGATTGCGTATCTTTTGATTGCGGTTTTTGTTTTTAATAACTTATATGTTAATTTAGGGGGTACACATCTGTAATTTATATTCACTTAGTTATTGAACATTATTATTGTTTTTTTTGCTTAAAAAATTTCAAATTTTGTGCCAACAAAGCATCATATGCGGGAAGTTTTGCTTTACTTCTTTAAAAAGTTCGCACCAAAGCTTATAATGAATGTGTTCCCTCGATTTCAACGTGAGAGAGATGGTTTGGGCGGGTCAGAAGTGATGATTTTGACACGGAGAACAATAATCGCGCAGGCCAGCCGAACAAGTTTGAAAACCAAGAATTAGAGGGATTACTCCATGAAGATTGTTGTAAAACTCAACAAGAGCTTGCAAAATCATTGGGAGCTACACAATCAGCAATTTCAAAACGTTTGCAAGAAGCAGGATTCATCCAAAAGCAGGGAAATTGGGTATGAATTGAATTTGAGAGACCTTGAAAGACGATTTTGCATGTCCGAAATGATGCTTGAACGCTAAAAAAGAAAATCATTTTTGCACCGAATCATTACTGGCGATGAAAAATGGAACCATTACGAAGAGTAAACAATTGTGTGAAGACCGGCCTACCAGCCGAATCAAAACCAAAGCCAAATATCCATGGCGCTAAGGTAATTTTCTGTATTTGGTAGGAGTAAAAGGGTCCTATCTATTATGAGCTACTGAAGTCTGACCAGGCCATCACAGGAAACCTATACCGAAAGCAACTGATCGTTTGAAGCAAGCATTGGATGAAAACCTCCCAGAAAATACGGACAGACATGACATGTTACAATACATGTTTAAAACTATTTAGAATGAAGTGAAGTTTTGCCTCACCCGCCTTATAATCCAGACCTTGTCCGTCCGACTACTATTTGTTTTGATCGATGCAGAATAGAGTATCCGAAATTGGCTTGATTCGTTTTTGGCCTCACAAGATGAGCAGTTCTTTTGGGGCGGAATCTATATGATGCCAGAAAGATGGGAAAAGATCATAGCTAACAATGACCAATACTTTGAATAAATTTATATTGTTGGAATCTTTCAAAATAAAGGGTAAAAATTTTAAAAAAATCCCTAATTTTGAAGTCATCCTGCCCTCAATAAAAATGGAAATATCTCGAAAACTAACAGTACAATTTTAAAATCTGTGCTATTTTGTGTTCACCGTGCCAAAATTATATTAAAATGTGGAGTAGTGTCATTGAGAAATTATCTGAATTATCGTTTATATAAAATAATATAATAAATACGATGTTTTTTGTAGTTTATGAAATTTTAAGATGAAATTTTAAGTTGAATTTATTTGACTAATCGTTTTGCTAACATGACGGAATAATACGAATGTCTTGTGACAAATCATAATAAAGGTTGTAAAACAAAAACCAATGCACGCATTTCAACTTACAATTTACAAAAAATATTATTTTTAAACCCTTCACCTTCGTGAGAAGGGTATATATAAGTTTGTAATTTGTAATTTCCACAATATAATTTTCCGACCCTATAAAGTAAATATATTCTGGTTCCTTATAGATAGCGGAGTCAATTAAACCATCTCCGTCTGTCTGTTGAAATCAATTTTCTGAAGACCCCAAATAACTTACAAACTTGACTCATACATCAATATATCGGGAATTCTATTTAAAATCGAGAAAATTGGCCCACAAATGGCTGAGAAAAAACCGGGAAAAAACCAGGTCAACCTCGATTTTTGGCCAATTTTTTATCTATATCTGGATTACTAAGCCATTAATATAGACAATATGAATATCTAATGATAGATATTTCAAAGTCCATTGCAACGATCTATATAAGGCTATAGCAATTTGGACCTACCGTGGGATAAAATCGGGAAAAATATTTTTTAACTCGAATTTCTTTTTTTTTACCAAACAAATTTTTTGTCATAAATTTGTATTTAATAGTAAATTTAAAAAAAAAAAATTTTTTTAAATTAAAAAAAAATTTGAAAAATATTAAAAAAAATTTTGAAAAAATTTTTAAAAAATTAAAAAAAATTTTGAAAAAAATTAAAAAAACTTTTAAAAAAGGTTAAAAACTATTTTTGAACTGAAAAATTTTTTTTTAAAAAATTTAAAAAAAAATTATGAATTTTTAAATTTTGAAAAAGAAAAAAATTATTTTCTTTACCGAAAAATATTTAAAACTTTTATTTTAAATATAATCTGATTAAGATTCGGAACAGCCGAATATAGCTCTCTTACTTTTTTTAATCAATAGTGATGAATTTATGAACCTTTTCCGAAAACCATTAAGGTTTTTATAGTGCTTTCTGTCACTTTACGAAGTGTACGAAGGCGGTCCATCTTCGTTAGAAATCTACCACACTTTTGGTCACCTTTTTTGTGCTCTTCAATTCATTTTAGATCCCAATATCTCTCCACTGGCCTTAGCTCCAGGCAGTTTGTAGGATTTGCCTCTCTTGGTACAAATAACACATTATTGTTCTTGTACCACTCAAGACCTTGCTTTCCATAGTGACAGGATGCTAAATCAGGCCAAAAATAAGTGGACACATTAAGAAGTCTTATGAATGGAAGCATTCTCATTCCTTGATGTAAATTTCGGTATTTATAGAGCCCTTTGTAACAAATGTTTCGCTTATTTTGCCGCAACTGCATATTGCTTGCCATGCTAAGAACTTTTTGGCTTTTGACTTTTTGACTTTTCTACAACATTCCCTCGAGCATCAGCAACATAAAAATATTCACCCTAAAGCTGCGTAAGTTTTGTCATTCATTATGCAGCAGGTATATTTTTTGTATAAAATTTGACTTCAATTTCCGTGCTCTGTCTTTGGCCTCTAAATTTTTAGCAGAGTTCCTGTCTGGAACTTTATGAGCCTTGTACGTTTTTAAACATGCATTGGCTTTAACTTTTTATACCAAATAGTCCGAGTCTTAGCTAACCGGACTGCTTTCCTACTGGATGTGTTGGGAGCTCTTTTGAAAATGTTTTCTATTTGTTGGCTTTAGAAACATCATGTGGACCATTCCTTCTACATGAACCAGGTTTTCTTTTAATGGACAAGTTCCCCCGATACTGTTTAATATTATTGGTATCATTTTGACGGCCGACCTTTGAATGCTTGGCCAGCTTTTTGTAGGACCAAGTTAGGTATTGTTAAAAATACTTAATAATTTTAGTACCCACTTTTTTCGTCACTCATTTTAATCAGACTAACAACAAATAAACATAATTGACATTAAACACAATAACTGAAATGCTTTACAAAATTTAACTTGATCAAAAAAAAAAAAAAAAAATAAATAAAAAATCAAATAATATTTGTGTTAAAAGTTTTAATGAAAAACGTGTGTTAAGAATTTTTCGATCTCAGTCCTTATATAAAAAAATTATTTTACAAATTATGTTCCAATTAGCTGATTTTTGCATTTTTCTAGAGGTAGTCGAAAATGAGTTACATTTTTTGTCACGTTCGGGATACTAACTAAACTAATGGACAAAACCTATCTTTTGCAATAAATATATAAATAAAATAAAGTGCTGCAAATATGCTCTCGAAAAATAAAAATAAGAATACAAATAGATTTCTTTATTTTTTCAATTCAAAGGCGTACAAATGTCAAGTTCGGGACTGTGGAAATGCCTATATGTGTGTGGGTTTTTGCTAGCATGTGTGGGTATATAAAGTGTATATGTGTGTGTTCTTTTATTAAGCCTTTGCGTGCGTGTTTGTTTGATGATTATTATGCTGCTGATGATGATGAGGACAACGACAAAGACGCTGACGTTAAAACATCGACATTTGTTGTTGTTGTTGTTGCAGTTGATAATGATGAGGCATGGCAACAATCTTAAATGGCGGACACCTTTTTTTTCACAATCACTCACTCACTCTCATACACCCACATTCTGTTATGTGTGTGTGTGTGTTTAGCATTTATGCGACAAATTTGTTATTACTTATTTTTTTTTTTTTGGTTTTGTTTCTTTTTTTACCACCAGTCTCCCTCTCTAAACTGTCTGTAGAGCCATTATGTATGTTATGTTTTATTTCTTTCCCCTGAGTATGAATGTTGTTGCATTTTAATTTCAAACTCTTTGATATAACGGCAATTCTCCCCTTTTTTAGAGTTTTTAATGCTGTTTTACTACCTCTCTTTTGGTTTTAGTTATTTTTTTGCTGAGTTGTTTAATTTGTACCTAGTTGTCGTAGTGTTTGTTGTTGCTTATTTTACACAATTTTTTATTTTTTTTTTTTGCTGTATGCCTTGCCTTGCCGTGTCTCGTGTACGTGTAATAATGAATGAATGATTTAAATGCAGGAAAAAGGCGTTGATGTTTAATTTATTATAACCATTATGGTTTATTATGTTGGTTAGTTTATGTGTGCGTGTGTATGTGACTCTGTGTTTTGCTGTTGCATAATTTGTTTGTATGTACATACATATTGTAAAGTTTTAATAGTATACTTTTAGGTAGTGTGTTTGTGTACTAAGTATATTTTTTAAATCAATGTTCGTTTGTTATTGTATGAAACTGGTCAACGTTTTGTTGTATGTAATTATAATTAAATGGGTGAATGAAAATGGTTGAAGGGATTTACAATTATTATTTAATTATAAAAATTAGTAAATGTGTAGAAATTATAGCATAGTTTTAGGAGCATTTTAAAAATATGCTTAATAAACTATTTGTTAGAAAATTTCTTTAATTCAGGGACCGTAAATGTTATGATTTTTATACCCTTCACCATGATAGGCAAGGATATATATAAGATTGTCATTCCGTTTGTAATTTCTACATTTTTCATTTGCGACCCGACAAAGTATATATATTCTGGATCGTTATAGATAGTGAAATCGATATAGCCATGTCCGTCTATATGTTGCAATCAACTTTCCGTAGCCCCCCAATAACTTACAAACATAATTGGTACATCAATATATCGGGAATTCTTCGAGAAAATCGGCCCGCAAATGGCCGATTTTTGGCATATTTTTGATGTATATCTGGAATACTAAGTCATTTATATAGACAATATGGATATCTAATGATAGATATTTCAAAATCCATTGTAACGATTTATATAAGGCTATAGTACTTTGGACCTACAAAGGGTCAAAATCGGGAAAATTATTTTTAACCCGAATATTTTGTTTTTACCACAATTTTTTTTTTTCACTAAATAAAAAAAAAAAAATTTAAATTTTAAGAAAAAAGAAATTGGACGAAATTAAAAAAAAAAATTTCGAAAAAAAAAATATTAAATTTTGAAAAACAATTTGAAAAAAAAAAATTTTTTTTCTTTAAATTTTGAAAAACAATGTTGAAAAAAAATTTAAATTTTGTTTTCCTAAAAATATTTAAAATTTTTATTTTAAAGTATAATTTGGTGAAGGGTATATAAGATTCGGCACAGCCAATTGTAGCTCCCTTACTTGTTATCATAAAAGTCAGCAAATATATTTTTCTCAAGTTTCATAAAAATCAGCCCAAAAATATACAACATTTCGGTATCTTTACATTAGAAATTCCAAATATTGAAAAATTCGACATTTGACCTTCACGGTTTAAGGGTTAACGTTTTCCGATTTTAGTAAAACTTTCACAGTATATCTAAAATTATCTGAACTATAAGATTCTGTATAGTTTTACTTAAAATTCGTAACAGTTAGGAAATTGTTCTCATTCGCCAAAATATGGCCAAAAAAATATTTTTCCCGAAAATCACAAAATTTAAATCGCAGGTACGGAAAAACTGTAAGATGTATTGACATAATTTTTTCATATTTTTTATTCTGTATTATGATCTCAATAAATCCCAATATGATGATCAAAAAATTCTGAAATTTGTTTAACAAAATTTTTAAAAATTTGAAGATGGAGATTCGATACTGCCGTTAAAAAAATTTTTTTTTTGGCCATACCTGCGAATAGATTAACGACATCCAACCAAGACAAAAACTCATACAAAAGTAAACACGGATATATTTTAAGTAAAAATTAGCTTTTATTTTAATATTTTTTAAAATATGTTAATTTTGTTCCTACATTTCTTGTTCAAGTGGCCTGAGACACGTTAATGGTCTGGGGAATTTTTAATAACTTTAACATTTTTTAGCCAATTTTTGTCTTTTATATCTCATTAGAACGACAATTACGTACACATTTTGATTCTTTTGCATTCGATTGTAAGAATAATTAGTTAGTAGCAAAATGTTTACAAAAACTGAAAAATTTACATTTTTTCCGAATTTTAGCTATAATACAGTTTGTGGGTCAATTTGACCCAAAGGAGATATAGGTTTAATCTGAAAAAGATTTTTTTGACTGTAATTTTCATTAATATAAATAAATCTACATATTTCTGTAACATAATGCAGAAAGTTAAGAAGTTTCACAAATTTATTTCATATAAATAGTAAAATTATGCCTATATCTGACCTTTGACCTCAAATTTTCAGCACTTAACTTTTAGACCTAGTGTCACAATATACCACCCGGCACTCTTTGAAATCTAAAAAAAAATCGGCTGTCACCCTAATGTATATTCTTTGTGGGATCGCAAGTGAAGAATATAGAAACTACAAACTGCATCAGCATCGCATACTAATCACAGATGAGCATCAAATGCAGCGCAGTGATCCACATCCGAAAATGCCCTATATGTATAAGTACCGCTCATGGTGAAGGGATTAAAATTGTTTTTTTTTTTTTGTGGAGGGGAAATGTCTGTAGAATATTAAATGATGTATTTTAACCTAGAGTTTCCAGTTCGGTTTTAACCGAAACCGAAACCGCGGTTTTTCAAGGCCTAAAACCGAAACCGACAATTATTCTTCGGTTTTTACTTTTAATATATTTTCAGTAGAAAAATTCAAAATTTAGAAATGAGAAACCAACTTTTTCATCCAATTATTCATCCAATATCTCTTAAACAGATCTGTACAAATATCTTAAGATTTGTTTAAATTTTTTAAATTGTATTACAATAATTGCTTCAGATGATGTAGCAGGCTACCTTTCGTAGGCTAAATAATGCAAAATTTTTGTAACAAAGTCTTAGTTATTTTTAAGTATCCGATAAAAGTATGGAGTACTAGCTGACCCGGCGCGCTTCGCCACCCCAATTGGAAGATAGAAATAGTACTATTAAGGGAATTAATACTAATTCAGGAAAACATGTCTCTAGTTTAATGTTTACTCATTCATTGTAATTTGGATTCTAGCTCATTCTAAACGTATTATTAAAATAAAAACAGTACCATAAAGACCCACCTCTTGTATTCCTACTCAGCATCATGAATGTCTAATTTCATATTTCTGTGTCCATTATTATTCAAAATACAAAAGAAAGGTAAGACTGTAATCACCTTTCGTGAATTCTAATTCATTCAGAATCATATGTGCCTAATTTTCAATTTTAAGGTTTATTATATTATTATAAAATATTCAAAAAGTACTTTTACAATAAAGAAATAGTAACGTTTCTAGGTCCATCGTTCAAAAAGTACTATTAGTTCGAAAAAGTACCAGCATGTCCCATTTTTATATTCTAACTCAGTCAGGGTGATGTGTGTTTAATTTCCTACTTATAGGTGCATTATTATAGAAATTTCAATAATAGCTTCTGTTACCTCAATAGCATTATGCCATCTATCCCTGATTTGTTCTTTACTCAAAAGCATATCAGCCAACTATTATGTATACATATAAGTAAACTTATTTAATATAATAAAAAGTACCATTAGAAGAAAAAGTAAAAATTTTCTACACTTAAACCACTGTCAAGTTTGAAATTTTAAAGTAATTTCCAGATTCTAGGTTCAATATTATAGAAAATTCATTTTGAAGAACGAAAAAGTACTCCTTAGTTTGGTTTAGTTATCCATTTTTGGTATCATAATACAATTGAGCACCCTATTCTTGATTATTTCTTTACTGAGAACCATATTAGCCAACTTTAATGTATATAAGCTAACTAATAACTTAATATATTAAAAAGGTACCATTAAAAGAAAAAGTACCAATTTTCCTTTATTCTCTTGTCAAGTTTGAATTTTTAATACTATTATCAACTGATTAAATTTACATTTTTAAATTTTTAAATTTTTTAAATTTTTTTAAACCGAAACCGCGGTTTTGAAATTCTTCGGTTATTTGGAAACTCTATTTTAACCGGAAATTTGATTTAAATACTTGTAGTTTAGACCTAACATTAAATATGTTTAGAAAAGCTTTAAATAATTACTTTTAAATGGCTAAATTTCCATGTAACACACTCTATTCTAATTAAATTAATTACCAAGCAGCCTAAAAATAGGCAATGTTTTCCAAAAATAGAACTGCCTACACAATACATTTCAATTACAAAATAAAAAATTCAAGCAATTAGCATAAAAAAACACACGTACTTTCATAACAGACCATAACAATTGAGACAAAGATGGAATTTTATGTGGATTTTTAAAAACGTTATGGCAGTAGCTGTTTTTGTTAATGTTTTCATCTGTTATTAATTTTTAAATATTAAAACAATGTTTTACGATTGTTATGCACGTACACTAGACTGTCCACTATTTGTATGGGGGAAAAAAAATGTCGGAATCTTGTTGGTCTTAACCACACAAAATGATTCCCCTTTCCAGATATTGAGATAGCCGAAATTTGAGCTCGATTAAACGACGTTAACCCGTGCCGCTCGTCGCTCAAAGTTTGAAAAAATCAACATTTTTGGCCAAAAAGCTAACATAAGAAGCTATAACTCCAGAACGGTAAATAATAGAAACACGATTAGTATCTCAAAACAAAGCTAATATTGTTCTTCAAAATTTATTTTATATACATTATTCTTGTTACTTTAAGCCAAACAGAGTTACAACAGCTTTTGTCTCCAAAAACGTGACCTAGTCGCGGTAGAAGCATACTTCGTATATTTTGATATTATGTGAAAAATGTTGCTAGTAAGTAAATATTTTTATATTTTATTGTTATTGAATCATAATGTACATCGATTTAGTATTTCAAAAAGATATAAAACACAAAAATTGGTTGAGAAATGTAAATGTTATTAAAAATTCCCCAGGCCATTAATGTGTCTCAGAGCACTTGATTATGATATGTGGAAAAAAATTTAACTTATTTTAAAACTATACGAATAAAACTATTTTATTACATAAAATATACCTATTTTTGCTCAAATATAAGTTTTTTTCCTTAAAATATAACGTAAATCTGTTCTCAGCTATGGTCAAAAAAAAATTTTTTTTTAGACGACAGTTTCAAAACACCATTTTCAGTTTTTTTTAAACTTTGTTAAACAAATTTTTAAATTTTTTAAATATCACCGGGGGGTTTATGGTCAATAGATTAGGGAACAAAACAGTGAAAAAATTAGGTCAATACCTCTTATAGTTCAGGTGTACCTGCGGTTTGAATTCTGCGGATTTCGCGAAAAACTCATTTTATTGGAATATTTTAGAAAATATGTCATAATTTTTTATTGTTATACATTTTAACCAAAATATTTACAGAATATTATTTCTCAGATATTAAAAAATATGTCTCTGAAGTTATATATAAATCGGGAAATCCTAAGGCGTAAACTTTGGAGGTCAAAGGTAAAATTTCGCAATATTTGGAAATTCACATTGAAACATATGGAAATAATCTTTATTTGTCGACCATATTTACTAAAATTACAGGATTTTATGGTATATGGTCCGATATTTAGAATAACATAAAAAAAAATCAAATTAACCCTTTAAAGCATTTGGGTCAAATATGTCCCCAAAGTTAATAAAATCAATTTTAATAAATTTAAAAATAAAAAAATGAATATAATTTATATTCAGAAAAAAAAAATAATAATTAACCCTTTGGATCATTTTTTTATGTTATTCTAAATATCGGACCATATACCATAAAATCCTGTAATTTTAGTAAATATGGTCGACAAATAAAGATTATTTCCATATGTTTCAATGTGAATTTCCAAATATTGCGAAATTTTACCTTTGACCTCCAAAGTTTACGCCTTAGGATTTCCCGATTTATATATAACTTCAGGGACATATTTTTTAATATCTGAGAAATAATATTCTGTAAATATTTTGGTTAAAATGTATAACAATAAAAAATTATGACATATTTTCTAAAATATTCCAAAAAAATGAGTTTTTCGCGAAATCCGCAGAATTCAAACCGCAGGTACACCTGAACTATAAGAGGTATTGACCTAATTTTTTCACTGTTTTATTCCCTAATCTATTGACCATAAACCCCCCGGTGATATTTAAAAAATTTAAAAATTTGTTTAACAAAGTTAAAAAAAAACTGAAAATGGTGTTTTGAAACTGTCGTCTAAAAAAAATTTTTTTTTGACCATAGCTGAGAACAGATTTACGTTATATTTTAAGGAAAAAAACTTATATTTGAGCAAAAATAGGTATATTTTATGTAATAAAATAGTTTTATTCGTATAGTTTTAAAATAAGTTAAATTTTTTTCCACATATCATAATCAAGTGCTCTGAGACACATTAATGGCCTGGGGAATTTTTAATAACATTTACATTTCTCAACCAATTTTTGTGTTTTATATCTTTTTGAAATACTAAATCGATGTACATTATGATTCAATAACAATAAAATATAAAAATATTTACTTACTAGCAACATTTTTCACATAATATCAAAATATACGAAGTATGCTCCTACCGCGACTAGGTCACGTTTTTGGAGACAAAAGCTGTTGTAACTCTGTTTGGCTTAAAGTAACAAGAATAATGTATATAAAATAAATTTTGAAGAACAATATTAGCTTTGTTTTGAGATACTAATCGTGTTTCTATTATTTACCGTTCTGGAGTTATAGCTTCTTATGTTAGCTTTTTGGCCAAAAATGTTGATTTTTTCAAACTTTGAGCGACGAGCGGCACGGGTTAACGTCGTTTAATCGAGCTCAAATTTCGGCTATCTCAATATCTGGAAAGGCGAATCGTTTTGTGGGGTTAAGACCAACAAGATTCCAAAATCGATTTTTTGTGGACAGTCTAACGTACACACACACTAATAACCACCAAAAATAAAAGATAAACAAACAACAAACCTGTAATACGGGCAAGTAAGAGAGAGAGAGCGACAGTGTGTAATGAAAATTTTAAAGCTTTATTTTTAAATGATAATGTAAGGTTAAGTGTGTAGGTGTGCGTTTGAGCATGAGAAAAAATCTCAATAACTGTAAAATTAATGTAAATATGTATTTAACTGTAATTTTATGTGTGTGGCTGTATGTGTGTATGTGTTTTTAACTTAAACACACATTAGGCTCCTGGGTATTGTGGTTTAAAGATAATAATACGACAAGTAACAGCAAAATCAAGGCTTTTATATAAATATGCATTAAAAGTTTTTTATTTTACAATTATTTTGGGAAAAACCCTTAATATTGTTTTTCTGTCTGATTCTCTCAAACTTAAAAATAAATT
The DNA here is from genome assembly GCA_942486065.2 of Calliphora vomitoria. Classification (NCBI taxonomy): domain Eukaryota; kingdom Metazoa; phylum Arthropoda; class Insecta; order Diptera; family Calliphoridae; genus Calliphora; species Calliphora vomitoria. The sequence goes on from OW818032.2 coordinate 7,909,713, forward strand.
TAAAAACTTTTAAAAAAAAGCTGGCTTAATAGGGTTGTAGGGATGTTAAAAATAAAATAAAAATATGTCTTTATTGTTGTTTAAAAAACATAAAATGGTTTGTATGTATAACAAGAACAAACAAAAAAAAGCCATTAAACCGACAAATAATTGAGTAGTTAATGTAAGAAAAAAAGGGGTTTTTAACAGGAATTATAAACATTTTAATAAATGTGCGGTGTGCGTGTGGTATTAATTTTTTGTTTATTTCATATTTTAAATTGCTGCCATTAAACATAAAAAAAACCAGGATTTATCAGTTTTAATATGCCAACATTAATTTCAGTAAACTTCAACATTTTTATGGTGATATTTTTATGTCTACAGGAAATAAAACGCAAAAGAACTCATACATACATATTTCCACGCCATCCATAAGTCAGTCAGTCATAAACACACTTACAGATTGCATGATTTTGTTGTTCATTTCCTGTTTAAACACCTAAAAATTATATTATAAAAAAAAACATTAACAACAGCAACATTTAGTTACCAGCCCTAAAATTATGAAAAACATTTTATGAAAAACTAGGCACCATTTTTTTTTTTTATAGAGTTGTCCTAAAAGTCATTCATTTTTCTTTTTAGAAAGCCTAAAATTATACCTTAAAATTTTGATAATCAACAGTTTTTTTTTGTCAAAGCAAATTAAATTTTTTTTATGATTTTGTAAAAAAAACCATAATTATAACATAAAAGTAAGCTTAATGAAAAATTGATAAGATCATTTAATTTTAATTTAGATTTTTTGAAATTTCTCTTCTCTTGTATATATAAATCCATATTTTAATTTGCTTTAGTTTGTGTGTGTGTGTCTGTTCAAATAAGCTTATTAAGGCTTAAAGTTTTATTAAAAAAGTTTTATTTGTTTTTATTTATTAAATTCTATTTTATTATTATTATTATTTGCTAAAATCCCTAAAATTATGCAACATATTTTCATTTTTAATACAGCCTGTTAGTACACTATGAATATTTAGTATGCGTGTGTGTGTGTTTGTTTTCATTTTAAATTCAAAGATTATAAAGAATTAGTTTTTGTAAATTATTTCGCATTAACAAGACCCAAAGTCACTCACTCGAGCAAAGTAATTAGAAAATACTTAATTGGCTTTTTCTGTATTTTTCTCTTTTTTGTTTTATACCTTAAAAGTTAAAAGTTTTTTTTTTATTTTAATGAGACACACAGTTTTGTAATTTGAAAATCAAGGTCAATAATAAAATTGTTTTATAAAGTTGGGTTAAGGGCGCTGAAATAAATTTTGTAAAAAGGCTTAGGTTTTGGAATTGGATTTTTATTTGTTTAAGCATTAAATATTATTTCAAATTGCATTTTATTTATTAGAATTAAGTTTAAAATAAAATTTCATTATTAATTTTACTAAATTTCATGCTTAATTTTCTTCTTTTTCTTTGCAGGTAAGCTTTTTTTTCGCAAAATTCATGAAATCATAATCATTGTAAGTATTGTTACGTTTTTACCTTTTAAAAACGTTGGATTATTTCCTTTAAATAAAACGGATACTTTTAATTGCAAATAAAAGCCATTTAGTAGTTTAAAATTGTAACAACTCTTTATTTATTTAAAGTGCACAACAGCAACAGTTCAAATAGTCACTCAGTGTCTTTATACACGTTTATCAATTCGCAGAAATGCAAACACACTTTATAATGTACAAGACAGTTGATGTTAACTCTAACAGCGCCTATGATAAACTCAGCTCACTACTGCAAGCTCTGCCACTGTTTATACACACGCCATCTTTCGGGAATCTTCTACAATAATCTTAACGGACAACTAGAACATTCGAATTCTAGAGCTTGCGATGTCAATGTTAGCAGCTTAAACATTTAGTGTTGCCATACTTATAAACAATGCTAGTAACCGCATGCTATCAACATTGTTGATGAGTAGGAGCTTCTACTAATGGACGTGTTTATAAACATAATGAGTATTGCAGGCAGTCGTTACAGACCGTTAAATTCAAATCGCTATTGCACATTCGTAACAATATGTATTTTATATATAATTCGAAAAGGACTTAAACTTCCAATAAAAATCTATTAAATCCTTCTTGGAGAATTAAATTTTTCTTACTTCCTTAAAAAAAATACTTTAAACATTAGGAAATATGACTTAAAAATGCGGGATATACAATAGATGGCGTATATTTAGAACGCGGTTTATGGTTTTAATAACTTATATGTCATTTTGAAGGGTACATGCCTGTCATTTATTCGCACTCAGTTATTGATCATTATAGTTTAAACAAAAAAGTTTTTTTTTTGCTTCGAAAATGTCGAATTCTGTATCAACAAAGCGTCATATGCGGAAAGTTTTGCTTTACTTCTTTAAATTGAAAAAAAAAAAACAGCTATAGCACACCGATTGCTCACCGTAGCTTATGGTGAATGTGTTCAGAATTCACTACTATTCAGAATTTACATTTGATATGTTAGTAACATTTTGCATGAAATACATGAAAAAACGTACAAAATTTTTCAAAGGGGGTACGGTTTGTGGAACTTCTGAGGAGTAAATAAAGGCTTTTTATATAAGTATTTGATATTGATGAAAACGTTAGGACTTGAAGATTGCTATTTTAGTAAAATTAAAAAAATTTATAAATTTTTGCTACCACATTTATCTTAAAAACTAAAAAAATTATAATATGGTGATTTTCATTGAAGAAAAATATAAAATTTAAATTAATGTAAAATTTTAACGGTTAAAGATAACATAACAAAATTTGGAACTTATATAGATACAAATGTCCTTAAATCAACGGTATTATAATGTTTGTCATTTTTTATTTTAAAATGCCGAAATTCCTAAACCGGGAAAAATGTGTTCCAAAAACTGAGTTTTTTTTAGAAAAGTGCCTACTGTGACGTTATTTACTGTGTGATAGTAAACAAAACTTTGTAAGTGTTTAAGTAACATATAGGGTTATACAAATATGGAACATCTTCGAGGATCAGAGCTTTGCATTTTTAGAATTTTTTACTTAAACCTAAAATTATTTCTTAAAATTGGCCAAGTTTGGATAGGCCTGGGGGATGTTGTGTCTGCTTTAGTTAGCCAAATTTTACTTTACACGCTTTAGAATTAAGTTCTCTTTCCGGATCATATAAAACTTGTGTATAGTTTCGAAGAAACATTTTTTCTACAAAAGAAAATATATATGGGGGTTTTTTTTTTTATATGTTCCAACTTTGGATACTTATAACTTTTTATATGGACAAGATAACTGTTAGCAAGTTATTCCTATTTTATTTAGAATTTTATCACCAATATAGCTGATATCTTAAAAATAAATTTCGACAATCCGTTGGCCCGTCATCTCTAAAAAACCAAAAAAAGATCGAGCAAAATAAAAAAAAAAATAAATCAATAAACCTAAATATCTCTTAAACTAATAGAGATAATCTACATATGTAAGTGTATTTTTTGTAGGTCTTCTTAAGGACTATTTATATTTAAAATTTCAGCTCATTTAGATCATAAATGGATTTTTGGCGATTTTTTTAAAAATTTTGAGACCCGAGGTGACCAACTTCTAGGGGCCACACACTGGCCCCCATTAGCGCTAGAAATGCAAATAAACACCGTGTAAAATTTCGTAACAATATCTCCAATAGTTCCCGAGATACCGAATTATTTCCAAAAAAAAAAAAAAAACGTTTCTAAACCACTGTGCAACGTGCGAAAGATTGTTTTTTGTGGTTCAGAAGTAGTGATTTAGACATGGAAGACAAAGATCGCCCAGGCCACTCTAAAAAGCTAGAAGACCAAGAATAGGAGGCACTTCTCCATGAAGATTGTTTTAAATCATTGGGAGCTACTCAAAACGTTTGAGAGCAGCGGGGTTCATCCTAAAGCAGAGCAATTGGGTGCCATGCGAATTGAAGTCGAGAGACCTTGAAAGACGTTTTTGCATGTCCGAAATGATGCTTGAACGCCCAGAATCATTACTTGAGATGAAAAATGAATCCCTTACAATAACCCGAAGCGTAAGAGATCGTATGTGAAGCCCGGCCAACCAGCCGAATCGACACCAAAGCCAAATATCCATGGCGTTAAGTAAATACTCTGAATTTGCTAGGAGCAAATCTTGCCAAACCATCATAGGGAACGCAACTGAATTTGCAGCCGGACATGAAACCGTAATATTCCATCATGACAACGGTCGGCCAGATTTTTGCATTACCGGTTAAATACTATTTAGAAGTGTTTGAGAAATGTTGCCTCACCCGCTTTATAATCCAGACCGTGCTCCGTCCACCCACTATTTGTTTCGATCGATGCAGAAAGGTCTCTCTGGGATACGCTTCACTTTGGAACAGAGTATCTGAAAATTTAAAAAAAAAACCTGGAGATTAACTCCCATTTCCATTGTTAGTGGGTCATTTCGTCTAACCGTGTGTTTATTATTCCATTATGAATACACTTATCATGATTTACAATGTTTAACAGTGCTATGTTAGCTTTTAAGTCTCTAAACCGCAAGCTTTAAAAAGGTAAGAAAAAGTTGTCGAATAATTAGTTTTTAATGTAATTATGGCCTAATAAACTCAGAACAGCCATCATGAAGAGTGCCTCAGGGCATTGTTGCCGGTTTAGGTGTAAAAAACAATAATATGTAAACATTACGATACGATTTTATTTAAAAACTAATGAAAAAGAAACAAAAGGAAATTTGTTTTGCTTTCTACGATGATTTTCATAAAAACAATTTTTGGCATTTGAGAAGCATAAATGAAGATCACATTTTGAGCAAACACACAATGTGTTTCCGACTTTATACATAGTTTGCACCATCTTTTAGGACGTCATTAACTAGATGTTTTGCTTTTTCGCCACCTATTGAACTTCCTGGCTGTGGATCTTCTTGTGGAGTATCAACTTATCATGAGTCAAGGCGGATAATTTAATCCGTCTGCGGTCTATATCTGCCATTTCTAGCATTTTGTTTATATACAAATGTACAATACAACACGCCGATAAATTTAGCCGCAACAGTGCCCTGAGGCACCCCTTAGTTTTTGCGTTCTCAACACACTTTTTGTTAATTGTTTAACATTTACAAATCCATAGACTGAAAGAAGAATGTCGTACCTTTAAAAAAAAAAGTATTTCGAATAGATTAGGCGACTAAAATTTAGTAAAACTTTGATTTAAAAAAAAATCACACTTAAAATTTCACGTGATAAAATTATGACATCACTCACAAAACAGCTGAAAGAACAGAAACTAAAAGTCAAAATGCATTTCGACCTTCAAGGGAAATGTTAACAAATCTGTAATTAAATTCACCGTTTCAATTTAGGCACTTTTGCGGGTAAGAGCGTTAAATAGAACTCTGTTAACGCAAGTGGTTTGTGTCTAGGGTTATAAATTTCGAAATTTTAACTACACACACTTAAATTAATATAATTTTAAAGTTTTTAATTAATTATAAACTTTTTTAAATAATAACTTAAGTGCACTTCAATTCTTCTACAAAATTCGTTCTTTTTTTCAATTATACCCTTCACTTTCGTGAGAAGGGTACATATAAATTTGTCATTCCGTTTGTAATTTCCACAATATAATTTTCCGACCCTATAAAGTATATATATTCTGGATCCTTATAGAAAGCGGAGTCGATTTAGCCATGTCCGTCTGTCTGTCTGCCTGTCTGTTGAAATCAATTTTCTGAAGACCCCAGATATCTTCGGGATCCAAATCCTCAATAATTCTGTCAGACATGCTTACGAGAAATTTCCTATTTAAAATCAGCAAAATCCGTCTATAAATAACCGAGATATGAGCAAAAATCCGTGGCAACCTCTATTTTTGGCCTATTTTTGATCTATATCTCGATTACTAAGTCATTAATATAGACAATATGGACAACTAATGATAGATATTTCAAAGTCAATTGCAACGATGTATATAAGGCCATACAAAGTTGGACCTACAATGGGTCAAAATCGGGAAAAATGTTTTTTAACCCGAATTTCTTTTTCACAAAAAACATTATTTTGTTATAATTTTTTTTCACTAATAAATTATAAAAAAAATAATTTTTAAAATTGGAAAAAACGTTTAAAAAACAAAATTTTAAAAAAATTGAAAAAAAAAAAATTTTAAAAAAAATTAAAATTTTTTTTTTTTTTAAATTTTATTTTAAAGTATAATTTGGTGAAGGGTATATAAGATTCGGCACAGACGAATATAGCTCTCTTACTTGTTTTGTTTTAATTTATAACTCTGAAAACACTTTCAATATCAATTTGCTTTATTTACTTTGAACTTATTGCCCAACTAAATTTATGTTGCCTACATTAAGGCAACAATTAAATAACAGTTTTTTTTTTCTTAATCTCTCCCTCTAACTCTTTCTTGTAACTCACAAAAGCAAATGGATGTAAAACAATATTATTTGTTTTTAACTTTTGCATGAAAGACAAGACAAATCGTTTAATCAATTGTTTTCTTTCTTTAAATAAAATAAAAGCAAACACTAGTAAAAACCTAGTAAAAAAAAGAACTATAACCCAGTTTTTTTATTCGCCATTGTTCTTGACTTGACAAAAAACTTATATTTTTTCTGTAAAAGAAGTAAAAGTTTTAACAAAAAAAATTTAAAGTTTTATGTTAAAGAAAGTTTCTTAACAAGAAAAACAAAAAAAAAAAACAATTGCAGGGTACTCACTCACTCACGCTTTATAACAAACAAAATGGAATCAAACGATTTTCCTTTTTATATTAAGGATTTTCTTTGTTTGTTGTGTGTGTGTTTTTTTTTTTAAAGGAAATTTAACAAAGTGCAGAAGAAAAAATAAAATGAAAAGCAGAAACAAGTTGTGGCCAAAAGAAAAAGTGAGTGAGTGAAAGATGAGAGAAAAATAATAAAGAAAGTTTTAAACAACAAACGTCAAAGGATTTACAGGAAACACAAACACAAAGAACTGTCATTTTGCGATGTTTTTTTTTGTTTTACAACTGCAAATTTTTATATATTTTGCTGTACAGAAAAAAATTAAAATAAAAATTTTTGAAATTTGTTAAATAGTAAATTTCAATATCAACAGACAATAGGCCTTAAATCTTCTTAGAAAATAGATACTGATGATTTGATAAAAAAAAGGTTTGAATTAACATTTTTAAATATTTTCCATTTTATATAAAAATAAAAGTTAAATTTTTATAAAATAACGAAATTAACCTTTCAAGGCAGCTGGTCTTAAAATGATCTCAAAACTACTTCTAAATAGTGAAAATGGTATATAGTAGTCATTACAAATTTTGGTTTCCAGTAATGTCATGTCTTTAAACAAAATTTAGCTGGGATTATATTTTTAATCAAACATTTTTTTATTAACTAATATGGTATTACATTATGTTATAATTATTCATCTATAATTTTACTTTAAAATGAATTTCTTTTTTTTTTTTGCAATAATATCCCTATTGTTGTTTTTGTTCATATTTTAATATACATTCCTTTGAAATGCATTGTGTAGTGGTGTGTTTTTTGCAGTGCTGCTGCCATATAATCGCATTTGCATAAATTTTCTCATTATTTTTCTTCATTTCTCTTTTACACACACTGTGAAAAAGTAAACAAAGAAAAGCCTTTGTTGCTTTTTACAAAAGCTTAGAGTAGGAGTATACAACAACAATAATAAAAGAAACAACAACTACAGTACAGTACAGTAAAGAGATGCTTAACAAATTTTTAAAGCATTGTTAATGTAGTATGTGTAAAGTTATGTTTGAAAAATACACACTCTTACACTGTATTTTTAATTCCTTTAAAATCCAGCCACTGTGCACACTGACTCTGACTGCTGTGAAATAAAAAAAAGAAATGTAAAACCTTTTAAACTATGCACAATTTTTAATTATTTTATAGAGCTTCAAAGTATGCTGTAAAAATTTGCTGCATACAAACTATGTAGGAATAATATTTAACAATATTAAGTAACTATTTCGGCCACCATTTCATTTTGTTTGTGTTTTAATTTTACCTTTACGTGCTATATATTTTTGTTTTTATTTTGCTTGTTATTGAAAAAAGTACATGTAAAGTTTATTATTTTATAGATGTTTTTGTTGAATTAATATTTCATTGCCGATCGTTAGGCTGGGTATTGTACATACATAGTTAGTGTGTGTTTGCATGTTCTTTATGTCTGAGTCGTGTACACGTGGCCTTTGTACTTTGTTATCTGCATAGTGCATACATACATACATACCTACGAATGTATGAAATATGTACATGTAAATTTTATCAGCAACAGGGAAATTACATGTTGACATATTTCATAAAAAAAAAACAGTTGCTCGTCCAAATATGACCAGAAGCTATGCTTGTTAAAATTGAATTTTGTCACCTAAAGAGTAACAAAATATTCGGTAAAAGTTGGAATTATCACCCTTCAGGTTATATATATAGGGAAAATTCAAAATTTTTAGGAATTTGATTAAAAATATTTTGATGAAAAATATAAGTTCATCAACAGTACTGTAACAGTACTTCAACAGTACATTAACAGAACTGTAACAGTACTTCAACAGTACATTAACAGAACTGTAACAGTACTTTAACAGTACTTTAATAATACTTTTACAGTACTGTAACAGTACTTTAACAGTACTTCAACAGAACTGTAACAGTAATTTAATAGTACTTTAACAGTACTGTAACAGTACTGTAACAGTACTTTAACAGTACTTTAACAGTACTTTAACAGTACTGTAACAGTACTGTTACAATACTATTACAGTACTTTAACAGTACTGTAACAGTACTGTTACAATACTATTACAGTACTTTAACAGTACTGTAACTGTACTGTAACAGTACTTTAACAGTACTGTAACAGTACTGTAAAAGTTCTTTAACAGAACTGTAACAGTACTTTAACAGTACTGTAAAAGTTCTTTAACAATACTGTAACAGTACTTTAACAGTACTGTAACAGTAATGTAACAGTACTGTAACAGTACTTTAACAGTACTTTAACAGTACTTTAACAGTACTTTAACAGTACTATAACAGTACTTTAACAGTACTTTAACAGTACTTTAACAGTACTTTAACAGTACTTTAACAGTACTTTAACAGTACTATAACAGTACTTTAACAGTACATTAACACTACATTAACAGTACTGTAACAGTACTTTAACAGTACCTTAACAGTACTGTAACAGTACTTTAACAGTACATTAACAGTACTGTAACAGTACTGTAACAGTACTTTAACAGTACTGCAACAGTACTTTAACAGTACTGTAACAGTACTTTAACAGTAATGTAACAGTACTTTAACAGTAATGTAACAGTACTTTAACAGTACAGTAACAGTACAGTAACTTTACTTTAACAGTACTGTAATAGTACTTTAACAGTACTGTTACAGTCTGAGTGTCTTTTTAACTGACTATATGAGATCAACTACTATCCGTACATGTCAAAATAGCTACCTATGTTCTAGGAGACTGTCCCGAAGTAGTTTTTACCTATCCTTTAGGGTGACAACTAGTTAAATAACTACCTAACTGGTTACTGGATCATTTACTGGTACTAATTGACCTCAAATAGTCATTTAAAAACCATCTCCTAGACAGTCCAATAACCAAGTGCTTGTAACCAAACCTTCCTCCGACAACTCTCTAATAGATTACTTCTGGTGGGTAATATAACTACTTTGTAAAGTGTACAAAATAACCGTTTAAACTGACTACACTCTAGGTTACTTAGAGACACTAAAGTGACAATTGATTTCACGCTGTTATATGTAAGATGTCAGTATACTTAAGCAAAAAATAAAATAAACTGTATGAGAATTATATCAACACAACGTGTAAAAAACCAGTTTGTGCGAATTACTCACAAAAAAGTGCTGTACAAAATAAACGTTTAAAGTGGTTACACTCTAGATTACTTAGAGACATTTAAGTGACAATTGTCTTCACACTAGATTATGTGAGATGTATAAAATAACCAATTGACTTTTCTCTGCACTACAAAGAGCACATACATGTCAAATGACCTAAAATATATACAAATTGGAGTCAGCTAAGTGATCAGACTTTACCCAGCAGTTCTAGGAGACAGTCCCGAACTACTAATTTTACCCATCATTTAGGGTGACAACTAGTTACATAACTAGCTACGTGACTAGTTATTGTAACATATGCGTGTCCTAAGCGTGTTAAAATAATGAAACTGTTTAATAGCTGGTTCAAAGTAATCATCGCATTGGATTAATATACTGGTTAAATAGCGTCAGTTACCTTATTAGCTACCTACTGGTACGGGTCCTAATTGACCTCAACTAGTCAGCTAAGAAGACATATCATAGACAGTTCAATGAACGATAGCTTCGACAACTCTTCAATAGATTGCTTCTGATGGGTAAAATAACTACTTTCTAAAGTGCAGTACAAAATAAACGTTTAAAGTGACTTCACTATAGGTTACTAAGAGACACTAAAGTGACTATTGACTTCATGCTATGTTCCATGGGATATCAGTATACTTAAGCAAAAATAAAAATAAACTGTGTGAGAATTATATCAACACAATTTGTATAAAACCAGTTTGAACGAATTACTCACAAAACGTTTCAAGTGACTACACTGCAGATTACTTAGAGACACTTAAGTGACAATTGTCTTTACGCTAGATTACCTGGATTGTATAAAGTAACCAAACAGTCTTATCTCTGCTCTACGAGCCAAATTACCCAAAATATATAAATTGAGAGTCAGCCAAGTGATAGGATATTAGTGACAATTACTGTCTATAAGGGACACATTGACTGTTTATAATTAAGTTAAAAAAAAAATTACATTATATTAATTAGACTTGAGAGCTGTTTAAAATGGGATTTTGTATATAAATTAACTAATCATTGCACTTTTTGTTTATTTCTGTGCTCTACATTTTAAGAAATAAAATAAATAAAACAAGTAAGAGAGCTATATCAAACTAAATTATACTTTAAACTAAAATTAATTTTTTTTAATTTTTTTAAACAATTTTTAAATTTTTTTTGGAATGTTTTTAAAAATTTTTTCCATTTTTTTTAATTTTTTTTTTTTTAATTCAAAAATTAATTTTTTTTAATTTATTAGTAAAAAAATTTATGACAAAAATTTTTTTTTTGTGAAAAGAAATTCGGGTTAAAAAATATTTTTCCCGATTTTGACCCATTGTAGGTTCAACTTTCTATAGCCTTATATACATCGTTGCAATGGACTTTGAAGTATCTATCATTAGATATCCATATTGTCTATATTTATGACTTAGTAATCGAGATATAGATCAAAAATAGGCCAAAAATAGAGGTTGTCTCGGATTTTTGCTCATATCTCCGTTATTTATGGACGGATTTTGCTGATTTTAAATAGGAAACTTTTCGAAAGCATGTCTGACAGAATTATTGAAGATTTGGAACCCGAAGATATCTGGGGTCTTCCGAAAATTGATTTCAACAGACAGACGGCCATGGTTAAATCGACTCCGCTATATATATACTTTATAGGGTCGGAAAATTATATTGTGGAAATTACAATTGGAATGACAAACTTGTATATACCCTTCTCACGAAGGTGAAGGGTATAAAAAGAGATACATTGATTACTAGCTTAACTGCTGGGTTATTTTAAATATTGACAGGGTTTTGCCAATTTTTTTTGTTCTGTGAGTGTGTGTAAATGTATTCATTTGTAATTGTAATATTTTAACAGAGTTCCTGCAATTCAATAAGTGTCATGGTGTTGGTAATTTTTCAATTTACAGCCAACACATTGTTATTTTCCTCTTATTCTCTCTCTCTATCTCCCTAGCTATCTTTCAATTTTCGTGTTTTTTGCTTTTGTGAATTTAATCCTTTTTGTAACGCTTGACAAAAAAAAACTGTCATTTATTTTATGGAATCATTTTTCACACATACAACAGTTTACTCATATAAATGTATATACGTATTTGTGTGAATCCTTTTCAAATAAATGTTTGTATGTGTTTGGATTTTCTATGTTACTGGGTAAAAATTGTTGATTTGTTGGGCCATGTATTTGAGCTCAAACACGTTTGTATATTTAGTCTTTGTCTAGTGGTGTGTATAGAATTCTCGTTTAATGTTGAAGATGTTAAAATTGATTGAGTTTTAGGGTTTCAGGTTTATTGTGAAATATTTACTAGAGCGTAAATAGACAGAAATCTTTAAGTTTGTCATTCATTTTAAAAGGTGGTAAATTTTTTGAAAAAGCTAACTATGTAAAAGTGGTTAGTACAAAGGACATACAAACACTGCTCTAACCAGTGGGGTTTTAAGTAATTTCAAAGTGTTTTAATTTATTAAGACTCCCTAAAGTAGGCTTTAAATATTGTTTGAAATATATATAGCGAGAATTTAAAGCGTATTTATGAGTTTTTAAACAGATTACACAGAATTTTATTAAAAATATTCTTTTAATTTTTAAATAAACATAAATCAAAGTGTGATGAATACTTGTGTCTCACGTTTTTTTTTTTCTTCTTTGTCTTATACACCTAGTATTTATGTGATGAAATACTGTGAATCACAGTGAATCACTGAAAGATTCCATCATCTTGTTTATACAATTAAAATAATTAAACGCCCACACATACAAATGCCAAAATGAAACGTAAAATAAATAATTAAATGCTAAAGATATTTCATTTGGGCCAGACATTAACATACGAATAATTTATTCTCCTACAAAAAAATGAAAATAAATTTTAATAAAGAAAATATTAAACACGTGACTTAAATAATACTCGTTTTAATGAAACCATTTTCCGGGGCCCACAATTCATGTATTATTATTCTATTTCTCCCAAAAAGGAAACAGGAAACTTTTCATATATTTACATTAACCAAACACACATATAACCATTACAAAATAGAAGTCTAACAAAACTAAACTTGGTAATGAGGGTAAGTCAGCCATTTAAAGATAAAAGTTGTATTTTAAAGCGTTATTTCGTTTCTACAATATAAAATTAAATATTATTAAATATGTATGTGTTTCTAAAAGAAAATAATTTATAAAGCATACTTTAGGGAATTTAAACAAAGATTTTTCTTATCATATCTGATTTGTTTAGTAAATTTTGTAGCATGCTTTTAGGATAACAAGTTTTGTTATGTAAAGTTTTTAAGTCTGCCATTTTAATTGGTATAAATTAAAAGTAATTTGTAGATATAGGGGAAAAACGAATTAAATTTTTGTTTTTTAATGTTTTTAGAGTTTTAATAAGTTGAAATAAATAAATGTCGGTGTTTATAATTATGTAGGTACTGTATAAATTAATAATTTATTCAAAATCATGAAAAGAATTTAAAATCTTCTAAAGAAAACAGTAAGGTACGATGAGGCAATGGCTCAGGTGAGGGCTGGTTTTCTTTTTTGGAATTAATATAGCTTAAAAAAGAAAATTGCTAGGAAAAAAACATATGTATTATGTATAACATATTCTTAACTAAATGAGAATTATATTGGTTCCTTACAAGATATATAACAATTATTTTAATGCTCCTGCTGATGTCTAATAAACAAGTACTTTTGAATATATCATTTCTAGACTACTTAAAACAAGTAAGAGAGCTATATTCGACTGTACCGAATCTTATATACCCTTCACTAAATTATACTTTAAAATAAAATTTAAAAAATTCTTATTTTTTTTAAAAAAAATTTTTCGACATTTTTTTAGTTTTTTCCAATTTTAAAAAAAAAATTTTTTTTAATTTAAAAATTTATTTTTTTTTAATTTATTAGTTAGAAAGAGTTTTTTGTGAAAAAAATTCGGGTTAAAAAATATTTTTCCCGATTTTGACCCATTGTAGGTCCAACTTACTATAGCCTTATATACATCGTTGCAATGGACTTTGAAATATCTATCATTAGATATCCATATTGTCTATATTTATGACTTAGTAATCAAGATATAGATAAAAAATAGGCAACAAAAATAGAGGTTGTCTCGGATTTTTGCTCATATCTCCGTTATTTATGGACGGATTTTGCTGATTTTAAATAGGAAACCTCTCGAAAGCATGTCTGACAGAATTATTGAAGATTTGGATTTTTAAGATATCTGGGGTCTTCAGAAAATTGATTTCAACAGACAGACAGACGGACATGGCTAAATCGACTCCGCTATCTATAAGGATCCAGATTATATATACTTTATAGGGTCGGAAAATTATATTGTGGAAATTACAAACGGAATGACAAATTTATATATTACCCTTCTCACGAAGGTGAAGCGTGTAAAAATGCATGTAATGCAAACGGTAATACTTAGTCATTGAAAAGCATGTTACTCATTAAATGCAAGTCATGAGTCAAGTTTTTCTTTGAAATTTTCATGAAATCCTAAAAGTATGCTGTTGTTTTACGTATAAAATTAACGCACATGGAAAACCAATTCTTGCCAAACTTTTATCATCAAATAATGGATTAAAAGGCCAGGATATATAGGTTTTACAAGAATAACATAACAATTTCGTAAAAGTGCTATATTCGGCTGTGGCGTATGACTTAAAAATGCGGGATTTATAACAGATGGCGTAGCTTTTGAACGTGGTATTTGTTTTTAACCCTCTAAAGGCAATTTTTAAAAAAATTACTAAAAACTTTGTTAATAATTTGTTATGGTAAATTTGGGCATATGATTTCAAAAACAAAGTTTAAAAATTTGTACAATCAATGGTTTACCTGCCAGGTGGGAAAAACTAAATGAGTGCCTTAAGGCACCCTTGGGGCTTTAGAGATTGAAACATAGTCGGAATTTAGTTATTATAATTTGTAAATTTTTATTGAAAACAACTTTTCTAATTGTTTATCACTCAAATCAGATAATTTGAAACGTTAAAATTTCTTAAAACTTTATGTAAAAAATTGCAAATCAAAGCAAGGAAACCAAACAAAACTTTTTCTATATGAAAGAAAAACTGAGGCAGCAAAACTAGTGTGCAATGCCCAAAAGTACCTCAAGGCACTCATCAATTAATCAGGTCTCTAAAGAGTAGCTTACCTTTTTTTTACATAAATCTTGACCCCAATATATAAAATATAAGTGTAAATTTTAAGAAAAAAAAAATATGATTGCAATCGGGAAACTTTAAAACACTTTAATCAACGTTTGATAACAGAACATGGACTGCCCTTATTTTTTTTGGATGTTAATGCACTTAGTTTGTAAAAAGTGCAGTAAATAAGAAAGAGCTTTTAAGGCGTTCAAATATTCACATATTTAAGTACGTTTTTTAGACACTGTTACAAGAGTTTTTGAAATGAAAAATCAGTTATATTTGCATTAATTGACATTTTTGCGATGAGTGCCTTGAGGCATGCTTAAGCATTAGAGGGTTAATATGTAATTTTAAAGGGTACATATTTGTCATTTACTCTCACCCATTATAGTGTAAACAAAAAAGTTTATTTTTTTCATCGAAAATTTCGAATTTTGTACCAAAAAAGCGTCATATGCGGGAAGTTTTGCTTTACTTTTTTAATTTAAAAAAAGTGCTGTTTCATTGGTTTCAACGAGCAAGAGATGGTTTGTGCGTTTCAGGCCAGCCAAAAGAGTTTATTGACCAAAACTTGGTGGCATTACTGCATGATGATTGTTGTCAAACTCAACAACAGCTTTCAAACTCATTGGGAGCTACTCAAACAGCAATTTCATAACGTTTGCGAGCAGCTGGATTCATCCAAAAGCAAGGAAATTGGGTAACATATAAATTGAAACCGAGAGACCTTGAAAGACGATTTTGCATGTCCGAAATGATGTTTGAACGTATAAGAGATCGTATGTGAAGCCTGGCCAACCAGCCGAATAGACACCAAAGGCAAATATTCATGGCGCTAAGTTAATTCTCAGTAATTGGTGGAAGCAAAAGAGTCATATCTATTATGAGATGCTGAATATTATGACAGGAAACATGTACCGATCGCAACTGATTATTTTGAAGCGAGAATTACCCGAAAAACGCCCAGAATATGCGGCCAGACATGAAACCGTAATATTCCATCATGACAATGCTAGGCCCATGTTGTAATACCTGTTAAAAAGTATTTAGAATGAAGTGGTTGGACCCCGTCTACAACTACATTTGTTTCGATCGATGCAGAACGCTCTCTCTGGGATACGCTGCTATCCGATATTGGTTTGTTCTTGGTCTTAAAAGATGAGCAGTTCTTTTGGCTCGGAATCCATATGTCGTCAGAAAGATGGGAAAAGGTCATAGCTAACAATGGTCAATACTTTGAATAAATTTATATTGTACAAATGTTTCAAAATAAAAGCTAAAAATCCCAAATTTTTAAGTCATACACCCAATACTTAAGAAAATTATAAAAAAAATAATCATGAGAACTCTGACTACAACAGTTATTAAGCCTGTTGCTCCGTCCTGACCTCTGTTGTGCCAGAATGATTCTTGTTCCACGCGGCAAAATTGATGATGTTTCTAAGAATGTTATTCAAAGCTGTCAAATACGACCTGTAATCAAATGAATGCTTCATTACCTCTGTATGCACTCCTCGTGGATACGGAGATCCTGTCGGACTTTCATGGGGGGTCCTCCAACTGTGTGATATTGAAGTTTTAGTTCTATCAACAACAATACAGTGGGGTCGATGGCGAAAAGGTTGTAATACGAATTGTAGAGGAGGGCATAAGCTTTCAGAAATTTAAATTAGTGACCACCCTGTTAAAAAACAGGCTGTCAGAGTCGATCACGCCACACACAGGGATGGCTTCATATATTTTTGGGCACCGAGAAATTTATCAAAATCGTCCAACGCCCACTGCCCTTACAATCCAAATCGATTTTTTCGCATCCAAGCAAAAGTCTAGAAATTTGGTTTATACATTTTCTGAAGCAAAAAAAGAACGCATGACGAGTTTCAATAAAATCGGTCACGCCCACTGCCCATGAAACCCATCCATAGATAAGAATTTTTTTGATATTTCGTTTATCATTCAAAAAAAAATTTTAAGTTTTCATCCTGTTCCGAAAACATTCTAGAACAAAAATTTTTTTTTAATCGAAACATCAGCTTGGGGGAAAGTGGGGCTACATTATTTAATTTCCATGGAAAATCAAAAATAAATGAATGTTTAGAGGCTTTTTGATTCATAGCGGTTTATGATATCCCCTTAATTTTTATACCCTTCACCTTCGAGAGAATGGTATATATAAATTTGTCATTCCGATTGTAATTTCCATAATATAATTTTCCGATCCTATAAAGTTTATATATTCTGGATCCTTTTAGATAGGGAAGTCGATATAGCCATTTCCGTCTGTATGTTGAAATCAACTTTCCGTAACCACAATTTTTTTCACTAATAAATTAATTTTTTTTTTAAAATTAAAAAAAAAATTTGAAAAAAAATTAAAAAAAAAATTGAAAACAATTTTGAAAAAAAAATTTTTTTTTTAAATTTTAAAAAACAATTTAGAAAAATTTATTTTTTTTAAAGTTTGAAAAACAATGTTGAAAAAAAAATTTTAATTTTGTTTACCTAAAAATATTTAAAATTTTTATTTTAAAGTATAATTTGATGAAGGGTATATAAGATTCGGCACAGCAGACTATATACAGCTCTCTTTCTTGTTTTTAAATAATATACAATTTTTCTTTAAACTACAAGTGCACATTTCTTTAAACATTTCTCTACAAAACTACATCATTTGATTTTTGAAATTGAGTGGTGGAAAATTGGGGTTTTTGACACCAAAATCTCTGTGTGGTGATGGAAAACATGTTGTAATAAATATATATTTTCCAACTATTGGCCCGATTGCAAAATTGATGTACGAATGAATTGTACAGGACAACATAAGCTTTCAGAAAATGAAATAAGTGACCACGCACAATGCAATATCTCAAACAGTCTAGTCGTGAAAAATAAGTCGTGGTTTTTTTTGCTTATATCTCAGTTATTAATGGGCCCCTTTTCTCGATTTTAAATAGCAACCGAACCGGGAGTATAGAGGATATATTGATGTATGAATTATATATGTAAACATACAGAAGGACAGACAGATATGGCTATCACGACTCCGCTATCTATCGCAAATGAAAAATCTGGATATTATAAACAGAATGACAAACTTAGGTGTCACTCATGGTGGAGGGTATAAAAATGACAACAATTTGTCAAAAAAAACAAAGCCAAAATTGTTAAAATTTTTCTCAAAGATTTAAACAAAATATTTTTGCCCTTTTGATATATATTTTTTTTCAAATTATAATTATAGCTTGAAGTAGTTTGTATCGATTTGTACATATACTTTGAAGCTAGTTATTATCAAATATAATGGTAAGTAATGCTGATAGTATATAAAAGCTAGGTATTTAAAAGTATTTAATATAACCATTTAGCTTAAATTTTGAAAACTTAATTTAATAAATATACATTATTTAGTTATATATAAATTCATTTTATTATCAAAATCCAACTGTAAAATAGACTTTATTTATCTCTGCCTTTAATTTATTGGCATATGTATCTTAAAAGTAGGCAATCTATTTTATAATATAACAATGCCCTTAAGTATGCCACAATATATGTATGTATGAGTATAAAATGAATTCAATCGAAAAATTTTAATAAATTTGCAACTGAAATTTATATTTTATTTACGGAAAATGCAAAATATTTCCATATAACAATTCACATGCAAAAATTACACACACATATACAATGATATACTTATATATACAGTGAAGCCTTTGAATAAAGAACATTAGAGAATTGGAAAAAATTTGTTTATTTTCTTTGAGAGTTTTTTTGACTAAAAATATTGTATAAATTTTAGTGAGAGTTGCTGTATAATGGGTTTTACTGTAAAGCTTATTTACGAGTATGTATTTGTTAATATTTATACATGCATCAAGTATATCTTTACGACTGTATATATTCATTTGTATATATGTATAAGTAAATGTATGTAGATTTTATTATTATTATTATCTCATTGTATTTATATGAATTCAACAAACTATGTATATTTACTCTTACATTTATACAAACTCATTTACATTAGTATAAGTGCGTGTATGTACTTGTGTATGTATGTGTTTATATAACTTTTTATTTTATTGTTTTTATGCAATTTTCAATTTTCTCTTTTTTTCATATTGTTTAATAACATTTTACACAATATTTATACAACTACGGTTGCATGTGTGTGTATACTATAGTAGGATGACACTTATTTTGCATTTTTAATACCTCAAGGTATAAAATTGTTCTCCGTCATCTATTAAAAGGATTAAAATTTGAGCAAAAAAAAAAATTGAAAAAAAATTGGACCAAAAAAAATTTGGAAATAATTCGTTATCTCGGGAACTATTGGATATATCAAAACGAAATTTCACAGGGATGGAGCTGAGGTGTTTTCGATTTGTTTTACAGTTTTTCAGCTTCGTAGACGAAATGGGGGGCCAGTAGGTGGCCCCTCAAATTTGGTCACTTCGGGTCTCATATTTTTTAAAAAAAATTGCCAAAAGTCCATTTATGTTCTGAAAAATATGAATAGTGCTTGAGAAGATCTACAAAAAATAAATTTACATGTGTAGTTTATCTCTTTTAGTTCAAGAGATATTTAGATTTATTTAGTTTTTTTTTTTTTTTTTTTTTAATTTTGCTCGATCTTTTTTTCGTTTTTTAGATATGGCGGGCATATGGAGGGTCGAATTTTTTTCTAAAACATCAGCTATATTTGCTTTAAAATTCTGAATAAAATGAAAGCAACTTGCTAGCCAATATCTCGTCCCTATAAAAAGTTACACGCATCTAAAGTTGAAACATGAAAAAAGAGCAGTATTTTTTAAGAACCTATAGTTTTTCTTTTATAGACAAAAACTTTCTTCGGGACTGCACATTTTTTATATATGATCTGGAAAGAGAACTTAGAGGCAAAGGGTGTAAAATAAAATTTGGCTCACTTAAGGGGATAAAGTTCCCGCCAAACCTATCCAAACTTGGCCAATTTTTGAAAAAAAAATTAAGATTTGAGTAAAAATTCTAAAAACGCAAAGCACCTATCCTCCAAAAAGCTCCATATTTGTAAAGCCCTATATGTTTCAGAAATACATGCAAAGTTTTTTTTAATATAACAAGATAAATAACGTCACAGTGGGCTGTTTTCTAAAAGAACTCAGTTTTTGGAACACATTTTCCCCGTTTTAGGAATTTTGGTACTTGAAAATAAAAAATTTCATAAATTATAATGCCATTGATTTTAGAACATTTGAGTCTTTATTAGTTCCAAATTTTGTTATGATATCTTTAACCCATAAAATTTTATATTAATTCAAACTTTATATTTTTCTGTATGGAAAATCACCATTTTATAATTTTTTTAGTTTTTAAAGTAAATGTCATTTGAAAAATCTATAAAATTAATTAATTTCACTAAAATAACAATCTGCTAGTCCTAAGGTTTTCATTAATACTAAATAGTTATATAAAAAGCTTATATTTACTCTTCAGAGGCAAAAAAAACCATGCCCCCTTTCAAAAATTTTTAACGTTTTTTTCATATATTGCATGCAAAAATTGTATTTTTTTACTTCATTTAACCATAAATGTTAAAAAATTACTCTGTAATAAGAATACCACTTAAATTTAAGTTTAATTCATTCAAAAATAAAGATTTTAAAATTGTTGGTTTTAGTCATAGAGAAATATACATAGAGCGGAAACTAGAAAAAAACTCAAACAAAAATTTTACTCAAAATAATCACACATACGAGTGTTGTTTTTGTTTTCACTTAGTTTTTTTACTAATACATTCCCAGCAAATAGGTTTTTGAGAACAGAGTTAGGTCTTTGACAGAAGAGTTTCCGCTCTATGTAAATTTTCTCTATGGTTTTAGTATTAACTCAAAACATAAAAATCTGATATAAAAACATTTTTTTGGAGCCAGCTTAGTGTACATTTATTCATTTCTTTCATTTTGAATACATTTTATTTTGTCAGATTTTGTTTGCTTTTTTATTTATGCCATAAAGAATTTAAAAAATATTTTCATTTCATTTTGAAGTCATGTCAAAATATTTGAAGTGTTTACACATATTTTCATTTTTTTTTTTAGAAAAAAAGTATTTAGTTTTTTTACTTTCAATTTAAAATAAATATAATTAGTAAATGAAAATAGTTCAATTTAAACTACATTTCTATTTATGTTGAAATTGTAAGCAAAAAAGCCAATATATACTTTTAGGATAATTTCTAGGTCATTAAATGTAGCATAGTTCCATCAAACATTTAAATTAAGAATTTTGTTAAATTTAAATGAAATGAATTTAAAATTTGAAAAAAATTAATCAAAGGAACAAATTTTACAGCAGTTTTGACTCAATTTAAAAATGTATTGCCTACTTTTAGGCTATTTTAATATTAAATTAAAAGAACTAGCTCCAAAGTTTTAAGCAACATTTCATTATATAAAAGCTATTTTACAGCACATTCTATATTCTCTTACTAAGATGTCATGTTATTATACTTCACATTAACTCAAGTGAATAAGTAAATAGTTATTTTTACAAAAACTAACAAAAAAGGACATAATGTACACGCACAAGATATAGTAGAAATTGTTTAAATTTAAACAATTTTCTTTTGTAGTTGTATATTTCATTGTATGTTCATTGTTAGTCACCCCCATGTCCTTCAGTTTTTTCTTGTAACCTTTTTTAAACTCTTTGCTTTTAATGAAGGTTGGTTTTTTTTTGTGAAGGTAAATTAGAAAACTGATAATAATTGTCTTATTATCTAGTTACTTTGTAGACTTTATTGGTTTTTTAAAGCATCCTTTCTTTTTCTTTCTATTTCTTTTAACTTTTGTCTTATTTTTGGTTAGAAACAATGTTGAGATTGTCTGTTATTAATAGATGGACATGTCATCTGGTTTTTATCTATATGTTGAGCGTTTTCCATTTTCTTTTTATCTAAATACAGTTCTTTAATAATACCTACACTTTGTTTTATAAATAGAAAGAAAACAAATATTTTCGAAAAGTCATCAAATTATAACTGTTTCAAATTTTGTTTAAACTTGGTATTCAAGCATTAATATCAGACTAATGCCGGGTAATTTATTCAAATTTAAACATAAATAAAGATCAAATTTATTTGTCTTGTATGAAAAAAATTAAAATTGGAAAACTGTTAATAAAACAAGTAAGAGAGCTATATTCTTATATACCCTTCACCAAATTATTCTTTAAAATAAAAATTTTAAATATTTTTAGGTAAACAAAAATTCTTTTTTTTCAAAATTAAAAAAAAAAAAAATTTTTAAATTTTTTCAAATTTGTTTTTTTAAATTTTTTCAAATTTTTTTTTTTTTAAATTTTTCAAATTTTTTTTTTTTAAATTTTTAAAATTTTTTTTTAATTTTCAATTTTTTTTTAATTTTACTAGTGAAGGAAATTTGAGGGAAATCTTTGGAAAATTCATAATTTTTTTTTAAGGATGATGATCATGCTTTTATAAGAAAGCAATTTATAGCAAACAGAACTTAAAAACTGCAATTCATTTGATTTATTAGGAGTTTAAGCTGGGTTTTATATGACTAACAGTTCCAAAGTTGTTTGAAGTTTTACTTTAGATAGTTTGAAACCACAAATTTGAAAATATGAACTTTCAACCTCTGCAAAAACCAAACTAAAGGGAATTTTTGAAATTCGCGAGAACTTAAAATTGTTTTAAAACAAATATTATGAACTTAGAACAGCAAAGATTTGGAAATCCATGTTTTCGCTTAAAACTTTTGGTTTTGTCCTGATATAAGGACGTGGAATAAACAAGAAATTAAACATACGGTCATCAATATTTCATTCTGGCGAAAAATGTGTCGTTTTAGAGGAAATTGAGATCTTAGTGATAAGTTTCTTGCTTCAGAGAACATTTTAAATCTGACGAACTCTTCTCGATTATGTCTATTTTTGAAGACAGATTAGTGGACATTTTAAACCTAGTGAAATATATTGCTTTCATTCAAGAGGAAATTTTGAGTCTGACATTATGATTTTGGCGGAAATTTTAAACAGATTCCTCTCTTTTAATATGCAATTTAGAGTCTGACATTAGTTTTTTTTCTCTTTGGAATAAGTTTTGAGACTTGCTAGTAACCTTGTGATAAATTTATATTTTAATAATAATTTTAAATATTTTCTCTCAAAATCCAGCCAATACATTACTCTTTTTAAAATAAATTTAGAATGTTTTTATACAAAATTTTAAGTTTAGCGCTAAATTTATCTGTTAGCAGAAAATCTTCAGTGTGGCAATAGATTTCTCCCTCTTTTTTAGTGAAATTTTTTAATCTAGCCATAGATATCTCCCTCTGATGTAAACTTCTCTTTTCGATTTAAAGAATATTTAAAGAGACTCAATAAATTTCTTTCTGGAGACAGATTAGTGGATATATGTTTGTAGTTTGGTGATAAATTTATATTTTAAGGAACATTTTAAATATTTCTGTCTAGCATGAACTTTAAATCAAAATCCGAATAATAGATTTATAAATTTAAAGGAAGTTTTAAAGGTTTTTATAAAAAATTTTGAATTTGACCATCAATTCTTCTTTTTTACAGAAAAACTTCAAGCTGGCAATAGATTTTTCTCTCTTAGGACGGAGCCTGATTGGCAATAGATTTTTTGTAATGGAAAATTCTTAATCTGACCATAGATTTCTCTCTATTTGGTGAAACTTTTGAGTTTGGAGATAATTTTTCTCAATTTGGAATCAGATTTCTCTCTTAACAGAAACTATTGAGCTTGTATATAGATTCCTTGTAGAGCAATGGTGCGGCCCATAGCACAATGGTGCAAAATCAAATCATACACATTCTTATGCTCTTATATTTTAGTAGTCATTGTCCACTCAACGAGACAACTACGAATGCGCATGAGCACGAGTGTATTTGTGTGTTTGTAGGTGCACTGAACAAAATATAGAATTGAATGTGTTGGTGAGAGTAAGTGTATTGGTGAGAGAATTTACTTTTGCGCACCTCTGTTGTAGAGAGAGTTTTGAGATTGACGAGAGTGGAACTTTTGAATATGGTGGTAGTTTCCTCTCTCTACAAGAAAATTTTTGCTTGGAGATAAATTTCTTGCGATTAACTTCTCTATCTTTAAAGAAAATTGTGATTTTGGCGATAGATTGAACTTTCCCTAGAGACAATTTGGAATCTGCTAAAGGAATTTTGAGCATGCCAATAGATTATTGTCTATCTTTAGAGGAAATTTTTGAATCTGGCTTAGATTTGATCATCTCGATACTAAATTTTGAACCTCTCGATAGATTTCTCTCCTTAGACGAAATTTTGAATCTGGCGAGATATTTTCTCTATCTGTATATAAGACATTTTGAGCATGGCCTCTAATTTTAGCAGAAATTTTAAAACTAGCAATACATTCCTATCATTTAAGAAGAAATTTTGAGCCTGACATTAGATTTACCTCTTTAGAGGAAGTTTTGAGTCTGATGAGAGATTCTCTTTCTCTCTGTAGATTGTATTTTAGGTCTGGCGATATATTGCTCTCTCATTAGAGAACATTTTGGGTGTGGTGTTAGATTCGTCCCTCTCGTAAGTAAATGTTAAAACTGTTGATAAATTTCTCTATTTAGAAGAAATTTTGAGATTGACGAGAGATTCTCTATCTCTCTATAGAATACATTTTGAGCCTGGCAATATATTCCTCTCATTTTAGCGGAAATTTTATCATTTAAGAGAACATTTGAGTCTGACATAAGATTACACCCTTTAGAGGAAGTTTACTAGCTAGATTTACTTCTATCTTTAGATTAAATTTTAACTCGGCTGATAGATTCCACACTCATTAGAGACAGTTTTGAGTCTGACAATAAATTCGCCTCTCCAGAGTAAATTTTGAACCTGTTGATAAATTTCACTCTTTAAAGGAAATTTTGAGTTTGGTGAGAGATTTTCTCTCTATAGCGGACATTTTAAACCTAGAGAAATATTGCTTTCATTTAAGAAGAAATTTTGTGTCTGGCGAGTGTTTCTCTCTATAGAAGATAGAGAGAGAAAATTTTAACTTAGCAATAAATAGATTCCTCTCTTTTAACATGAAATTTAGAGCCTGATATTAGTTTTTTCTCTTTAGAAGAAGTTTTCAGACTAGCTAGATTTCCTTCTATCTTTGGATTAAATTTTAACTCTCTTTTTAGAGAATATTTGTCCCTCTCGTGAGTATATTTTGAACAGGTCTTCTCTCTTTAGAAGAAGTTTTGACTCTAGCAAGAGTTTCTCTTTATCTATATAGAAAACATTTTGAGCCTCTTTTTAGCGGGAATTTTAAACTTAGCAATAAATAGATTTCTCTCTTTTAATATAAAATTTTGACCTTGACATTAGATTTCTCTCTTTATAGGAAATTTTGAGACTAACTAGATTTTCTTTTCCCTTTATAGTAAATTTTGACTCGGGTGATAGATTCCTCCATCTTTAGCGGAAATTTTGAGCCCGGCGTTAAATTCATTTTCCTTTTTTAAGCTTGAAAATTTACTCTATCTTTTATGTGAAATTATTTGATAAAATTATGTACTTTCCCATATTCTTTGTTGTTTTATAATTTTATTTTCTTCATTACTTTAGATACTCTAGTTGTTGATGGTGTTACTATTGTTATTCTATCATTAACTTTAACTCTTTAATTATATGACTGAGTATACATTTTCTTTGTATTTACATAATATTTTCGGTAATTTTCTCTTACCATTTCAATTTTATATACTAAACCATTACAAATGGTGAATGAGGTGGTATATAAGTTAGTCATTATATATGTAACACCTAGAAATATTTATCTGATACCCAAGAAAATATATGTATTCTAGGTCCTTATGAAATTCTAAGTTGGTTTAGCTGTGTTCATCTGTCTGTGTGTTTAAAACACTGTAACTGCCAAAATACGAGAGCGAAATAAATGATTTTTATACAGAATGTTTTTGATTCTTCTAAGTAGTGTGGTATTGAAAATCAACCAAATCGTTTTGGTAGAAAAAAAGTTAAGGACCAAATTGTGAGACATTCTCGAAAGAAAAATGCTGATGTATGTATCCCAACAAATGTCTAACTTTATTATGATAGTTTAGTTTGTTATTGTTTATTTTTATATTTTTGAAGGTCTTGGGGAAACAACTTCCATTTGACAGCTGTCACTGAGTGAGATCTCGAGATCTAATGTTCATGGAAATGCTCAAAATGTGTAAATGGTCTTAATTTGTGTAATTTTCTATTTCGTTGAAGGGTATTTGAGCTTCGCCTCATGTCAACTTGTTGTTATTTGTATATACTTTTTGTTTTCATTTAGTAGCAAATTACTTTTTCAATAGAAATTGCTTCTAAACAGTGTGCGTAAGCGAGACAGAAAAAGAGGTAGTTAGTAAGAAGACAGCAAAAAAAAAAAAAAAAACTTTACTTTTGCCTCAATTAAATTATCTATTTACTTGCATTTTATTTCAGTTGAACACAAAGAAAATTAAAGAACAAACTTTTCCCTTTAAGATTTTCTTTATGTTGTTTGAGAAATTAAACACTTGGTTTTTATTCCATTTTACTGGAGGCAAAAACTTTTGTTTACCAAATGAGTTTTATGTGTCTTGCTGTAAACGTAAGTGGATACTATTTAGATAAGTTGTAACAAGTTTTTATCATTTAGTAACGGCAGCTGAGGAATAGTAAGTTTTCTTGAGAATACTTGAGACGCCAGAGACTGTTTTAATGACTTGAGTTAAAAATACATAGTTTTCAATAGATCGCCCATGTAACTTTTTGAAATCGGTTTATAAATGACAAAGTTATGAAAAACTGAATACTTTGTACTAGGTTCTATTGCTAACACCTCAAAAGAGATTTTTGTGTTAAAAAAATTTAGGGAAACTAGTTGTTGAATGTTTATTTTCTTAACTTGTTAAGTTTTTCTATAATTTTTGTGTTATTTTTATTTATAATTCCTAAAAATATGCTTTAAAATATGTTGATTAAATTTCCTAAAAATATGCTGTTGTTTTTATTTTTCTTGTTTTAAAACTATTATATGTTTTCATCAAATATTTTATGAACACACACACACATATTTTAATCAACAAAATATTTAACATTCACTGTTATTAAAGTTTATTCTTTGTTTTAGTTATTGCTGAGTTTTTTTTCAGCACTATGAAGAAAATTTCTAGGGAAAAATTTCAATACATGCCAAAAACTTTAGTTTTTATTGATATTTATTGCCTTCATCGAAATATACAAAGCAACAACAACAAAAAAACACACAAAAAAGAAACAAAATTCCTGTGATTCAACAGACATTTTGTATATAAATCACTGATTATTTATAAGGCTCATTCCAAACGTTTGCTCTTACACAGCTCCATCAACAACAATTCTAAAGTGAAAGTCACTTACTAGCAGACAGACACACATAACCACACATACTTTTATCATACACAATGTTCTTTGTGTATGATGTATGTATGTATGTGTGTATAAAATTGTAATAAATAAAATATTTGTGGTTTGAAAACTGTGAAACAAAAACCAAGTATGAGAGAGAGAAAAACAAACATTTTCCAGTTTTTTTTTTATGGTTTATTAGTCTAAGATGATGATACATACTTTTTTGGTTTTTATGCCAGTTATTTTAATGTTTAAATTTAATTATAATATTATGAGCGAACAAAATGTATGTAAATTTTGTTTATAGCTGAACATGTAGAAAATAAAGCATATTTTTAGGAGCCATTATAAAAGTCATAACTGCTGCAGTGTTGTTTGTTAAGAGTACATGTGTAGCATGTGTATAAGTATATTTCTGCTATATATCATGCTGGTAATATTGCTTGTTATATTTTGATAACAACACATACAAGAAAAATAGATTTTCATATTTTTTATTTTTTTTTTGTTAGTAACCAAGTCTTTCCCTTTACAATAAATATTTTGCTTCATACTTTTTCACTTCTTATCTCTTCATATGCACACTTTATGTTGTTTGAAAAAAAGAAAAAAAAAAAAAAAAAGAATAAATGTATAAATTCAATAAGCGCCTGAAGGTATACCCTCCATTTTATATCATTTATTGATTTCTGCTTGCCTGATTTCACATACAAAAATAATAATAATAATGATTTGGCTGAGTGGCAACTTAAACATAAAAAACTCTACAATTTTTAAAATGAAATATTTTATTTTTTATTTCTTGTATGTGGGGGGCGAGTGTTGGAAAATTTAACATGATTTAATGCTCAACTTTTTTAATAGAATATTTTTGTATAGAAAGCATTTTATTGTTTGAAGCAATAAATACATAAAGAATAAGCCTTTTGTTAAAGGAATTTATATGATTTAGTTTAAAAAAATACTTCTAGTCTTATAAAGGCGCACACGATCTATATAGCGATACATTTGATTGTTTTTTTTTTTTGTTTAAGTTAGTATAGTAAACGATTAATTTTAATGGCCATGTTTATAAACAATTGTTATACTCTTCACCTTCGTGAGAAGGGTATGTATAAGTTGGTCATTCCGTTTGTAATTTCCACAATATAATTTTCCGACCCTATAAAGTATATATATTCTGGACCCTTATAGATAGCGGAGTCGATTAAGCCATGCCCGCCTGTCTGTCTGTCTGTCTGTTGAAATCAATTTTCTGAAGACCCCAAAAAACTTATGAACTTGATTTATACATCAATATATCGGGAATTCTTCAGGCTCTGTTGCTATTTAAAATAGAGAAAATCGGCTCACAAATGACTGATATATAAGGAAAAACCCGGGACAACCTCGATTTTTGAAATATTTTGATCAATATCTGGATTACTAAGTCATTAATATAGACAATATGGATATCTAATGATTGACATTTCAAAGTCCATTGCAACAATGTGTATAAGGCTACAGTAATTTGGACCTAAATGGGTCAATATCGAAAAAAATATTTTTTAAACTTAATTTTTTTAAAAAAAAAAAAATAATTTTTTGTCAAAAATTTTTTGTCAAAAATTTCTTTTCACTAGTAAATTTAAAAAATTAAAAAGAACTTTTGAAAAAAATTAAAAAAAATATTTCGAAAAAAAAATTTTTTTGAAAACAATTCTGAAAAAAAAAAAAATTTATTTTGTTTACCTAAAAATATTTAAAATTTTTATTTTTAAGTATAATTTGGTGAAGGGTATATAAGATTCGGCACATTCGAATATAGCTCTTACTTGTGAAATTTATAAAAGGTTTATAAAACAACATTTCCGTATAAAATTTGTTTATAAACCTTTGAAAAATTTAAAAATTGTTTATTAATATTGCGGTAAATCTTCAACTGATGTTGAAAATTTTTATACAAATTCGAGCAATCGAATATTTCTAGCAAAATTTTTGTATCACAAATCAAATTAAGTTTTTTACATTTGGTACTGATTTAAACGAATATTTTGGCGATTAATCGAATTGTTTGGCGAATAATCGTATAATTTCAACAAACCAATAAATGTTTTTATTTGAATTCTTGCTTATAAATTTAACGATTATTCGAATAAACGAATAATCGTTAAATTTTTGCATCACAAAAGAGATTAGTAGCATTAATTTGTATTTAGTTTAAAAAATTTGAGTTTTTACATTTGATAATAATTTAATCGAATATTTTTTGGCGATTAATCGAATTTTTTTTTGGACATTAATCGAATAATTTCAGCAAAACAATACATTTGAATCCACGATTATTTAGTTAATAGTTTATTCGAATAATCGTTACTATTAATCGTTAAATTTTTGTATCACAAATCAGGTTAGTATCATTAATTTGTATTTAGTTTAAAGAATTTGTTTTTTTTTACAGCTGGTAATTTTTTTGGCGATTAATCGAATATTTTTTTTTATGAATAATCGAATAATTTCAACAAAACAATAAATTTGTTTATATTAAAAAGCAACATTATATTGATTGCTAGGTACAAATTTGATTCCTTGTTTATTTAGTTAATAGTTTATCCGAATAATCGTTACTATAAATCGATAAATTTTTGTATCACAAATCAGGTTAGTATTATCAATTTGTATTTAGTTTAAAAAATTTAAGTTTTTTTTACATCTGGTAATAATTTAATCGAATTTTTTTGTCGATTAATCGAATACTTTTTTCGAATAATCGAATAATTTCAACAAAACAATACATTTTTTTATATTAAAATACAACATTATGTTGATTGCAAGGTACAAATATGAATCCATGATTATTTAGTAAATAATTTATTCGAATAATCGTTTTTGTTTACGATTAATCGTTTTATTTTAATATATGTAATTAAAATAATAATGTTTTTTGTTTCAATTCATTTTTTAATTTGGTAATATGTAATTTAATCGATTTTTTGACGATTAATCGAATATTTTTTTTCAAATAATCGAATAATTTAAATAAAAAAATATTTTTTTTTGTTTTTAAATGCAACATTATGTTGATATGTTTTTTACATTTGGTAATATTTTAATTGTATTTTCTTTTTGCGATTAATCAAATATTTTTTTTACGAATAATCGAATAACTTCAACAAAACAATAAACTTTTTTATATTAAAATGCTGATTGCAAGGCGCAAATTTGATTCCTTGTTATTTAGTTAATAGTTTAGGCGAATAATCGTTTAAATTAACGATTAATCGTTTTATTGTAATATTTATATATACAAAATTAAAGTTTTTTTTGTTTTACATTTGGTAATATATATTTTAATTGATTTTTTGGCGATTAATCGAATATTTTTTTTTATGAATAATCGAATAATTTCAACAAAACAATAAATTTGTTTATATTAAAAAGCAACATTATATTGATTGCAAGGTACAAATTTGATTCCTTGTTTATTTAGTTAATAGTTTATCCGAATAATCGTTACTATAAATCGTTAAATTTTTGTATCACAAATCAGGTTAGTATCATTTATTTGTATTTAGTTTAAAGAATTTGTTTTTTTTACATCTGGTAATAATTTAATCGAATTTTTTTGTCGATTAATCGAATACTTTTTTCGAATAATCGAATAATTTCAACAAAACAATACATTTTTTTATATTAAAATACAACATTATGTTGATTGCAAGGTACAAATATGAATCCATGATTATTTAGTAAATAATTTATTCGAATAATCGTTTTTGTTTACGATTAATCGTTTTATTTTAATATATGTAATTAAAATAATAATGTTTTTTGTTTCAATTCATTTTTTAATTTGGTAATATGTAATTTAATCGATTTTTTGACGATTAATCGAATATTTTTTTTCAAATAATCGAATAATTTAAATAAAAAAATATTTTTTTTTGTTTTTAAATGCAACATTATGTTGATATGTTTTTTACATTTGGTAATATTTTAATTGTATTTTCTTTTTGCGATTAATCAAATATTTTTTTTACGAATAATCGAATAACTTCAACAAAACAATAAACTTTTTTATATTAAAATGCTGATTGCAAGGCGCAAATTTGATTCCTTGTTATTTAGTTAATAGTTTAGGCGAATAATCGTTTAAATTAACGATTAATCGTTTTATTGTAATATTTATATATACAAAATTAAAGTTTTTTTTGTTTTACATTTGGTAATATATATTTTAATTGATTTTTTGGCGATTAATCGAATATTTTTTTTTATGAATAATCGAATAATTTCAACAAAACAATAAATTTGTTTATATTAAAAAGCAACATTATATTGATTGCAAGGTACAAATTTGATTCCTTGTTTATTTAGTTAATAGTTTATCCGAATAATCGTTACTATAAATCGTTAAATTTTTGTATCACAAATCAGGTTAGTATCATTTATTTGTATTTAGTTTAAAGAATTTGTTTTTTTTACATCTGGTAATAATTTAATCGAATTTTTTTGTCGATTAATCGAATACTTTTTTCGAATAATCGAATAA
This sequence comes from Calliphora vomitoria, assembly GCA_942486065.2. NCBI lineage: Eukaryota > Metazoa > Arthropoda > Insecta > Diptera > Calliphoridae > Calliphora > Calliphora vomitoria. The sequence goes on from OW818032.2 coordinate 7,941,774, forward strand.
TTTCAACAAAACAATACATTTTTTTATATTAAAATACAACATTATGTTGATTGCAAGGTACAAATATGAATCCATGATTATTTAGTAAATAATTTATTCGAATAATCGTTTTTGTTTACGATTAATCGTTTTATTTTAATATATGTAATTAAAATAATAATGTTTTTTGTTTCAATTCATTTTTTAATTTGGTAATATGTAATTTAATCGATTTTTTGACGATTAATCGAATATTTTTTTTCAAATAATCGAATAATTTAAATAAAAAAATATTTTTTTTTGTTTTTAAATGCAACATTATGTTGATATGTTTTTTACATTTGGTAATATTTTAATTGTATTTTCTTTTTGCGATTAATCAAATATTTTTTTTACGAATAATCGAATAACTTCAACAAAACAATAAACTTTTTTATATTAAAATGCTGATTGCAAGGCGCAAATTTGATTCCTTGTTATTTAGTTAATAGTTTAGGCGAATAATCGTTTAAATTAACGATTAATCGTTTTATTGTAATATTTATATATACAAAATTAAAGTTTTTTTTGTTTTACATTTGGTAATATATATTTTAATTGATTTTTTGACGATTAATCGAATATTTTTTTTCGAATAATCTAATAATTTCTATAAAAAATATATATTTTCGTTTTTAAATGCAACATTATGTTGATATGTTTTTTACATTTGGTAATATTTTAATTGAATTTTTTTTAACGATTAATCGAATATTTTTTTTCGAATAATCGAATAATTTCAATAAAAAAATATTTTTTTTGGTTTTTAAATGCAACATTATGTTGATATATTTTTACTTTTGGGAATATTTTAATTGAATTTTTTTTTTTGCGATTAATCGAATATTTTTTTTTTTACAAATAATCGAATAATTTCAACAAAACAATAAATTTGTTTATTTTTATATGCTGATTGCAATGTTCAAATTTTAATCTTTGTTTATTTAGTTAAATAATCTTTTCTGATTACGATTAATCGTTTTATTGTAATATTTGTATATAAAAAATTAAAAACTAAAGTTTTTTTTTTGTTTTACATTTGGTAATAGGTAATTTAATTGATTTTTTGACGATTAATCGAATATTTTTTTTCGAATAATTTCAATTAAAAAAATATATATTTTTTGTTTTTAAATGCAACATTATGTTGATATGTTTTTTACATTTGGTAATACTTTAATTGAGTTTTTTTTTGGCGATTAATCGAATATTTTTTTTACGAATAATCGAATAATTTCAAAAAAAAAAAAAAATTTTATTTTTAAATGCTGATTGCAGGGTACAAAATTTTAATCTTTGTTTATTTAGTTAAAAGTTTAGGCGATTAATCTTTTTAGATTACGATTAATCGTTTTATTGTAAATTTGTATATAAAAAATTTAAAACTAAAGTTTTTGGTTTTTTGTTTGTTTTAAATTTGGTACTATGTAATTTAATCGATTTTTTTTACGATTAATCGAATAATTTTTTTTTTACGATTAATCGAATATTTTCAATAAAAAATTTATATTTTTGTTTTTATATGCAACATTATAAGGTAGAAATTAAAGACAAGGTGTCTTTGGTTAACAATTTAGGCGAATAATCGTTTAAATTTACGATTAATCGTTTTATTTTTATGTTATAAATAACTTTCTTTTAATTTGGTTTACAAATATTTTTAAATTTTTACACAATTCAATAAATTAAGCGAATAGTTCTAACGAATAATGAAAAAATTTCATTAAAGAAATAAAATTTTTAAATATAAGATTAATCGATTTAATCAATAAAAAAATAAATTTATTTTCATTTTAAAATGTAAAATGATGCAATTTTTAAGTCTAAGACATAAATCATGTGGAATTTTGTTGAAATTGCTAACGAATAATCGTTTATGTCTATGATAAATCGTTTAATTTTTTTATCTTATTAGTTTATTAGAATTAATTTGTATTTAATTAATTTTTTTTTTATGAAAATTAAAAAAAAATTTCCGATTAATCGAATATTTTTTTACGAATAATCGAATAATTTCTGCAAAAGAAATCTTTTATTTTAAAATGCAACATTTATTGATTGAAAGGTACAAATTAAAAACAAGAACAAAGAAATAATTAAGGCGAATAATCGTTTAAATATACGACTATTCGTACGTTTAATCGTTCAAATATAGGATCAATCGTTTTATTTCTATTTGTAAATAACTTAGAATACTATTTCATTTAATTTGTTTTAAAAGAATTGCAGAACTTGTATATTGTTCAATAATTTAAGCGAATATTTTTGACTAATAAAAAAAAATAATTTTTATAAAAAATCATATTTTTTAATACACGATTAATCGAATAACCGAGACTTTTCAATAAAGAAATCGATTGTTTTATTAAAAAAATAAAAATTATCTCAGTTTTAGATGAATTTAATTTAAATTATAGCCGAATAATCGTTTTATTTTACTATTAATCGCCAAAGTTCTGCATCATATTCAGATCATTAGCTGTTTCGTTTTTAAAATTTTAAGTTTTTATAGAAATTTCTACATTTTAATCGAATATTTTCTTGCGAATAATCGAATAATTTTAACGAATAATCGAAGAATTTAACAAAAAAATCTTCTTTTTTATGTTGAAATGCAGCATTAGTTGATGGCAAACCAAAAATTTGATTCAGGTTTTATTAGTTAATAGTTTAAGCGATTAATCGTTTAATTTACGATTAATCGTTTTATCTTAATATTTATGTATACAAAATTAAAAAAAAATATTGAATTTGGTAATAATTTAATAGATTTTTTTTTTAATCGATTAATCGAATATTTTTTACGAATAATCGAATAATTTAAAAAAAAATAAGCTTTTTAATTTTTAAATGCAACATTATGTTGAAATTCAAAGCAAAGAATTCTTTAGTTAATAATATAGGCGAATAATCGTTTAAATTTATTAGTAATCGTTTAATTTTTATGTTTTAAATATCTTAGTATAATTTCCTTTAATTGGTTTAAAGAGATGTGTAAAAAACTCAATAATTTAAGGGAATATTTTTGTTGAATAATAAAATAATTTCAATAAAAAAATTCAATTTTTAAATATAAAATTAATCGAATAATTGAATAATTGCAATACAAAAATATATATTTTTATGTTGAAATAAAAAATTATCCCATTCTTAGGGCTAAGTCACAAATTAAGTTGAATTTAATTAAAACTATAACCGAATAATCGTTTAAATTTAGTATTAATCGTTAAATTTTTGTATAACATTTAGCTCAGTTTGCTTTAAACATTTCAACACCCATTTGCTCAATCTATGATTATGGTTTTTCGTAACGATAATTTTTGTATGAGAACTATCAGAATATCGTTTCGATAAAAAAAAACCAGAGATTGAGAAAATGGGGGCAAGTGTTTCTAAATTTATCGAATACACTTTTATGTTTCACTTAACTTTTAACAATGGAACTGAATTATTTTCTTTTGGTGTCAGGGACTGACTAATTCACCTCCTGCATTTCAAGAGATTTTTTATATTCTCCGTTTTTTAGCATGAGAGTAAAATTTTTAATATTAAATAAATAAAATTACGTTTTAAACAAATTATTTTTAGTAACTAATGGAATTTTTTTATTATTACATTAATTTTTGTATAGCTTGGCAACTGATTTTTTTCAAACAAGTCCCTCACTTTATCATCTCTTGTAAAAAACATCGATTTTATTTTAACCTTTTAAACAATTTCTCTCAACCCCTGCAAAGAAATACCCTTTTTTTGTTGTTAATAAATTCCTGTAAATATTTACTTGTAAATATCCTTTTAATAACATAACAAAAAATCATTATCCTTACAACAAACATTGTTAAAAGGCACAACGAGAGGGAAAGGGAGAAACTGTATAAAAAAATATATGCATGTATATTTATTACAATTGTAATAAATAAATTGAAGTAATGGGCCACATGCCTCAGGTATTCCATTTTGAGTAATGCAACAAAAAGAAATCAACATAAATCCACAGAAAAAATATGCCTCAAATCCAAACCCCCTTATTTGCTGAGCACCCTCCCCCCTCGCCACCCCCCCTTTGCAAATAGTTACTTTACTCTACTCTACTATATAGAATTTTGTTTTTCTTTTGACACGATAAGATGTCACAACTCAAGTTGTGATGCTGCTGTCACATTAAAGAGGACAAGAAAAACAAAGAGAAAAAAAAATAAGCAACACTTTGAAAGACACTTGCTGGGCAAAAACGAAGGCAGGAAGGGGAGCACGAAAAACACAGGAATCAAAATGTCTGAACAAACAAGTCATCCAACCAACCAACACACCAACTAAAGGTATAAATAAATGACTGACGGTCGGACAGACAGACAGAGTGAATGAATGAATGATAAGAATACACAAACAAATGCTACTGGTGGTTGGTTGTAAATATTGTCATGTGATGTTTAAGTAAATAATAATAATAAAAGAAGAAGTGGCAAGCAACAACAATCTGCAACAACAGTGGATGGCTGCTGTAGCTGTAGCAGTAGCTTTATCAAAATAAAAGTTAATAAAATAAAGTCATGAAGTAAATTGAAAAATATCATTTTATTTTGTTTCGTTTAACTTTAACTTTAAGAGGTCATCTTATTATGCTGCAAAGCAAAACCACTCCACCTCCATATACTTCCTTTAAAGCTATTTGCCACGTTTTACCTCTCTCCCACATTTAGCAGACATACTTTCTCGCCCTTACATTCGTAGAAGCAAATACCTATTATCAGGCATAGGTACCATCATGATACGATGGTAATTTTATTGATAATATTTTTATTAAAAAGTACCTTAGTACTCCCCCAACTCAATATCAGTTTTTTCTGGAAAAAGAAACGTTCTCCGTCATTGCTGCTCCGAATTGTCTTGTATCATTCCATAATTTATAAAATGCCTGGATCATTCTTCACAGTCTGGCAAAGAAACGTTCTCCATCATTGCTGCTCCGAATTCTGTTGGATCATTCCATAATTTATATAAAACCCGGATCATTCTTCGCAGTATGTCAGAACTGGCAGCACCACATGTCTGCTACAACATTGTCAACACTAACAGTATCAACTACTACATCTGCAGAAGCATTCAGATTATCGATTGCATTCCGGAGACTGGATATATATTTTTATTACACGTGTGAGGTCATTACACTTCAACACGCAGCGAAAAAAATATAGGTGTGCATGTTTACAGTAACTATTTTCACATTTTTGAAAGTTTTTTAACAATATTATAGTCACAGTAACTATTTACATGATTGTGGTAATCATAATATGGTTGTCACAAACATATACTTGTTTACTGTAACCATATATATGATTGAAACAATCATGTGAATCGTAAGTTAAGCATATTATGGTTACCACAATCATGTAAATGGTTACTGTGACCATAATATTGTTAAACAACTTTTAAGAATATTTTTTCTCTGCGTGTACATGGTCGTTGCGCTGTAGAAGACAAAACTGACGAGCACAGTCTGCATAGTTGCAACGAAGGCAATGCTCTTCCAAAAGACCACACTATCATAACAGAACTGTGCAATATTGTGATCTTTCTCTCGATCTTGATTATTGCAGTCAGATAGGGGAGAACGAATTTGGAACTTTATAATGTATACGAGACTCCTGTAAACAGGTGTTCAAACGTCCCGATAGCTTAGCGTTACAAACTGTCGAATTCACTTTGTCAATGACCATACACGTTCGCTAAGGACAGACCACTTTTTCATCATCGTTTGTCTGAATCCATCTAACGAGTTCATCGTCTCTGAATGCCGCAATTATATTCACTTAAAAAAAGCAGACTGGTATATAAAGCAGATAGGAAGTTTCGTGAAACACCGCAGCATCAATCCTTCACACGTTTCAGGCCAAAACTCGCAGATGAGCGAAGTGACGACATAAGGATCGCGAGATCTCCAAATTGTTAAATAAGAAAATGCGTAAAAATGGTTAGATTATTTTAAGAACCGCAACTTATGTTCAAGAATTGGCAAGTTGAGGTCTACAGTTCGGTCTTTCTGCAAACTGAGAAAGATGTTAGCATTTTGTTGGCTTTTTATTAGGCGCTCTTAAAGAGACGCTGTTGAAACGAACAGTTGTTCGAAAACTTCACAACCAACTAGTGATTCAGTTAATGATTAATATTTACGTCATGGGTAGTCCAAATTTTAACTGTGAACCACACGAAAAATATGTACCTGTTCAGCATATGAGACTTCAATTTCGCAAAATTACGAAGTAGAAACATTGTTCTTAATGTGGTAGTCTTGGATCATGGCTGAAGAAAACTTGTTGGCTATTCGTTGCTAAATGCTGTGTTATGAGCAGTAGGCAAATGACTTCGGAACACCATCGACACGAGGAAACGAAGGTTCTTCCAGTCATGGAGCATAATGTCATGTTAAAATAGTTCCTTCAGGGATGTCATCGGAGGAGTTATCTAAGCTACAACTTTATTTAGTTGGAGTCTCCCATGTCAGCATGTTAGGAAAATAACATTTATGAGAACATAAGGAGTGAGATCGAAAAATTCTTAACTTCAATTTCCGTGCTCTGTTTTTGGCCTCTAAATTTTTAGCAGCGTTCCTGTCAGGATTTTTTTGAGCCTTGTATGTTTTTAAACCTCCATTAGCTTTAACTTTTCGTACCAAATAGTCCGAGCGCTGAGCTAACCGGGTTGCTTTCCTACCGGATGTGTTGGGAGCTCTTTTGAAAATGCTTTTTATTTCTATGGCTTTAGAAACATAATGTGGACCATTCCTTCTACCTGAAACAGGATTTCTACGGACAAGTTCTCCCGGTACTGTTTAATAACATTGGAAACAGTTTGACGGCAGACCTTTGAATGCTTGGCCAACTTTTTGTAGCACCAAGTTGGGTTTTGTTTTAAAATTTTATTACGCATTTTTTCCTGGTCACTCATTTTAATCAGATTAACAACAAATGAATATAATTGACATTAAACATAATAACTGACATGTTTTACAAAGATAACTTGATAAAAAAAAAAATCAAATAATACTTGGGTTAAAAGTTTTAATGAAAAACGTGTGTTTAGAATTTTACGAGCTCAGTCCTTATATGTAGTCTCCATTGGATCGAATATCCGCGGAAAAAATGAGTTGTTCTGATACAACTGAGGTCGGGATGGAACAATAGTCTTGCTGGTCTCGAATCGACCGTCTCTAATTTATGCAACTTCCTCAACATATTCAAATGCCCAGCCAACCATAATTCACTTCGTTCAATGAATTTATAGACTAACCTAAGCTCAATTCCTTTGCTTTAACCTCGTTGCAGAAAACCCGTATTAGAACAAGTAAGAGTGCTTTATTCGGCTATGCCGAATCTTATATACCCTTCACCTTTGTTGTGGATGCATTAATTGCAATTCAGCGAATAGCATTCTAAATATATCAAGAAAACGTTTAAAACTTTTATATTTAATTGCTGACGAACAGATAATATATACTCTTCTCACGAAGATGAAGAGTGTAAAAACAACAACGCTAAACGAAACGAAACACCAGCAAAAAAAAAAAAAACAAAATACGCAAAGCAATGAAGCCAACACACATCCAAACATATGTACGTTTTGTTGCTTTTTTGTCAAAGCATGCAATAAATTGTTTTTTTTTAGATGAAATTTTCAGAGGTTGTCTCGGATTTTTGCTCATATCTCCGTTATTTATGGACGGATTTTGCTGATTTTAAATAGGAAACTTCTCGAAAGCATGTCTGACAGAATTATTGAAGATTTGGATCCCGAAGATATCTGGAGTCTTCAGAAAATTGATTTCAACAGACAGACAGACATGGCTTGTGCTGGGTAATCACCACTCATTACAAAATAATGTATGTGGTAACTAGTTGCCATTACCAAAATTCACACAATTTTTGCTGGGAAAATGTTGGTACTCTAAGGTAGAAAATAATACTATTTGAATGTTATTTTGACAGAGAGAGACAGAGTATGACAGTGAGTAAGTATAACAGTTTTCGGAGGAGAGTAAAACAAATTTGAGCAACAAATTTATATAGTACGTAGTTGTAATTTTATTAATTTGTACCTTAGTGGGGAGGCATCGCGGTGTAACTCAGGTAGACTGCGATATAGGGTAGCTGTCTGAGGAAATCATTATTCCAAAGCCGAACATGTATGATCCCTTTTACTATTGAAAATTTGTACATAAATGGCCGAGTCATAGGTGTAGATATTAAAAACCTTTTTAGATTTTGTTTTGCTTCTTTGCTTAAGTGTGATGTGTATTTATAAACTGTTGATAAAGTTGTTACCACCTTCAACACAGGCAATGTGGTGGTGTACATATATTAATTTAAAGGCAAATATAGTAATATGAATCAACTCTTTTGCAGTTTGAAAGCAATGATCCTTAAGATTCAATACTGTGTACAGTGCGAGTGAAAACCAAAAGTTTAAGTTAAAAAACGCCTACACTTTTGTTTTGGAATGATGAGCAGGCTACATGCCAAGAAACATTTTAAATACGTTTTACATTCATCATTTCATGCTTTTGTACATCCTGCTGTAGCTGTTCTCTGAAACATTACAACGCAATTCAATTCAATTCACATTTATTCAATTTAAAATGTATCTAGGATGGCTGTTATTTCGTATTTTATTTTCTTCTTTTGCCTAGACAATTTAAACAAAGTGGCTGGGGTTGTGCTCAAGGATAATTTACATGATTAAATTATGGTATATTTTCGTAGATATTTTATTTCAATTTTGTGTTTTCCTCTTTTTTTTTTTTAATTTTGGTTGGAAATTTGTTACTTTTGGTAAATGTTTACTTATGTACGTAGCTATTTTTTCCTTTTTTTTTTTTTTTTTGGTTTCGTTGAAAAACTGTTGTGAAAGTGTTTCTTTCTATTTTAGAATGCTTAAGAAAATTGTTGAATGTTTTGGGAATGTACTTGGTAGTTGTTGTTGTGTTGAAAGTTTGTAATTTATTCATTTAGATTTTCTGGTGAAATCAATTACACTTGAGGTATTTTGCTCTGGCAAGTTTGTTAAAGTTTGTGGAAAATGTCCTCTTAGAAATTTTTTATTAAAATTTTAGATAGATTTTAGTGTTCCAAAGAGCTGTAAACTGAAAAGTAATTTTGTGTTTTGTTGCATAAAGAAGAATTTAAGTTTTTGGATTTTTAATGCTTATTATTCATTTCTAAGGAAGCTTCCCAGTGTTGAAATATTTAAAGAATTAAGAGAGAGCAGCAAACAATCGTTTATTTGGAAAGGATTGTAGGGGTTTAGAAATTCGTTATTATATTGTTACGTTTTAACCTTTTTAAAACGTTGGTTTATTTCCTTTAAATAAACCGGATACTTTTGGTTGCAAATAAAAGCCGTTTAGTAGTTTAAAATTTGTAACAACTCTTTATTTATATAAAATGTACAACAACAGAATTAAATAGTCCCTCAGTGTCTTTATACACGTTTATCAATTCGCACAAATGCACACACACTTTATAATAAACAAACTTAAATGTACAAGACAGTTGATGTTAACTCTAACAGCCTCTATGATAAACTCAACTTACGACTGCAACCTCTGCCACTATTTATACTCACGCCATCTTTCGGGAATCTTCTACAATGCTCTTAACGGACAAACTAGTATGTTCGAATTCTAGAGCTTTCGATGTCAATGTTAACAGCTTAAACATTTACATGCCATCAATAGTGCTGGTAAGTAGAAGCCTCTACTGATGGACGTGTTTATAAACATGATGAATGCTGCAGGCAGTCGTTATTGCACATTTGTAACAATATTATAACTGTGACATTGTTTGTTCTTGCAATAGTCATGTTAGATCAAACAATCATATAATGAAATTAGTTAGGCTATGCTTATTTCATTACATATTTGAATAATGTGCAGGTTGAAATAGACAAAAATAAAGTGGAATTTAGTCCTCATTTTTTAAAAAAATCCCAGTGCAATGAAGGACAACGTTGCTAACCCCTACTCCTGGATGTTACACTGCGGCCTAATCAGTCATTCGTTTTAACCACACAACTATTGTACGCCCTCTTAAATTGGGTGCGGCTGAAAACCCATTAAATATACACAAGATAAGAGATCAAAAACTGTTAAAAGTTAAACAAAATGAACATCTTAACTAGACCTCCCACAACAACCAACAAAAAAATTCCAAGCTAAACAATAAATTACAATACAAGAAACATAGAAAAAAAAAAACAGCTTTAATTCAACTCGCTGTTTTTGACATTCATCCATTAGCATCCGTTTATAAAATTGTACAACATACACGACTATTCAAATACTTTGCTTATTTATGGGCATTTTATCTGGCATTTAAGTTGTTAAATAGTCCTTGTACATAAATAACTCACCAGGCAACAACTTACCAAAAGCAAATAGGAAAAATGAAGACCAACTTTGGTTAAACTTCCGCCCACTGCCAGCTAGACTTATGCACAACACACATTCACTCAAAAAATAGTGAAGGAAAATAACAAGAAAATCTTAGTCATTGAAGACAATGTTAAAGTAGTTGTAGAATCATTGAAGCGTTAATATTCGTACTTTGGTGTATGGGAACTGGTTACTTTTTAACCACCCACTTGTGCTATTTTTGCCATTTAAGCATGTTTGATTATTGAACTAAATTTTTTTTTTTTTTGTTTGCTTTTCGTTTAACAATTTTCCTATAAATTTTATATGGCTTAAAAAGTTTGTGTTTTCTAGTTTTAGTTTGCATTCGCAATCCTGGTTTATGACTAAAATTTTACATAATGTTTAAATATTGAAAAGGAAATTTAACCTGACATGTCAGGGGTTGGAGAGTATTGAATAGATAAAAAAATTAAAAAAAAAATGTCAAAAATAGGTGAAGATACAAATTCAAATTTTATACATATTGGCCCCTGACCGCGAAAATATCTTAACCAACAATATATTCGAAGTGTTGAAATATTTAAAGAATTAAGAGAGAGCAGCAAACAATTAAAAAAAAGGTAGAAATACTACTATTTTTAAAAAAGGTAGAAATACAGCTTTTTTCAAAAAGTTGTAGAAATACTACTATTTTAAAAAAGTAGTAGAAATACAACTATTTTAAAAAGTAGTAGAAGTACTACTATTTTAAAAGTAGTAGAAATACTACTATTTTTAAAAAGTAGTAAAAATACTACTATTTTAAAAAAGTAGTAGAAGAACTACTATTTCCAAAAAGTAGTAGAAATACTACTATTTCCAAAAAGTAGTAGAAATACAACTATTTTAAAAAAGTAGTAGATATACTACTATTTTAAAAAGTAGTAGAATACTACTATTTATTTGGAAAGGATTATAAGGTTTAGAAATTCGTTATTATATTGTTACGTTTTAACCCTTTTAAAACGTTGGTTTATTTCCTTTAAACAAGCCGGATACTTTTGATTGAAAATTAAAGCCGTTTAGTTATTTAAAATTGTAATGTACATCAACAACAGTTCATATAGTCACTCAGTGTGTAGAAATGTATACACACTTTATAATCTACAAACTTATTTCTACAAGACAGTTGATGTTAACTCTAACAGCGTATATGATAAACTCACTCACGACTACAACCTCTTCCACTATTTATACACGCGCCATCTTTCGGGAATCTTCTACAATGCTCTTAAAAGACAAACTAGTATGTTCGAATTCCAGAGCTTTCGATGTTAATGTTAGCAGCTTAAACATTTAGTGTTGCCATACTTATAAACAATGCTAATAACCGCATGCTATCAACATTGTTAATAAGTATAAACTTCTACTGATGGACGTGTTTATAAACATGATGAATGCTGCAGGCAGTCGTTACAGACCGTTAAATTCAAATCGCTATTGCAAGTTCGTACCAATATTTTAAATTAACTGTTCCTAAATTTAAAAGTACACTTCATTATTTAGACATTAAATAGTATTTGATGGATGGATGGAGGAATATGGATGTATTAGCCATTAAAAACCTGCTGTTAAAATTATTCTCTTACATTCAAGCACACTTGGCATTTAATCATTTCGAAACGTTTACCATGTAATAGCAGTCAAGTTGCTTTTAAGTTTAAGCACAAACACAAAATCCAAAAAATAACTAAGCAAAAAAAAAGTAAATTTCTTTCCGGATTTCCATAAAAAAAGTGACAGATGAAGAACTTGATGTCAAAATTTCAAATGTGTTAACCCGTATGTCTGCCGACTGTCTGTCTGTCTAACTGGCTGGCTGAATATTTCCAGTTAATCCTAATGCCAGTATTTGTGTGTGTGTATGTCTCTAGCTATGGATTCATAATCACACGCATACATTTTACAGTTAAATTGTTGTACTGTTAGACTTTTGACACACATCTACAATGATACTCCAGCACACATCCTTTACAGACAATTTGAATTAGAGACATTGAAATAAAACTCTATGTATTTATTGTTGTCTGACGTTTTGCAAAAAAAAATAAAAAAATTTTCTTGTTTGAGTATTTATGTAGAAGAAAAACAAATTCAAAACTTTTACAATTTAAATTTTAAGAGCATTAACTAGTTTAGCCAATGTTGTGTATGAATAAAATTCTGGTTGTTGGGAGTAGATGTTTGTTTGTTTGCTTGTTTTTCTCATTCCTGCTCATTGGTTTTTAGCACTCATTCGTTTTGTCTTTATTAATCCCATGTTACCAAGCAAAACGAACAACAACCTACATTTACTCCATACTCATACATACAACACTCACCACACTTAAACAAGTCCATAGTCATCATTTTTAAACAAATACCAACCAAAACAACAAAAAAGTTAAACAAAAAAAAAAAAAAAAACTCCAATTGAAATTTCAATCCCGAGTCATATGTTTGTTTGAATCCATAGCAGTTGACTGTTTGTTGTTAATGATGACATGACTTTTGCTAAAAACCAAAAATAAAAATGTTATCATTGCTTGATTGCATCCATACCAATATGTATGTATGTGTGCATATGCCATGACCATGTATGTCTTTATGTCTCCTTCTTTGGGTGTTTATCTTTTTCTGTATGAAATCCCTGCCATGAAACCAACACACACCACAGCTCCATTCAATAACTGACTGTCTACACACACCGAACATTCTGTAAGTTTCTCTGTAAAATAAACTTGAACTCGTATTGAGGCTGTAGGAAGGAATATGTACATGTATATTTAAATACATCTAACTAAATATTAGGGTGAAGCAAATTCTTGATAAAAACTGTGATAGTGCTATATTTTTAAAAAAGTAGTAGAAATACTACTATTTTAAAAAAGTAGTAGAAATTCTAGTATTTTAAAAAAGTAGTAGTAATACTACTATTTTAAAAAAGTAGTAGAAATACTACTATTTCCAAAAAGTAGTAGAAACACTACTATTTTTAAAAATGGTAGATGTACTAGTTTTTTAAAAAAATAGTAGAAATACTACTAATTTTTAAAAGTTGTATAAATACAACTATTATCAAAAAGTAGTAGAAATACTATAAATACTACTATTTTAAAAAGGTAGTAGAAATACTACAATTTCCAAAAAGTAGTTGAAATACTACTATTTTAAAAAAGTAGTAGAAATATTGCTATTATAAAAAGTAGTAGAAATACTACTATTTCCAAAAAGTAGTAGAAATACTACTAGTTTAAAAAAGTAGTAGAAATACTATTTTAAAAAAGTAGTATAAATACTACTATTTAAAAAAGTAGTATAAAAACTACTTTTTTAAAAAATAGTAAAAATACTACTATTTTAAAAAGTAGTAGTAATACTACTATTTTAAAAAAGTAGTGGAAATACTACTATTTTAAAAAAGTAGTAGAAATACTACTATTTTCAAAAAGTAGTAGCAATACTACTTTGAAAAGTAGTAAAAATACTACTTGTTTTTAAAGGTAGTATAAATTCTACTTTTTTAAAAAGTAGTAGAAATATGACTGTTTCAAATAGTAGTAAGAAAACTACTTTTTTTAAAAATGTAGTAGAAATACTACTATTTTAAAATGTAGTAAAAATACTACTATTTTCTAAAAAGTAGCAGAAATACTATTTTTTTTAAAAAGTAGTAGAAATACTACTATTTTAAAAAAGTAGTAGATATACTACTATTTTAAAAAAATAATAGAAATACTACTATTTTAAAAAAGTACTACAAATGCTACTATTTTAAAAACGTAGTAGAAATACTACTATTTCCAAAAAGTAGTAGAAATACTATTTTAGAAAAGTAGTAGAAATACTACTCCTTTCAAAAAGTAGTAGAAACACTACTATTTCCAAAAAGTTGTAGAAATACTATTTTAAAAAAGTAGTAGAAATAATACTTTTTTTTTTTAAAAGTAGTAGAAATAGTACTATTTCCAAAAAGTAGTAGAAATACTACTATTTTAAAAAAGTAGTAGAAATATTATTATTTTAAAAAATAGTAGAAAAACTACTTTTTTTAAAAGTAGTAGAAATAGTAAAAACGTAGTATTTCTACTACTAGTAGTATTTCTACTGCTAAAAAAAGTAGTAAAAATACAACATTTTTAAAACGTAATAGAAGTACTACTTTTTTAAATATACAGTAGTATGTAGTATGTATTTAGTAAAAGTAGACAGTAAAAATACTATCGTCGTAAAAAGTAGTAAAAATACAAACATAAAAGTAACAAGTAAGAGAGATATATTCGGCTGGGCCGAATCTTATATACCCTTCACCAAACTATACTTCAAAATAAAAATTTTAAATATTTTTAGGTAAAAAATTTATTTTTTTGTTTTTTTTTAATTTTTTGAAAAAAATTTTTTTTCGATTTTTTTTTTTTTTAATTTTTTTTATTTTTTTAAAATTTAAAAAACTTTTTTTTTAAATTTTAAATTTTTTTTTTTTTAATATTTAGCCAAAAAAACTTTTGGTGAAAAAAAATTCGGGTTCAAAATTTTTTCCCGATTTTGACCCATTGTAGGTCCAACTTACTATGGTCTTATATACGTCGTTGCAAAGGTCTTTGAAATATCTATCATCAGATATCCATATTGTCTATATTAATGACTTAGTAATCCAGATATAGGTAAAAAAAATAGGTAAAAAATCGAGGTTGTCCTGGTTTTTTCCTTATATCTCACCCATTTGTGGACCCATTTTGCTGATTTTAAATAGCAAACTTCTCGAAAGCATGTCTGACAGAATTATTAAAGATTTGGATCCCGAAGATATCTGGGGTCTTCAGAAAATTGATTTCAACAGACAGACAGACAGACAGACAGACAGACAGACGGACATGGCTAAATCGACTCCGCTATCTATAAGGATCCAGAATATACAGTGGTGGCCATGAGGTTAGCACACTAGCTACTTGCTATTTTTAAACGCAAATATTTCCTATATTTCTTAATTTTTTTATGATATCTTTTGCATGTGTGTTACTTGTCCTTCTAAGATCACGTCCCATCATGTCCAGCATTATTCCTTTATATATATTTTGCGTTTTTCTATCCAGAATAGAATAACCTCAAAAAAACACTGGACAGTATTTTAGCACAAAATAAAAAAGTTTATTCATATTAAAAAAGTAACAAAACAAAAAAAACTTATTTCACTAAAAACTTAGTACTTAGTTGGATACCCTTTATTTTTGATCACAGCTGCTAGTCTCCTTGGCATACTTTCTACAAGGGCCATACAGCGATCCACTGAAATATCATTCCAAGCTTTTTCTACTTCTTTCCATAAATCGGCCAAATTTTTAGGCTTTTCTCTTATTACATGCTGCTCCACATCATTCCAAAGGTTCTCAATAGGATTGAGATCCGGAGATTGGGCTGGCCATTTTAACACGTCGATATTGTTCGATTCCAAGCAACACCTCACTAAGCGTGAGGTGTGTTTTGGATCATTATCTTGCATAAATCGCCACCTAAGTGGCATGTTGTCCTCTGCATAAGGTATCATTGTATTTAGAAGTATATTCTGGTATACATACTGGTCCATACGAGTATCAATCTTTTTTATAGGACCAACACCATACCCAGAAAATGCTGCCCACACCATCACATTACCCCCACCGTGTTTTATTGTTTTACTGGTGTACTTTGGATTATGTTGCATGTTCGGAGGATGCCATACATACCTCTTACCATCCGATCCGAATCTACAAAATTTAGATTCATCACTCCAAAGGACATTTTTCCAAAAAATTAACGGCTTTTCCAAATGCTCACGAGCAAAGGACAACCGAGCTTGTATGTTCTTTTTTGAAACATGTGGCTTATGCTGAGAAATGCATCCACGTAATTTTTTTTCATTAAGTCTTCTTCTTATCGTTTTGCTGGACACGTTGATACCATATTTTCCTGAAATTTCTCTCTGGATTACGGTGGAGCTCTTAAAAGGATCTTCGACAGAGGCTATGTATATTAAAGAGTCCTCTTTACGTGAAGTTTTTCTGGGCCGAGGAGCCTGTGTAACATTTTTAGATGTTTTATATTTCTGAATATGTCTTAATGCATTATAAACCATCTTCCTGGAGCATTCCAAAGTATAAGCAATCTCACTTATACTTGTTCCTCTCGAGTTCATTTGTTGAATAATCTTTCGTTGTTCCTCTGTACACCATTTTTTTTAGCCATATCTAAATAATGTTTATTAAGTCAGTTTGTCTTCCTCATTGATTAAATAATACCTAAACTTACCAATTAATATTTATACCCTCAAAAAACTTTTAAAAAATTTAATTATACTTATATGTGCTAAAATTGTGTCCAGCTTATTTTACATATTACTGCACTAAAATGCAAATTTGAAAGAGAATAGCGATAGAATGCAAAAAAAAGTAACGGGACTTATTGATCACACCATAAACAACACTAATTACCAAAAACTTTAGTTTATAATTGCAATGAAATGAAATAATTTGCTTTAGAAAACAGCAAGTATGAAGTGTGCTAACCTCATGGCCACCACTGTATATACTTTATAGGGTCGGAAAATTATATTGTGGAAATTACAAACGGAATGACAAATTTATATATACCCTTCTCACGAAGGTGAAGGGTATAAAAATAAATACTACTTTCCATTCTACTTAATACATTAAACATACCTTCACATTCGCTCAATTTCTTCTCAGTCTGATTTTATTTAAAATTTTTAACAAAGTCAATCTGTTTCATTAGTATGCAGTCGTGGTGCCCACTTAAATGCTGCCAACCTTTACCATCCTAATAAATGTATATAAGTTAAGTTAGTTAATCGCAATTTATTTTCTATGTTGCTTTTTTAAATGTTTAAAAATACTAGAACATCCTGTTTGTTGTTTGGGATGTTGTTTTTTATTGTTTGGTTTTATAAATCGAGTCCAATGTAAGTAAAAATCAAACCATATTTTACTATTTACTTTATGTGGGGTTGGTTTCCCCAAAGAACATTTGAATTTAGGGAGTTTCAGCATAAATTTAATTTAAACAAAATACAAAAGTCATTTGTAAATGCATTTTGGGCGGCGATTTTAATTTAGTTGCAGTAATTATTGGCCAAATGTTTGATGGCAAATGAAACAAGATAATTGAATGGAAAATTAATTAAAGGAAGATAATTTAGGGATAACAAAATAATAAGCTACATTAACTATTGACATTATTAAGTACTAAGTAATCAAATACACAATACTTTCACAACTCTAAAAGCAATCATATGCTGCTGTGCAATATGACACTGTGAATTTTGTGTGGCATTTATTCAAGAAATGTTAACGAAACAATTGTATTATATTAAATTAAAATACTCTTTCTCCAAAAAAATACTTGTTTCCTGTTTTATTATAAAATTTATTATTAAAGGCCTAAAAGTGTGCAGCATATTTTATGAAACTAGTATATTTTGCAATCAATTTTAAATGAAGTTTAGTTAAACTTTAGTTATCTGTTAATACTATTTTGTAATCTAACTAATTAATAAAAAAGTTGCTGCATATTTTTAGGCATCTTATTTCTACCAGTAAATTATTGATAGCTTTTTTTTGGTGAAACTTGCAGCATTTATTTGGACACATTTCCTGTATAAATAAATTATTAGCTTTAACATTTTTAATTTTTTAGGGATTTTGTGATGAGTTGTTACAGATTTTTGCTCGAGATACATTAAATAAATTGTTGGCAATAAAAAAAAAGAAGAACAAAACAGAAACAACAACATAGTTGGAGAACATTTGCAGTGCTAGACTAGCATACCTAAATATTTACATAACTACAAATGTATTCATTCATATTTATATCTATGTATAGGTGTATATATAGAATAGACATTTTTGAATTAGTATGTGTTTACATTTGGTAAACCAAAAAATGTTTTGAATATAAAAATGTTTTTAGCACAGAGAAAAAGGTGTATTAATATTGATTTTTGTAGAAATTTTACCAACAACCAACCTCATGTTTGGGAGTAAGTATATTTCTTTGCACACAAAAATCAAACTAAGTATTTATGTAAATCCTGTGTGAGTGTTTTTTTGAGAGTAAATATTTGTTTGGATTTCAACATGTTGCAAGTTGCAGTAAATTGCAAATATCTGTTATTTTTTGTTGTTGTTGCCTTTAAACTGTGCAAAGCAAACACAAAAAATGTACACGTATGCACCAAATTTACTTCAACCAATATTCAAATTTATATTCTAAATTCTAAAATATTTACTAGAACAGCTAAAAACAATAACAATAACAACAACGACAATGATAACACCAAACATTTAATACCCACAACAATAAAAGTTCTCAACTCTATTTTTACTATTTTTAGTAAAAACTAAAATCACAAACACGTTTACCCCAATCCAAATCCCAATGGCGTTTTCATGTTCCAAATAAAAAAAATGAAAAAACTTCTACTGCACCATACGTCCCTATCTCTACTTCAATATGTAGTTTAAACTGCAAAAACTTACGTTTGAAAAAATAAAACTTAATCCCCCTAAATGAAAATACAAAATAAAAAAAAAAGAAAAACTCTTGATGGTTTTGTGTATTTCAAAATGGTTTTTAGAGTTAGAGTAACTACGTCATGGTCTCCTTTTTTTATTTTTATTTGTATGTGTGTTTGAGCGTGTGAGAGTGCTCCAAATACTGGATAGTTTTTTTTTTGTGTGTTTCTAAATAAATTGTACAATATTGTTGTTTACGTTCATTTACATAAGTTTTGCAGTTCAAGCTAAAATTAAAGGGACAGTTGAACATGAATTTTGGAAAACAAATTCCGATTGACCAATAAATGCTGACTTGTTTCAACATAATCCTTAAATTTTATTGTGGTACATTCTCAATGACATTTGAATTGTTTGAAAAAAAGTACTTAACTGCTTATTTACCTCATTTAAGGATTTTATTTTTAACAGCTTTCGCAAATGTCAATGTAAAACTACATAAAATATATTATTTAAATGATTTAAAATATATATACTGTTACGAATTTGCAATAGCGATTTGAATTTAACAATCTGCAACGACTGTCTGCAGCATTCATCATGTTTATAAACACGTCCATCAGCTTCTACTTATCAACAATGTTGTACGGCAACACTAAGTGTTTAAGCTGCTAACATTGACATCGAAAGCTCTAGAATTCGAACATACTAGTTTGTTCGTTAAGAGCATTGTAGAAGATTCCCGAAAGATGGCGTGTGTATAAATAGTGGCAGAGGTAAGAGTGGCATTCGTGAGTTGAGTTTATCATAGGCGCTGTTGTTAACATCAACTGTCTTATACATTTAAATTTGTTTATTATAAAGTGTGTGTGCATTTCTGCGAATTGATAAACGTGTATAAAGACACTGAGTGACTATTTAGACTGTTGTTGTTGTACATTTGAATAAATAAATAAATAGTTGTTACAATTTTAAACTACTAAACGGCTTTTATTTGCAATCAAAAGTATCCGATTTATTTAAAGGAAATAAACCAACGTTTTAAAAAGGTTAAAACGTAACAATACTAATTAAATGAGTCCCTTTTGGTAAAAATTAAATTTTTTGTCTACCATGACGTATGATTAATATTAATTTTGATTTTTTGGCATTTTGGTTTACAACTCATACAATTTTTAAGCGATTTTTAAAAACTAAAAAAATACAACAAGTTAATACACTTAAAAGTAACTACAGCACTAACAATTAATTAGAAATTTTGGAGTTTAGTACAAATTTTAATTTATTCCAAATGAAAATTATTTTATTAAAAAATCTTTCTAAAAAGACATTATATTCAATGATTTTATATATTTATTCTCTTATTCAATGAAATATTGTTAAAAAAATAAGTAAATTTCCTTTATTTTGCAAGATTTTCAATTTTGTCTAACCGGGCGTATGATTAATATTAATTGTGTCTTTTTGGGGTATTTTGGTTTCCAACTCATGTAGTTTTTAAGTAAATTTAAGAATCCGACAACTTAAAACACTTAAAAATATTTAAAAAACCCGAAATTGGCAACAAATCCAGTTGCTACTTAAAATCTGTTTTCTCTGATGGAAATTTTATTTAAAATAAAAAAGAATTATTTATGCAAAATATTGGCAAATATTTATTGCTTTACCCGTTTTTGACTACTAGTTTTTAATTTAACATAAAAATAAGAACTTATTTAAGCCATATCGTTAAGAAAAATGCAAAAGTTTCTTTTATTTTTAAAGATTTTTACAAAACTTTAATTTTTTTCTTACATGACGTATGATTAATATTAATTATGATTTTTTTGATATTTTAGTTTACAACTCATACAATTTTAAAGCAATTTTGAAAATTCTAAAACCCAATACGTTTGCAACATTTTAAATTTCTGCTGAATTTAAAATGGTTTTTTTTTTTCATAAAGAAATACACATAGATTGTAAACTAGAAAAAACTTAAACAAAAATATATCTCGAAACCATCACAGATACGAGTGTAGTTTTTGTTTTCACATAGTTTTTTTTACTAAAACATTCTCAAAACTAATGTAGGTTTTCGACAACTGAGTTAGGTCTTTGACAGGACAGTTTCCGATGTATGTGTATTTATCATACTATCAGAAGGAATCCTGACAATATAACAAGGATGGCGCTAGAGTAGAACCCTCAAGATTCAAGATGCCGTGGTCGTCCAAAGAAAACATGAAGACGCCCGATACTCCAAGATCTAGGACAGTGCAATCTTACATGGGAAGACGCGAAAACAACTTCTACAAATCGTGTAAGATGGATATGCTTTGTGGAAGCCATATGCTCCCAAGAGGGGTAATGGAGAAAAAATAAAGTGTATTTATCTTTGTTTTCATACCCTTCATAATGAGTGTCAGGGGTATATATAAGTTTGTCATTCCATTTGTAATTTCTACATTTTTCATTTGTGACCACATAAAGAATATATATTCTGGATATATAGCCATGTCCGTCTCTCCGTCTGTCGTTTGAAATCAACTTTCCAAATCCCCTAAATAACTTATGTCTCAATAATAATTGATACATCAATGTATCGGGATTTCTGGCGGATCGGTCGTTATTTAAAATCGAAAAAATCGGCCCACAAATGGCTGAGATATAAGGAAAAAACCGGAACAACCTCGATTATTGGCCTATTTTTTAACTATATCTGGATTAATATAGATAATATGGATATCTAATGCAAGATATTTCAAAATCCATTGCAACGATATATATAAGTTGGACCTACAATGGATAAAAATCGGGAAAAAATATTTTTTAACCCGAATTTTTTTTTTACCAAAAATATTTTTTTTCACAAATAAATTTAAAAGGAAATATTAAACAAAAAATTCGAAAAAATTTTTTTTTTTTTAATTTTGAAAATTTTTTAACCCGAATTTTTTTTTTACCAAAAAAATTTTTTTGTCATACATTTTTTTTACTAATAAATTTAAAAAGAAATATTAAAAGAAAAAGTATTGGAAATTTTTTTTTTTTTTTTTTTTTTTTTAAATTTTGAAAAACAATTTTGAAAATCTTTTTAATTTTTTTATTTTGCTTACCTAAAAATATTTAAATATATACAATTCGACACGTTTTGTTGTTTTTTTTTTTTTTTTTTTTAATTTTGGCAAAATATTTTTTTATATTTGGTCAATTCACAAGGTCCCATATTATGCCATATTGTCATAATGTCCTATTATTTCCCAATGGTTTTTATTGCTTTCCAAGCAAAAAATGTCCTAAAATAATACTACTTTCTATGCTATGTTTATTGTGTTATCGTAACGAACCAGCAAATACCAACGCCAAATGCCTAAGAGCCGGTTAAGCCGAGCCGCTGAGTTGTCATATATTAGGATATAATGACAATATGACTGATAAGAGACCTTGTGAATTGACCAATTATTAAGTCGTTTTTAGTTACTTTATAGCTTTTATTACAATAGATTATAAATAAAGTCTTGTTTTAATAGGATTGTTAAGAATACTATGCAAATTTTATTCGTTAGTGCTAGATTTAGTCACAAATTAAATTTTTCCTATCCTATATTTTTTTAAATCTTGGTTTACAATTCATGCAATTTCTATTGTACAATATAAATTTATTCAAAGTATTGGTCATTGTTAGCTATAACCTTTTCCCATCTTTCTGGGAACATATGGATTCCGTGCCAAAAGAACTGCTCATCTTTTGAGGCCATGAACAAATCAAGCTAATATCGGATACTATGTTCCAAAGTCAAGCGTATCCCAGAGAGAGCGCCGAAACAAATAGTGGTCAGACGGGACAAGGTCTGGACTATAAGGCGGATGAGGCGAAACATCCCAATCACTTCTTTCTAAATAGTTTTGAACAGGTGTTGCAATATGTGGCCGACAATTGTCATGATTGGAATATTACGGTTTCATGTCTGGGCGTTTTTCGGCCAATGCTCACTTCAAACGAATAAGTTGCTTTCGGTACAGGTTCCCTGTGATGGTCGGCTTAGATTTCAGCAAAAAAAAATTTTTTTTTTTTAATTTTTAAATTTTTTTTCGAAATTGTTTTTTAAAAGTTTTATCAAATTTTAAAAAAAAAATTTTTTTAATTTAAAAATTAATTTTTTTTTTAATTTATTAGTGAAAAAATTTAAGACAAAAAAAAGTTTTTTGTGCAAAAAAATCCGGATTAAAAAATATTTTTTTCCGATTTTGACCAATTTTAGGTCCAACTTACTATAGCCTTATATACATCGTTGCAATGGAACTTGAAATGTCTATCATTAGATATACATATTGTCTATATTTATGACTTAGTAATCGATTTATAGATAAAAAATAGGCCAAAAATAGATCGGATTTTTGCTAATATCTCCATTACTTATGGACGGATTTTGCTGATTTTAAATAGGAAACTTCTTGAAAGCATGTCTGACAGAATTATTGAAGATTTGTATCCTGAAGATATACTGGGGTCTTCAGAAAATTGATTTCAACAGACAGACAGACGGACATGGCTAAATCGACTCCGCTATTTATTAGGATCCAGAATATATATACTTTATAGGGTCGGAAAATTATATTGTGGAAATTACAAACGGAATGACAAACTTATATATACCCTTCTCACGAAGGTGAAGGATAGAAAAATACAGCTAAGAAAAATGAGAAAATTTCTTCTTTTTTTTTCAAGATTTTGTCTAACATGACGTATGATTAATATTAATTTTTTTTTTTAGGGATATTTTGGCTGCTAACTCATACAATTTTTAAGCGATTTTGTTAATCCCAAGACACAACAATTGAAAACATTGAAACAATCATATATGCTCTTAAAAAACATGTGGATATTGTTCCCTAAGACCAGGATTCTTCTGCTCAAGTGTTCTTTTATTAATTTCTTGATTATTTCTGGGGAAAAGTACATGTAGCTGTATTTAGTGTTTAGCGCATTTAAGTGAAAATAATGGGATTTCCCAGTTAAAAAATAACTTCCAAAGAAACTGAATTGGAAAGTGCTGAATATAGCAAATAAGTCAATGAGTTTAACTTAGGGTTTGCGAAAGTTGTTTTTGATTTAAATATAATATTGCAATTTAGTCCTGTACCTCTACTTTTGTAATACACTGTGCTTTATTTGTATTTTTAGTTTATCTCTTTAATTTGGTTAGATTAAAAATTTGACTATTTACATGTTTTCTAGTATTTTATTTTATGTTTTATTTGTTGCAAATTCAAATTAATTTTATTTTTAGTCTATTTGGTTCATGTGTTGTTATCTTGTTATTGTTATTTTTATATTGTAGTTTTAGTTTAGAATGATTGTTGTGTTTTATTGATCGATATTTGTGTGTGGTCTGTGATACATATTTTTTAAATTTGTTTTTTTTTTCTGATTTCTTTCCTGTAAAACCTACTTTAGTTTTTCCTCACACAAAGATTTACTTTAAAATGTATAGTTTTATTTGTGCCAGGGTTATTTAAAATTATAAGGTTAAAACTTTATATTTTAAATATACACCCCCAAAAATTATAGACACACTAAACTATGTTAAGGTGTAAAAAGTTGATTATATCTCTCTCTATATTTTACAATTGTGTTCAAGTGTAGGTTTGCAAATATTTAATTAACAACCAAGGTTACTTATATAATTTTTTGGAGGTTTTATTCTTTGAAAAACATACAATTACATAAATACTACGGATACTGTGGTAAATATACTCATTGAAATCCAGGTAGTTTTGAGGTTTTAATAAATTAATAATTTCGTTGCACATTTTTACTTGTATTCGGTGTAAAACCTTGACAGGTTTTTCCATTTTACTACTTTTGTTTTAATGGTTTGTGTGGCGTTTGTTTTATCCTGGGTTAAAGGCTGCTGCTGCTGTGTGTTGTGTTGTATGTCCTTGAATTTGTTGTTGTTGTAGGTGTATGTGTGCATTTGAAAATCATTGATTTATATGTGCAAGTATTTGTGTATCAAGGTTTTACGTTTTATGACAAGCAAGGATGCTAAAATTAAAGCTCTTCTTTTTTAGAGACAGCTAAGTAATTTAAGCAGTTTTATTATTAAGTAAATAAATTAAATATTACATAAGCATGAATATAAGATAAAAATTAAACCTTGACATTTTAGTTAATTTAAAAAAAAAATACTAATTTAATTTGTTTTCTTATTTCTTTTTAGGTAAGTGTCTCTTTGTATTTTCATATAAAGAAAAAAAAAAAATAATTTTCAAAGTGAGTTTTTCTTATTTCAAAATAATTTATTTATAAACTAGTGTATAAATAAGGCTCCAAGACTAAAATGCATAATATGTTTTATTCAAATTGTAAACAACATCCCATTAAAATAAAAGTGTTCATTTTAATATAAATTAACTTAGTTTTTAAGATTTTTCAAAAATGCTAATTTTGCCCATCAAGACGTATGATTAATATTAATTATGACTTTTTTGATATTTTGGTTTACAACTCACACAATTTTAAAGTGAATTTAAAAATTTCATAACACCATAAACTACAACACTTAAAGGTAGCTTGTATATATAAAATGTAAAACAAATTTTATAATTAAAACCAAAATTTTATAAAAAAAAAATTTTAAATTTGAAAATATTTATTAAGAAAAACTGTTATACAATATGTTTTCTACAGAAAGAACTTGTATATGTAAAATATTGTAAAGAAAATGTGTTATACACAAACTTTCCCACAAATTTTCTATTTCCTCTTTTTTCTACAATATTGTCTTTAGCGAAAACTGTTATACACAACTATAATTTTCCATAGAAACTCCTATACACAGAATTTTCTATTGAAAAATCTGTTATACATAATATATTCCATATAATAACTGTTATACACAGTATTTTATTTAGCAAAAACTGTTATACACAATATTTTCTATAAGAAAAACTGTTACACACAAACTTTTCTACAAATTATCTATTTCAACTATTGTCTACAATATTTTCTATAGAGAAAGCAGTTATACACAACAATTTTGCATTCAATTATCCATAGAAACTGTTATACATAATATCTTCTAAAGAAAAACTGTTATACACAATATTTTCTAAAGAAAAAAACTGTTATACACAAACTTTTCTTTAGAGAAAACTGTCACACAAACTTTTTAATTATTTTGCATTCAGTTTTCCATTGAAACTGTTACACACTATATCTTCTATAAGAAAAAAGTTTGTGTATAACTTTTCTACAAATTATCTATTCCAACTTTTGTCTACAATATTTTCTATAAAGAAAACTGTTATACACAACAATTTGGATTTAATTTTCCATTGAAACTGTTATACACAATACCTTCTATAAGAAAAACTGTTATACACAACATATTCTAAAGAAAAAACTGTTATACACAAATTTTTCTTTAGAGAAAACTGTCATACAAACTTTTTAAGGACAATATTTTCTACAGGAAAAACTGCTATACACAAAATAATTGGTCAATTCACAAGGTATCTTATCATGTCATATTGTCATAATGTCCTAATATTTCACAATGGTTTTTATTGCTTTTGAAGCAAAAAATTTCCTAAAATAAAACTACTTTCTATGCTATGTTTATTGTGTTATCGTAACGAACCAGCAGAGACCAACGCCGAATGCCTAAGAGTCGGTTAAGCCGAGCCGCCGAATCGTGATATATTAGGATATTATGACAATATGACTGATAAGAGACCTTATGAATTGACCAAATTTATAGATAAAACATTTATTGTTTTTGAAATCCAATTACTAAACAACACACACTCCAATGACTTTTGGATAATTAAAAATTGGTCTATTGATGACTTATTTATTATGTGATACATAAATATTTAAAGTAAAATGTTTAAGTTTTTATACCCTTCACCATGAGTGGCAAGGGCATAAGTTTGTCAATCCGTTTGTAAATTCTGGATCGTTATAGATAACGAAGTCGCCTGTATGTTGAAATCAACTTTCCGTAGACGCCAAATAACTTACTAACATTATTGATACATCAATACTTCGAGAATTCTTCCGGCTCGGTCGCTATTTAAAATCGAGAAAATCGGACCACAAATGGCTGAGATATAAGGAAAAAACCGGGACAACCTAGATTTTTGGCCTATTTTTCATCTATATCTGGATTACTAAGTCATTAATATAGACAATATGGATATCTAATGATAGATATTTCAAAGTCCATTACAACGATGTATATAATACTATAGTAATTTGGACCTATAATAGGTCAAAATCTGGAAAGATATTTTTTAACCTGAATTTTTTTTACCAAAAAAATATTTTTTCCTAAATTTTTTTTTCATTAATAAATTTAAAAATTTAAAAAAAAATTTCGAAAAAATTTAAAAAAAAAAAATTTCGAAAAAAATATTTTTTTTCCGAAATTTTTTTTTTATCTATAACAAAATTTAATTTAGTTTACCTAAAAATATTTAAAATTTTTATTTTAACGTATAATTTGGTGAAGAGTATATAAGATTCAGCAGTTCTCTTACTTGTTTAATTAAAGCATTTTTATAATAAACGAAAACATAATTTAGACAATTCTTGAGCAGTTAATACTTATATTAAAATTTACTTGTTACAAAGCAATAAACGTACAATGTTCTATTTCAGCTTTAGAACCATAGTAAGTTATTGGAAGCAGCCTTTAAATTCTATTATCTAAAAGGGATTAATATAGTGATTCTCTTAGACTTTACTTTTAATATTGCAGTGTTACAACATTTACTTTTGGTTTGCCCTAGAAATTTACATTCCCTGTCATAGCAGCAGAAACAAAAGAACTACTTAAAGAAAATGTCTACTAAACTTGTAATAAATCTTTACAAGTAATACTTGTTAGAAACGCATACATACAATAATTGTCAATGAGTTCTATGTAATCTGTAATATATTTCTACATATTAGCAACTAAAAGGAAATGGTCAACAATAACAAAGTATGACCTTCTTGTCGGCTTAAAATTTTGCTAAAAATATGACATTTTCTACTTAATGTCTATGGAAAATGTTAAATATGAAGGAAATAAGTATTATGCAAAGAAGCCATAATTCTATGGAAATTGTAATGTTGTAATAGAAATCTAAAAAAAAAGAAGAAGGTTTTTGGAACAGTACAAACAAAATTTTAACGAAATGTTACAAAGGTTTTATGTAGTTTGTTTTCCTAAAGAGCATTTGTCATTCATTATTAAAATTGTTGTATTTTTTAAATCTAAAAGAACTTGAGATTCAATAAAAGACGAAATGTTTGTGTTATATTTATTTCTTCAAATGATATTTTTAGCACTTTCAAATGAATTGTAAATTCCATTTCTGTTTTGCTTCTTTGGAAGTTGTTTTTGTTACAAATACTCATGATTATTAATAGATGCTCTAACCACTGATGCTGGACAAAATTAAAATTTTTCATAAAATCTTAAAAAATAAAGGAAGTTTTTTTTAAATTTGTTTAACAATACTTTTTGAATGGGAATTTTTTTATATAATTTGTGAATATTTTGTTTTTTCTATACAAAATTGTGTGTATAATAGCTTCTAGAAAATATTGTGTATAACAGTTATTTTGTAGAAATGAAAATATCGTAGATATCAGTTCTTTTTGTGAAAATAAAGGGTTTTCCAAAAAGAGGTGTTATATTGAATCACCCGGTATTTCGGTAGCTGTCACTTTTGAAGCTTTTATTCTTTAACATTTGACAAGTAGAAACTACGTCATTACTAAAAATGGAACGAAACACGCTTCAACAACGCATTGAAATTATTAAAATTCACTATAAAAATGGTGAAAATCTTGCAGTCACAGTTCGCAAAGCTAAAGCATTTTTGGGTCGTCGTGAAGCACCATGTCGGAACGCAATACAGAAATGGTGGACAAATTCGAGCTGTTGGGAAAAGTTAGTGATGTGAAGAATAAAATCCGTGCACGCCGCTCAAGAACAACTGAGAATATTGCAGCTGTAGCCCAAAGTGTTGAAGAAAACCCAGGTTTGTCCATTCCACAAACGTCATTACACCGTATTTTGGTCGCAGTTGGATGATATTGACCTAGACAACGTTTACTTTCAGCAAGACGGCGCTACGTACCACACAAGCAACGAAACCATTGCTCTTTTACGGGAAAAGTTTCTGGACCGTGTTATCTCTCGAAGAGATGATCACAATTGGTCACCGAGATCTTGTAATTCAACACCTAGCAACTTCTTCCTTTAGGGCCACGTGAAAGATAAGGTCTATGCCAACAGCCCAGCGTCGACTCAAGACCTCAAAAATAGAAATCGTGAGGCTTTCAAGGACATAGGACAGTCACTTTGCGATTTGGTTATGGAAAATTTCATGAAAAGGATGAAAGCGTGGTCGTGGTAGCCATTTGGCTGATGTTGTTTTTCATTATTAACGGCATACCTTCCTCTTTATTATGAAATAAACATCCGATCATTTATCTCAAAAAAAGCAATTTTTCCAAATAACACCTCTTGTTGGAAAACCCTGTATTATCTGAAACAGTTTTTTCTGAAGGTAATATTACGTATAACAGTTCTTTTTGTAGAAATATTGTGTATAAAAGTTTTTTCTGTAGAAAATATTGTGTATAACAGTTTCTTTTGTAGAAATATTGTCCATATCAATTTTACTATAGAAAATATTGTGTATAACAGTTTCTACTATAGGAAATATTCTGTATAACAGTTCTTTCTGTTAAAATATTCTGTATAACAAATGTTCTGTGTAATATTTTTTTTTAAACAGAAAATATTACGTATAACAGTTTTTTCTATAGAAAATATTACGTATAACAGTTTTTTTCTATAGAAAATATTGTGTATAACAGGTCTTCTTTTAGAAATATTGTCCATAACAGTTTTTTCTATCCAAAATATTGTGTATAACAGTTATTTCTGTAGAAAAAATTGTGTATAACAGTTCTTTCTGTAGAAAATATTGTGTATAACAGTTTTTTTGTAGAAATATTATCTATAAAATTTTTTTTATAGAAAATATTTTGTATACCAGTTCTTTCTGCTAAAATATTGTGTATAACAAATGTTCCGTATAACAGTTTTTTTCTACAAAAAAAATTATTATGTATAACAGTTCTTTTTGTAGAAATATTGTCCATCACTGTTTTATCTTTAGAAAATATTGCGTATAACAGTTTTTTCAATAGAAAAGTTTGTGTATAACAGTTTTTTCTATATAAAATATTGTGTATAACAGTTTTTTCTATAGAAAATATTGTGTATAACAGTTCTTTCTGTAGAAATATTGTCCATAACTGTTTTATCTTTAGAAAATGTTGCGTATAACAGTTTTTTTTTATAGAAAATATTGTGTATAACAGTTTTTTCTATAGAAAATTTTGTGTATAACAGTTTTTACTATAGAATATATTGTGTATGAAATTTTTTCTATAGAAAATATTGAGTATAACAGTTTTATCTTTAGAAAATAATGTGTATAACAGTTCTTTTTGTAGAAATGTGTTATATAACAGTTTTTTCTTTAGAAAATATTATTATGAAAGTTTGTGTATAACAGTTTTCTATAGAAAATTTTTTGTATAACAGTTTTTTTCTATAGAAAATATTGTGTAAAACAGTTATTTTTGTAGAAACAGTGTTTTCTATAGACGTTTTGTGTAGAAATTTCTCAATGTTTTTTTTTGGAACAGTCTAATGCACTCAAAACTTCTCTAATTAGTTTAGATTCCTTTTAATATTAAACAAAAAAAAAATTTTTTTTGGAAATTATTTTATTTATTTATTTTGTTGTTTTTTTTTTTGTTATGAATGGTCTTAGTTATTACTCTGATTACTTTTTCTTCTTTCTATTTTCGTAATTTTCTTTAAAGTTTAAACTGCTCGTGTAATAACTTGTAAAGTTTTGTTTTTCTTGTGTATTTCTTTTAGCAATTTGTTTCATTTGGTATTGTTTTTTTTTTAGAGTTTATTTTATTGTTGTTTATTTATTTAGTATAGATATTTTCAATTATCCTTTTTGTGTTAAACATTATTTGGCAATTGTTGGTTTGTTATATTTACTTAGTAATAAAATAAACTTTGAACTTTAAAGAGATTTTCTTTAGATGGAGTATTTGAAATTATTAGAAAATCTGTGGAACAACTGAAAATTTAAGTTCCAAAAAGTCATGAATTCATTGGATCGTACGAAAACAAATGGCTGGAACGAAGCTCTGCTTCTCTTGACGGACTGGGACTATTTGAAATATTTTCATATTGGAAATATTTTCCGATTTACAATCAAAATCAACTGTGAACCCATCATGCAAATACTGAATGAAAGTTATTTCATCATTCAAACGTGGTTTCATTATTGTCATGAAATCATAGCTGAAATCTTAATCAAAAAAATCATTTCATTATTGTTTTATTTCGTTGTAATGGAAAAATTTTAAAAAGTTTTATCTATGTTGGTTATAGTTTAGCACCATTTCAAAATTTATTGCTTGATCTCTGGTATGTCATCGCCCTGGATAGTTGCCAAATGCTAATTAATACTTCAACTAAAATTACACCTTTCACTTTGTTTAAATTTTCAATTTATTTATTTAGAAATTCAAGTGAAAAATCAACACCCTTTCTTTAGTTTCATTCACTTTTTTTTTTGTTTCATTCTACAAATAATATGAAGGATTTGTTATTTGCTGTTTCTATTTTTGTTATATAAAACTTACAAAATTAGCTTTTTCTCTACTTTGGTTTAAAAGTTTAAAAAACTTGTGTTTTTTTTTTGTTTCTTATACAAAATTTAAAAAGAAAAAAAGAAAAATTAAACATCAATAGCAACTGAACAAGTTCTGATAAATAGATAACAGGGATGGCTATTATCTCATATTCAAAAGAACCTTTGTATTCATGTGAATTAGTTAATAGTTCCAGGTAACTTTTCGTATTTTAAGTTAAAAGACAAATTCACATATTCCCATGGGCTTGAATGATTCCCAAATCTAATACTTAATTTCAGCGAGTGAAGCATTTATCCAGAATAATTAAATGAGATAATTAATGGAGCTCCTTTTATGGAGCTTTGTCTGTGCCTAGGTCTTAAATAACTTAACATTTGGCGCAATGTATTATTTAATAAAATTAATATTTAAATGAATTTACTTTTAAAAAGAAAAATCTCTCCCTGTGCAGCGAAGACAAACGCATATACATATATTTTAAAGAAAGATACTTTATTTTAGTTTTTTGTGTTGTGAAATTATCAAAATCGCTTAAAAATTGCATGAGTTGTGACACAAAGTATCAAAAAAGTCAGAATTAATATTAATCATACGCCATGTTGGAAAAAATTTAAATTTTTCACAAAATTTAAAAAAATTTAGGAAATTTTATAAATTTACTTAACAATATTTTTGAATAAGTTTCTTAACTGCCAACAGGCATCTGTCAGTTGAGTCCTGAAAAAATTTGAACAAGCTGCTTCATTTAGTTTGTGGTTGACAGCCATTGATAGCAGAATACCTCGTGAAAATTGAGAAAAACTATCACTCAAACCAATGTTTAGCTTGATAAATGCTATGGGAACTCTGCACCATCAATTTCAATGGTAAAAGAGTGGTTTACTAGATGCCGAACATTCTGAAGGCCCAGTTGAAGGTCTCTACATCCGAAACAATTGAAAAAAAATAACGATATGGTGTTGGCCGATCGGAGATTGAAACTATGAGAAATTAAGAAAACCATAGGCATCTCACATGGCTCAGTGGTTTAAATTTTGAATGATCATTTCGTAATGAGAAAGCTTTCCGCAAGATGGCTACTGCATTTGCTCACAATCGGGTGCACAAAAAGGAACACACATGTGCAGTTTTCATGGCAAACATCTATGAATTAAGCTACGAAATGCATCCTCTTTCCAAACCTGAAGAAATGTCTAGGCGGAAAGAGATTTGACTCCAACGATAAAATCTCACAAAAATAGCTATTTTGATGACCTCGATAAATCTTATTTTTTGGAAGGGATAAACAAATTGGAGAACGTTGGACAAAGTGCATAGAGCTTAAAGAAGACTATGTTAAAAAATAAAATAATTTTTTAACCAAAAACCTGTGTTTCATCCAAATACAGTATTTTCCGTAGAGAATTGTGTGCATTACATTATTGTCCATATTTTCTAATGAAAATTTTGTGTATAACAGTTTTCTCTATAGAAAACTTTTTGTATAACTTTTTTTCTGTAAAGAAACTTTTGTTTATAATAGTATTTTCCACATTTTATATAAACAAATTGGTGTAAAACAGCTTTCTCTATACAAAACATTATATATAACAGTTTTCTTTATAGAAAATTATGTGTATAACAGTTATCTCTCACAAAATATTGTGTATAACGGTTTTCTCTATACAAAACTTTGTGTATAAGAGTTTTATCTATATAAAATGAGAGTATAACAGTTTTCCTACAGAAAACTTCGTATATAACAGTTTTCTCTAGAGAAAACTTCTTGTGTAACAGTTTTATTTGTAGATAACTGTGTGTAGAACAGGATTTTGTATAGAAAACTTCGTGTTTAACAATTTTCAATAAAGAAAACAACTTTGAGTATAACAGTTTTCAATAAAGAAAACAACTTCGTGTATAACAGTTTTCTCTAAAGAAAACTTCGTGTATAACGGTTTTCTTCATACAAAACTTTGTGTATAACAGTTTTCTCTAAAGAGAACTTCGTATATAACAGTTTTCTCTATAGAAAACATCGTGCATAATAATTTTTTTTTAGAAAATTGTGTTTTTATACCCTTCACCATGAGTGGCAAGGGTATATATAAGTTTGTCATTCCGTTTGTAATTTCAACATTTTTCATTTGCGACCCCACAAAGTATATATATTCTGGATCGTTATATATAGCGAAGTCGATATAGCCATGTCCGTTTGTATGTTGAAATCAACATTTCGTACCCCCCAAATAACTTAAAAACATAATTAATACATCAATATATAGGGAATTCTTCCGGTTCGGTCGCTATTAAAAATCGAGAAAATCTGGCCACAAATGGCTGAGATATGAGGAAAAAACCGGGACAACTTCGATTTTTGGCCTATTTTTGATCTATATCTGGATTACTAAGTCATTAATATAGACAATATGGATTATCTAATGATAGATATTTCAAAGTCCATTGCAACGATTTATATAAGGCTATAGTAATTCGGACCTACAAAGGGTCAAAATCGGGAAAATTATTTTTTAACCCGAATATTTTTTTTATAATTTTTTTTCACTAATAATTTTAATTTTTTTTTTGGTTTAAAAATTAAAAAAAAAAAAAATTTAAATTAAAAAAAAATTTTAAAAGAAATTGGAAAAAATTAAAAAAAACATTGAAAACAATTTTAAATTTTTTTTTTTTTTTTAATTTTGAAAAATAATTTAAAAATAATTTTAAATTTTGAAAAAAAAAAATATTTAAAATTTTTATTTTAAAGTATAATTTGGTGAAGGGTATATAAGATTCGGCACAGCCGATTATAGCTCTCTTACTTGTTTTTATACAAGATTGTGTATATAATACTTTTTTCTATCGAAAATTATGTGTATAACAGTTTTATCTATAGGAAATTGTGTGTATAAAATTTTTTTACAGAAAACTGTGTGTATAACACTTTTCTCTATTGAAAACATTGTGTATAACACTTTTTTCTATAGGAAATTTTCTCTATAGAAAATTGTGTGTATAACTGTTTTCTATATAGAAAACATCGCGTATAGCTGTTTTTTTTTTTGTAGAAAAATTTGTGTATAACAGTTTTCTCTATAGGAAATTGTGTGAATACCATTTTTTTGCAGAAAACTCTGCGTATAACTCTTCTCTTTTATAGGAAATTGTAATTATAAAATCTAATTTTGATACTCAAAACAAACTTAATTTTCCATCCCTGCTAAAGTAAAGCACTAAAGTAAAAAGAGAAACTGGGGAAGAAAGAAATACAAGCAGAGTAGCTAAAAAAGTAATAGAACAAAACAGCAACTACAACAACAAGTTATCAAGGTCTCTTCTTTGGAAAATTCAGCTAAAGTATGAGTTTTTATAACTGCTTTGCCATCATTAACTTTGAATTTTTTTGTTTGTGTTTCTTTATGATTCCTGTAGATATCAAAAACGTATTGTTTATTGTTGTTGCTGTAAATAATGTAGAAAGTTTTTATATTCGCACAAAATACATCCATATAAATAGAAGAAAAAAAACTTTAGTTACTAAATTAGAGAACATTTTTAAAACGCTAAATTAGCGCAAACTTTAAGTTTTTTTATCTTTGTTGAAAAACTCAACTCAACATGAGTTTATGGAAAAGTTTTCAGTTGTTTCAGTTTTTTTTTTTCTTAGAGAAAAATAGAAAATTTCTGTTGGCAGAATGAGAGCACGATGAAAATTATTGAAAAGTAGCATAAATATTGCATTAATTAATTAGAAGTTAACGTTTAAATAAGACATTTGAAATTAAACAGAGATTTAAGTCTTATTCATAAAATAGAAAAAATTTATAATTTTGTTCTTTTTTACTTTCCATACACAAAATATGAAGTTGTTAAGTTCATATTAATAACTGACATTTGTATTGAATCCTATCATTGTAATATTTAGTTAAAATTCCAGTCAACCACAGTATTTAATGTGCTATATTTGTATGTATATGACGGACTCATACGTTCTTTTCCTTTTAGAGCGAAATGTGGTCTACCTTTTACAACTATTTACCACAAAAGGACGACATATGTTGTTGTCCTGAGTCCTTTTTGTTTCCCTTGTTTTTTTTGTGTTGCTTTATTACAGTCATACATGCTTAACTTCAAAAACACAATATTACTCCCCAGAGGCACAAACAGGATACGAGTATTTATTTGTGTATGTTTTATGTTTTGGGGACTCAGTATAGTGTGACTGCTTTACATACAAACAAAAAGCTTAACAATACAGAAAAACCTCAAAAGAAACTATAAAACTATAAGGCAAAGGCAGTAGAATATAAAGGATACCTTAAATTTCTTGTGGTTTTAAAAATATTCATTTTGTTTTTTTTTATATTATTTTTGCATTTGCTAAAACAGTGGACTACTTGAGAAACTTAATAATAGTTAGAAGGGACTTGTTTTGCCTGCGGTCAATTAAAATAGCTAGTTTAGAATATGGTTAAATTTAATCATATTTAAAGGGAAGTGTGTAACATAAGAATATAAGAATATATCCTTTTTCTTTACATCGTTTGCAAAAACAACCAAAATTGTATTAAGTATGTGTGTGTAAAACATGCTCACATCCGTAATACAAAACCAAAATTTATGGGAATAATCAAAAATGTTTATTATTATCCTAAGTAGTTTGTTATTAAAAATCAGCTTTATCAGTTGAGTAGAAAGAAAGTTACGAACAAAATTGTGAGATCAACTAGAAATATTTGAAAGTTTTCGCGAAAACAATTCTCAATATTGCTTTTTCCTTCCTTCCGCTTGTTGTATTGTTGGAATAATTATTTTGTTTAAATAATATGTTTGTTTGTAAGGGTGTTCCAAAATTAACGCAAGATTTTAAGTAAATAGAAATCGATTTTTTTTTTTTCATAAATTATTATTTTTTATTAAATCATAAAGCACACAGTATGGGATTTTGTATGGAATAGAACGGCTATGTTGGCATATACCAAATTTTGCCTGATTATTATACCCTTCACCATGAGTGGCATATCATTTGCTACCCGACAAAGTATATATATTCTGGATCGTTATAGATAGCGAAGTCGATACAGCCATGTCCGTCTTTCCGTCTGTATGTTGAAATCAACTTTCCCTAGCCCCCTAATAACTTACAAACATAATTGATACATCAATATATCGGGAAGTCTTCCGGCTCGGTCGCTATTTAAAATCGAGAAAATCGGTCCACAAATGGCTGAGATATAAGGAAAAATCCGGGACAACCTCGATTTTTTGCCAA
Organism: Calliphora vomitoria; assembly: GCA_942486065.2. Lineage (NCBI taxonomy): Eukaryota > Metazoa > Arthropoda > Insecta > Diptera > Calliphoridae > Calliphora > Calliphora vomitoria. Next base: position 7,978,721 of record OW818032.2, read on the forward strand.
TTTTTGATCTATATCTGGATTACCAAGTCATTAATATAGACAATATGGATATCTAATGATAGATATTTCAAAGTCTATTGCAACGATGTAATTTGGACCTACAATGGGTCAAAATCAGGAAAAATATTTTCTAAACCGAATTTTTTTTCTTAAATTTTTTTTCACTAATAAATTAAAAAAAAAGAATTTTAAAAAATTTAAAAAAAATACAAAAAAACAATTTCGAAATTTTTTTAAATTTTGAAAAAAAAAAAAAAAAAAATAATTTTGTTTACCTAAAAATATTTAAAATTTTTATTTTAAAGTATAATTTGGTGAAGGGTATATAAGATTCGGCACAGCCGAATATAGTTCTCTTACTTGTTTTATCTATATCTGGATTACTAAGTCATTAATATAGACAATATGGATATCTAATGATAGATATTTCAAAGTTCATTGCAACGATGTATATAAGGCTATGGTAATTTGGACCTACAATGGGTCAAAATCTGGAAAAATATTTTTTAACCCGAATTTTTTTTACCAAAAACATTTTTTTTCTTAAATTTTTTTCACTAATAAATTAAAAAAAAAAATTTTTAATTTTTAATTTCGTAAAATTTTTTTTTTTTTTTAATTTTGAAAAAAAAAACATAAAATATTTTGTTTACCTAAAAATATTTAAAATTTTTATTTTAAAGTATAATTTGGTGAAGCTTGTATAAAATTCGGCACAGCCGAATATAGTTCTCTTACTTGTTTTCCTTAAAGTCGTCTGAATTTTCTTGTGGGTGGTTGTAGGCTTGTTGGCATAGACCTTTATGTTCAAATAACCCAATAAATATAAATCCAATGGCGTTAAATCACAGGATCTAGAAGCCAATTCTGATTGGCGAAACGAGAAATTACACGACCAAGAAACCTTAGGCAGTAACTGAATTGTTTCACAGGCTGCATGGCATGTGGCAGCGTTTTGTTGTCTTGTCGTCTACATAAATATAATCCAATTGAGGCAGAATGAGCACCAGTTACAGTTACAGCTTGTTTAGATTCATTTTCGAAGATGTGTGATCTCCAGCCAAAAATTCGCTACAAACAGTGACACCAACTGTGTTGATGCATTTGTTTTTCGTCAATCAAATGTGGATTCTCTGAACTCCAAATGTGGCAATTTTGAGGATTACAAACCCATCTTCGCTATAATCTCCTTTAAAGCTTATTATTATTATTTTGCTGGATATTGTGGCCACCAAACTTTCTTTATTTTTGAAATATTGTTTTAATACCGCTAAACTGTCAGTTGTCATACTGTTTTACTGCACAAATGCCGGCAAATTCAAATTTTGTGGGAATTTTGGGAAAACCTTCATAAAGCTACGTACACACGGTTGTCAGATTTAACAATGTTGTCAGATGTGCTCGCAATGTACTGCCAATGAAATATTATTAGCAAAAGGTAAATTGTCAGTTTAGACGATTGTAAGAAAACCTTACAATTTCATTGTCAGACAATTCTCAAACAATAAATTTATCTGCCAACAAAAATTGTCAGTTCACACGGTTGCTTCACTTTTGTTTATTTTAAATACATATGCACAGTGTTGCTAATAGAAATAATTGATCTGATAATGATGATATTGTCAGATGCATAAACTTCGCACATATGACAATAAAAAGTTTCTGACAATGATATTACAATGATCTGGCAATGGTAACGTAAGGTGTTTACACGATTGTCAGATGACTGACAATATTATTGTCTTACAATTTACCGACAATACTTTTTTTGACAACGTTGTAAGACAAAAAAATTGTAAGATCACACATATTTCTGACAATATTAAACAATCTGACAACCGTGTGTACGTAGCTTAACTACAATAACTTACATGTAATGTGTGTATGTGAATGGACATCAATATAGAGCAGTGGTCGGCATAAAGAGATCATTCAAATGGATTATTTTGAATGACATGCAAAATAAACATTATTTCTGTGTATAATTTTTATGAACTTCGATGGCATTTGTATTGTTTACAGATAAATAACCGATCAAATTCGACCCTGGGGATAAGAGTGCCGACCACTGATTAATTTGTGTAATTCCAGTTTCAGATCGAAACTATTTAAGGTTCAGCTCAGCCTTATATAGCATTCAAACTCACTTTGACCTTGTTGTTTCAAAAATACTTACATTTAAATCTCTGAAAAAAATCTTATTTAACTCCTTTCCATACACCCACTTTTTCCCGCTCGTTTTTAATATACAATGATTTAGTGAGTGTAAATCCTTTAAGGAATTGAAAATTACATTTTGTTTTGTTCTTCTTTTTTTTTTTGGAAGAAGTTTAAATATTTAAAAAAAAAACCCACCATAAAGTTTGGCGGTATTCTTGTATATGCTAAAAAAAACTTTTTATTCTTGGCAACATTTTTAAAGGAAATTTCCCAAAAAAAAAAAATAAAAGTTGTTTTTCTTTTATGGTGGCTGCTCAATAAAAACAGCAAGTTGGGGACAGTTTTTGTACAACGCCGTCGTCTTAACAGCAGCAAATATTAGATGAACGGAAAAGAAGAAAAAGAAAAATGTTAAGAAGAATATCATATACATACATGCGTTGTATTTTATTAAATAAACCTTGAAAGTTTTATATTTTTTCTTATGATTTGTGTTATTTTTTTAACAAGTAACGAACATAAATTTTTATTTAATACTTTTTCTTTTATTTTAGCTAAAATTTTTTATTTTTTTTTTTAAAGGGTTTATGAAGAATTGTGCATAAATAAGCAAAATTATATAAATTTTTAATGCATATCTAATATTAAAAGTATGCTTTAAAAATGAGGGATTTTTTTAAAATGTTTAGCTTTTATTTTTAAAGATTTGTACAATATAAATTTATTCAAAGTATTGGCCATTGTTAGCTATGATCTTTTCCCATCTTTCTGGCATCACATGGATTTCTAGCAAAAAGAACTACTGATCTTTTAAGGCCAAGAACGAATCAAGCCAATTTCAAATACTCTGTTATGAAGTGAAGCGTATCCCAGAGAGAGCGTTTTGCATCGATCGACACAAATAGTAGTCGGACGGAGTACGGTCTGAACTATACAGCCGGTGAGGCAAAACTACTCAACCACTTCATTCCAAATAGTTTTTAACAGGCATTGCTACATGTGGCCGAGCGTTGTCATGATGGAATATTACGGTTTCATGTTTGTCCGCATATTCTGGGCGTTATTCGCCAATGCTCACTTTAATCGAATGAGTTACATGTGGTACAGGTTCCCTATCATGGTCTGGCCAGATTTGAGATGCTCATAATAGATAGGACCCTTTTGCTCCCACCAAATACGGAGCATTACCTTAGCGCCATGGATATTTGACTTTGGTGTCGATTCGTCTGGTTGGCCGGACTTCACGTACGATCTCTTACTTTTCGGGATATTGTAATGGATTCATTTTTCATCGTTATATAGGACCCTTTTGCTCCCACCAAATACGGAGCATTACCTTAGCGCCATGGATATTTGACTTTGGTGTCGATTCGTCTGGTTGGCCGGACTTCACGTACGATCTCTTACTTTTCGGGATATTGTAATGGATTCATTTTTCATCGTTATATATAGCGAAGTCGATATAACCATATCCGTCTTTCCGTCTGTATGTTGAAATCAACTTTCCGCCACCCAAATAACTTATAAACATAATTGATACATCAATATTTCGGAAATTCTTCCGGCTCCGTCGCTGTTTAAAATCGGCCCACAAATGACTGAGATATAAGGAAAAAACGGAACAACCTCGATTTTTGGCCAATTTTTGATCTATAATCTGGATTGCCAAGTCATTAATATAGACAATATGGATATCTAATGATAGATATTTCAAAGTACATTGCAACGATATATAAGGCCAAAATCGGGAAAAATATTTTTTTAAACCGAATATTTTTTTTTTACCACAAAATTTTTTTTTTATAATATTTTTTTCAGTAAAAAATTTAAAAAAAAAATTTGGAAAAAAATTTAAAAAAAATTTGGAAAAAAAATTGGAAAAAAAATAAAATAAAAAATAGTCAAAAAAAAAATTTTTTTAAATTTTTAAAAACAATTTAAAAAAAACAAAATTCTAAATTTTGAAAAAAAAATATTTAAAATTTTTATTTTAAAGTATAATTTTGTTTTATACTTGTTTTTTTGTTTTATATTATTTAAGTAAATATTAAACAAGTAAAGCGAAACTTCTCGCATATGACGCTTGGTTGTCAAGAAATTCTACATATTCGAAGCAAAAAAAAAAAAAACGTTGTTGTTAACACTAATGTTCAATAACTAAGTGAGAATAAATGACAGATATGTACCCTTCAAAATGACATATATTGTGAATCCCGCATTTTAAAGTCATACACCCAATCTATCATCTTTTGAAAGTCTTAATCATGATCTATTCAATTATCAAAGTATTCCAAAATATCTCTACTGATTCCAAAGTTATCACAAGGATCATAAGGAAATTTATATGACTTTCATTTAAAATATAATTATATTTTGGCTCTCCTGAGAAATTGTATAAAAATACATAGGTCCTTTTGTAAGCAAGCCTAGGATATGGTTTTCGAAATCTCTTTCATTTTAATTGTGCAGAATGTTAAAAACTTTTACCAATACTATCCCTACCAAATATTTACTTCCTACCACTTTGCCATAGTGTCAGAAGTATCTTTTGTAAATATGCAAAGTATTATAACTCAGGGGAAGGAAATATTTGTAATACTTTAATATTTTATATTTTATTTTATTTCTGCTGTTTTTTTCTTTTTTCGAACAATTTTTGTACATTGAAGATTTTTACAAGTTTAACTGCATTAACAAAAGTTTACCAAGTTTACAACATTTTGTATACAACTGAATATACTGTATTTTATTGTATAATTTTTTTGATATTTTTATAATTTGGGTCAAAATGGTAATTCACAAGTACCAGCCATTTATTATGACAGAAAATATATTTGAGTGTATTACATGGCAGGCAACAGTCAAAGAAATTATAACTATTCTGTGAAATTTAGGGGATTAAAAATATTTTATTTAAAATTTTGCAACTTACTTTAAAGCAACCTTTTTCTATTACTTAAAGTTACCTTTTACTATTATGAACTTAAAGGAAAGTTGTAATAATGACAATAAATATAAAATAGATTGAGTGTTTTTCAAAATAAAGAAAGATAAATTTTACCAGTTTCGTTATGACAAACGAGTTTGTGTGTGTAAAACATGCTCACGCCTTTAATACAGAAATTAAATTCATGAGAATAATCGACAATGTGGACTAATATCCTAAGTAGCTTGGTATTGAAAATCAACATTATCAGTTGAGTAGAAAAAAAGTTACGAACCATAAATATGAGACCAACTCGAAATATTTAAAAGTTTTTTTAACGAAAGCCATTTTCAGTAATCTTTCTTCCGTCTCCTTAGTTTGTTGTTGTAATAATTATTTCTATGAGTTTAATTTGTGAGATTAATAATGTTTTTGTTTGTTATAAAGGGATCAAAGGATCAAAGTTAATGCAAGATTTGAATTAAAGAGAAATCATAGAATTTTTCACTAAATTATAATTTTTGTATTGAATCATAAAGTACAGAGGATAGGGTTATGTATGGAACATCTCATAGGGGAAATTACCTTCACGGCTAAGCTGGCACATATGCTATCTTTTGTTAAAATTTTCAATTGTGCATAAATGAAGCAGAATTTTGTTGATGCAGCTTTGAATTTCCTCCTTTAAATCAATGGCATTTATGACTTGTTGGCATAGACCTTTGACTTTACACACGATCTATGGGGCCAATTCTGTTCACCTAAACGATGGTGTAAACGACCAGTAAATATATCATGCAGTAATTGAATTGTTTCATGGGCTGTATGGCATGTGGCACTCTGTTGTTGAAATCACATGTCGTCAATATTATTCAATTTAGTCAGTAAGAACTCTGTGAGTAAGAACGACGTGACAGCGTTATCGTACCACCAGGTTTTATCTACCTCATTTTCGAAGAAGTATGATCAAATGATGCCTCTAGCCCAAAATCTGCAGCAACCAATGGCACGTTGTAGATGAATTTGTTTTTCGACAATCACCTGTGGATTCTCTGAACCCCAAATGGGTAAATTTTTACGATTAACAAAACCATCAACGTGATAATGTGCTTCTTCGTTTCGGATGATTTTTTTTTTTTTCGAAAAATCAAAACTGTGGCCGCTCAACTTATAGACGAGTGATTTATCGCAAAACTAAGTTCAGCGATGTGGTTCCTTTTTGGTTACAAAAGTAGAGTGAGACCAATCCACAGCAGACCCTACATACTCCATTTATGGCGATAACTTGATTTCAATAAATGAACCTGCAAATTAGATTGTTTCCTGTGGGGCCACGTGAAGTCATTAATATAGACAATATGGATATCTAATGATAGATATTTCAAAGTCCATTGCAACGATGTAAAGCTATAGTAATTTGGATCTACAATGGGTCAAAATCAGGAAAAATATTTTTTAACACGATTTTTTTTTTACAAAAAAAAAAATTTCACTAATAAATTTAAAGAAAAAAATTTTTAAAAATTAAAAAAAAAAATTGGAAAAAAATTTAAAAAAATAATTTCGAAATTTTTTTTTTTAATTTTGAAAAAAAAAAAAAAAAAAAATTTAATTTAAAAAAAAATAAACTTTATTTGGTGAAGGGTATATAAGACTCGGGACAGTCGAATATATTTCTCTTACTTGTTATGCGGGAAGTTTTGCTTTACTTCCCTAATTTGGAAAAAGTGCTGCTGAAGCACACTGATTGCTCACCAAAGCTTATAATGAATGTGTTCCATCGGTTTCAACGTTCGAGATATAATTTGTTCGGCTCAGAAGTGGTGATTTTGACACGGAAGACAAATATCGCCCAGGCATGCCAAACTAGTTTGAAGATGAAGAATGAAGGGAAATTTGGTACCGTACGAATTCAAGTCGAGAGACCTTGAAAGACGATTTTATGCTTGAACACTCTAAAAGAAAATCATTTTTGCACCGAATCATTACTTGCGATGAAAAATGGATCCATTACGATAACCCGAAGCGTAAGAGATCGTACGTGAAGCCAACCAGCCGAATCGAAACCAAAGCGAAATGTCCATGGCGCTAAGGTAATGCTCTGTATTTGGTGGGAGCAATTTCATATTATTACGAATAACGACTGCCTGCACCATTCATCATGTTTGTAAACACGTCCATCAGAAGAAGCTTCTACTTGTCAACAATGTTGATAGCATATGGTTATTAGCATTGTTTATAAGTATGGCAACACTAAATGTTTAAGCTGCTAACATTGACATCGAAAGCTCTAGAATTCGAATGTTCTAGTTTGTCCGTTAAGAGCATTATAGAAGATTCACGAAAGATGGCGTTTGTATAAATAATGGCAGAGGTTGCAGTAGTGAGTGAGTTTATCTTAGGCGCTGCTGGAGTTAACATCAACTGTCTTGTACATTTAAGTTTGTGCATTATAAAGTATGTGTGCATTTCTGGGAATTAATAAACGTGTATAAAGACACTGAGTGCCTATTTGAACTTTTGTTGTGGTACATTTGAATAAATAAAGAGTTGTTACAATTTTAAACACCTAAAACTGCTTTTATTTGCAATCAAAAGCATCCGGTTTATTTAAAGGAAATAAACCAACGCTTTAAAAAGGTTAAAACGTAGCAATATATTATAAGCTGCTGAAATCCGACCGGACCTGTTTATAGTCCACACCTTGCTCCTTCTGACTATTATTTGTTTCGATCGAAGTAGAACCCTCTCTCTGGGATACGCTTCACTTCAGAAAAGAGTATATTGACTTGATTCGTTGTTGGCTTCAAAAGATGAGTAGTTCTTTTGGCTAGGAATCCATATGTTGCCAGAAGGATGAGAAAAGGTTATACACAATGGCCAATACTTTGAATAAATTTATATTGTACAAATGTTTCAAAATAAAAGCTAAAAACTTGAAAAAATCCATAATCATAATTTCTGTTGTTAAAAATTTCTCTCAGTATATTTCATTGAAGATTTATTTAAAATATGTAGATATTTTTTTCATTGTTAAACACTACTATTTATTGTCAAACTTAAATAAATATTATTTAAAGTTGACCATTAAAAACATACATTCGTTTAATGTTTTATTTTAAGCTCGTATTTTACTATTTTTTTTTTTTAATTTTTTGTTCAACCAAGTTTAACTTTGTAAAATATAAAATGTTAATTTCATAAAATAAACTTTAATGTTCATCACTATTATGATGTAACTGTCACATAAAATATAGCAATAATATTATTTTTTAATTACATCAATCTATTATTATACTCAACAAAAACTATATAAAGGATTTTAATAAAATAAAAAAAAAATAAAAAATATTTTTTTCTCTCTTCCTCTCTTTTGCAGGTAAGCAAGCTCTATTGTGCTTTATTTGATAGATTTCGTTAAAACATTTTCATATTGTATGTAAGTATTTTGAAATATTAATTTTAATACATAATTAATTTAAAATGCAATTGTTAGCGTTGCTTTTAAATATTTAATAATAAATTTTCATTGATTGCTTGAAGTTTTTGTTTCATGAGGCTAAATTCTTATGTATCGAAAATATTGGTGATTATTGTTTGTTAAAATTGCTGTTGATTTGTTTCAATTTTATTTTCAGAAAATTACCTTTAATTATGTCATTCTGTTTTTGATATTGTTTCTTTTGAAAATTGAAATTAATAAACAAAATTCCCCCTTTTTTTTGTATAAGTACTCAGGGGGAAAACCCAATTCTTAATTTAATCATATATAAGTAAAATACTCGTATTTATAAATACAAAATTTAATTTATCTAATATTAGTATTCAATTGCGTTGTAATACTTATTTGTAATAAAAGAAACCCAAATAAAATGGAACTTTATGAAGTAAAGACATGCAATTGCATGAAAAATAAAATACAATTATTGTATTTCTTGGAATTTCAGGAAAATATTGATTGTAATGAATATTTAAAAGAAAGTGTGGTAAATCAAAAAAAAAAAAAAACTCTGTTTAAAACAGGCACAAATCTAGAGGGGCTGTAATAGGAATATTTCACTCCTCCAAAACCGAAAAGTTTTCATATAAAAAGAGAAAAATGTAGAATAAATTTTAATTTCTCCACCACACCCCTCCCACATTGTTGATCTGGATCCCTGGTTTAAAAGTATACTCTTAAAATTAAGAGTTATAACAGGTGGCGCAAAAGTAATCCTCCTATCAGAAAATGCTATAAATTTTGCGAGGCCCCTAATGTCAGTTCTGTTTGTGTAGTAAACACATGCGAAATACACGTTAATAAACAATGTTACGCTACACTGCTCCAGAACGCGGAATATTGTTGACTATTTATTTGACCAATAATCGGCAAAATTTACAGCATTTTCTGATAGGAGGATTACTTTTGCGCCACCTGTTATATTGAAACATTTTTAGAAATTCCCCGGCTGTTTGCAGGCAGCTTTACACTACTCACTAGTTCACTGTAATAGCTCAAGTGGTTTATTAAAATTCGTCACTCTTTTTGACATCTTCGATTTACACATTTAATGTTAAAAGTTTCCTTTGATACTCTACTAGACACTGGTAATCCAGTAGGTGCAATTTTGGTAACAACATGATTAAGGCATATTTTTGTTCATAGATAAAACTAATAATTCAAACAATTGCCAGACTCTTTAACCCTCTAACCCGCAAGGGTGCCTCAAGGCATGCATTACAAAACACCAAATATCTCAAAAAGTAATTATAAGTTTTTATTTTTAACTTAACGTTGACTTTAGTTACAGATTTGTTAACATTTACCTCGAAGGTCGAAATGCATTCTGACTTTTAGTTTTTGTTCTGTCAGCTGTTTTGTAAGTGATGTCATAATTTTAGCACGTGAAATTTTAAGTGAAATTTTTTTTTTTAAATCAAAGTTTTATTAAGTTTTAGTCACCCGATCTATTCGAAATATATATTTTTTTAAAGGTTACATATTTTTCTTTCAGTCTATGAATTTGTAAATGTTAAACAATTAACAAAAAGTGTGTTGAGAACGCAAAAACTGAGAGGTGCCTCAGGGCACTGCTGCAGGTTGCGGCTAAATTTATCGGCGTGTTATATTGTATAGTTTTTCACTTTTTTGTTATATAAAACAAATTATAAAATTGGCAGATAAAGACCGCAGACGGATTAAATTATCCGTCATGACTCATGATCTGGTTAGGCAAAATAGATGCTGCAAACTTTGCAAAAAGTTGGAAACACATTGTGTGTTTGCTCAAAATGCTATTTTCATTTATGCTTCCCAAATGCCATTGTTTTTATGAGTATCATCGTAGGAAGTAAAACATATTTTCTTACTTTATGTATCTTTATACCCTTCACCTTCGTGAGAAGGATATATATAAGTTTGTCATTCCATTTGTAATTTCTACAATATAATTCTCCGACCCTATAAAGTATATATATTCTGGATCCTTAAAACAAAGCGGAGTCGATTTAGCTATGTCCGTCTGTCTGTTGAAATCAATTTTCTGAAGACCCCAGATATCTTTGGGATCCAAATCTTCAATAATTCTGTTAGACATGCTTTCGAGAAATTTCCTATTTAAAATAAACAAAATCCGTCCATAAATAACAGAGATATGAGCAAAAATCCGAGACAACCTCTATTTTTGGACTATTTTTTATCTATATCTCGATTAATAAGTCATAAATATAGACAATATGGATATCTATTTATATTTATAGAAAGTTGGACAAATTTTTAACCCGAATTTTTTTTCACAAAAAACATTTTTTTGTCATACATTTTTTTTCACTAATAAATTAAAAAAATAAATTTTGAAATTAAAAAAATAAATTTTGAAATTAAAAAAAAATTTTTTTTTAAAAATTTGAAAAAAACTTTTAAAAAACAATTTCGAAAAAAAAAATTTTTTTTTAATTTTTTTTACTTTAAAGTATAATTTGGTGAAGGGTATATAAGATTCGGCACAGTCGAATATAGCTCTCTTACTTGTTTTCATTAGTTTTTCAATAAAATCGTATCATAATTAATGTTTTTACACCTAAACCGGCAACAATGCCCTGAGGCACTCTTCACCTTTTTGCAACTGGTTCCTAAACTTAATTTGCAAATTAGTTTCAGATGGCTGTTCTGGCCATAATTACATTAAAAACAAATTATTCGACAACTTTTTTTTAGCTTTTTAAAATTTGCGGTTTGCGGTTAGAGGGGAAAATATTAGACATCAAAATTTAACAAATTCTTGATTTTGCTGTTAGACATAAAACTATTAAGAAAGATCCCGCTGTATTTTATACGAGTACAAAAAACATTAAATGATTGAATATGGACATTTTCATAAAAGTCAAACAAATTTCAAGAAAAGTTGCACCTAAGCCGTCGCGCAGTGGTTTAGAAACTTTTTTTTGGAAATAATGTGGTATCTCGGTAGATATTGTTAGGAAATTTCACATGATTAGAGCTGAGGTATTTTCGAGTTGATTTACAGTTGTTCAGCTTCCTAGTGGTAATGGGGGTCTGTGTGTGGCCCCCCAAAGTTGATCATTTCTGGTTACCTCTCATTTTTTAAAAATATCGCCAAAAATCCATTTATGCTCCAAATGAGCAGAAATTTTAAATATAAATAGTCCTAGAGAAGATCTCCAAAAATTACTCTTACTTGTGTAAGCAATTTCTTTTAGATGAATAGATATTTAGGTTTATTTATTTATTATACCCTTCACCATGAGTGCACAGAAAAAACATATTCGTGATAGCAAGCGAATTTGTTGTCAATCGAATGCATCTACCTTAGTAACCGAATTTCACAGTTTTGGCTACAAAATTTTAGAAGGGGTAACAAAAGTTTGGTTGCTTCAACCGAAATTCTTCTTTATCAACTGATTTCCTGTTGATAGAACCGAATCATTCGATTGGTAACAAATTCGCTTGCTACTACGAATCTGTTTTCTGTGTGTGGCAAGGGTATATATAAGTTTGTCATTCAAAGTATATATATTCAAGATCGTTATAAATAGCGAAGTCGATATAGCCATGTCCGTCTGTATGTTGAAATCAACTTTCCGTAGCGTCCAAATAACTTACATACATGATTTATACATCAATATATTGGGAATTCTTCCGGCTCGGTTACTATTTAAAATCGAGAAAATCGGCCCACAAATGGCTGAGATATAAGGAAAAAACCAGGACAACCTCGATTTTTTACCTATTTTTTTATCTATGTCTGGATTACTTTCTCAATTATATAGACAATATGGATATCCAATAATAGCTATTTCAAAGACCTTTGCAACGGCGTTTATAAGGCTATAGTAATTTGGACCTACAATTGGTCAAAATCGGGACAAATATTTTTACCCTGAATTTTTTTTTCACCCAAAATTTTTTTTTTTTATAAAATTTTTTTCACATATAAATTTAAAATATACAATTTGTATATGATTCGTAAAGAAAACTTAATGCAATAGCGTGTAAAGTATAATTTGGCTCACTTAAATGGACAAAGTATCCCCCTTAGCCAATTTAAAAAAGAAAAATTTTGGTTTGAGAAAAAAATTCTAAAAACGATAAACAGCAATCATGGAAAAAGTTCCATATTTGCAAAACCCTATAAATTATTTAAATATATGCAAAGTTGTTTTTACTATCACACGGTAATTAACGTCACTGTAGGCACTTTTCTAAGAAATTTATTAGTTCAAAATTTTGTTATGATATCTGTAAGCGTTAAAATTTTACATTAATTCAAACTTTATATTTTTCTTCATGGAAAATCACCATATTATAATTTTTTTAGTTTTTAAGGTAAATTATGTTCCATAAATTCATAAAATTACTTAAGTTTACTAAAATATCAATTTTCAAGTCCTAAGGTTTTCACCAATATCAAATACTTATATAAAAAGGCTATATTTACTCTTCAGAAGCTCCACAAACCTTGCCCCCTTTGAAAAATGTCAACATTTTTCATATTGTTACGAATGTGCAATAGCGATTTGAATTTAACAGTCTGTAACGACTGCCTGCAGCATTCATTATGTTTATAAACACGTCCATCAGTAGAAGCTTCTACTTATCAACAATGTTGATAGCATGCGGTTACTAGCATTTTTTATAAGTATGGCAACACTCAATGTTTAAGCTGCTAACATTGACATCGAAAGCTCTAGAATTCGAATTTACTAGTTTGTCCGTTAAGATCATTGTAGAAGATTAACGAAAGATGGTGTGTGTATAAATAGTGGCAGAAGTGGCAGTCGTGAGTAGAGTTTATCATAGGCGCTGTTAGAGTTAACATCAACTGTCTTGTACATTCTAGTTTGTTCATTATAAAGTGTGTGTGCATTTCTGCAAATTGATAAACGTGTATAAAGACACTGAGTGACTATTTTGACTGTTGTTGTTGTACATTTTAAATAAATAAAGAGTTGTTACAATTTTAAACTGCTTTTATTTGCAATCAAAAGTATCTGGTTTATTTAAAGGAAATAAACCAACGTTTTTAAAAGGTAAAAACGTAACAATATATTGCACATAAAATGTGTTATACCAACCTTTCTTTTAAGTCGGTATAAGTATGTCTAAATTCATAAATTACATTTGATGTGTATACACATTTTGTATGCAATACATGAGAAACATTAATCCTCGATTTAGATTTAGTTGATTGGTCTAAGATTGAATTTTGCACTATTTGGACTTTTTCGTGCAATTTTAATGAAATAATTTGTATGTTTTAGCGAATTTTGTGAAACTTTACATTAAATACAAGGTGGCGCAAAAGTAATCCTCCTATCAGAAAATGCTATAAATTTTGCCGATTATTGGTCAAATAAATAGTCAGCAATATTCCGCGTTCTGGAGCAGTGTAGCGTAACATTGTTTATTAACGTGTATTTCGCATGAGTTTACTACACAAATGTCAAAACAGAACTGACATTAGGGGCCAATCGCAAAATTTATAGCATTTTCTGATAGGAGGATTAATTTTGCGCCACCTTGTATATCGAGTAAGTCTTATATTGACAATTTAGTAAGTTTTTGTTAAAAAATGGCCCCTATATTTCAAAAGTTTTTTTTTTATACAAATTTAAACAATTTATTTAAAATATTTTTTTTTATTTTTACTTATTTAAATGTTCTTAGTTGCAATTATTTTTTATTATTTTATATTTTGCATTTAATTTTTTTTTAAAAACTCAAAGGACAACATGTTTGTCTCCTGCAAACATGTCGGAATAAAACAATGAAAATAAACAAGGCCAAAAGGAACTTAACTAAAGTCAAATGTAAATGTATAAATTAAACAGAGTACAAATGCGTGTGTGTAAAAATTACATGAGTATGAGTGTAAAAGTGTGTTAATATTTTATATGATACAGTGTATGTGTATCATATAAAATATTAACACAAACGTTTTGTAAATTACATAAAATACATACATACATACGAATAAGTAAAACAAGAAAGATAATTTGAATGAATTTATATGTCAACTGCACAAAACGTAACAAAAGGCAGTAAAAAAAAAAACAGAACAAATGTTAAAGAATACATACATCCATATACATATTGTATTTCATTTCATTTATTTTATAACAAAAATTTACATACAATATTACAATGTAATTTGTATAAAACCCCTTACCTACATACACGCACATTGAAACAAATGACAATTAAACAGGAAGCAGAAAAAAAGAATATCCTTAAAAAAATCATTCGCAAAAAATTATAGTAATTTGTTTTTGTTTTTTTTTTTTTTGTAATGCAGAGCAGAACAACAAACAGCAACAACACATTGATGCCAGGAATAAAGGAACTCGGCAACAATAATACACTGAACACTAATTTACAAGTAATTGAGAAAAACTCTTGTCGTGTGTAAAATTAAAAATAAAGAAAAGCTTAGCGTGCAAATGTGCTAAGTCCACTTTTTATGAAAATTTTGATTTTAATACACATTAGTCTTATAAATAAGTAAAAAGACACTGTTTGCGTAAAAAAAAGTTTGCAATTATGAACATTTTCCTCGTTGTTTTACTAAGTCCATTTTATTTGATTAAAATTGCAAAGTTATTATCTCACTCAAATGAAATTAAGTATAACTATGTTGTTTAATATAAAGTGTTTTCCAACAAGAGGTATTATTTTGAATCACCCGTTATTTCGGTAGCTGTCACTTTTGAAGCTTTTATTCTTTGACATTTGACAAGTAGAAACTACGCCATTCCAAAAATTGGAACAATACACGCTTCAACAACGCATTGAAATTATTAAAGAATTCACTACAAAAATGGTGAAAATCTTGTAGTCACAGTTTGCTAAACTAAGGCATTTTTCGGTCGTCATGAAGCACCTTGTCGGACCCCAATACAGAAATTGGTGGAAAAATTCGAGCCGATGGGACAAGTTAGTGATGTGAAGAATAAAACCCATGCAAGTCGCTCAAGAACAACTGAGAATATTGCTGCTGTAGCCCAAAGTGTTGAAGAAAACATGCTCATCAAGTACGGTGTATGGATTGCGCTATCGAGAGATGATTAATGATTTCTTATGGTCGGATTTTGTTGATATTGATCTGGACAGCGTTTACTTTCAACAAGACAGCGCTACGAGCCACACAAGTAACGAAACCATTGCTCTTTTACGGGAAAAGTTTCCAGAAGGTGTTATCTCTTGAAGAGCTGATTACAATTGACCACCGAAATCTTGTGATTTAACACCTTGCGACTTCTTTCTTTGGGGCTACGTGAAAGATAAGGTCTACGCCAATAGACCAGCGTCAATTCAAGACTTCAAAGATAGAATTCATGAGGCTATCGTAGATATAAAGCAGCCACTTTGCGATTTGGTTGTGGAAAATTTCCTGAAAAGAATATGGTCCTGTAAGCTTGGTCGTGGTGGCCATTTGGCTGATGTTGTTTTTTTCATTATTAACGGCATACCTTCCTTTTTATTATGAAATAAACATCCGATCATTTATCTCAAAAAATGCCATTTTTCTTTGAATACCAAAATAAAACCTCTCAAACTTGTTTTAATTCTTGGTTTATTCATTAAATTTCAAGTAAAAAAACCTAAATCATACATTTTTGTACCCTTCACCATGAGTGGCAAGGGTATGTATAAGTTTGTCGTTCCGTTTGTAATTTCTACATTTTTCATTTGCGACCCCACAAAGTATTCTGGATCGTTATAAATAGTGAAGTCGATATAGCCATGTCCGTCTGTCCGTCTGTATGTTAAAATAAACTTTCCGTAGCCCACAAATAACTTACAAACACAATTTATACATCAATATGTCGGGAATTCTTCCGGCTCGGTCGCTATTTAAAATCAAGAAAATCGGGAGATATAAGGAAAAAACCGGGACAACCTCGATTTTTGGTCTATTTTTGATCTATATCAGGATTACTAAGTCATTAATATAGACAATATGGATATCTAATGATAGATATTTCAAAGTCTATTGCAAAAAGTCTATGTTCAAAGTCTATGTCAAAATCGAGAAAAATATTTTTTAACCCGAATTTTTTTTCAACAAAAAAAATTTTTTTATTAACTTTTTTTCACTAATAAATTTAAAAAAAAAAAAAAATTTTAAAATTAAAAAAAAAAATTTTAAATAAAAAAAAAAATTTGGAAAAAAAACAATTTTGAAAAAAAAAATTTAAAACAATTTTGAAAAAAAAAAAATTTTTTTTAAATTTTGAAAAACAATTAGAAACTTTTTTTTTTTAAATTTTGAAAAAAAAATTTTATTTTAAAGTATAATTTGGTGAAGGGTATATAAGATTCGTCACAGCCGAATATAGCTCTCTTACTTGTTTAAATTAATATTTGATGATTTTGAAATTTAGTATCATCTCGACTTCTGATATCAAAAACCTTTTCTCCATTGCCTTTTTAGAATAACTTTAGTGACAATAAACAGAGTTAAAACGATAAAAAAGTCCAATAAAAAAAGTAATAGCAAATGAGCTAAGTCCCAAAAGGGACTTATATGTCACCAACGCACTTCTTAAACTTTGATTATTTAGAACAAATAAGCAATGAAACCGCATTGTCAGATTTCAGAAATATTTAAAACCAATTATTTTAGATTGTTTTTGGGTCTCCCGTAAAATGTTTAAAAAGGGACTTAGCATATTTGCACACTAAGCTAACAATATAAACAAATGATGATGATACTTGCTCTATGACTATAACTACATATAACCATAAAAATGTAATAATTTGCAACAACAATGAAATGATGAAGTAATCTGCAGTCTGTGGACCACTAAAAGTAACTAAAAGTAACTGCTTAAAGCCAAAACTAGTTACTTATGAAACTATTTGCTACACAGAGAAAACAGATTCGTGATAGCAACCGAATTAGTTAACAATAGAATGATTCTACCTTGGAGACTGAATTTTACATTTAAAGCTACAAAATTTTAGAAGGCGTAACAAAGGTTTGGTTGCTTCAACCAAAATTCTTTTTTTTTGATAGAACCAACAAATTCTATGTGTGCAACCAAATCATTCGATTGGCAACAAATTCGGTTGCTACTACTAATCTGTTTTCTCTGTGTAGGCATTTGAGTGGCATATCTTTTCGAGGATGTCCGCTTAACCATTTAGTAGTGAAATTTCTAGAGATTTTGGTTTAAAAAAGTAATGCAATTGTTTAGACAAAACGTCTCACACGTGTGTAAGTAGCAAATTATAGCTGGACCAAAGCTGGTCATAGCTAACTATAAAACTGCAGGGTACTCAGATGATGCTAAACTAGCTCAATACACTCAAAAACACATTATTTTTTGGTTTTGAGTGTGTGCATACTAAATTGCAATACATCTACGTAAACATTGGCAAATGAAGAAAAACAATGCACACACACATGTACACTAGGGCGGTCCTTATGTTGCACTTTTTTGGATTCTCAATGCTCCCAAGGTCTAAAATTGTTCTCAGTCATCCAAATGCTGAAAATTTGAGCAAAATTGGATAATGTTTAAAGCATAGATAAACACATATATATCGGAAACTGTTCTGTCAAAGACCTAACTCAGTTGTCAAAAACCTAAGTTGTGAGAATGTATTAGTAAAAAAAACTATGTGAACACAACATGCACATATTGAACACATATTGCAACATGTAGTCGAGCGTTGTCATGATAGAATATTACGGTTTCATGTCTGGCTTCATATTCTGGGCGTTGTTTGGCCAATGTTCGCTTCTAACAAATCAGTTGGTCTGGTCAGATTTCAGCAGCTCATAATAGATAGGACCCTTTTTCTCCCACCAAATACATAGTATTACCTTAACATCATGAAGATTTGGCTTTGGTGTCGATTCTGGCTTGCCAAGCTTCACGTACGGTCTTTTACGCTTTGGGCTATCGTAATGCAAAAATTATTTTCTTTTATAGAGTTAAAACAGCATTTCAGACATAAAAAATCGTCATTCAAAGTCTGTCATCTTCAATTCGTATTGTACCCAATTTCTCTGCTTTTGGATGAATTCTGCTGCTTGCAAACATTTTGAAATTACTGATTGAGTAGCTCCCAATGATTTTGCAAGCTCTTGTTGAGTTTTACAACAATCTTCATGGAGTAATGCCTCCAATTTTTGATCTTAAAACTTTTTTTTGGCTGTGCTGGGCGATCTTTGTCTTCCGTGTCAAAATCACCACTTCTGAGCCGCACAAACCATCTCTCACATGTTGCAACCTATGAACACATTCACCATAAGCTTTGGTGAGCAATCGGTGTGCTTCAGCGGCACTTTCTTTCAAATTAAAAAAGAAAAGCAAAACTTACCGCATATGACGCTTTGTAGACACTGCTACCCCAATGCAGTTACTCATATTATGATCTCCATTTCGAAGCAAAAATGACAGATGTGTAGCCTTCAAAATGACATATGAGTTATTAAAAACAAAAACCGCGTTGAAGATATTCTTACGCCATCTATTGTAAATCCCGCATTTTTTAGTCATACACCCAATAGAATCGAAAAGAAGTTGTTTTTAATTTTTGTAAACTTTTTTAAAAAAATTTTGATTTTGAAAATAAATATAAAATCTATTTTTAATCAAACTATTTTTCAACATTCAATTTCTAAAATAGTTTTGAAAATATTACTACTTTCAACCAAAACTCGAAATTTCAAATAAAATGTTGTCCGATGTTGCTCAAATCTTCTATACTGAGATGACGGAGAACAATTTGAGACCTTGGCGCATACAAAATCGAAAAAAAGAAAGATAAGCATCACCCTAATGCACACACTCAAGGATGAATAGATATGTATGCATGTGTGTGTGTGAGTGTATGTGTATGTACGTGAGCTTGTATGCATTATTTGTTTATTTTAATAGGTCAAGGACTTGATTGTTGATTATTTTAACTGCAACAGAAGCAACAACAAAATATAAACAAAAACAAAAATATCATCAACATCAACAACAACTGCAGCAGCCAGAATAAACTGTAAGAAAATCTTTTGTGAAATTATTAAGAAAAGAAAAATCTAAGGGAAGTTACTAGCACAGTGAATGATTTAAGAATTTCTTACAATTTCTCAGATTGAAGAGTAAGATTTTTAAAGCCCACATACAAAAATAAGATCATAATAGGTGGTTTAATAGTCTAATTTTAAAAACCTATTAACATTCATTGAATTTCTCATATAATTAGTCAAATGTTAACACTAGAATTTTGTATGTTATTAGCTTTGTAAAGCATGAAACACTTTCTAGCAAATTGTTATTATTTTTGAGGGATTGAAGTTTTGTAATTTTATATAGACAACTTTTCTTAACAATTAAAACTAATTTCGGTAAAAATTGCCAATTTCTTTCCATTTTGTAACAAACTTAAACATACATACTATTAAATAGTATAATATAATACATCTTAAAGTATGCTTTAAAATTATAGTATATTTAAGAAGCTCTTTTAAAGAATATATATAACTACATGTATATATAACCGTTTCTAAATTATTATTTTGTTAATTTAAGTTCCTTTAAGCTTGTATAAGTAAGCATTTTTTGTAATAAAACACTTAAAACATTTTCAAGGCAGTAAAAATATGATTACAAGTATGTGAAAATTGTTACTTAAAATCAGGCTCTTGTGTACTCTTAAACACACACATAAACATACATACTACATGACCATATAAGTAATAACTTTATCCTTAACCTTGTTCTACACCATAATTTCCTTTATAATAGAGAAAACAACTCTATTTGCAAGATGATATTGAATTTCAGCAACAAAAACAAAAAAAAAAATAAAAAATAATAAGTAGGTTTTTTTAACAAACACACACAGGCAGAAGCAAACACATACACACACATTATATCTGTGTGGTCATGTAAAGCCAATACAAAGAAGCAAAAAAATGTTAGAAAAAACTAAAAGGAAGAATGTTTAGAGCAGGAAGACACATTACTGTGTGAACTCAATTTACACTGACATTATGGAGTAGCAAAAAATAAAAAAGGAAAAACGTATAAAATAAACTTACTAAAAGCAGGCCAACTTATAACAACAACAACAACAAGGAGAAACAAATGAAAATTGCAACGTATACAGAATGAGGAAGAAAAAAAAGTAATTCAACTTATTAGTTATAAGGAAAGGTAATTTCCGTAGAAATTCTTGTTTAAAAACTTTATACATTTTTTATAAATACGATAAATGTATGAGTGGGAATAGAAATTACTTTTTCCTGTTACAATAACACTAACTTAACACTCACTAGAAACTTACTAAAACAATGTAATATTTTTCTATCATTTAAAGCTACATACTATATGCAATTACCCTGCAGTCTTTGGAACTAGATAAACAAAATTATAGAATAACAGTAATATAGAATAATAGTATAATAATATAATAGTATAGTATAATAGTATAATAGTATAATACTATAAAAGTATAATAGTATAAAAGTATAATAGTATAATAGTATAAAAGTATAAAAGTACAAAAGTATAATAGTATAAAAGTATAATAGTATAAAAGTATAATAGTATAATAGTATAAAAGTATAATAGTATAAAAGTATAATAGTATAAAGGTATAATAGTATAATAGTATAAAAGTATAAAAGTATAAAAGTATAAAAGTATAATAGTATAATACTATAAAAGTATAATAGTATAATAGTATAATGGTATAATGGTATAATAGTATAATAGTATAATAGTATAATAGTATAATAGTATAATAGTATAATAGTATAATAGTATAATAGTATAATAGTATAATAGTATAATAGTATAATAGTATAATAGTATAATAGTATAATAGTATAATAGTATAATAGTATAATAGTATAATAGTATAATAGTATAATAGTATAATAGTATAATAGTATAATAGTATAATAGTATAATAGTATAATAGTATAATAGTATAATAGTATAATAGTATAATAGTATAATAGTATAATAGTATAATAGTATAATAGTATAATAGTATAATAGTATAATAGTATAATAGTATAATAGTATAATAGTATAATAGTATAATAGTATAATAGTATAATAGTATAATAGTATAATAGTATAATAGTATAATAGTATAATAGTATAATAGTATAATAGTATAATAGTATAATAGTATAATAGTATAATAGTATAATAGTATAATAGTATAATAGTATAATAGTATAATAGTATAATAGTATAATAGTATAATAGTATAATAGTATAATAGTATAATAGTATAATAGTATAATAGTATAATAGTATAATAGTATAATAGTATAATAGTATAATAGTATAATAGTATAATAGTATAATAGTATAATAGTATAATAGTATAATAGTATAATAGTATAATAGTATAATAGTATAATAGTATAATAGTATAATAGTATAATAGTATAATAGTATAATAGTATAATAGTATAATAGTATAATAGTATAATAGTATAATAGTATAATAGTATAATAGTATAATAGTATAATAGTATAATAGTATAATAGTATAATAGTATAATAGTATAATAGTATAATAGTGTAAAAGTATAAAAGTATAAAAGTATAAAAGTATAATAGTATAATAGTATAAAAGTATAAAAGTATAATAGTATAATAGTATAATAGTATAATAGTATAATGGTATAATAGTATAATAGTATAATAGTATAATAGTATAATAGTATAATGGTATAATGGTATAATGGTATAATAGTATAATAGTATAATAGTATAATAGTATAATAGTATAATAGTATAATAGTATAATAGTATAATAGTATAATGGTATAATGGTATAATAGTATAATAGTATAATAGTATAATAGTATAATAGTATAATAGTATAAAAGTATAATAGTGTAAAAGTATAAAAGTATAAAAGTATAAAAGTATAATAGTATAATTGTATAATAGTATAAAAGTATAATAGTATAATAGTATAATAGTATAATAGTATAATAGTATAATAGTATAATAGTATAATAGTATAATAGTATAATAGTATAATAGTATAATAGTATAATAGTATAATAGTATAATAGTATAATAGTATAATAGTATAATAGTATAATAGTATAATAGTATAATAGTATAATAGTATAATAGTATAATAGTATAATAGTATAATAGTATAATAGTATAATAGTATAATAGTATAATAGTATAATAGTATAATACTGGGTGTATGACTTAAAAATGCGTGTTTTTTCCAATTTTTAGCTTTTATTTTGAAACATTCGTACTATATAAATTTACTGAAAGTACTAGCCATTGCACAGTGGGGCAGAATCAAAATTTTTTGGAAATAAATCTGGCATTTCTAAACGGCTGGTTTGATCGGGATAAAATTTGACTTTGGTCAAACATGTGTCATTCTAAATAACAAAGTGTAAAAAAACTTGTCAAAAGGTCAAAGGGCATCCCGCAATTCCTAAAAATTGGATCGAAAATCCCAAAAATGGTATTTTTTACAATTTTGCCCATAGGGTCCACATTTCATTCGGGGCTGGGAAAATACTTTGGGAGTAAATAGGCATCACATCAATGTTTCTAAAGCTGCTTTCCGTTTTCTGATCCCAGCTTTGGGATTTTAGAACATGTTGCCCAAAGTTGAAATTTTGATAAAAAATAGGTCAAATTCCGAAGGGCGTAGGGCCGACACATTCGAAAAGCAAGACATGTCTTTTATACCAAAATGTTCTCCGTAAAGATACCTTATGGAAACACATAAAATTGTTATACGTTCTTAAATAAAGTTTTTTTTTTAATAAAAAAGGAGTTATGTCACCTTTTCGTCCAAAAAACTGCAAAAATTTACTATTTTTTTAATTTTTAAATTGAAAATTGTTTATTTTTGATATTGCCCTGAAATTTTCTGTATGTTATTCATAATTTAGTTGTCTAACTAACAAAAGAAATTCGAGTCGATTCGGTTCAAAAGTAAGCCCTATATTTTAAAAAAAGCGGACCAAGGTATGGCAAAATTTTAAAAGTTCAATTTTGAAATGTCTATAACTCTGAAATTATAAGAGATAAATAGCATACGCAAGAATGTTTTTTCAAGACCTAGCCAAGAGCTTTCCAAAAATATACAAATCTTTGAAATCGGATGGGATACCAAAAAATGGCACGTGTTTAAAAATTTTACATGTCAAAGGTACCCTAACTTGAGCCCCCATAGCGCCGCCCCTGGAGCATTTCTAGGGTCCATTTTAATAACTTAAACTCGAATTTTCCTTGGCTGCGCATATGTGAAATTTTATCCCGATGATGAATCCTGCTGCTTGCAAACGTTTTAAAATTGCAAGCTCTTGTTGAGTTTTACATGTAGTAATGTCTCCAATTCTTGAGTTTTAAACATTTTTGGATGACCTGGGCGATCTTTGTCTTCCGTGTCATAATCACCACTTCTGAAACGCAATAACCATATCTTGCACGTTGAAACCAATGGAACACATTCACCATAAGCTTTGCATATGACGCTTTGTTACCCTCTAAACATTCTAGTGGATCTACATATTTGTGGGTAGCTTCTGCGAATAGGGTTGTCCGATAATCATTCAGTTAGTCAGTTACCTTACTCTATTATACATATGAATGCATATTGAGATGTTGGCAATTGCTACTTTAAAAACTACAAGGTAACTACACAACTTTTTCTAAGTATTTATGTATTGTTAGACACGCACACTTATAAATTCTTAAACACATACTCTCCCATATGTAAACGGACTAAGAGCAGGAGATGTTTCTCATAGTCGTGTCATTATGACATTTAAGAATCCTGCATTGGTATTGGCAAGCAGCAACTAAATAACAACCCAGTAAAGTAATAATACTAATAAAAATTCTACTAAATAGAACATGTGTTACTTGCTAACTTTCAGGAAAAAAAGCATGAAATGCTTAAATGGTAGTTCATGCTCAATGTGAAAGAAACAAATAAAAATATTAATAAATTTATGAGAAGAAAGGGAAAATAAGTGAAAAAAAAAATAAATGTTTAAGCAATAAATATGCCTCCCAACTTTCGAAGTTTTATATAATATAGTCATAGGTGGAGGGGAATACTAGCACTTTGGGTTTAGTAAATTTTATATATTTACAAAAAAAAAACATGATGATGTTTCCAACGAATTAGTAACCTATGCGATGATTACATAGGGCTACAGTGATTTTGCTGCCTTCAAAACTAAAACAGGTTTTATGTATATTCGATAACCTGATTTTAACTATATATTTATTTTTTTAATGCTACGTGTAGTTTTCGAGTAGATTTTACAACATTTTATTAAATTTGTTTACAGGTTAGTTTTTCTACGATGGCGATCCTTAGGACGCTTCCGTGTGATATTCCAATAGTAGTATGCCACCATATGTTCATCTTAGTGACCTTGATCTATTTTCCATCATTCTTAAATCTTGATGGAAACGTTCTTTTATGCTCATATTACATCTAAGATTCTTAAAGCTAATTAAAAGGTCTACAACTAATTCCTCGTCATTTTCAGCCTTCTGATTTCCCAAGAAATTTTTCACAATGCACAGTGGGGCAAAATCAAAATTTTTTTTGGAAATAAATCTAGCATTTCTAAACGGCTAGTCTGAACGGGATAAAATTTGACGTGGGCATTGCCAAGGAGCATTGAAGTTTAATTTATTAAAATGGGCCCTGCAAATTCACCAAGGACGGCGCTATGGGGGATCAAAGTAGGGTACCTTCGACGTGTAAAATTTGTGTTTCCCATCCGTGTCATTTTTGTGTTTCCCATCCGATTTCAAAGATTTTTATATTTTTGGAAAGCGTTCGACTAGGCCTTGAAATGCTTACAACCAGCCGTTTAGTAATGCCAGATTTATTTCCAAAAAATGTTGATTCTGCCTCACTGTGCAAAGAAACGAACGATTTCCAAGCCGCTTCTTCATTGATATAATTATAAAATCGTTGTCTTTCATTAAACGTCTTATTTGTGTACCATCAAAAATACCAGCTTTTAGTTTTTCTGTATTCAAACCTGGAAACTTGCTTGAAAGAAAGGCAAGGCATGGAAAAGCTTTATCGAATGCCTTTACTTGCTGCTTTATAAGTTCCAAAATTATCTTATATCTGCCAACCGTCATGTTTTCTCTCAGAGTCCAGTCTTTCCTTTTATTGATACCATGTAATTTAACAACACAAAAATACCAGTCGTCAAACATCAAATAACTACGTTTACCGCTTGCCCACTGTCTTAAATGTTCACTACACAATTTACACACAATTGAATGATTTACAAGTTATCCTATCATGTCATATTGTCTTAATGTTGTAATATTTCACGACTCGGCGGCTTGGCTTAACCAACTCTTAGGCGTTCGGCGCTGGTTGTTTACGATAACACAATAAACATAGCATACAGAGTGGTATTATTTTAGGACATATTTTGCTCATTGCCACAACTTTTTCGCAATGAAAATATTTGGTCAATTCACAAGGTCTCTTATCATGTCATATTGTCATAATGACCTAGCATTTCGCAATGGTTTTTATTGCTTTTCAAGCAAAAAGTGTCCTAAAATAATACAACTTTCTAAGCTAGGTTTATTGTGTTATCGTAACGAACCAGCAGAGACTAACGCCGAATTCCTAATAGTCGGTTAAGCCGAGCCGCCGAGTCGTGATATATTACGACATTATGACAATATGACTGATAAGAGACCTTGTGAATTGACCAATTATGTTAAAATCAATTTATTGATAGAAATGCAGAGACCTGCGCCAACTAAATTTCACGGCGGCGGTGGCCGACTCCAAAAAAGATCGGCGGCTAGCCGGCTATCAGCCGACTAAAGAAAAACTACTAAAATTCTAAATAATTAAAAATTTAACAACCTATACTAGGCTGTGCTGAATCTTATATACCCTTCACCAAATTATGATTTAAAATATAATTAAACATTTTTTTTTTTTAATTTTTTTTTTTTTTCGAAATTGTTTTTAAAATTTTTTTAAAAAAATTTTTTTAATTTAAAAATTTGTTTGTGAAAAAAATTCGGGTTTATGACATAGTAATCGAGATATAGATCAAAAACAGGCCAAAAATAGAGGTTGTCTCGAATTTTTGCTCATATCTCCGTTATTTATGGACGGATTTTGCTTATTTTAAATAGGAAATTTCTCGAAAACATGTCTGATAGAATTATTGAAGATTTGGATAACCAAGATATCTGCGGTCTTCAGAAAATTGATTTCAACAGACAGACAGACGGGCATGTCTTAATCGACTCCGGTATCTATAAGGATCCAGAATATATATACTTTATAGGGTCGGAAAATAATATTGTGGAAATTACAAATGGAATGACAAACTTATGTGAAATCCTGAAAATTTTATGAAATTAATAAAGAATTTTTATCAAAAACGGCGGCTATTTTCAAGCCGAAAAAAAAATCGGCGGCGGCGGCTTTGAAAATGTATCGGCGGCTCGGCTCAGCCGGCTTACAGCCGTTCGGGGCAGGACTCTGTAGGAATGTACATATAAGATTACAAAACTTGCACAAAAATTTACTTATGACAGCCAATATTGAATAATAAAGGTAGATACAAAGCTATTCGCTATATCTCGGCACCTAACTTTTTTTCTTTATTTGTTGACTTGTGTTATTTATAGAATAGCGGTAACGGTATTGACAGTTAATTTTAGCGGTAACGGTAGCCAACCTTGGTTATTAGTACAAATACTTCATTTGCTGACTTAAATGATTGCCCATAATGTGGCCAATTAGAAATTTAATTTTTAATTTCTTAACATTTATAAGCTGTTTGTGTTTCATTTAACGCAGCATTTATACAAAATTGGCAACAGGGCTGAGTTGCATGTTGCCAAAAAAATATATAAAAAAATCAACATAAAATAAAAATAATAACCTTGACAACAGATAATAAAATAAATTGAAATGAAATGAAAATATTTTATACTCACACTACATAAATAAATATAGTAAATGCCTGTATGTATGTACTAGTATCTATAAGGTACAAGAGCGACTTTGAGTATTGATTGCCAATAGATACACAATTCATAAAAAATTTTATATTTTTTTTATTTTTTTTATTTTTATCTTTTTTTGTATTTCTTTAATTTTGTTTTCATTGATTGCATTGAATTGAAATGATATTTATGTTGCTAAAAATAGAAATTTACGAGTACAGCTATTTCCATGAAAATTATAATATCATTGCTTATTTTCCTATTTTGTATAAATTAAACAAGAAAATTCCTTAATGAGAGTAGTAGATACATATTTGTTTGTTTGCTTGTTATTTGTCTAGGAACCTTTTCCAAAGAATTCAAATTAGTTAAAGTAAGTAAATAACTTAACATTATTACCACTTGTATAATACTTATGTAAGAACATAATAGAAAATTATTTGGAATTGTAACTTATTTTGATAAAAAATTACTATTATTTATTTAGGATGTACTTTGTTGGCACTAAATTTATGTTGAAAAACATACCCTTTACAAACAAAATTTACGGTTCTATAATGTAAATCTCTATGAATAGTTATAGATAACTTCATCGATTTAACGATGTTATCGTATTTGATTTGAAATTTATGTTGCATACATACTAGGGTTCACAATTATTCGAGTTTTTTGTAAATCGAACAAAAGTTTATTATTCTTTTACTATTCTAGTGACTGTTTAATTTATTTATGAAATTTCCTTGATTTATTCCTTCGAATAATTGAGTAAAAATTTACGTTTATACCTTTTAAAAACAGTGGTTTATTTGCTTTAAATAAACTGGTTTATTTTAAATTACAAATAAAAGTGTCAAGTAGTTTTAAAATAGTAACATATCTTTCTTTATTTAAATTTACACAACAGTTTAAATAGTCCCTCTCTTTTAATACACTCACTAATATTACCCACTTTAAAAACACACTAGTAATAATGTTGATGTCAACTCCAATAGCGCCTATTTATATACACAGCCCCATCTTTTAGTAGTTTCATGAATAATCTATCGAAAAAACTAGAATGTTCTATTTCCACAATGATCACTTAGAGCTTCTAAAACAATTTCACAGTTATTGTTGTCATACTCACAAACAATGTTAATGGACTTATGAAGCAGTAAGTGAAGGCACTAGATAAAACTGATCCATGATTTTGCTTTTCTTTCAAGAAACTTTCCAAGTTACAGTACAGAAAAACTAAAAGCTGGTATTGTTGATAGCTCACAAATAAGACTTTTAATGAAAGACACTGATTTCATACATTCAATGAATGATTTTGGAAGAGCGGCTTGAAAATCGTTTGCTGCCGTTGTGAAAAATTTCATAGGATATCAGAAGGCTGAAAATTAAGAGGAATTAGTTATACCTTCTTTATTTTTAAACTCTTAACTCTTTTATTTGATTTCAAGTCTCTATAGGTCTAAGGCATTCAAGAGAGTGTGGTATGGTGTGATTTTACCAAAACGTATTGCTTTTTTTGCTGTCGGTAGCTTTCTCAGAGATCACACTACACGCAGAAAAAAAATATAGTTGTGCATGTGTACAGTAACCATTTCAACATTTTTAAAAGTTTTTTAACAATATTATAGTCACAGTAACTATTTACATGATTGTGGCAACCATAATATGGTTAACTTACGATTCACATGATTGTATCAATCATATATATGGTTACAGTAAACAAGTATGTATATGTTTGTGACAACCATTCTTATGATGAATCTTTATATCATAATATGTTGTTCTCAGATTATGATATCTATTAGCCGATAGCAACATACTATGGTAACACCTTAATCATAAAAATGGTTGTCACAAACATATACATGCACAACTATATTTTTTCTCTGCGTGTATAGATGGAATCTCAGCAAACGAGTTCAATATCAATTCAGTGGTACCGCAAGGCTCCGTTCTTTCTCCTACTATATTTCTTATCTTTCTAAACGACCTTCTACTTATATCAAACTTCCAACCTTATCTATTCTTTAGCAGATGACAGCAACATTTGCCATTCATATTCATTCAAATATAGACCAAGCCTGTTGGAGATTAGGGTAATGAGGGAAAACTTGAATGATACGCCTAACCAAGATCTTGTGACAATCTCTGAATGGGGAGTCAATTTTAATACACGCAAGACTCAATATTGTATGTTAACACACAAACGCACAAAAGATCATGTTTTCCCATCAGTTTTTATGTGTGGTGTAAATATTGGTACGAATTTGCAATAGCGCTTTGAATTTAACAGTCTGTAACGACTGCCTGCAGCATTCATCATGTTTATTAACACGTCCATCAGTAGAAGCTTCTACTCATCAACAATGTTGATAACATGCGGTTATTAGCATTGTTTATAAGTATGGTAACACTAAATGTTTAAGCTGCTAACATTGACATCGAAAGCTCTAGAATTCGAATGTTCTAGTATGTCCATTAAGATCATTGTAGAAGATTAACGAAAGATGGCGCGTGTATAAATAGTGGCAGAGGTTACAGTAGTGACTGAGTTTATCATAGGCGCTGTTAGAGTTAACATCAACTGTCTTGTACATTTAAGTTTGTGCATTATAAAGTATGTGTGCATTTGTGAGAATTGATAAAAGTGTATAAAGACACTGAGTGACAATTTGAATTGCTGTTATTGTACATTTTATATAAATAAAGAGTTGTTACTAATTTTAAACTACTAAACGGCTTTAATTTGCAATCAAAAGTATTCGGTTTCTTTTAAAGAAAATAAACCAACGTTTTAAAAATGTTAAAACGTAACAATATTAAAGAATCAGAAGCTCTTGATGTTATAGGCATAAGATGTCCACTGGACAATACATATTTTTCAAGAGTCGAAAGTAGCATTCAAGTACCTTGGTTTTCAAAAGCGGTTTAGAAAATACTTCACCCCATTTTATCTCCTTTCGAAGTATATTTTGGAGTTACTCGTCCGCGTACTGTAGAGGGTGAAGGTGCTTATCGGTGAGAGTAGGGTATCCAGCTCTATTTGCACACTGGAACATCGTCGCAATGTGGGTTGTGTTTCACTGTTCTACCGATACTACAATGGTATGCGCTCTGCTAAAATTATAGACCTTGTTCCCGAAACTCGTAGTTTTATTGTCGACTGGACAGTGAATTGCACAACACATTACAGGAAAAAATCGTTCTTTAGCCATACTGTCAGTATGTGGAATAAGCTTCATCCTAAAGTCTTTCCTTTCAATTTCAATATAGGAAAATTCAAATCAAATGTTCACAAAACAATAGTCCTCTCTCTATCCGCCCTACCATAACCTGTTTTTTACACAACGCATTTTATGAGTAGAGGTGATCCCCTGAGTCCATGAAAAAGAAAAAATAAATAAAAAACAAGTATAGCTCTCTTCGGCTGTGTAGAATCATATATACCCTTCACCAAATTATACTTTAAAATAAAAATTTTAAATATTTTTAGGTAAACAAAATTTATTTTCCTACACAACACATTTCATGAGTAGGGGTCAACCCCTGAGTGCTGGTACATGAAAAACAAAAAAATAAATAAAAACAAGTAAGAGAGGTATATTCGGCTGTGCCGAATATTATCTACCCTTCACCAAATTAGAATTTTTTTTCAAAATTAAAAAAAAAAAAATTTATTGCAAAATTGTTTTTTAAAATTTAAAAAATAATAATTTTTCTTCAAAATTGTTTCAAAAATTTTTTTTTTCAAAATAGTTTTTTAAATTTTTTTTTTTTTTTATTTTCTAGTGAAAAAAAATTTTTTACAAAAAAAAAAAAAATTCAGATTAAAACATATTTTTCCAGATTTTGACCCATTGTAGGTCCAAATTACTATAGCCTTATATAGATAAAAAAATTATTTCAAATTTTTTTCAAAATTGTTTTCAAAAAATTTTTTTTCTTTGAAATATTTTTTTTTAATTTTTTTCAAATATTTTCAATTTTTTTTTAAATTTTCTAGTAAATAAAATTGATGACAAAAAAAATTTTTTACAAAAAAAAATTCGGGTTAAAAATATTTTTCCCGATTTTGACCCATTGTAGGTCCAAATTACTATAGCCTTATATAGAACGTTGCAATGCACTTTGAAATATCTAAGTATTATTAGATATCCATATTGTCTATATTAATGTTTTAGTAATCCAGATATTGATCAAAAATAGGCCAAAAATTGAGGTTGGCCCGGTTTTTTCTTTATATCTCAGGCATTTGTGGGCCGATTTTCTCGATTTTAAATATTAACCGAAGCGGAAGAATTCCCGATATATTGATGTATGAATTAATTTCCAGAAAATTGATTTCAACAGACAGGCAGACGGTCATGGCTTAATCGACTCCGCTATCTATAAGGATCCAGAATATATATACTTTATAGGGTCGGAAAATTATATTGTGGAAATTACAAACGGAATGACAAACTCATATATATGTACCCTTCTCAGGAAAGTGAAGGGTATAATAAACAGTATATTTCTATTTATTCTAGCGCTTTGTATTAAAATCTAAATTTTCATAAAAACTTGACTTAGCACATTTGCAAACTAAGCTAAGGATAAGCATATATGTACTTCTAAAATTGTATGTTTCAGGAATATAGTTTGAAAAAGTACTATTTAATTGTTTTTTATTAAAAGAAATTTAAAGCTAATGAAAACAAATTTAGTAAAATGCAGCTTATTTAAAATTAAGAATAAAATAACAAATTATTAACAAAAAAGTGGGACTCCTGCGTAAATCATCTATCAAATATCCTATACCCTCTTTCAAATTCCCCAAACAAGCATTTTATTTATTATTGAATATTAAACACATGTTTAATTAACAATTTAACCGTAGGAAATATGCATTAATTAAATAGATTTTAATCTAGCCAATATTCAACATATTCAATTTCTCTAATGTCAAGTACCCATTAATGATGTATCAGCTATCTCTCGCTCTGTAAATCTATGCGAACGTACTATCTAAGAGTAGAATGACATGTACAAGTATTTATTTCTATATTATTTTGTTATTATGTATAAATAAATTTAAACAGGCATACAAACATAAAACCGCATCCTTGGCGTATTTAGGATGCATCATTAAATTTACCAAGATGCACAGATACAAAGATACGTACGTCAAGATACTTTGTCATAGATAGTTGAACCATTAATTAACACTTAATGGAGAGTGGATTTGTTGTTTTACTGTGTGTTTAGGCTGGTGATTGTAAACAATTTACTCGAATGAGTTAAATTAATGTATGCATTTGAACAAATTAACCTCGTTAGTAATTATTTTGACGAATATTTCCTTTGGCTATTTAAATGCTTTTTTTTTTTTGTTGTTGCTGTTGTAACACTGTTCTTGACATTATATTCACTTGTCGTCGTATCTACAAATGCCCGCATAGAAACCACAATTTCAATATATGTATGTATTAACTACTTATACTTACTAAGAATAATGTCATAATGACAGCGGAACAGAAGAGCGAACAAGAAGCGTAGTGCAGTTTTAAATTAATCTTAATTAAGTGAACAAAAAAAAAAAAGTGCATTAAACGCAAATATTTAAGTATTTCAATATTCACTGCACATGAAGTGAAATAGATCTTGGTACCAGCAACTCGCATTCAAACACGTACAAACAAATTGCTGAATTGAAATTGCACTGGGGAATTGAAACAACAACAAAAATGGAGAAAACTGAAAACTGAAAACAGCAAAAACCAAACCCACTTGGAGATGGAAAATCGAGCAAGAAAATAATATCACAGAAAAGGAAGAAGAAAAAAAAAAACTATTTAATGCACAGTCATAGGTCAAAGTCATTAATAACTAACAACGAATGCACAAACAAGCAGCATTACAAGGAGATATTCAACCACTTTTGTTACCCTACTACCCCCTCCCCTCACTCCTCCTCAATTTTAAATTGTGCAAACATGAAGGTTTTTAAGTGTCTCTGGGGTTGTGCTAGGATGTGTGTGTATGTGTGTGTATGAGTTTGAATATTAAACCCTTAAAGGCTGCAATATTTATTTTTATAAAAAAAAATATTCCTTTTTTTAAATGCCTAGAATAGTTATAAATTTATTAAATATTCTTAATATTTTTATATATATTTTCCATCTTTTTTATACCCTAGGAACCGAAAAGTTTTCATATAAAAAAGAATAAAAAAAGATAAATGTAGAACAAATTTTGATTTCCCACAAAAAACCCCCCACCCAAATGGATGCTCTGGACCCGCTTCTGCCCTATTTTGTCATTCCGTTTGTAATTTCAACATTTTTCACTTGCGGCCCCACAAAGTATATAGATGGCGAAGTCGATGTAGCCATGTCTGTCCGTCTGTATGTTGAAATCAACTTTCCGTAGTCCCCAAATAACTTACTAACATGATTGATACATCAATATTTCGGGAATTCTTCCGGCTCGGTCGATATTTAAAATCGAGAAAATCGGCCCACAAATGGCTGAGATATAAGGAAAAAACCAGGACAACCTCGATTTTTGGCCTATTATTGATCTATATCTGGATTACTAATTCATTAATATAGACAATATGGATATCTAACGATAGATATTTCAAAGTCCATTGCAACGATTTATATTAGGCTATAGTTGGACCTACAATGGGTAAAAATCGGTAAAATTATTTTTTAACCCGAATATTTTTTTTCCACAAAAAATTTTGTTTATAATTTTTTTCACAAATAAATTTAAAAAAAAATTTTGAAAAAATTTTTAAAAAAAATGTATGAAAAATTTTTAAAAAAATTTGAAAAAAATTTTAAATTTTGAAAAACAACGATTTATATTAGGCTATAGTAATTTGGACCTACAATGGGTCAAAATTGGGAAAATTATTTTTTAACCCGAATATTTTTTTTTTCCACAAAAAATTTTGTTTATAATTTTTTTCAACAAATAAATTTAAAAAAAAATTAAAAAAAAAATTTTCCAAAAAAATTTTTAAAAAAATGTTGAAAAAAATTTTAAAAAAAATTTAGAAAAAAATTTTTTTTCAAATTTTTAAAAATAATTTGAAAAAAACAAAATTTGTTTTTTAAATTTTGAAAAAAAATTAATTTGTTTACTTAAAAATATTTAAAATTATAATTTGTTGAAGGGTATATAATATTCGGCACAGCCGCATATATCTCTCTTACTTGTTTTTCGGTCAGTCTGTTCATCTGTATGTTGAAATCATATTTCCATAGCCCCCAAATAACTTATATACATGATTAATACATCAATATATCCGCTATAGACCCGGTTCGGTTGCTATTTAAAATCGTGTAAATCTGTCCACAAATGGCTGAGATACAAAACCAGGACAACCTCGATTTTTTACCAATTTTTGATCTATAGATTAGTAAGTCATTAATATGGATAATATGGATATCTAATGATATATATTTCAAAGACTTTTACAACCACGTATATAACGACATAGTTAAACAAACCTACAATGGGACAAAATCGGGAAAAAATCGTTTTAATCCTAGTTTTTTTCATCAACATTTTTTTGCTAATAAATTTTGAAAATTTAAATTTTTTACCTAAAAATATTATTATTGTTGGTATATAATTTGGTGAAGGGTATATAAGATTCAGCACAGCCAAATATAGCTCTCTTACTTGTTAAATTTACAAAAGTTTTGTAAAACATAAATTTGATGAACATTTTGTTCAATAAACCTTTGATAAATTTAAAAATTCATTATGAATCTGGGTGGGTGTAAGTATTATTTCCATTAAAAGGTTAATTTTTCAAAATTACTAAATGCGTGTTTAAGCAATTTAAATGCCTTTATTAAGGGGGAGATACGTTGATGCCTTGAGGCTTTTAAATTATGTTTTAGTTCTAGTTTATTATTGTTTTTTTTTTTATGCTCTTCTTGCAAATGCTTTCATGCTTCGTTTAATGATCATTGAAGTATACATTTCTGCAGTATTAAGCAAAAAATAAGTAGAAGGAGCATAAACATCAAACTATATATTCAGTTATTAAACATACTCACACGTATACGCATTTATTGCTTGCTCTGGTAAGTTCTTTCGCCTTCCCGCCTGATTTTGATGTTCCATTTGTTAGCTTATTGTGTTCAATAAATTCAGCAAAAAGAACTCAATGGGGGAGTGCTGCACTTTATCCAACCTATTCATTTTGCACTTGACCATTTAAAGGAGTAAATGCATCTTGTGTGTATGCGGGGGTGGTGTGATATTGGTGTATGATTTAAAAATGTGTGATTTGAAATCGTTTTCTTCGTTTTGGCTTCTGACGAATAATGATTAGGTTCGGTCCGCTATTATTTTGTATTCAACAAAAACCAATTACACAATACTTATCGCATCACCCTCCAACCTGCCACCAACTGATTCTCATAAACTACACACAGCTTAGTTCCACAGTTTTAGTTTAATGTGTATGTGCCATTTTCGCAGTAATTTGGATTCCATTTGTATGCATCCTTTCTTTTATCATTTTTACTGGCTGTTCATCTTTTCTTTAGTTGTTGTTTGTGATTGCGCCTGGTGTTTTTTCTGTCCACACCCTCACAATAATTTACGAGTCTGTACGTGGTTTCAGTTTTAAAATTTCATTCGTAAATAACTTTACCTCGATATAATATACAGTCTGTCTTTGTCGTCTTTATCCAGCCTGCACCAGCATACAGAAAGAACATCATTGTCATCATCATTATTAAAGATCATGGAAGTAGTTTTACTTTTTTATTTTTTATATATCATTGTTATTGTGCAGCTAGGAGGCAATTTATTTTCATATTTTACACAAAAACTACATACTAATTTTGCTATTCGGGTAGGGGTTGTTGCTTTTGAAATACTTTATACGTCATGAAAAACAATACTTTTTTTAAATAGTAGTACCATTCATACACATAACAATTTGTGTCAAAAATATTATAAAATTTCTTTAAACATTTAACTATTTAAAAAGCAATTCAACATATATAACATTTACATATAAAATAACTATTTTTTATTGGGTGTATGACATAAAAATGCGGGATTTTTTTGAATTTTTAGATTTTATTTTCAAACATTTGTACAGTATAAATTTATTCATACTATTGGGCATTATTAGTTATCACCTTTTCCTATCTCTCTGGCAACATATGCACGCAGAGAAAAAATATAGTTGTGCATGTTTACAGTAACCATTTTCACATTTTTAAAAGTCTTTTAACAATTGTAACTATTTACATGATTGTGGTAACCGTAATATTGTTAACATACGATTCACATGATTGTATCAATCATATATATGGTTACAATAAACAAGTATATGTTTGTGACAATCATTGTTATGATTAATCTTTATATCATAATATGTTGTTCTTAGATTATGATATCAATTAGCCGAGAGCAACATAATATTGTAAAACCTTAATCATAAAAATGGTTGTCACAAACATATACTTGTTTACTGTAACCATATATATGTTTGATACAATCATGTTAATCGAAAGTTAACCATATTATGGTTACCACAACCATGTAAATAGTTACTGTGACTATAATATTGTTAAAAAACTTTTAAAAATGTGGAAATGGTTACTGTAAACATGCACAACTATATTTTTCTCTGCGTGTGGTTTCCGAGCCAAAAGAACTGCTCATCTAGTGAGGCCAAGAACGAATCGAGGCAATATCGGATACTCTGTTCTAAAGTGAAGCGTATCCTAGAGAGAGCATTCTGCATCGCTAGTCGGACGGGGTAAGGTCTGGAATATAAGGCAGGTTAATGCAAAACTTCCCAACCACTTCTTTCTAAATAGTTTTTAACATGTATTGCAATATGTGGCCTAGCGTTGTCATGATGGATTATTATGGCTTCGTGTCTGGCCGTATCTTCTGTGCGTTTTTCAGCCAATACTCGCTTCAAAGCGAGTACAGGTTCCCTGTGATAGTCTGGCCAGATTTCAGTAGCTCATAATAGATAGAACACTTTTGCTATGGAGCATTACCTTAGTGCCATGGGTATTTGGTGTCGATTCGGCTTGTAGGCTTCACATACAGTCTCTTACGCTTCGGGTTATTGTAATGGATCCATTTGTCTGCCCAAGTAATGATTCGCTGCAAAAATGATTTTCTTTTATAGCGATTAAACATTATTTCGGGCATGCAAAATCGTCTTTCAAGGTCTCTCGGCTTCAATTCGTATGGTACCCTATTTCCCTGCTTTTGGATGAATCCTGCTGATTACAAAAGTTTTCGAATTGCTGATTGAGTAGCTCCTAATGATTTAGAAAGCTCTTTATGAGGTTAACAACAATCTTCATGGAGTAATGATTCCAATTCTTGATCTTCAATCTTTCTTGGCTATTTTTGGTGTCAAAATCACCACTTCTGAATCGAACAAACCATCTCCCACACGTTGAAACCAATGGAACACATTCAGTAAGCAACCGTTGTGTTTTAGCGGCTCTTTTTTATACCCTTCACCTTCTAGAGAAGGGTATATATAAGTTTGTCATTCCGCTTGTAATTTCCACAATATAATTTTCCGACCCTATAAAGTGTATATATATTCTTATAGATAGCGGTGTCGAGTAAGCCATGTCTGTCTGTTGAAATCAATTTTCTGAAGACCCCAGATATCTTAGGGATACAAATCTTCAATAATTCTGTCAGACATGCTTTCGAGAAGTTTCCTATTTAAAATCAGCAAAATCCATCCATAAATAATGGAGATATGAGCAAATATCCGAAACAACCTCTATTTTTGGCCTAGTTTTGATCTATATCTCGATTACTAAATCATAAATATAGACAATATGGATATCTAATGATAGATATTTCAAAGTTCATTGCAACTATGTATATAAAGCTATACTAAGTTGGACCTACAATGGATAAAAATCAAGGAAAAATATTTTTTAATCCGAATTTGTCATAAATTTGTTTTCAATAATAAATGTAAAAAAATAAAAATTTTAAATTAAAAATTTTTTTTTTTTTAAAAATTCGAAAAAACTTTTAAAAACAATTTCGAAAAAAAATTTTTTTTAAAAATTAAAAAAACTTTTTTTTTTAATTTTATTTTAAAGTATAATTTGGTGAAAAATTTTAAATTAAAAATTTTTTTTTTTAAAAATTCGAAAAAAAATTTAAAAAACTGTCTCGAAAAAATATTTTTTTTAAAAATTAAAAAAACTTTTTTTTTAATTTTATTTTAAAGTATAATTTGGTGAAGGGTATATAAGATTCGGCACAGCCGAATATAGCTCTCTTACTTGTTTTAAATTAAAAAAGTATAGCAAAATTTCGACATTTTCGAAGCAGAAATAACTTAGTTTTTTACACAATAATTTTCAATAACTAAGTGAGAATAAATGACAGATATGTACCCTTCAAAATGACATATAAGTTATTAAAAACAAAAAGCAGCCTTCAAAAGATCCGCCTTCTAATATAAATCCCCCATTTTTAAGTCATACACCCGATATTTATTATAATAGTTACGTTGTTTTAAATTATTTCCCATTTTATATTGTATTAAAATAAAAATTTGTGTTTTTTTTCTATTCTATTTTCAGGTAAGATTTGTTTAACCGTTTTTTTCTACTTTTCTACATAATTTTTAAAATTAGTTGGGTAAGTTCGTCAACAATATACAAAATTATTAAATTTTTTCCCAGAGTCTACAGACGAGTATTTAGGTTTTCACCGGGACAATGGATTTCTTTTTAGAAATCATTAAATTTGAATTGTTTTTATTATAATGTTATTTGATTTATGTGTAAGTTCCTAAACAACATCTTGATATTGTGGGCTTAAATTTGAGGCATTAATTGCCTTGGTAATAGCTCAATTTTCCAGAAAATCTCAATATTCAAGTTACAAAAGAAGAATAAACTATATCCAGAGGAACAGTTTAATTCCTTAAAATCCGGTTAAATACAATTTCCTTTAAGTTCATCAAAACACAAAATCAAATATCTCCATTCAATATTTCATAATTGATTCTAGTTCTACCTTCACATAAGAAGAAAAAAAAAAAACAGATTCTTGTTCCATCGTTGGCATTGCTAAACAATCCCATCAATTAGATTCACACACAAAAACTCTATCCAGCCTCTATTAAAGTCAATATTAAAAAACGCTGTTCCAGTTTAAGTTCTCTCGTATTCGTATGAAAATGCCTTCATCTTGTGCTATTGTTGCTTTAGGCCATTTTCCTTTTTTTTCTGGTTATTGCCTGATTGAGGTTGATTTTCTTCCTTTTTTTCCTCTCTGCCAACTTCCTGCATTAAAGACAACATTAAGAACATACATCTACAAAAATAACAAAAAATAAAAATAAAGACTCCAACCGATTGGCATACATTTTTGCAAAAAAGCAGATATTGTCTGAATTTAACTACAAATATGTTCGTTGCTGTTGCTGTTCAATATTATTTATCCGCCAGTCCATTGCATAAATCATCAAAAGAAATACCTTGAAGTTGGCAAAAATAGGTAGGGAGAGAGAGACAGGGTTTGAAAGAAAAAGAAACATACATAATTTTGCTAAAGTGTAGGAACGAAATATTGTATTGTATATTAAACATCATCATCATCGTTACCATCGTCATGGTAATAAGGATAACAGGGTAGCCAATGTGTAATAGAATAGTCAAGGGAAAGGGCTATTAAAAGATTTAGGAATTCTTCATATTGTTATGTTTTAACCTTTTTAAAACGTTGGTTTACTTCCTTTAATTAAACCGGATACTTTTGATTGCAAATAAAAGCAGTTTTAGTAGTTTAAAATTTGTAACAACTCTTTATTTATTTAAAATGTACAACAACATCAGTTCAAATAGTCACTCAGTTTCTTTATAAACGTTTATCAATTCGCAGAAATGCACACACACTTTATAATGTACAAACTTAAATGTACAAGACAGTTGATGTTAACTCTAACAGCGCGTATGATAAACTCAACTCACGACTGCAGCTATTTATACACACGCCATCTTTCAGGAATCTTCTACAATGCTCTTAACGGACAAACTGGTATGTTCGAATTCTAGAGCTTTCGATGTCAATGTTAGCAGCTTAAACATGCAGTGTTGCCATACGTATAAACAATGCTAATAACCGCATGCTATCAACATTGTTGATAAGTACAAGCTTCTACTGATATACGTCTTTATAAACATGATGAATGTTGCAGGCAGTCGTTACAGACCGTTAAATTCAAATCGCTATTGCAAATTCGTTACAATATGAACCTTCTAATTCAAAATGAAGATGTGAATTTTTCAAAGGTCTTTTTTAGCCTGCCAGCCTTTGATTCTATCCCAAAAAGAACAATTTTTTTTTTTTTTGATTCGAAAATATCGAATTTTGTGCCAACAAAGCGTCATATGCGGGAAGTTTTGCTTTACTTCTTTAATATGGATAAAAAAAGTGCCGCTGAAACACACCGATTGATCGCCAAAGCTTATGGTGAATGTGTTCCATCGGTTTCAACGAGCGAGAGATGGTTTGTTCGGTTCAAAAGTGGTGATTTTGACACGGAGGTCAAAGATCGC
This sequence comes from Calliphora vomitoria, assembly GCA_942486065.2. Lineage (NCBI taxonomy): Eukaryota > Metazoa > Arthropoda > Insecta > Diptera > Calliphoridae > Calliphora > Calliphora vomitoria. The sequence continues at coordinate 8,019,875 of OW818032.2, forward strand.
TCAGGACGGCCAAACAAGTTTGAAGACCAAGAATTACAGGCATTACTCCATGAAATTGTTGTCAATCACAACAAGTACTTTCAAAATCATTGGAAGCTACTCAATCTGCAATTGCAAAACATTTTGCAAGCAGCAGGATTCATCCAAAAGCAGGGAAATAGGGTACCATACGAATTGAGGTTGAGAGACCTTGAAAGACGATTTTGCATGCCCGAACGATATAAAAGAATATCAGTTTTCCACCGAATCATTACTTGCGATAAAAAAAATGGATGCATTACGATTACCCGAAGCGTAAGTGATTGCACGTGAAGTCAAATAACCATAGCGCTAAGGTAATGCTCTGTATTTGGTGGGAGCAAAAGGGTCCTACCTATTATGAGTTTCTCAAATCTGCCCACACCTTCACAGGGATCCTGTATCGAATGCAACTAATTCGTTTGAGCCGATCATTTGTCGAAAAACGCCCAGAATATGCGGCCAGGCAAGCAATCGAAATATTCCATCATGACAATACTCGGCCACATGTTGCCATACCTGTTAAAATATATTTATAATAAAGTGTTTGGGAAGTTTCACCTCACCCGCCTTATAGTAAAGACCGTGCCCAGTGCGACTAATAGTTGTTTCGATCGGAGAACGCTCTCTCTGGGATACGCTTCACTTTGGAACAGAGTCTCCGATATTGGCTTGATTCGATGAGCAGTTCTTTTGGCTCGGAATCCATATGTTGCCAGAGAGATGAGAAAAAGTGGCCAATACTTTGAATATATTTATGTTGTACAAGTGTTTCAAAATAAAAGCTAAAAATTTGAAAAAAATCACGCATTTTTAAGTCATATAATAGTTAACTGTTCAAAATACAAGGATTCTGATTTTCTCACCATTTTTTCCCAACAATGTACTTTAAAAGGCTCGATCACCTTTTAAAGTTTATAAAAAGCAAATGAATCCTTTAAAAAACTCTGCAATTTTCGAAAATGATACTGCAAATTATATTTAGTATAAAAGTGGAGTTAACTTGCCGCATCAGCGTGCTACCTAGAACTTTCCCCATTCTTCCATGGTTTTCCCTGCATAATTTTCGTCTGAGGGGAAAGTTTAAAGACTCAATTCGGCAACATTTGATCCTGGAAAATTTTTGAAATCTATAAGGAGCTTATTGGTATCTTGAGTTGTGCTTGATTTCGTAAGACTATATCGCATGAGTCACTAGAAACTTTTTCAATGGCAGTGTTTGGAAAATTAAGATTTAAGGGATTCTTGTTGACCTGTCTGAATCAGAGAATGATCAATGTAGAAACTAATAATCATGGGAGGAGAAGAATTAAATAGGCAGTTAGCAAATTAGTCTGCTTTTATACCGAGCAAGTTTTCTTGCCGCAAGTCTGAGTTTATAGGAGAGAGAGGCAAGAAGTAAGAAGAGGCGTACACACTTGTTTGTACTGGCAAGTCTCTTCAATTATCTTTTGTTTTCGCATTTTCACTATGGTGTCTATTAGCTTTTGACATACAAAATTGATCACAGACTTGCTGTGTGTAAACAGACGAGCAAGTTTAAAAGAGAATCGAAGAGACTTGCTTCAAGTAAACTTGATGTGTGTAAAAGCAGACATATAAAGTAAATAAAATAAAAAAACTATTACAATTTAACGTTCTTAAAAAAAAGTTTTGAAATTTTTTTTTTTTTTTACAGCTTTTTACATAGAAAATCTATGGAAACGTATTTATTGAAATTCTATATTATACTCTACAGATTATTAAAATAATTTTTTTACCAAGAGCTTCTTAAAAGTAGCTGTTTATACATGAAAGCTCCTTAAAAAGACTCGTTTAAACAAGCGTCTTACGTAGGATACTCTTGAAGATAGAAAGCTTTTTACCAAAGTTTCATAAATAAGCTTTTTGCACCAATGTCTAAAATAAGCAGTATTATTTAAATGCTTCTTGAATGAAGCAATTAACTTAATATTTTCTTAAAGAAGTATTTATTTAAACAAATTTAAAAAGAGCTTTTTTTCTAACCAGACCTGAAATCTATTTACATTATAACATTCACAAAAGCTGTTTCATTTAATATAATCTTTTTACTTGAAATATTTTTTAAATGTTTTTTACAAATAAGCTTTTGAAAAAATATTTTTTACATAAAAGCTTCTTAAATGTGTCTGTTTTACAAAGGCTTGTTAAAGTTATTTTGTACATTAAATAATTTTAAACACAATTTCTTTAATACGTTATTCATTTAAAAGCTTTTTTATTGAACTTTTTATTTAATAGCTTCTCAAAGAAAAAAATGACTTAACATATTATAAAAGCTTCTTGACTTCTACTTTTTACACGAAAGATTCTTAAAATAAGTTTTTTACCTAAAACTTATAAAAAGCTTTTTGCTGAAAATAAGCTTTTACTTAACAGCAAGATAAAATAAATTTTTTAGATAAAAAAGTCTAATTGCTTTAACAAGATTTTAAGTAAAAAGCTTCATTCAAGAGGTTTTTATTTAAAAAGCTTTTAAATAAAATGCTTTACCTTAAAGATTAAGAGGCTATGTAAAAGCTTTTAAATACATCATGTGTCTATTACAATACCCCCTTTCGTGATTTTCTGTATTAACCTTTGAAATCCCCTAAAATTTGCAACCCTAAACCACATATTCATATTAAGTTTATCTGGTTGGGCAAAAATCAATACAACCGCACACGCACTGTTTGGCTGAATTTCAGTTTTGAGGTTACTTTCAGATAAGAAATATTTATGCACATGAGATGGTTTGAACAAGGCAAAAATCGATTGAAAAATTTTCTTAAATTTAGCTCTTTTCAATACACATACTTAGTAGATACTCATATGATTATAAGACAAATAAATTGTTTATTCTGATTTTTTTGTTGTATACAAACTTATTTAAAATGGATTTTGTTTTCAATTTCCTTAAAGCTTTAAAATGAAATTAAATGTGGTATGTGTTTGAAAAATTCAAAATAACTTGCATTATTCTGGGGCACTCACCATAGACAAGATGTAAAAGAAGAATAATAAAAAACTTAAGGGTTTTGCTGCTTTTTTCCAAGTGTTTTATAAGTATTTGAATCCTTAGGCGTAGTAACTATATAAAAGCAAGAGAGAAAAAAAAAAACAACACCAAACAATGATTCAGAAAAATATTTTCAAAATTTTATGTTAAAACACTACTGGCTGGCAGACTGTTTAGCAACCATAAAGCAATTTGCATGCAAAAATCTGACAACATCACGTTTTCTTTCTTCACTCCAAGATGTCTGTGGAGAAGAATCCAGCTAAAAGATTTAATTTTATATGGTTAACTACTTGTATATGCAGTCTTAAGTATAAAAAGGAGTTTTAGAACAGAAGAACATAAAGTTTTATGTTGTCTTTATTTGGAAAACCTTGAAATGTTCATCTCCCTTATCATTTGCTTTCATTGTTTTTTTTTTATTATTATTATTTGTCATCGTTCTTTGAAAAGTGAAAAAAGAAAACTTTTATCAGAAGCACAATATTTTATTTGTATTTATGTATGTTTTTCTTGTACAATTAAAAACATGCTTTGTTTAAGTATTTTTAAGCAAATAATAATATACTTTCCCTTGAGCTTAAAAAAAATCTGTAATTGTAATTGGGAATTTAACTGGAATCTTTTAAAAACAATTTAAAGAAACTTTTATTTAATACAGACAAAGTGCAGTTAAATTCAGCTGTTAAGTTTATATTAATATGTATGTATTATAAAGCTAAACTTCTCAAAAAATAAGTAAAAACTGCTTAAATATTGAGCTACTTAGTTAAAAGCTTACGTATTAAGAGTTTATATTTAAAAGCTTATGAATTAAAAGTTTATCTTGTTGGAATGTTCTTTTTTAATTCAAAAAATTATTTCGAAAGCTTTTAAGTTTTGAAAGCTTTTAACAAAATGTTCAATAGAAATATAATGTTATGTGAAAATCCCAAATCTTACTTAAATGATTAAGCAAAATTTGTAATTTCCATTAAGAAATTTTTTTTAACTACAAAAATTTAATTTTTTAAGTTCAAAGTAATTTTTATACCCTTCACCCTCGTGAGAAGGGTATATATGAGTTTGTCATTCCATTTGTAATTTCTACAAAATGAATATAATTGACATTAAACATAATAACTGACATGCTTTACAAAGGTAAATTGATGAAAAAAAAAAAAAATCAAATAATACTTGGGTTAAAAGTTTTAATGAAAAACGTGTGTTAAGATCTTAGTCCTTAGTTCCTTGAAATAGATTTCAAGTTTATATTAATATGTAATTTTAGCATTCCAAAAACTCAAGTAAAAGCTACATAGATATTCAGCAAGTTATTTAAAAGCTTATGAATTAAGAGTTTATCTGTAAAAGCGTTTGAATTACGAATTTGCAATTTCCAACAGCTTTTTATTGAAATTTTATAATTAAACTTGTCGGCTTCAATTATTAAAGCTTTTAAAGCATAATTATACTTAAAATCTTCACAAAAAAACCAATTTTAGTTAAATATTTAAAAAAGCCTTTTATCTAAAAGCTGCTTAACCTCACTTTTCCATGCAAAAGCTTTTTGCCTATAACTTTGTAAAATTAGGGTTTTTTCTGTAAATAAAATAATATTTATTAAACTTTATATAAAACTAGCTGACTTTGATTCTTCTTGTGGATTATTTTTATTTGGTCTTTTAATTTTTATTACATCAAGTCGAGAATATGATGTCATGTAAATGGGCGCCGCCACAGTTGATTGTCATTTGAGCCCTTTTTATGGCATTTTCCATCACTTTGGCCAAAACTTCCGGCGATAGGTCCTCACATTCTTGACGGATATTGTCTTTAAGAGCTGCAAGAGTCAGAGGCTTGTTGACATAAACCAGCGACTTCAAAAAGCCACACAAAAAGAAGTCTGGAGCGGTCAAATCAGGCGATCTTGCTGGCCAGTGCAAATCGCCAAAATGGGAGATTAAGCGCCCGGGAAATGCATCCTTCAGCATATCGGTTGTGGCACGTGCCGTTGCACCGTCCTGATGGAACCACATGTTTTCCAATCCCAATTCATCAAGTTGCGGCAAAAAGAACTCGTTGATCATTGCTCTGTAGCGCTCACCATTCACAGTAACCGTTTTGCCCGCGACGTCTTCGAAGAAAAAAGGTTCGATGACTCCTTCAGCGAAAACAGCACACCATACAGTGACTTTGAGCGGGTGTAATGGCGCTTCGTGGGTTACACGCGGATTTTCAGTGCCCCAGAAGCGTAAATTTTGCTTATTTACGTACCCGCTAAAATGGAAATGGGCCTCATCACTCATGATTATTTTTGATGAAAAATCATCTTCCTCTTGGTGTTGATTAAGGATGGCTTGAGCGTATGTTAAACGCGATTGGCGGTCAGCAGCTAACAGCTGATGCACCATCTGGACTTTGTACGGAAACATCTTCAAATCATGCACCAAAATTCGGTGTAAAGACCGTCGACTGATACCCATTTGCGTGGCACGTCGTCAGGTCGATGTCGACGGCGCTTCCATGACATCATCGGCTACAGCAGCAATATTCTCTGCAGAAAGGCTACTCCGGGGTCTGCCACGCCTGGCAGCATCTCGTGTTGTGCCAGTCTCTTCGAGGCGAGCGGCTAAACGTCGCAGTGTTTCACCAGTAGGCGTTGGACGGCCAGGAAATCTGAGACGAAATTCACGTTGTGCCAAAGTCACCGACCGATTATTGGTCAAATAAATAGTCAGCAATATTCCGCGTTCTGGAGCAGTGTAGCGTAACGTTGTTTATTAGCGTGTATTTCGCATGTGTTTACTACACAAATGTCAAAACAGAACTGACATTAGGGGCCAATCGCAAAATTTATAGCATTTTCTGATAGGAGGATTACTTTTGCGCCACCTTGTATATAGATAAGATTTTTAGATAAACAAATATTAAAAAGCTTTGTATTGCTTTAACAAAATGTCCAGTAAAATGCTGCATTAAAAAAGCTTTTATGTAAAAAGCGTATTTATGAAGTTATTATTGTTATATTTGTTTACCTACTGTTTAAAGAAAAAATATTTACTTAAAAACTTTCTGAAATTCTATTTAAAAGCTTTTAAAAACAATTTGTGTCTATTATAAACTTGGCACATATTATATGTAAAAATCCCAAATCTCACTTAAATTATTGTGCAAACTTTGTAATTTCTAAAAGCTTTTTATTGAAATTTTGTTATCAAAGCTCAATGCTTCAATTTCTAAAAGCTTTTAAAGCTACATTAATCTTAGAAATCTAAATTTATGATTAGCATTAACTTCTATTTTCTAAAACCTTTTCAAATGAATTCAATAACAAAATTAGTTTTCCTAAAAGCTTAAAAAAATCATTAATAAAGGCGGAAAATGCACTTACATCAAATTAATTTAAACTACAAAGACTAAACTGCTTCATAATGTTTTGTGACAAGAATAGTAAAATGATTTAAAATACGAGTAAGTACTAGAGTTCGTAGATAACAAAAACTTCTCCTTAGCAAAAGTTTAATAAATAATAAATAAAAAAACGAAATTGTTTTAAAGCACCCACACAAACATATTTACTCATACTCCTGAGGAAAACTTTTGAAGGCGACAGTTTTGTTTTTAATGTTTAGACAGCGACTCGACACGAAACGAAACGACGACGACTCCTTATCAACTCATAACGCTAAAAACTAACTAAAAACAATTTTGATCTTCAAGGATTAAATATGAAAATAATAGAATTTCTTTTATATCCCAAAAGGGAATATTGCTTACAAAAAAACCTGAAAAAAAAACTTTTGTTTACTTGTTTTTTTTTCTTTAAAGCGAGAGTGGGATGGATGTCTGTCTAAATAGCGCAGCAAAGAGTGTTATAAAGGGAGTGCGTGTATATCCTGTGTATCAGTATCCTGCATGTTGTACATTACTCAAGAGACTTATAAATTTTGTATCTTAAAGATTACGAACAAAAAAAACCTTAATTTTTATGTTTCTTGTATAAGAAGGGGGCATGAAGCAACATGTTTTTTTTTTGCTCTAGAAAATTTATGCGAAATTTTTGTTTTTTGTGGAATTTTCTTGCTGGCAGTGGTAATGGTGTTATTTACCAAAAAAAAGTAAGGGGAGGAGAGGGATTGTATACATTTGTTTTTGGTTTTATTGTGTTGTTTTGTGCGTTTCTACTTTTTTTTTTTTTCTTATTTTAGAGAGAAGTCTCATAAAAAACATTGAAAGGATTTGACACGCAAAATTAAAATTCATGAAGTGCCTCTTTAGTTGTGTAACTAAAAAGCACTCAGTGTCTGTCTACACATTGGAAAACAAAATAGACTAAAAGTTTTGTTTTAAACATTTTTACTTTAATTTTTGTTGAAAAACTTAATTTTTCGCTTACATTAGTGAAAAAGTGGCAGACTTTTATTTTCAAAAATAGTGAATTCAATGTTAATTTAAAAACTTTAAAAAACACCCTAATGTATATCTGTGTATGTATGTCTTACTTATATAGACAATATTACGTTAACTTAGTCTTAAGTTCTTTAACTTAAAACATATTTGACTTGACTGTAATTAATGTTTAGATTTTTGCAATAATTTTCATATACTTATTTTCTCTTATTTTTCCCCAAAATGTTTTATTGAATCTACTATTTCTTAATACTTATAATTTGTTTCCATATTCTTAGGAAACTCATCAAGTTAATTGTTAGTATTTTATTTAATTACTACTTTGTTCTTATTGTTAATTAATTTTACATTTACTTGTGTCACGTGCCGCATCATTCATATGAACACAACAAATGATGATGAATTTCCCAAATGTATTCCATACATGAATGAGAGTGGGGAACTGGTGCATGGATGTCTGTTACTCATAACATGTTTTATAGTTGGAGGCAATTATTTAAGTATATAAATATATCATCATCTAAAATGCCAGGAAGATGTAGGAATGTAATAGAAATAAAAGGCATTTGTAATAGTTTGGAATTGAAGAATAATTGTATCATTCAATATATTTTCAATAAAATTAATTCATTGTTTTTGAAGTACTAGAGAATTAAGCCTATGAATTAAATTGAAATGAAGTCTTTAATGAAATTGTTAAGAGATACAATTTATAGTGGTTTTAAAATCAAATTTGAAATTAATTTTTTCGAACCTTTGATTTTTTGAAATTGTAAAAAATAACACAAAAAATTAAATTTTAATTAAAACAAGTAAGAGAGCTATATTCGGCTGTGCAGGATCCTATATATACCCTTCACCAAATTATACTATAAAATAAAAATTTTAAATATTTTTAGGTAAACAAAATTTAATTTTTTTTTTTTTTTCAAAAAATAATTTTTTTTTGTTTTTCAAATTCTTTTTCAAAATTAAAAAAAAAAATTTATTCAAAATTGTTTTCAATTTTTTTTTTTCGAAATTGTTTTTTTAATTTTTTCAAATTTTTTAAAAAAAAAAAATTTTTTTTTTTTTGTTTTTCAAAATTTAAAAAAAAAATTTATGCAAAATTGTTTAAAATTTTTTTTTTCGAAATTGTTTTTTTATTTTTTTCAAAAATTTTTTCCAAATTTATTAGTGAAAAAAAAAATTATTAAAAGTAAATTTTTTGCCCCGATTTTGACCCATTGTAGGTCCAAATTACTATAGCCTTATATAAATCGTTGCAATGGACATTGAAATATCTATCATTAGATATCCATATTATCTGTATTAATTATAATCCAGATATAGATCAAAAATAGGCCAAAAATCGAGGTTGTCTCGGTTTTTTCCTTATATCTCAGCCATTTGTGGGCCGATTTTCTCGACCGAAGAATTTCCTATATATTAATGTATCAATTATGTCTGTAAGTTATTTGGGGGCTACGGAAAGTTGATTTCAACATACAGACGGAAAGACGGACATGGCTATATCGACTTCGCTATATATAACGATCCAGAATATATGTACTTTGTCGCAAATGAAAAATGTAGAAATTACTAACGGAATGACAAACTTATATATACCCTTGTCAATCATGGTGAAGGGTATAAAAATGTTGGCCTCGAAGGTATAAATTGTTGCTGGTTTATCATCATAAATCAGTATCGCACCACATATCAGGCCAATTGACAGGCCCATTTTTCGAAATCAAGTTGTCCCCAAATTTTAATTTCCATAAATCTATGGTTGCGGCACGTAGCGCCATCCTGTTGAAAACATATATTGCCCGGATCAATGTCATCCATAGTTTCAAACAAAAAATTATTGATCATGGAGCGGTAACGAACTCCATTGACCGTAACACGAGCTCCGGCTTTATTTTTGAAGAACCAATGGTGCCATCAGAGTGTAAACCGCACCAAACTGTGCATTTTTCTGGAGGTAATGAAGTCTGTAGGGTCTATTGTGGATTGATCTTACTCCATATGGTGCAATTTTGTTTATTAATAAACCCGATGAGCCAAAAAAAAGACTCATTGCTGAACCTAATTTTGCGATAAAACAGTCGTCCATAAGCTGCGCGAATCGATGACTGATTTTCAAAGAAAATTTTGAAAATTTGTCATCATGACTAGATTGACGCTTGAACAACGTCAATCTAGTCATGATGATTTGCCAGAGTATACTGATCATAAATGTCAAAAAGTGAGGGTAGTATGACGTGCTTAAAAAACCAACCTTTATATGTATCAGTTCCGATAGTGTCTATGTATCCCTGTTAAAAGGTTATTTTAATAAATTTAAAATAAAATAGCACAGACAAAAACCAAATTTTTTAGTACAATCATTTTGTCAGTTAACCGGGCACTGTTAATCACTTAACAGTATAATATCACTTAACAGTATAATATCACTTAACAGTCATAATACTGTTACGAATGTGCAATAGCGATTTGAATTTAACGGTCTGTAACGACTGCCTGCGACATTCATCATGTTTATAAGCATGTCCATAGTAGAGACGTCCACATCGAAGACTCTAGAATTCGAATGTTCTAGTTGTCCGTTAAGATCATTGTAGAAGATTAACGAAAGATGGCGTGTGTATAAATATTGGCAGAGGTTGCAGTCGTGAGTGGAGTTTATTGGCGCTGTTAGAGTTAACATCAAATGTCTTGTACATTTAAGTTTGTAAATTATAAAGTGTGTGTGCATTTCTGCGAATTGATAAACGTTTATAAAGGCACTGAGTGACTATTTAATTCTGTTGTTGCTGTACATTTTAAACAAATAAAGAGTTGTTACAATTTTAAACTACTAAAACTGCTTTTTATTTGCAATCAACAGAATCCGGTTTATTTAAAGGAAATAAACCACGTTTTTAAAAGGTGAAAACGTAACAATACTTATATCTACAATATATGAAATAAATTCAAAATATTAAAATCTTGAAATCAGGATTCCATTGTGGTGGTCACTAGATTCAAATTACCCAATTTTTGTCACCCCAAATAAAATTGTTCAGCAACAACATAAACAATCGATTGTTCAGTTTGAATAATTTGATTAGCAATGACTACGATTATCACAACCAAAGTATTATCTCCGTGCGTTACAAATAGATACATTTTTATTAAAAACAGGAAAATTTCTATGCCTAGTAGGTCGGCTTAATACAAATTGTTACTGTAAGTTCATAAAGGAATTATGAAGATGCTTAACATGTCCTAGGCAGAAGTCAATTTATCCTACATGGAATATAAAGACACGCTAGTTTACCTCGAATATGTAGATTTCTCTTTTCATTGACCCAAAATTATAAAATTTAAGTCAGCCAAGTAATTAGACATTAGTGAAAATTACTATTGACTTCTGTAGTAGTCACAAAGTTAATTCGGTAACCAGTGCAGTGGTGCCTAAGGGTGACAGTTACCAGGACATCTGGGTAATAAAATTGTTTACAGAACAGCTGGGAATATTTGTGTTATGTTTTATAAACAATACACCATTGAAAAACTAGAACATTGTTAATTTGCTACATTTGAACTATGACACGAACCATTTCTTAAGCTATTTATTGTATAATATGTTTGTTAGCTTTGACTCCAGTTTTACCTATTTATAAGTAAAGTAAAATGTTTTAAAGAAATTCCCTATTGAATTCTATTTTCTTTCAAAATTATTAACAAAATTAACAAATAACTGTTAACAAAATCTTACACTTATCAATTGACATGCATAAGATCAAGATGTTTGTAGTTTCCTTAATAAATTTACATAAATTTTACAGAAAATTTTGCAAAACTTAACAAACAGAAACAACAAAACAACACTAAAACACAAACAAATAATTCTACTGCTGCATTTATTCATTCATTCACTCGTTCATTCATCTGTCTGACATATTCTCTCATTGTTGGAAACTTCATCGAGAATGATAACAAAAACGTTTTTGACAATTACAATAATTATAAAACATAAAATTTATTGTCAGATAAATTTTAATTGCATGAAATTTGTTACAATTTATCCAGCATTCAAAGACAGTAGGCACTTTTTGGATGATTGTATATGTGTGTGTTTAAATGCCTTCTGTAACAACTGTCATGATGACAGTTAGAAAGAGGTAGTAAGAGCAAGGAGATTAAATAAAACCACAATATTCTCATTATATCCTGCAGCACTATTTACACACATACATAGATACATAACAATTTCTTTGTTGATTTACTTTTGTATATGTATGCGTCTATGTGTGTGTGTATATATAATCTGTTTGTATGTGTAAACATTATTATTAATTTGCTAGATACTCTTGCATACATAAGTACAGCTACTGCTTACACACACACATATACATACACATTTAAATTACTTATGTTTAATGTTTTAGAACACATCCTTGCAGCAAAAGTACAATTAATCTTTACTTTCATTGAAATATACATACATAAATACAGTACAATATTTGCTGTTGCTGTATTTAAACAGTACCCTTCAGTTGTAATAGTGACAATGTTTGGCTTTTAAATCAGTGTTTTTCTGTAATGTTTAATTAGTTGGCTGTCACCAAATTTATATATATTTTTGGGTTCATATTAGAAAAAAGTAGTTATTTTTCTCACAAGATTCAATTGGGACTTAGTGTCCCTTTGAAATCCGAATTTGTAAAAAATAACACAAAAAATTAAGTTTAAATCAAAAAATGGCCCCACAGGAAATAATAGAGAGCTTTAAAATCGCACGACCTTGGATGGCAATTGTCAAGTTAATTTCTAGCATATTTTGATTTCCATAAATTAATGGTTGCGGGCACCTTATGGCACGTAGCGCCATCCTGCTGAAGCCACATATTGCCCGGATCAATGTCATCCATATTTTCAAACAAAAAATCATCGATCATGGAGCGGTAACGATCTTCATTGCTGTGGTATACTTATATAGATCAGCTGTGGTATATATAGATCAGCAGATACAACTTTTTGAATATAAACACTCATTATATCGCATGGTCTATTGCTGTTTTTTGTCCCTTATGTCCTTAGGTATAAGTAACCAGATGGTTAATGTGTGCATTTTCAAAGACAAAGTTATTTTGTCCGACTATCCAGCAAAAAACAACACTAGCTTACAAGGTTCTTGTTAATGATTACGTCTACTAAGGACGTTAATCAGAACGTCTATCAAAATAATATTGAAAAAACCAATAGATAGCGTGTCTTTTGAACGCGGTTTTTGTTTTTAATAACTTAGTTAACAACAAAGTTTTTTTTTTCTTCGAAAATGTTGAATTTTGTGCCAATAAAGCGTCATATTCGGGAAGTTTTGCTTTACTTCTTTAATTTGAAACAAGTAAGAGAGCTATATTCGGCTGTGCCGAAGCTTATAAACCCTTCACCAAATTATAATTTAAAATAAAATTAAAAATTTTTTTTTTCGAAATTTTTTTGAAAGATTTTTTCAATTTTTAAAAAAAAAAGAAATTTTTTTTGTTTAATTTATTAGTGAAAAAATTTAATTTATTAGTAAAAAAAAAAGTTTTTTGTGAAAAAATTCGGGTTAAAAAATATTTTTTCGGATTTTGACCCATTGTAGGCCCAACTTACTATAGCCTTATATACATCGTAGCAATGGACTTTGAAATATCTATCATTAGATATCCACATTGTCTATATTTATGATTTAGTAATCGACATATAGGTCAAAAATAGGCCAAAAATAGAGGATGTCTCGGATTTTTGCTCATATCTCCCTTATTTATTGACGGATTTTGCTGATTTTAAATAGGAAACTTCTCGAAAGTATGTCTGACAGAATTATTGAAGATTTGGATCCCAAAGATATCTGGGGTCTTCAGAAATTTGATTTCAACAGACAGACAGGCGGACATGGCTAAATCGACTCCGCTATCTATAACGATCCAGAATATATATACTTTATAGGGTTGGAAAATTATATTGTGGAAATTACAAACGGAATGACAAACTTCACGATGGTGAAGGGTATAAAAAGTGGCGCGGAAGTGCAACGATTGCTCACAATAGCTTATGGTGGATGTGTTCAATTGGTTTCAACGTGCGACAGATGGTTTGTTCTGTTCAGATGTAATGATTTTGACACGAAAGACAAAGATCCCCCAGGCCAGCCAAAAACGTTTGAAGATAAAGAATTAGAGATATTTCTCCATGAAGATTGTTATCAAACTCAACAAGAGCTTGCTAAATCATTGGGAACTACACTAGCAACAGGATTCATCCAAAAGCAGGGAAATTGTATACCCTACGTATTGATGATTAGAGACCTTGAAAGTCGATTTTGTATGTCTGAATTCCACCCAATCATTACTTGCGATGAAAATAGGATCCATTACTATAACCAGCCGAATCACCACCAAAGCTAAATATCCATGGCGCTAAGGTAATGCTGTATATTTTGTGGGACCATATGGGTTCTATCTATTATGACATGCTGAAATGAACGCAAATGATTCGTTTGAAGCGAGCATTGGCCGAAAAACGCCCAGATTATGCGGTCAGACATGAAACCGTAATATTCCTTCATAACAACGCTAGGCCACATGTTGCCATACCTGTTGAAAACTATTTAGTATGAAGTGGTTGGGAAGTTTTTCCCCTTCCGAATACTATTTGTTTCGATCGATATAGAACGCTCTCTCTTAGATAGGCTTCACTTTAGAACAGATTATCCGAAATTGACTTGATTCGTTCTTGGCTTTAAAGGCGAGGTTAGAGAGTTAGTTAGGGAGCTAGTGTGATAAGTGATAAGACTACTTGTAAACAGATACCAGTCTGCATATATGACAACTAGATATGTAACTGAGAGCCAAAAACCTAAGTCTGTTGTCAAAAACCTAATTGATGAAAATGTATTGCTATGTATTTTGTATCACCCCTATGTGCTAAAAGAGAATAATTTTTTCCATTGATATTTCTCTCTCCTTCCACTCTAGGTATATTTCTCAGGGACCGTAAATAACGGTTAAAAGTATTTAAAAGTATTTTTTTTTAATTATGTTGAATAATAACTGTTTTAGATGGATTTTTATTTTTAAAATCACCAAATAACTGTTATAAAATAACATTTTTGATATCACTTATAACCGTTGCGGTCCCTGATATTTCTCTATGTCAGTCTGTCTTTTTGTAATGTATGAATTCCGCTTAGGGCACAAACCCGGGAAAACAACTAGTTACGAAGCTAAATCGATAACCAGTGGTGACATGGGCAGACAACAATCAAGACTGCTGGGTAATGAGAAGCTTTGAAAGAATCAATTCCCTGATCTTTCCAACCTAATAATATTGTTACGTTTTTACCTTTTTAAATACGGGGTTTATTTCCTTTAAATAAACCAGATACTTTTGATTGCAAAATAAAAGGCAGTTTTAGTAGTTTAAAATTCGTAACAGCTCTTTAATTATTTAAAATGTACACCAACAACAATTCAAATAGTCACTCAGTGTCTTTGTACACGTTTATCAATTCGCAGAATGATAATGTACAAACACACATGTACACGACAGTTGATGTTAACTCTAACAGCGCCTATGATAAACTCAACTCACGACTGCAAACTCTGTCACTATTTATATACGCGCCATCTTTCGCGAATCTTCTACAATGCTCTTAACGGACAAAACTCATATGTTCGAATTCCAGAGCCTTCGATGTCATTGCCAGCAGCCCAAACATTTAGTGGTGCCATACTTACAAACAACGTCAATGATGGACGTGCCTTCAAACATGATGAATGCTGCAGGCAGTCGTTACAGACTGATTTCATCAGTCAGGCACAACTAGGCTGATTCATTTAGAGTTTCATTTAACGTTAAATAAAACACTGAAAATATAAATGAATGTCCGAATCTTTATTATGATTCGACAGAACAATATCTATAAATACATTTTAAACATAATTTCAATCAAATATTCGGGACTACACTGTAGTCCAGGCGCGGATTCGGGGCGGATGAAAAAAGGAAATTTCCACCCTCAAAACCGAAAAGTTTTAAAAAAGAAAAATGTAAAATAAATTTTACTTTATTTACCCCCTCTCCTTCCCACCAAATGGTTGACCTGGATGCGTGCTTGCTGCAGGTGGTCCATTCGGAATTTTTTAATACTCTTTTCAGCATTTATACCGGTAACTGGCGAATTACTATCTATGACTTCACACAAACCCAAATCCAGAGCCAGCCAGTAGACAGGCTTTGCTGCTCCCCAAAATGATTTCTATCTACATTAAGCCATTGTTTATTTCTCACAAGTCATCGTAAGTGTTTAAATTCCTTTAAAAACTGACACTGCTTAAAGCCCGTACAGTATATAGCAAATTTGTCTACATAGTTTATGTGTAAATCTCAAAACTAACTTATGCTCTAATTAATCTTTTATACCAAATAAAAGAAGCAAAAAGTAGAAAAAAAAAAAAACTTTTACTAACTTATTATTTAAATGAAGACATATTGTGTGTATAAGTGAACATGAAAATGTGTTCACATCACACAGATACAACCCCCACCAGACTACACAGCAACAGCAACAACAACAATAACAACAACCAAACTCTCGAAACATGAAACAACTATCAGCAACATCATTATGCTCATCAACAGTTGCTCTAATGTATTTTGTTGCTCCTGTTGAGATTAATGTTTCAGGGTATGTATGTAGATAGGTATGCCGTGTGTCGTTTGCTCTAAACAGTGGAATCTGGAGTATAATAGAATTTGCAATTAACTTGTTCTATATAAAATGTTAAAAGTCAACTTGATAAATTTTCAAGGTCAAAGGTCACAGATTTTTTGCAATAGCATATCTCGCTGATTATCAGTGCTACGAGTTTTTTTTTTAACTTTTAGAGTATAACATTTTGGTTTCAGATAATTTTTGCTTAACATTAACGGATATCCAATTTCCTTTTGACCTTCAATGAAGACTTTAAGAGTATTTCGCATTTTGTGTCTCTCATAGCAATGTTTAAATTTCTCCTTCCAACGTTATTCTACTGTAGAAATACATATTTATGTAAATGAAATAAATTTTAGACAGGTAGTTAGTTGTTATGCCCATAATACATGTACAGATTCCTGCTTGCTTGAATCTAGCTGGTATTGTTAATATTCCATATACAGCTTCTGCTGCTGCTGCTGCTGCTATGGGGTTTTGTTTGTGTATTTCTGCGTACTGATTTAAGTTCCATTAGTTGCAGCAGCATCTAATTCATGTTTTAAACTTATTAAAATTTCAAATTCCTTTTGTTTTTAGCAGAGTCATGTCATCGTTGTTTGTTGGAAAATTTTTAGCTGTTTGTCTAAACTGTCACAAAAACACAATTCCCTGATCAAATTTCTCATATAAATTATTTTTAAGCTTGTTTAATTATTAAATATTGCAATTAACTAGTAAGTAGTTTCTTTTTAGCAAGGAACTGTTTGAATTAGAAAGTGTTATAACAGCATTTGTTTACACAAAAAAGATTTTTTTGTTTACACTAATGTTCAATAACTGAGAATAAATTACAGATATCTTATTAAAGCCAAAAACCGCGTTCAAAAGATACGTCACAAATGTCTTTTCACTTGGCTGACTCCAATTTATATATTTTGGTCATTTGACACGTATGTGCTCTTTGTAGTGCAGATAGAAGATAATTGGTTACCTTATACATCCCAGGTAATCTAGCGTAAAGACAATTGTCACTTAAGTGTCTCTACGTAATCTGGAGCGTTGTCACTTTAAACGTTTTGCGAATAATTCGTTTAAACTGGTTTTATACAAATTGTGTTGATATTGTTAAGTTTTTACCTTTTAAAAACGGAGTTTATTTCGTTTAAATAAACCGGATACTTTTGATGGCAAATAAAAGCAGTTTTAGTAGTTTAAAATTGTAACAACTCTTTATTTATTTTAAATGTACATCAACAACAATTCAAATAGTCACTCAGTGTCTTTTTACACGTTTATTAATTCGCAGAAATGCACTCACACAGTTTATAATGACAAGCTCAAATGAACACGACAGTTGATGTTAACTCTAACAGCGCCTATGATCAACTCCACTCACGACTGCCACTATTTATACACGCACCATCTATCGGGAATCTTCTACAATACTCTTAACGGACATACTAGTACATTCGAATTCCAGAGCCTTCGATGTCATTGCCAGCAGCCCAAACATTTAGTGTTGCCATACTTACAAACAATGCCTACAACCACATGCTACTGATGGACGTGTTCATAAAGATGATGAATGTTGCAGGCGGTCGTTGCGGATCGTTAAATTCAAATCGCTATTGCACATTCGTAACAATATAATTCTCATACAGTTAATTTTTATTTTTGCTTAAGTATGCTGATATCCCATGTAACATAGCGTGAAGTAATAGTCACTTTAGTGTCTCTTAGTAACCTAGTGAAGTCACTTTAAACGTTTATTTTGTACTACACTTCAGAAAGTAGTTATTTTACCCACCAGAAGCAATCTATTGGAGAGTTGGCGAAGAAAGTTTTTTTTAACCCTTTGAGGACCACGGGGACACCGACACAAAAGTATTGAATAACTAAATAAAGAAAAAAAAGTAATAGAGCTATATTCGGCTGTACCAAATCTTGTATACCCTTCACCAAATTATACTTTAAAATAAAAATTTTAAATATTTTTAGGTAAACAAAATTAATTTCTTTTTTTAAAAACTTAAAAAAAAAAAATTTTCAAAATTGTTTTTTAAACTTTAAAAAATATTTTTTTTTTTTAAATAGTTTTCAAAAAATTTTAGATTATAAAATATTTTTTTTAAAATAGTTTTAAAAAGTTTTTTTTTTATTTTTTTTTTTTCAAAATTTCTTTTTTAATTTTTAAAATTTACTAGTGAAAAAAGTTTATGAAAAAAAATTCGGATTAAAAAATATTTTTCCCGATTTTAACCCATTGTAGGTCCAAATTACTATAGCCTTATATACATCGTTGCAATGGACTTTAAAATATCTATCATTAGATATCCATATTGTCTATATTAATGACTTAGTAATCGAGATATAGATCAAAAATAGGCCAAAAATCGAGGTTGTCTCGGTTTTTTTCTTATAATCAGCCATTTGTGGGCCGATTTTAAATAGCAACCGAGCCGGAAGAATTCCCTATATATTGATGTATGAATCAAGTTTGTAAGTTATTTGGGGTTTTCAGAAAATTGATTTCAACAGATCTAGAATATATATACTTTATAGGGTCGGAAAATTATATAGTGAAATTACAAACGGAATGACAAACTTATATATACCATCTCACGAAGGAGAAGGGTATAAAAATCGATTGTGTTAGTGCAAAAGTACTCTGTAAGATTGTTGCAGAACAAAATTGTGACCTCGGAACAAATTGATTTCGGCAGACAGACAGACGGACATGGCTTAATCGACTTCGCTATCTGTTTTTTTAAAGTTTTTTCCAATTTAAAAAAAAAATTATTTTATTGGTGAAAAAAATTTATGACAAAAAAATTTTTTTTGTGAAAAAAAATTCGGGTTAAAAAAAATATTTTCTCGATTTTGACCTATTGTAGGTCCAACTTTGAAATATCTATCATTAGATATCCATATTTTGTATATTTATGACTTAGTAATCGAGATATAGATCAAAAATAGGCCAAAAATAGAGGTTGTCTCGGATTTTTGCTCATATCTCCGTTATTTATGGACGGATTTTTCTGATTTTAAGCATGTCTGACAGAATTATTGAAGATTTGTATCCCGAAGATATCTGAGGTCTTCAGGAAATTGATTTCAACAGACAGACGGACATGGCTTAATCGAGTCCGCTATCTATAAGGATCCAGAATATATATACTTTATAGGATCGGAAAATTATATTGTTGAAATTACAAACGGAATGACAATCTTATATATACCCTTATCACGAAGGTGAAGGGTATAATAATGGGTTGAAAATTGACAGTTTTATTAGTACTGTGTTCAAGAATTGTTCAAAAATTAAAATAACTAGTCACGTAGCTATTAAAGTAACTGGATCCCAACCTAAATGATGAGAAAAATTACTAGTTCGTGACTGTCTCCTAGAACTGCTGGGGAATAATAACTTAAGACCTTGGAAGCATCGAAAATCCAAAAAATGACAACCTAATATAGTACCTACATACATATAATAATCCTTTTTCCAGCTAATATTTGTTACAACTAAAACAAAAACAAAAGAAGAATGAAAACAGCATTTAAAACCTCCAAATTTTTAAATGTCAATTATCAACATACAACTTGAAGTTTTAAGAACTTAATCTTACATACTTCAAAGTTATCTTTGTTTATCTGTGTCTCTCTCTCTCTCTCTCTCTCCTTGTGTACTCGTAAATTAATTTCTTAAAATTGTTGTTGCTGTCTTGCTAAGTTCAAACCTGTATCACGTTTCATGACAACAACTAACGAAATATAAAAAAATAATCCTTGACATTACAATGACGCACATTTAAGAACAATTCAGATGCACACACTTACTTGGAGAAAGAGAGGGAGAAATATCACACACCACACTATTTGCGGTTTGATGTTGCACAAAAAATACATATTAGATGTGGTAAAATACAGCAGAGTTTAAAAGTCATGAATATAAAATATGCATTCTCTTTAATTTACGAACAGATACCATATTATTACAACTCTGGTTTCAATTATAGAATCTGACAGATCCCAAATACATCCGATATAAAATAATGTTAAACATTGATGCAGTCTCAGACCCAAATATACAAAACTGTGTAAAAGATTAAATATTTGTCAATCCCATGTCATAATTAAATATTTAATAAATTTAAAATGATTTCATTCATATAAAGACTGACTGAACATGTCATTTCAATATACATAGAAGCATCCATCCAAAGAAAGTAATGCACCCCATAATGTACATATGTAGACGAAAAATTAATGAATTTCTTTATCTAGAGTTTTAACAAAAAAAAAAAAAGAAAAAGCAGCAACCACAAAATA
This sequence comes from Calliphora vomitoria, assembly GCA_942486065.2. NCBI lineage: Eukaryota > Metazoa > Arthropoda > Insecta > Diptera > Calliphoridae > Calliphora > Calliphora vomitoria. The sequence goes on from OW818032.2 coordinate 8,040,352, forward strand.
AAAAGTACCAACAATTCGCTTTACAGTCTTCTGTGAAACTTGAAAATTGTGCAAGAAGATGTGACAAGTTTTTTCGTTTTGTTTTTCACAATGTTTGCAGTGAAAATGTGATGAATCAATTGTTTGTTGGTTGCTGCATGCATGTTGCAAGTATGCTTTATGTTGTGTTGCCAGTCGGTCTGAGTTTTGTGCGTTTGTCTATCTGACGTCTGTATGTTTGTCTGTCTGTCTGTTTGTCTTTCCAACTGTTGTTCTTCTAAACTTGCACTTGAGTCAAATATGCCCGCACTTTGTACACATATATTTCCTTATACTGCTCTGCATTGTAATATCGTGTTGGGATGTGTACAAAAATGAATGAGTTTTTTTTTTTTTTTTTTGTTTTTTCCACAATTGTCGTCATCATTGAATTGTCGCGTCTATTTTTCTTTACTTCTTTCTACTTTCAAGAGCTGAATTCCTTTATTATTTTCATTTTTATAAAGTTCTTTTTCAGTTTTTCTTCAGTTTTTTTTTTTTCTATTTTTTCTTTTTTTGCATTCATGTCTGCTGTTATAGCTCAGTTGTAATTAAAGATAACTGTGCTGCATGTACTCACTCTATGCTGTTTGAATTCTTATTTTTCCACGTTCATTCACTTGTTTATTCATTCCCCAGTTACAGCTACATCTTACAGATCCAGATACTTATGCTCGTAATCATTATACAAAAAAAAAAATCAACATACTTTTCTTGTCATTAAACCAGGTTCTTCATTCCTTTCTTTCTGGCGGTATTTCTCCTTTATGATAAAACAAAAACAACAAACTACTCATACATCCTGCTTTTGAAGTAAAATTTCTATGAGAAATTAAAAAAAAGAGCTTTAATCGCTTAAATGCATTAGACAAATAACTACAACTTCAAAATCACTTTAATCGCTTAATTGCTTTAGACAAATATTCAACTCCAAAAAATGTTTCGTGCAAAAATTTTGAAACTTAGTTCAATTAACAGATTATAGATAGTATTGTTACGAATGTACAATGACGATTTAAATTCAACGGTCTGTAACGACTGCCTGCAGCATTCATCATGTTTGAAGGCACGTCCATCAGTAGCATTTGGCATTGTTTGTAAGTATGGCAACACTAAATGGTTGGGCTGCTGGCAATGACATCGAAGGCTCTAGAATTCGAACATACGAGTTTTGTCCGTTAAGAGCATTGTAGAAGATTCCCGAGAGATGGCATGTGTATAAATGGAAATGAAATGGAAATGAAACTTCAAGAAACATTTAGAGTCAATAACGAGAAACTTCTAGCTAAAGTTCGGGAAATTTCTAAAGTAAACAACAAGAAGCTGTTAGCTGTAGTTAAAGAAATGTCCAGAGTAAACAACGATAAACATCTAGTTGAAGTTCAAGAGATTTCTAAAGTCAACAACGAGAAACTTCGTGCTGAGGTTAAAGCTGAAGTAAAAGAAACAATTCAACATTTAGCTGCGAATCAACAAGCATTACAAGAACCAACTTTAAAAAGAGCCAACACTGAGGGAGAGGATTTGGTATGGGCCCGTGAGATAGAGGAGGATTGTGTAGATGTGAAAAGTGGCCATGTAACGATGTAGGGCCTCGTTAAACAGTGCAACGACGAAATGCTTCCAGTTGGAATGCTTGGAACTGTCCCACAGTGAAAAGATCATCAGGACAGGTTCCGAGATGGGTGAATGTGCTTCAGCAGAGCCAGTGAAAAATTCTGAAGAAGATACTGCCAATGAATTCACCAAAGAAATGCATGAGTTCGTTCGGAGACGAATTAAAATGACCAGCGACCAAATAAAAACCTGAGATAGCCCACAACATAGTAAAGGTTTGTCTTCCAAACTACAGAGTCACTGGAAAGGACTACATAGTAGAGTGGTTAAGAGGTTGGATGACATGATCTATTGAATACGGAAATGTGGAAAACCCATATCGGGTATTAAGTTTGAACATCTAAAACGTGTAGCTGCCCACTGTAGAGGTGAGTCTGTGCCTATTCGGGACGAACAGGCTTAAGTGGGGGACAGTGTTTATTTAAAGGAAATATACCACGTTTTTAAAAGGTAAAAACGTAACAGTATGTTATTAAGTAAATAAATTGAAAGTTTCGTTGTTTGTTGAGAAGAATTTGTTGTCTATATCGTCTAGTTTGGACTATAGTATAATCTAGACAATATCGCCAAGTCTGGACTATATCGTCTAGTCTAGACTTTATTGTCTGGACTATATCGTCAAGGCTAGACTATATCGTCTAGTCTAGACTATATCATCTAGTCTAGACTATATCGTCTAGTCTAGACTATATCGTCTAGTCTAATCTGTATCGTCTAGTCTAGTCTATATCGTCTAGTCTATCGTCTAGTCTATATATTCTAGTCTATACTATATCCTCTAGTCTAAACTATATTGTCTAGTCTAATCTATATCGTCTAGTCTATATAGTCTAGTTTAGTCTATATCGTAAAGTCTATACTATATCGTCTAGTCTAATCTATATCGTCTATTCTATACTATATCTTCTAGTCTAGAATATATAGTCTAGTTTTGTCTATATCGTGTAGTCTAGACTATATCGTCTAGTCTAGTCTAAACTATATCATCTAGTCTAATCTATATTGTCTAGTCTAGTTTAGTCTATATCGTCTAGTCTAGTCTATATCGTCTAGTCTATATATTCTAGTCTAATCTGTATCGTCTAGTCTTATCTATATCGTCTAGTCTATATATTCTAGTCTAGTCTAATCTATATCGTCTAGTTTAGTCTATATAGTCTAGTTTAGTCTACATCGTGTAGTCTATACTATATCGTCTAATCTATAGACTATAACGTCTAGTCTAGACTACATCGTCTGGTAGATGTCGTCTATTCTTTATCGTCCATTTTATGTCATCTACTCTATGTCGTCTTGTCTAGACTATGTCATCCGGTCTAGTCTACATTAATTCTGTGCCTTTTCTATGTCTAGTCTATGTCACAGTACATTTTAAAATATTCTTTGCATTCGTTCATCTTCAGAAAGTAATTTAGTGTGTGTTATTATAATTTATTTTAAATTGATGAATACATTTCTTTGAGCGTAAATGATTTTCTTTTGATTGAAGTGTCTTATTTATTTATTTTTCGTTGCTTTAAACATTTTATATCATCATATTTTTCTGTTTATTGTTTATACGATATTAAACTGCCGACAGTAAGTATTGTTTTGTTCTTCCAAGGCAAAAGAATTGATTTGAATGTAAAAATTTTTTTTATCCATAAAATGTATCCATCCATTCAGGCATACAAAGTGAGCCCTTTTGCGCCTGGTTTTGTTTTACTACTCATGTTTATGACTTTAATGGTTTATGGCCAGTCAGCATGTGCTGGTGAAGCGAGGATTGTTTGATGAGTATCACATTTAGTCTAATTTTCTCAATCTCTTTTCTCAATTTTTAATCATGACGATATAATACTCACAGTTATCATGCACAAATTATTGTATATTAATAAGTTGATATTAAGAAAATGAGGCTTAAACTTATTAATTTTTGTTGTAAATATCTTAAATACTTATGATTTTTTTCAGACGACCCTCGTTTTAATAACTTGTTTTATATTATTTTTTTTTTTTTGTTTAATATTTTTATTTTATCTAGACTGCCATGGCGTGGCATGCCAGTTCACATTATCCATCCGAACAAACAAACAAAAAAACGAGCCACTAACATCCTTTAGCATTCCTTCTTCAGTATACTACAATCTTTACTAAAATCATTGTTGTTGGGTTTTCTGCTGTCGTTCTCAGTTTTTTTTTTTAATTTTTTGAAAACAATCTTCTAAATTGCCATCTTTAGGTGAAGTTAAAAGCAAAGACTGCTCGTATGTAGTCTTTAGTTATGAACAAAAACTTTTTTACCTTCATTATTTTAAAGGGTTCTTTCTAATGTTTTGTTGTTGTTGCTGTTTGTTGTGGCGCTCATATTTGACGGCGCAACATACTCGCATGTATCCTCCATATTTGAGTTTATAATATTGTATTTTTATATATTTTTTTATTTTTTACATTTTTGGTCTTAATTTTCATTTATGGCTGGTGTGGTTGGTAACATTTGTTCTTAATGTTTTTTTTTCTTTCTATTTTTATATCCAGTTTCTCTTCATCCTTATTAAGTTGTTTAATATTTCTCTCGTAATGGTTTTGAGCCACTTTGTTTTTGTTGGTTTTAGTTTTTTCACTTACTTTATAACCTGACATTGAAATAAATATCACATGTTGTACCTAGTTGGTTTTGTAAATAAGTAATGGTACTTTTTTTTTTTTGTTAAAGATATAAGGTACTTACATTGCTTGTACCAATAGTTTTCTACATTTCTATACTTTGGACAACTTGCTGAATTTTTCCTGTTGACATTTAACTAAAAGTATGGGTAAAAAAAGTTCAATTTATACCTTTAAATAGGTACCTTTCTCTTAAAGACCGACCTACAGGCACTTGCTCAACTTCTGTATATAACCCACCATGTGTGTGAAATATTTATTGTTATTACTTATGTATTGTTTATAAAATTTCTAATAAATTCATTTTAAGGGAACTAAAAGGGTCAAAGTGTTGTAATAAATTAACAACAATACAACACCTTACAAAACTTTTAAACTTGCTGCAAACTAGAAACTATTTATAGTTTGCTGGTGTAAAAATAGAATTGTACAAGGTGCATGTAATAGTGTTTTGTTTTATAGTTAATTGGCTGGAAAGAATTTTAAATGTTATTAGAGAAAATGTTGGAATGTTTCATCAATATACAATATAAAATTATTTCTATAGCTTCTTTCTTTCTCTCTATGGAAGGGAAGTTAACGAAATAATTGTAAATTATTTATTTATTTTAATAAGTTTGGCATTCCCTTTGTAATTTCTACAATATTAACTAGAAACCCTATAAGGTGAATATGTAATTAAGTGCGATGGCTGTCTGTTTAACGAACCCCCCAAGAATCTCGTGGAATCAAATGTAGTATCAATATTGTTACGTTTTAATCTTATTAAAACGTTGGTTAATTTTCTTTTAATAAACCGGATACTTTTGATTGCAAATAAAAATCAGTTTTAGTAGTTTAAAATTTGTAACAACTCTTTGTTTATTTGAAATGTACAACAACAACAGTTCAAATAGTCACTCAGTGTCTTTATACACATTTATCAATTCGCAGAAATGCATATACACTTTATAATGTACAAACTTAAATGTACAAGACAGTTGATGTTAATTCTATCAGCGCATATGATAAACTTACTCACGACTGCTAGCTCTGCCACTATTTATACACACGCTATCTTTCGGGAATCTTCTACAATGCTCTTAACGGACAAACTAGTATGTTCGAATTCTAAAGCATTCGATGTCAATGTTAGGAGCTTAAACATTAAGTGTTGCCATACTTATAAACAATGCTAATAACCGCATGCTATCAACATTGTTGATAAGTAGAAGCTTCTACTGATGAACGTGTTTATAAACATGATGAATGCTGCAGACAGTCGTTACAAACCGTTAAATTGAAATCGCTATTGCAAAATCGTATCAATATATCAAATATATTCTAAATGACTGAAAAAAACAAAAAACCATGAATACCTCGATTATCTCTTATACTACTTTGTGTTGATTTATCGAAGCCCTTATATCAAATAAATTGTTGATCATTTTTTATTGAAAATCAGCAAAATCATTCTATAAATGGCTGAGAAATATACAAAAAGCGTTTGCCTATATTACAGATACTGCTGTACATTAGTGTGTCCCAAAAAATTTTTTTTTTTTTTTATTTTCAGGGGTGCTCAAGCTTAATTTAAAAGCTTATAGGGTAAAGTATTTTTGAGATTTTATTCAGATTTTTCGGAAGAGGTTTGGAGGTCGCTCAAGTATAATTTTTGTCAAAAATCGGGTTTCTTGGCCTTTTTTTAGTTTTCTTTATAACTTTGTCAAAACCCACGATTTTCTTTAATTTTGAGGAAATATTTTAAAAGAAAAACGTCCAAGGTTTAAAATTTTTATGAAAATGAAAAAAACTAACAAAGAAAAATCAATTAATTCTTAATAATTTAGTAATTTGCTTATACCATTCCTGAGTTATACCAGTTTTCAGCTTTGTAGTTTATGATATTATTATAACCTATAGTAATTTGGACCTACAATGGGTCAAAATCGGGAAAAATATTTTTTAACCCGATTTTTTTTTTACCAAAAAAAAATTTTTATCATAAATTTTTTTTCACTTGTAAATGCAAAAAAAAAAAAAAATTTAAATTAAAATAAATTTTTGAAAAAAAAATTTTGAAAACAATTTTGAGAAAAAAATTTTAAATTTTGAAAAAAAAAATATTTTGTTTACATTAAATATTTAAAATTTTTATTTTAAAGTATAATTTGGTGAAGGATATATAAGATTAAGATTCGGCACAGCCGAATATTGCTGTCTTACTTGTTACATGTTCAAACTATTGGTGCATGTAACTTTTTCTAGGTACTAGATAACTTTTAGCAAGTTATTTTGATTTAATTCTAAATTTCATAGCAAAAATAGGAGATATTTAAAAAAAAATCGTCCCTCCATAGGTCTGCTCATTCGGATCATACTTGGATTTTTGGCTATTTGTTTAAAAAATGTGAGACCCGAGGTGGCGTGTAATTTTGCTAATTAAGCGTAAAGAGGTTTATTTACAACTTTTGTATCTTTGGTGACCCCCACTGAAATTTTCCGGCAAACATTTTTGTAGAATATATTAATCCTTAAATGTCCTTGTTGAAAGGACTTTTTTGATTTTCTAGAAATAAGGGTCAAATTGACCCCCAAAGTGAGGTAATACAGGGTTAATATCTTCCACAAAAATGATCCCCATAAAATTCGACAATATAACTCTGACAATAAGAATTCTCTCAGACATAAACTTACAACATTTTTTTCAGTTAGTATAATGCTACCTCGATCAAAAAATGAAAAATTCATACTAGCTGGACTATAAGTTTTTTCTACAAAAATTATCTACTCCACAAGCCCTCTCATTTGGTCGCTATTCTGTTCCAAAAATGCTGTTGGACAGTGTTATTATAAAGCAATTAAGAATTTGCAAGTCATTTTGTGAGACAAATGTTACTTTATTACTATATATTTTTTACTGCTCAAACATCATTCCGTGGCGCCATTTCTATTGGGGCTAGGTGAAATCTTGGACGTTTTCAATACCAAAAAGCCTTATCAACAGAGAGTATTTGTGGAAAAGTTCAGCCAGCTAGCTCGTTTCATTTGGGCCCATCGTGTTTGCAACCGATAGACAGACAGACGGACTGACATAGCAAGATCGTCTTTGAATATTATGAGCACCCAGAATATATATACTAATGTGTGTTTACGACAAATATTTTGATGTGTTACAAACGGAATGACAAAATCAATATACCATCCTCAGTATAGGTCTTCTTAAATATAAATGTATTTATTGTCTCAGATTCTACCCAAATTACCCTTCGAGAGACAAGTTTTATCAATAAGTATTTGTTGACCGAACATTCTTCCTCTTAAGTTCACAAATTCTGGACAATGACCGCTAAGTTTCTCAGTTGTCTCTTCTTCTCCACTTCGTCATTGCACGCAGCCTTTGAGCGTGAAGCTCAAAGGAATAATAATGGGATCTAACTTAAGTGGTCCCGGATTGTATATTCAGTTTCCAATTTTAACTTAATTGGTCAATTCACAAGGTCTCTTATCAGTCATATTGTCATAATGTCCTTATATATCACGACTCGGCGGCTCGGCTTAACCGACTCTTAGGCAATCGGCGTTGGTCTCTACTGGTTCGTTACGATAACACAATAAACATAGCATAGAAAGCAGTATTATTTTAGGACATTTTTTGCTTGAAGAACAATAAAAACCATTGTGAAATATTTTACATTATTGAGAGGTTTTGTCTTAGATTTACTCGCAGGGATGTCATTCTAATAATAGTTTTAGTGAAGATTCCTGTACTTCCGAGATTCCATTCTAAAAAGTTTTAGCGCAGATTCTTGTACGTACGAGAATAATTTGGAATATTTGCCCGTAACTGCCACCTCCACATTATACGCCAAAGTAATTGGCTGGTCTTATCCATGACTTTCAGCAAGTTACAAGGAATGAAATCAAATCGGTCCAAATATAGCCGAAATATAAGTGTAAACCAGTAAAAACTCACTGTACAATAGATGATTTTATGAACTACGTATTTAATTTTCAATTTATTTATTTAAAATAAAAGAAAAACTAGTTTCTTTTATTTTTTCACACAAACTAACAGCATTTCATTTTCTTTCCCAGAAATTTTTATAGATTATTTGTTCTTCACATTTTTTTAAACATATAATAAATGTTTATTAAACAAATTTCTTAAGAAGCCATCCGAACAAAGTTTCAAAATTCCAGAGAATTTGAAAAAAAAACATTTCTTTCTAACAAATATTTAAACAAATTATATAAAATCAAATAAAATTATTCTTTGGAAATGAAATGCAGCTCTCTTAGTTTAAGATGTTTTTCATTAAGGCCACTTAAAATAATAAATCTGTTAGATGTTTAGAAACTTAAAGATTTTGAAAAATAAAATGTTGGGAAATTTTTCGAAATTATTTTTTCTTGTCAGATTTGTGCAGTACAAAAAATGACTAATGTGACCCCCTGCATACTAGCAGTACAGTACAGAGAGTCAGTGTCAGTGGCTGTGTCTGAGGGGTTGTGTGTGTGTTGTCATCGTCATTGTTGAGTGAGTGTGGTGCGGTGCGGTGGCAGTGTAAAATATTTATTTGATGTTGTTTTTTTGTTTCTTAGGGAAACAACATGTGTTGGGTTTGTTGGTTCCCCAACTGCCTGAAAGTAAAAACATCATAAATCTATGTATGAATTAAAAAGTGATTTGTTTTTAAATCTAAATGAAGCATCATTTAGTTTTTCTTTATACATATTTTTATTTTCCAACACACATGTGTTTGTTGTTGTCTGGTGACAGTGGCAGTGACAATGACAGTGACAGTGGTTGCAAAGAGTGTTTGTTCTTAAAATATACTTTAATATATAAACATTTATCTAAAGAGCAGAGCATTTTCTTAAAATTTTTCCTACAAACTCATAACACTGCAAATTGAAGCCTAAACAATAATACAAATAAATATATGAAAAAAAAAGAAATCATTAAACCAACTGTATAAAACAAAAAACTTTGAAACATCAAATAAAAACTTTTTTCTTTCTCCTTTTGATTGCGAAATTATAAATTAAAAAAAAATCATTCTCGCTGTTGAGTTTTACATGAGGATGATGATGATTTGTCTACAAAAACTTCCGTTAACATTGAATGGCAAACACATTTACAAACTACCGGTGGCTCTGTATAATGGACCCCCCTGGCTTGCTATTAAAGTTGAAGCCAGAATAAAAGCTGTTTTTATTTCACTGCATAAGCTGGGTATTTACTCATCCATTCCAACACCGGCATGTTGTTACTTGCTACTTGCTGCTTGCTGTATCAACAATAACTTTAATACTTTTAGCCTCTCTGGCACTCCATGTTTCCGAGTACTTACTCCATGACAGTGTGCATGGGATTTTATGTTGATACTTGTATGAGTTTGTTCTCTACTCCTGCCTCTGTGCTGTTGTATTTGCATGAAAAATGATATTTTTCAAGCAACATTTAAATTTTCCAACAAACTAATAAAATGTAAAATACCTTTGGGTGGTTTTGTCGCGCTGTAGCTGGTAATTTTTTTTTTTTGTTGTTTAACAGGGGAGTTACGAAAAGATATGTTATTGGGAATTTTGTAAATTGAAGTATTAATCACATTTGGTTTCAAAAGAAAACCTCATATTACTCCTAATCGATAATGGCTACCGTTACCGTTAGCCCCAAAATACCCTTTCAGTTCGATTACCGCTATTTTGTAAAATATTTTAAATTACGAGAATATCGTTACGAATGTGCAATAGCGATTCGAATTTAACGGTCTGTAACGACTGCCTGCAGCATTCATCATGTTTATAAACACAACCATCAGTAGAAGCTTCTACTTATCAACAATGATGATAGCATGCGGTTATTAGCATTGTTCGTAATTATGGCAACACTAAATGTTGAAGCTGCTAACATTGACATCGAAAGCTCTAGAATTCGAACATACTAGTTTGTCTGTTTAGAGCATTGTAGAAGATTCCCGAAAGATGGCGTGTGTATAAATAGTGGCAGAGGTTGCAGTCGTCAGATGAGTTTATCATAGGCGCTGTTAGAGTTAACATCAACTGTCTTGTACGTGTTTACTTGTACATTATAGATTGTGTGTGTGTATTTCTGCGAATTGAAAAACGAGTATAAAGACACTGAGTGACAATATAAATTTTTGATTTCAATAACTAAGTTTATTGAAATATGGAGAACTTAAAATGAAAAATGTAAAAATTTCGTTTGTAACACATCTAAACATTAGTATACATATTCTAGGTCCTCATGAAAACACAATAAGACCCAAACGACTTTTTAAAATTTTAATTTTTAGCTATGACCTTTTACCATCTTTCTGACAACATATAGATTTCGTGCTAATAGAACTGCTCATCTTTTGAGGCCACGAACGAATCAAGCCAATATTGAATACTGTTTACCAAAGTGATGCATATCCCAGAGAAAGCGTTCTGCATCCATCGAAACCAATAGTAGTCGGACGGGGCACCGTCTGGACTATAAAGCGTGTGAAGCAAAACTTCCCAACCACTTCATTCTAAATAGTTTTTAACAGGTATTGCAACATGTGGCTGAGCGTTATTATGATGGAATATTATTCTGAGCGTTTTTCGGTCAATGCTTGCTTCAAACGTATCAGTTGCATTCGATACAGGTTTTCTGTGATACTCCGGTCAGATTTCAGCATCTCATAATAGATAGGAGCCTTTTACTCCCACCAAATACAGAGCATTACCTTAGCGCCATGGACATTTGGCTTTGGTGTACATTCGGCTGGTTGGCCGGACTTCACATACGATTTCTTTGCTTCGGGTTGTTGTAATGGATACATTTTTCATCGCAAGTAATAATTCGGTGCAAAGTATAATTTCGGTGAAAGTCTCTCGTCTTCACTTCGTATGGTACCCAATTTCCCTGCTTTTTAATGAATCCTGCTGCTCGCAAACGTTTTGAAATAGCAGCTTGAGTAGCTACCAATGATTTTTCAAGGTGTTGTTGAGTTTGACATCAATCTTCATCGTGAAATGCCTCAAATTCTTGTCTTCCGTGTCAAATTTAACAACAAACCACCTCTTGCTCATTGAAGCCGATGGAACACATTCATTATAAGGTTTGCTGATCGAACAGTGTGCTTCAGCGGCTTTTTTTTAAATAAAAGGAAAGGTACTATTGACACCGCTTAATATTGCTGGTATTGACACATATATTACCTACTAACCTTTGATCAAATATTTCTGAAGATGGGGACTGTCATCCGTTTTTTAAGGGCAGATTTAGGAGGATGGACAGAATTTTAACTGGATTTTTATTTGAAATTTTAATTAATTTAGTATAATCTTAAATAACACCTCTAGTTTCAACTTACTGTAAGTAATAAAAGTTGTTTCTTTTTTTAATGTAGTGACATTAACAATGAATAACTGCTCCAGAGCAGCAAAATATAAACTAAAAGGTGGAGTTAATAGTTAGAAATGATAGCGAAATATAATCATTTAAATCCATTAAATTGTGTGGGAACAACTCAGATGCTACACTCGGCTGTTCTGTATCTTATTGTGCTATATACCAAAACCGATATAGAAATTTAAAATCATTCTAATTCTATTACAGATACTTTAACAGTTCATAGGTCTTTAGTAGACACATGGTTTTTGTTTTAAAGTTATGTTTCATAATGATCTGATATTGGTTTCTTAATCCAAAGTCGATTGGAAAATTGGAATGTAGAATGTCGTTGTCCAAATTATGTATATATTTTGAAATTTTGACTTGAAAATATATTTATTCAACTATTCGATTTATTGAACGAATTTTGTTTTATTTTAAAATGAAAAATTTTATTTTTTAGTCCCGGTCCACACTGTGATACATTTGCTGCAAAACATTTTCAAATTCTCTTTTGAAACTGCATTCGTGTGCACACAGTGAATTTTTTGCTTTTCAGTTTTTGACATTTCTGTACAGAACGAATATGAACGAATAAATGTGGATGACATACTTACTCAACAAAAACTTCAGGCACATGAAAAAGAGTACCCTATATATTTTTCCTCGCTTATTCGAATAATTTTTATTCGAATAACAACCCTAGTACTCTAGGGTATAAAGAAGTGTTAATGTCACTCCTTAGATCTAAGGATTAACAAATTGAGGGGGTTTGTCTGTGATTTACTCCAAGCGCACATCCTTCACATCATTATAATTACAGATCTAATGCAGATTCCAGTACTTTCGAGTGTGAATCTTTGCTTGTAGCTGCTTCATTCACATCATTCGCGTAAGTATTTGTCGATGTTAGGATTCCAAAGCAGTGGGGAGAATGGCCCCCCAGTGTACACCGAACATACACTTTGGTAAAGTAGATTTAATTCGCCTGAAGTTTAAGAGTTTTTCGACAAATAAAATGTCTCGTTGTGTCAATAACTGATTCAGTTTAAACGTTAATGAACACATTCCTTAGCAACTAAAGTGTATTCCCTACACGGAAAATACAGATTCGTAGTAGTAACCGAATTTGTTGCCAATCGAATGATTCGTATGCACACACATAATTTTTCGGTTATATTAACAGATAGTCAGTTGATAAAGAAGAATTTCGGTTGAGGCAACCAATCTTTTGTTACCTGTTCTAAAATTATGTAGCCACAACTGTAAAATTCGGTCACTAAGGAAGAATCATTCGATTGCCAACAAATTCGGTTACTAACACAAATCTGTTTTCTCTGTGTATAGTTCAGGGATATTTTTATATGACTAACTAATAAGAGTAGAGCAGTTTCGTAGGTCTGACCTTCGTGTTGCTATGTTGAACATGGAATAGAGTACCTATGTCTCGTTTCTGTATTGTATATGAGATACTTTTGATTGAAATATTTATAAACCTCTTGTTAAACACAGAGCCAGTAAGAGTGAATCGCTTACTGTGTTAATTTTGAACATTTTCTAAATCATCCTGTTAAAAACTGAATGACTATTACAATTTAATTTTTTTATGGCTACTGTCTGATGTAGACATCAATAATTTCTTAAGTAGAAATGAGGATTGGTCGAAAATCTTTTGCCTTGGTAATGAAATGTTTTCCATTAGGCTGAAAAACAGTCCTCTATGTAGACCTTTTGTTGGCACATGAGATAGATAACGTTCTCCTGTAAGTCCAATGAAATGATGCCATAAGGATCTGGAGATTAAAAAGGAATGAAAGTTTCTATGTGCTCATGCACAGTGGGGCAGAATCGAATTTGTTTCGGAAATAAATCTGGCATTTCTAAACGATAAAATATGGGCATAGACTAGAATTATTCCAGTTTTAGTTATTAAAATGGACCCTACAAATTCTCCAGGATCGTCGCTATAAAGGCTCAAAGTAGGGTACCTTCGACATGTAAAATTTTTAAACACGTGCCAGTTTTTTGGTTTCCTATCCGATTTCAAAGAGTTTTTATATTTTTGGAATGTTTGCGTGTGCTATTTATCTCTTATAATTTCCGAGTTATAGACATTTAAAAATTTTACCATAGTTGGTTCGCTTTTCTAAAAATATAGGTCGTACTTTTGGACCGAATGGACTCGACTTTTTTTTGTTAGATAACGAAATTACCAATAATATACAAAAGATTTCAGAGCAATATCATTTATGGATCCAAAAATAAACGATTCTCAATTTAAAAATTTCAAAAAATAATGGATTTTTTGCTGTTTTTTGGGCGAAAAGGTGACTTAACTCTTTTTTTATTAAAACAAGTAACAGAGCTAATTTCACAACAATTATTTTGCACAATTGTATGTTGAAAAAATAACAACAAAAATTAAAATAAACGAAATTATGCATGCGTGTGTTTGATTTATAATTCGTATTCATTTCACATTGTAGAACAGAGGTGCGCAAAAGTAAATTCTCTCACCAACACATTCAATTCTTTATTTTGTTCAGTGCACCTACAAACAAACAAATACAAAAACTGAAAAAATAAAGACAAAGTTATACACCCGTACCCATGCGCTTTTGCAGTTGCCTCGTTGAGTGGACAACCACTACTGGCAGTGATGCCGTTTGGTTACATTTGTTACATTTTTCGTAACTTTTCGACCCTCTACGTAACATGTATAATTTTCCTTTTTTAGACCTTATTTTCGTAACTTTTCAGCCCTGAAAAAGTAGAGTACACATTTTTAGTACTTTAAATGCATATCATGCCACGAATGTTTCTATTAAACAATAGTGTGACTTATTCGTAATTTATTACCACCTAAGTCTAGATCATTTTGAGACAAACTCTGGATATGCGAAAGATCTTAGTAATCCAATATTGTGCATTTGGAATATTTCGTCAGATAAAAAAATTGTATTGCTGGATCACATAACTCTGTTTTTAGACACTTGAAGAAGTCTGTTGAAAATATCGTATGTCATTAATGTAGCTGTCATTTCATACACCTAGTAGTCATGCTAAAAGTTAGAAAAATTCAATTGAGGACATGATGGGAAATATCGCGGTATATTTTTGTTGAAACTCCAAAAGGTTATATAAATTTCAAAATACCAAGTCCAGCAACACACAGCTTTATAGGAATCTAGAGCAACAAACAGCTTTATACCAATATTTTCGGTCAGAAATATTTGAAACCCCTACTAATGTCCCGGAGAATTGATATAATAGATTTATTAAATCAATTTCCTAATTTAAATAATATTATGCTCTACCATGAGTCCCTGATTTATGTGCTGGAGAATACCGGGATTAAGTTTACAATATAATGAATGTTGTGTAGATAATATTTAGCCAACTAAAACTTATAAAAAGCTCGGACCGAATTACCGCATTCGTGATCGAATGAGCTATCGTATCGAAAAAAGTTTTCTAAAATTTACTATATTTCTTGCTCGATATCGAATGCCATAATCTCAAATAAGATAATTACGATCAGTTTTACTCGATATCGAATGCTGTAATTCGGACTCTGATTTTAGTAACCGGTTTAATACGGACAAAATTATTGTTGTTAGTTATATGTTATTAAACCTTATTATATATAGTATTTATTTGGGAAGAATTCGTAAATGTAACTTTTTATGAAAAAATGTAACTTTCAATTAGAAAAGTTGTAACTTTTTCCAAGCTACCCCTGGCAACACTGACTACTGGTGCTGTGCACCATTGTTGTAGAATGTTGTTGTTGGATGTGTGTGGTGTTTACGTATAATAGAGATGCTCATATGAAAACTCATTATAAACAACTCTCTCTTTATATATTCCCTTGCCTCTAATGGTGAAGAAAACAAAAACAAAATACGCAAAGAAATAACCAACACACATCCACACAAACGCTTTGTTGTTTTTTTGTCAAAGCATGCAACAAATTGTCTTTTTTTGATGAAATTTTCAGAGGTTGTCTCGGATTTTTGCTCATATCTCCGTTATTTATGGACGGATTTTGCATGTCTGACAGAATTATTGAAGATTTGGATCCCGAAGATATCTGGGGTCTTCAGAAAATTGATTTCAACAGACAGACGGACAGACAGACAGACAGACATGGCTTAATCGACTCCGCTATCTATAAGGATCCAGAATATATATACTTTATAGGGTCGGAAAATTATATTATGGAAATTACAAACGGAATGACAAATTTATATATACCCTTCTCACTAAGGTGAAGGGTATAAAAACAACTTTCTTTAAGAAAATATGTATAAAGATTTTATGTTTTTCTGTAAGTTATCTTTATGGAAAACATTTTGGTATAAAAATCATGTCCTATTTTTCGAATACGTCGCCCATACGCCCTTCGGAATTTGACTTATTTTTTATCAAAATTTCATCTTTGGGTCATATGTTCTAAAGTCCCAAAGCAGCGATTAGAAAACGGAAAGCAGCTTTGCAAACCTTGATGTGTTCCCTATTTATCATTAAAGTATTTTCCCAGCTCCGAAGGAAATGTGGACCCTATGGGTAAAATTGTAAAAAATACCATTTTTGGGATTTGCGATCCAATTTTTAGAAATTGCGGGATTCCCTTTGAACTTTTGAACAATTTTTTTTATACAAATTTAAAGAACGTTGAAAATTTCATTGAGTTTAGTTAATAAATAAACATTTTATTAAATATTACATATTTGTTGAGTTTCTAAAACTAAAATTTGTATAAAAATTTTAATAGGATTGCAAATATGAGAAACAATTTGATTCACATTTATTCCGAACTAATTTTTATAGCCATCACTATGAGTGGCAAGGGTACATATAAGTTCGTCACTCCGTTTGTAATTTCTACATTTTTAATTTGTGAACCCACAAAGTAAATATATTCTGAATCGTTATAGCCATGTCCGTCTGTCCGCCTGTATGTTGAAATCAACTTTCCGTAGCCCCCAAATAACTTACAAACAAGATTGATACATTAATATATCAGGAATTCTTCCGGCTCGGTCGCTATTTAAAATCGAGAAAATCGGCCCACAAATGGCTGAGATATAAAGAAAAAACCGAGGCAGCCTCGATTTTTGGCCTATTTTTGATCTATATCTGAATTACTAAGTCATTAATATAGACAATATGGATATCTAATGATAGATATTTCAAAGTCCATTGAAACGATGTAATGATAAAGCTATAGTAATTTGGACCTACAATGGGTCAAAATCGGGAAAAATATTTTTTTACACTATTTTTTTTAGGATAAAAATTTTTTGTCATAAATTATTTTTCACTAATAAATTAAAAAAAAAAAATTAAACATTAAAAAAATTTTTTAAAAAAATTAAAAAAAAATTTTTTTAAAAAAAAAATTCAAAAATCTTGAAAAAAAATGTTTAATTGTTTACCTAAAAATATTTAAAATTTGTATTTTAAAGTATAATTTGTTGAAGGATATAAAAGATTCTGCTAATTTTTGGTCTTACAAAAAAAAAAAATCAAGTCAATATCTCAATTAGATTCAAAAATATGCCCTTTTAAAACTCCGTCTTTCAAAAATATTGCAATGTAAGATTTATTTCCAAAAAATTGTGTGATGCAGATATTCAAGATTATTATCTTGATTTTCCCTAGACTGAAAACCGTGTTGTTGACAGCCTGGAAAATGTATTTTCATCAGTACCTCTAAGGAATGCTTGTGGTCCAAGATGAAATTGTTTTACTAAATTTTTATTAAATAATAAAATATAAAGAAAAACGTATAGAGTTTTTAAAATTCGTCTTTAGCTGAAATTACATACATACAGCACTCTATACATATTTTCATTTAATTTTATTCTCTTCTCTATAAAACAAAAATCCATTAAAAATTCATTTTGTCTGCCAAAAACAAAAAGTATAATAATAAAGAAGAGTTTTACACTTTTTTTGTTGTGCTGGCATAAACTTGTGATGTGAATTTTAAAAAACACTCATAAATATTGACTTTATATCTTCAAATCCTTGTTAAAAATATACCCTATACTCTATACTAAATAAATAAATCATTATTATACATATGTATGTATAAATAAGAGAAAAATAAAATACATTTTATTATATACTCGAAAAATATTCGAAACAAAGATAATCCCTCCAGCTAAAAAGGAAGTAAAAAAAATTGAGATTGTATATGTGAAAATATAAAAACAATCACTTGTTTTTTATTTCATATCATCATTTATATTTAGTTAACGAAAAAAAAGAAATACTAAATGATAAACTGAATAAAAAAATGAAGCATTACTTCAATGCGCCAAAAAATATGCAATATTTCATATAACCATAAGATATGCTATGTTGAATTTTATTTCTTTATTATCATTATTAAAACAGAAACAGCTCACTGTTATGGCCTGAAGTTATACTAAATGCTACAATTTATATTTTATGGGTCAAGGTTTTGCAGAATTATAGAATTAAAAATAAAAAATAAATAAAATAAAACAAAAACGAGCAATTGTAAATGCTGATGATGATGATGACCTACTCCTTTTTGATTGCTGCTGCTGCTACTACTTTGACTGATGACTTTGTTGAAAAAAGGACATTTGTCATACAAAAAACTGTATATAAATTGAAATTTTATCTTTAATAAATCTCTATTTAAATCTAAACCAAACAAAAAATACATGAATAAGTCTACAATATGTAAAAAAAAATATGCACCTGAAATATGACAGGGGTGTTTTGGTATTTGCTTAAATACTTGAAATTCATGAAATATGTTGCATAAACACAGGCGCTTAAACACTGACTGACAAGCTTACAAGTAAAATGGGCAAATAAAATCTTAATAGGGGTAAATCTTTAATAGTAAATTCAGTAAATGAGAAAATTACTTGGTATAGAATATAGCTATCAAAATTTAAATGAAAAATACTGCATATAACTTTAATTGAATGTCTTTATGACAACATTTCTGCCAAGATGACGTATGTATGTATATGTTGTCACAATTATACAAATTCTGCTTAAATTCTAAACAATAAAGGGGTAGAATGAAAATCGTTTAACAACACGCTTGAAAATATTTTTATTTTCTGAAGTTTTCTTTATAACTTTTGGTTTTTTTGAGGGTGACCTCACTGATATGACCCCAATTGGTTCCCATTCATCAACAATTACATGAAATTAGGCTCACTTCAAGGCTGTCTCTTGTAATACTTTTTATTAATCAGCTGCTGAGTGACACTGTCAAAAACTTAATTATGCTGGCTGTCAAGTTAGCATTTGTGCCATTTAATTATACATACCACAAATAAATTTGTTTAAGCATAACATTTTGTTTTACACAGACAAAATAATGTTAATGTATTTAAAGAGTTTCTTAACAATCGAATGATTTAGTTGTCGTAATGTTTTTGATTTATGTACTATTGTAATTTTTGATTATATAAACTAAACAATAAATAATTTGCTTTAAAATCAATTGTAATTTTTTTCTCTTTTTTACTTAGTAAACTATTTCATTAAATTAATCATTGATTTTTCTTTATTTTATTACAGGTAAGACGAGACAATTTTGTAATTTAATTTTCGTAATTTGTAAGTATTAAATATTTTCAAATGTTTTAAATTACATGCAATGATAATGATTGCTAAAACATTTAAATTTACATGTAACAAATCATATTGTTACGTTTTAACCTTTTTAAAACGTTGGTTTATTTCCCTTAAATAAACCGGATACTTTTGATTGCAAATAAAAGCCGTTTAGTAGTTTAAAATTTGTAACAACTGTTTCTTTATTTAAAATGTACAACAACAGCAGTTCAAATAGTCACTCAGTGTCTTTATACACGTTTATCAATTCGCAGAAATGCACACACACTTTATAATGTACTAACTTAAATGTAGAAGACAGTTGATGTTAACTCTAACAGCGCCTATGTTCGAATTCTAGAGCTTTCGATGTCAATGTTAGCAGCTTAAACATGCAGTGTTGTCATACTTATGAACTAATAACCCCACGATATCAACATTGTTTATAAGTAGAAGCTTCTACTGATGGGCGTGTTTATAAACATGATGAATATTGCAGGCAGTCGTTACCGACCGTTAAATTAAATTCGTAATAAATCGGAGTCTTCTAAACTACTGGTCCGATTGCAAAATGATATATGAAGCCTACATATCTGTCATTTATTCTCACTTAGTTATTGAACATTATAGTGTAAACAGCAAAGCTTTTTTGTGCTTCGAAAATGTCGAATTTTGTATCAACAAAGCGTCATATGCGGAAAGTTTTGCTATACTTCATTAATTTGAAAAAGGTGCCACTGAATGACACCGATTTCACACCAAAGCTTGTGGTGAATATGTTCCATCGATTTCAACGTACGAGAGATGGATTGTTCGGTACAGAAGTGGTGATTTTAACATGGGAGACAAAGGTCACCCAGGCCAGCCAAAAGAGTTTGAAGAGCAAGAATTAGAGGCATTACTCCATGAAGATTGTTGTAAAACTCAACAAGAGCCTGCAAAGTTATTGGGAGTTACTCAAGCAGGGAAATTCGGTAGCATAAGAATTGAAGCCGAAAAACCTTGAACAACAATTTTGTATGTCCGCAATGATGCTTGAACGCTATAAATCCAAATCATTTTTGCACCGAATCATTACTTGCGATGAAAAATGCATCGATTACGATAACCCGAAGCGTAAGAGATCGTATGTGAAGCCCTAGCAACCATACGAATCGACGCCAAAGCCAAATATACATGGCGTTAAGGAAATGCTGGAAGTGGAAGCAAAAGGGCAACAAAAAAGAGCAAATTTTAGAGGCTTAAACCACTACTCAATTTTGATGTATTGTGATTCCAGTAGTACAAATATGGTCCAAATTTTAAATTCTATAAAGAAGTTTTAAAAAAAAAAAAAAAAAAAAATTTAAGTAAAATTGTGAATTTTTTTAGACGTTTCTCCACATAATTAATGATAACTCAAAAACGTTTAGTGCCATATTATTAAAATAAACTTAGAAACTAAATAAAAAGATTTCTCCAGCTCGAGGTCAATAATTTTCAATAGATTATTTATTTCCAATATTTCGATATCCTACGGATATCATTATCAAGGCTGTAACAAGAATAACACAACAATGTACGAAAAATTAAATCAAACAAACATACTAATATGATAACATAATAACAAAGAGAAACAAAAACACTTACAATGAGTAACAATTATATTTGTACAAGACGTCTAAACATCTTCACATTTAATATTGCACTAATTATATTATTTTATTTTCTTATTAATTATATGTCTATAGCTATTGGCGCAGTTTTCCGTGTCTGTTTTGTAATTCATTCTTATCTCTCTTGGTATATTGATTATATGTAGCATCTCCAGTGTGTACCGTTTGTTATATTTATCCTCTCTTTGTAATATTTCAACTTTCTCCAAGTTTGGCTTGTGTTTTTTCTCTGCACAGTGGGATGTAAGTGCTGTTTTTTGTGTTGACGTTTTTGTTATATTTTTAAAATCAGATTTGTGTCCTGCTATTCGTGTTTTCAGTTTATTTTTCGTTGTTCCAACGTAAACCTGATCGCATGTGCCTTGGTCATTCCCCTTACAGCTAATCTTATATATTACGTTGGTGTTGTCCATTTTGTCAAGTTTACATTTGGTTCTTGAAAATAATTGTTTTAAAGTATTTGTCGATGTATGTGCAAGAGTAAATTTGTCCTTATTGTAAATTGTAGAATTCTTTATCCTTTCCGCGATTAGTGGCACATATGTCATCGATTTGAATATCTTCGTATTCTCCTCTCGTTCCTTCGGTTTTTTCCTCCTATAATTACGTATTAAACTCGCTACGATATTTTTCGGAAAAGAGTTCTTCGCGAGAATGTTCCTAATTTTTCTTATATTATCCATATGAAAGGATTCGTCGCTAATAGAAAGGACTCTGTTGATAAGGTTATGGGCCGTATTCATTATCACTTTCCTTGGTTGGCACGAGTTATAGTTTATAATTCTTCCCGATGCTGTTGGTTTTTGATACCAGTCTATTTTAATCCTGTTGTGTTTTCTAATGACTAAGGTATCCAGGTACGGGAGTTTTCCGTCTATTTCCTCCTCCATGGTAAATTTAATATTGCGGTGAAATGAATTCAATTGTTCCAAGGTCTTTTCTATTGCACTTGTTTTCACAATCCCAAAAAGGTCGTCCACATATTTAGTTAATAACCTAGGTTTTTCGTCAAGATTCTTCATACAGGTTCTAAGGAGCTCCTCCATCACAATATCTGCCACAATAGGTGATGCTGGTGAACCCATTGGCAGTCCTTTACATTGTGTATAGATTTTGTCATTGTATTTAAAATATCTGTTCTCCTTAATACAGAATCTTAGAATTCTCAAAAATAGTTCCTTTGGTATATTCGTATTATTCGTTATGTCGTTCCATTTTCCCATAATAACTTCTATTGCGTAGTCCACTGGTATACTCGGGAAAAGTGATACCACATCAAAGGAAACTAATTTTTCGTCCGTATCTATTGCACTGTTATTAACCTTATTCCTAAATTGCACTGCATCCCTAACATTGTAAACAGAAGACTCTGTAAGTTTTTTCAAAACACTCGTCAGTAATTTGCATAGCTCACTAGATGGTGAGTTTACTGATGCACAGATTGGTCTAAGTGGATAATCTTCCTTGTGGATTTTAGGAAGTCCATATATTCTTGGTGCAGATGCCGCGTCATTCTTCAGTCTTTTCTTCTCTATCATAGTAATGTTATTGCACAAAAACAGTTCATCCACTAGATCACCATTCTTCCTTTGTAAAGATGATGTCGGATCCTTATTTGTCCACCTATATGTCATCATATCTCCTACAATGGTCTTCATTCGAGTATCATAGTCCTTTCTCTCCATTGCCACTGTAACATTACCTTTATCTGCCTTTAAAATCAATATATTCTTATTTTTGTGCAAAAATTGTTTAGTCTGTTCCACTGTGCTTAGTATATAACGTTCTCGCCTGGTTAGGTTTTGTTTGTTTATGTGATTTTCCAGCATTGATGTAAATTGTGTTCTCGCTGTCTCCTGTTCTTCTCTATCTTCTAAGGTTTGAATGCAATCCTCTCCATCAGCAATCATTTTGAATAATGGGAATTTACTCTTCTCAGTCGGTATTGCGTATTTTTCTCCTAGTGATAATAGCCATTTTATCTCTTTTGGAATGTCTGTGTTCGTCTTATTCACAAACCACTTGTCGTTATATATAATATCAAGCTCCTGTCCTTGTTTTTCCCTTAAATTGTCGAATTTGCCTTTATGTCTGGATTTTACCTTATCAATCTCCTTACCGATTAGTATATCCTCACTGTTCCAGAGTTGTTCTTGTTCATCTAGTGTCAAGTGTTTGTTTATCTTTCTTTCCATTTCGTTAATCTCTACTGTAGTACATTGTACTAAACAATTTTTGCACAAAAATAAGAATATATTGATTTTAAAGGCAGATAAAGGTAATGTTACAGTGGCAATGGAGAGAAAGGACTATGATACTCGAATGAAGACCATTGTAGGAGATATGATGACATATAGGTGGACAAATAAGGATCCGACATCATCTTTACAAAGGAAGAATGGTGATCTAGTGGATGAACTGTTTTTGTGCAATAACATTACTATGATAGAGAAGAAAAGACTGAAGAATGACGCGGCATCTGCACCAAGAATATATGGACTTCCTAAAATCCACAAGGAAGATTATCCACTTAGACCAATCTGTGCATCAGTAAACTCACCATCTAGTGAGCTATGCAAATTACTGACGAGTGTTTTGAAAAAACTTACAGAGTCTTCTGTTTACAATGTTAGGGATGCAGTGCAATTTAGGAATAAGGTTAATAACAGTGCAATAGATACGGACGAAAAATTAGTTTCCTTTGATGTGGTATCACTTTTCCCGAGTATACCAGTGGACTACGCAATAGAAGTTATTATGGGAAAATGGAACGACATAACGAATAATACGAATATACCAAAGGAACTATTTTTGAGAATTCTAAGATTCTGTATTAAGGAGAACAGATATTTTAAATACAATGACAAAATCTATACACAATGTAAAGGACTGCCAATGGGTTCACCAGCATCACCTATTGTGGCAGATATTGTGA
The DNA here is from genome assembly GCA_942486065.2 of Calliphora vomitoria. Classification (NCBI taxonomy): domain Eukaryota; kingdom Metazoa; phylum Arthropoda; class Insecta; order Diptera; family Calliphoridae; genus Calliphora; species Calliphora vomitoria. The sequence continues at coordinate 8,064,212 of OW818032.2, forward strand.
TGGAGGAGCTCCTTAGAACCTGTATGAAGAATCTTGACGAAAAACCTAGGTTATTAACTAAATATGTGGACGACCTTTTTGGGATTGTGAAAACAAGTGCAATAGAAAAGACCTTGGAACAATTGAATTCATTTCACCGCAATATTAAATTTACCATGGAGGAGGAAATAGACGGAAAACTCCCGTACCTGGATACCTTAGTCATTAGAAAACACAACAGGATTAAAATAGACTGGTATCAAAAACCAACAGCATCGGGAAGAATTATAAACTATAACTCGTGCCAACCAAGGAAAGTGATAATGAATACGGCCCATAACCTTATCAACAGAGTCCTTTCTATTAGCGACGAATCCTTTCATATGGATAATATAAGAAAAATTAGGAACATTCTCGCGAAGAACTCTTTTCCGAAAAATATCGTAGCGAGTTTAATACGTAATTATAGGAGGAAAAAACCGAAGGAACGAGAGGAGAATACGAAGATATTCAAATCGATGACATATGTGCCACTAATCGCGGAAAGGATAAAGAATTCTACAATTTACAATAAGGACAAATTTACTCTTGCACATACATCGACAAATACTTTAAAACAATTATTTTCAAGAACCAAATGTAAACTTGACAAAATGGACAACACCAACGTAATATATAAGATTAGCTGTAAGGGGAATGACCAAGGCACATGCGATCAGGTTTACGTTGGAACAACGAAAAATAAACTGAAAACACGAATAGCAGGACACAAATCTGATTTTAAAAATATAACAAAAACGTCAACACAAAAAACAGCACTTACATCCCACTGTGCAGAGAAAAAACACAAGCCAAACTTGGAGAAAGTTGAAATATTACAAAGAGAGGATAAATATAACAAACGGTACACACTGGAGATGCTACATATAATCAATATACCAAGAGAGATAAGAATGAATTACAAAACAGACACGGAAAACTGCGCCAATAGCTATAGACATATAATTAATAAGAAAATAAAATAATATAATTAGTGCAATATTAAATGTGAAGATGTTTAGACGTCTTGTACAAATATAATTGTTACTCATTGTAAGTGTTTTTGTTTCTCTTTGTTATTATGTTATCATATTAGTATGTTTGTTTGATTTAATTTTTCGTACATTGTTGTGTTATTCTTGTTACAGCCTTGATAATGATATCCGTAGGATATCGAAATATTGGAAATAAATAATCTATTGAAAATTATTGACCTCGAGCTCGAGAAATCTTTTTATTTAATTATAATCAAAAGGTCGAATAAAACTATTGGATAAAAATTAAACTTAGAAACATTTAAATTTACATAACTTTTAATTCGTTTATATATTGCTTTTCAATCGGCTCAGTAGTTTCGGAGTTATAAAAACAAATTGAAGCAAAAAATATATTTTTAAAGTGAAAATAGCAATTTTTTTGTTTTAAAAAAATCATGAAAAATTGAAAACGGCAGAAATTGTTCAGATTTATGGCTTTATCGCAAAGCCATATATAATAGGAACATAATTAAATATCGATCACAAAAATCAATGGATTCTTTTCGAATTTATTTACAATTAAGTGAATTTGCTCATTTTCACAAAATTTTAGTTTTTTTTTTTGATATACATAAAATTGAGTAGATAATGTTCTTCTTTCGATTGATTGAATTTTGAAAACATTTTCCTCATGCTATATACAAACTTTCACATACACATTGCGTTTTAATCGGCTCAGTAGTTTCGGAGTTATAAAAACAAATTGAAGCAAAAAATAAATTTTTTACGTGAAAAAATAAATTTTTTTATATTAAAAAAATCATGAAAAATCAAAAATGTTAGACATTTTCAGATTTATGACTTTACCACAAAGCCACATGTAATAGGAATAAAATGAAATATCGATCATAAAAATCAATGGATTCTTTTCGAATTTATTCACAATTAAGTGAATTTGCTCATTTTCACAAAATTTTAGTTTTTTGTTTGAAATACATCAAAATTGAGTAGTTAATGTTCTTCTTTCGATTGATTGCATTTTGAAAACATTTTCCCCATGCTATGTACAAATTTTTACATATATATTACGTTTCAATCGGCTCAGTAGTTTCGGAGTTATAAAAACAAATTGAAGCAAAAAATATATTTTTTACGTGTAAATATACATTTTTTTGAATTAAAAAATCATGAAAAATCGAAAATGACAGAAATTGTTCAGATTTATGGCTTTATCATAAAGCCACATATAATAGCAACAAAATGAAATATCGATCATAAAAATCCATGGATTCCTTTCGTATTTATTCACAATTAAGTGAATAAATACAATTTTTTAATATTGAAAATTTAATAAATTATTGCATTAAATTCCGCCAAAGGCGTCTGATAGATTTGACAAAACCGTTTGTGGTTGCCCTTACATTTTCATTGTTAAATAAAAACTTATGATTAGTAAAAAGCCTTGAATACCAAATAAACATATAATTTATATGAGAAAGATAATAATGATAATTAATGTGCCATTTATGAAAGACTCCCACAAATATTGCAAAATTTTATTATTATTTTTCACAGCCCACTCTCTAAACAAAAAAAAACTAATATAAATTTTGTGAAATACAAAGTACTTGACATGTTTTAATATACATATTTAAACAATTTTGAAGACTTTAATTTTTTAATTTCTTGAACATTCTTGAATAATCTTAATCCAATTAATTAAATCAAGATAATATTATCATTTAACCGGAGTAACTAAAATTCAAAAATTAATTTTAATAAATCTAAATTTTACGATCCAGTTAGCATATTCATTCCTCATACCTAGAAACAACAATATGAAATTTGAACTGGAAATTTACCTTTTACTTTATTTTGTTGAACATGAATTATGGCTGCTTAAAGACAGACATATGTTTACATTTACATGAAAATACTTAATAGGTACATTAGACCAGCCCTTGAAAAACAATTTTGCTTTGGATGGATCTTAGCGTGTTCTTTTAGTATCTAAAACTAACTGATGCAAAACTTGAGGCCAATCGGAAATTGACTAAAAGTTGCAGAATTGGGTAAATAAAATTTGCCTTTTTTGATTTTGGCAGGCCTAATGTTCATAGATAGTATGCTTTACTACTCCATCTGTTACTCCTAAATATTTTGCTTTGCATTTTTTTCATAACTTAAACTCATAAAACAATAAAATTTACGTTGTAAAGGGTATTTCATTAAGCACTTCCTATCTTTAAATTTAAATAAAAGAAAATGAGTGTGAGATATCATCGAAATTTTGTATTCGTATGAAAGTCCTATCGATGCCATTACGTATATTCAAATGTTTGCTGTGGCTTCGCTGGGTGGCATGCATTGGAAATAAATCATAAATTTGACCGATAGAATGGGCTTTGTTGACTTTGAGGGCCGTTGCGGCTTATTCGCATAGACCTAAGACTTAATAAAACCCCACAAGAAAAAGTCTAACGATTTCAAATCGCATGATCTCGGTGACCATTTGACATCACTTCCACCTGTGATGACCATGCCCTCAAATCTCTCGTATAGATTGTATAATGTGGCATGAGCTGTGTAAGGGTATTTCATTAAGCGCTTCCTATTTTAAATTTAAATAAAACAAAGTGAGTGTGAGATATTATCGTTTGAAAGTCCTATCGATGCCATTATGTATGGAATATAACATCGTGGAATATAACACCGCTGCGGCTTCGCTGGGTGGCATGCATTCGAAATGTCCAATTTTCCATGACTCTGGCGCACAAATCAGGCAGAATTTGATCGATGGCATGGGCTTTGTTGACTTTGAGTGCCGTTGTGCCTTATTCGCATAGACCTGCGACTTAAGAAAATCCCACAAGAAAAAGTCTAACGATTTCAAATCGCTTGATCTCGGTGGCCATTTCAAATTTCTCGTATAATAATATAATGTGGCATGAGCTGTGTGGCACGTAGCGCCGTCCAATTGAAACCACATGTCCATATCATCCAATTCAGGCCACACGAAGTTGACGTTGATGAACTGGGCAACGTTGTTCTTAGAGAAATGTGTACCTATGTCGTCGCCATCCCAAAATCCATATCAAACTGTGACTTTTTCGAAATCCATTGGGTGCTCTTGGATCGTCTCATTGATCCAGAAATGAGCCTCATTTCTGAAGATGATTTTTTGATGAAGTACTGTTACGAATTTGCAATAGCGATTTGAATTTAACAGTCTGTAACGACTGCCTGCAGCATTTATCATGTTTATAAACATGCCCATCAGTAGAAGCTTCTACTTATCAACAATGTTGATAGTATGCGGTTATTAGTTCATAAGTACGGCAACACTAAATGTTTAAGCTGCTAACATTGACATCGAAAGCTCTAGAATTCGAACATATTAGTTTGTCCGTTAAGAGCATTGTAGAAGATTCACGAAAGATGGCGCGTGTATAAATAGTGGCACAGGTTGCAGTAGTGAGTTGAGTTTATCATAGGTGCTGTTAGAGTTAACATCAACTGTCTTGTACATTTAAGTTTGTACATTATAAAGTGTGTGTGATTTTCTGCGAATTAATAAAGGTGTATAAAGACACTGAGTGACTATTTGAACTGTTGTTGTTGTACATTTGAAATAAAGAAATTTTACAGCATCATCTTTGTATTCTGCCGCTATTTTTCAACAATTTGACTCTCATGGTTTGGAAAAATTCTTTCACTTCATAAATTTTCTAATTTACGAAACAATATTTTCTAAAAATTTAATGTGTACTCGAGATTGAGTTATTTCAATTTCTGATGTTCATTCCGCATACCTATTCTGTAGTATGTACATACATGAATTTACATTCGTGTAATTTATGTCAATGTTTTGTTAAATGTTAATGTAAGCAAAGTATAAACAAACAGAAAAGAACATCAAACGAGGTAATTAATTCAATTTGGCGACGCACTTCATCATACAAATTTCCATACATGCTGACATGTATTAATATAACTTACATAAATTTACGTATTTATGAAAAAAGCAAAAGGAAGACATGGAACAAATAAGGAGGAGAAAAAAATAGAAGTTGTCATAACAAATTCTGCTGATTTCTATAGAATATTAGGAACTGGCAAATACATATATGTAGTATGTACAGTAGGGTGACCTTTATTTTGCCCTTTTTGGAATATAGATTTTAGATGTTTACAAATTGTTTTCCGTCATCTAGAAATTAAATGCTGAAATATTAAGCAAAATCGGATTATGTTTAGAGGTTACACATTTTCTTTGAAGTCAATTTTGGTGCTCCACTTACGCTTAAAATAAGACATGTCCTGGGATACCTTTCCCGTGTTCTTTAATACTTTTTTAACAAGAACAACAGAATTAAATAGTCACTCAGTGTCACACACACTTTATAATGTACAAGACAGTTGATGTAAACTCAACTCACGACTGAAACCTCTGCCACTATTTATACACACGCCATTTCCGTGAATCTTCTACAATGCTCTAACCGGACAACCTAGTACATTCGAATTCTAGAGCTTTCGATGTTAATGTTAGCAGCTTAAACATTTAGTGTTGCCACACTTATAAACAATGCTAATAACCGCATGCTATCAACATTGTTGATAAGTAGAAGCTTCTACTGATGGACATGTTTATAAACATGATGAATGTTGCAGGCAGTCGTTACAGACCGTTGAATTTAAATCGCTATTGCACATTCGTTACAATATGTTTCTGTGTTTATCGTGGTTGATGTCACAAATAATTGGCTTTATTTGCCACAACTTCAAATGGTTTGCCACACAAGAAACTTCTTGGGGAATTTTGTTTGTTTTTTTTTTTTTTTTGTTCGGTTTTGTACTTGAACATTACCTTGTCCATCAGCCACATAAAAATCTTGACCCCGAAATTGTGAAAAGTGTGCCAGTACATAAGTTTTATCATCCACCACACAACAGGTGTATTTTTATGCCTTTCACCATGAGTGGCAAGTTTGTAATTCTGTTTGTAATTTCTACATTTTTCATTTGCGACCCCACAAAGCATATATATTCTGGATCGTTATATATAGCGAAGTCGATATAGTATCAATGTCCGTCTATCCGTCTGTATGTTGAAATCAACTTTCCGTAGCCCCCATATAACTTACAAACATAATTGATACATCAATATATCGGGAATTCTTCCGGCTCGGTCGCTATTTAAAATCGAGAAAATCGGTCCACGAATGGTTGAGATATAAGGAGAAATCCGGGACAACGTCGATTTTTGGCCTATTTTTGATCTATATCTGGATTACTAAGTCTTTAATATAGGCAATATGAATATCTAATGATAAATATTTTAAAGTCCATTGCAACGATGTATAATGACTATAGTAATTTTGGACAATGGAAAAATATTTTTTAACCCGAATTTTTTTTTACCAAAAAAAAAAATTTTTTTTAATTTTTTTTCACTGAAAATTAAAAAAAAAAAAAAATGGAAAAAAATTAAAAAAAAAAACAATTTCAAAAAAATTTATTTTTTTTTTTTAAATTTTGAAAAACATTTTCGAAAAAAAAAAATTTTTTTTTTTAAATTTTGTAAAAAAAAAATTAATTTTGTTTACCTAAAACTATTTAAAATTTTTATTTTAAAGTATAATTTGGTGAAGGGTATATAAAATTCGGCCCGGCTGAATATAGTTCTCTCTTACTTGTTTTTTTTTTAAATTTGACGTAAATTTTTTCGCTCGTTCCTTTGCTTCTAAATTCTTTACCACTTCATCCCAGCATTAGCTTTAGGTCTGCGCACAAAAGAATCAGATCAATTAGCTTTACGAGCTGCTTTTCTGATAGAAGTGTTCGGTGCTCTTCGAAAGATTTGTTTGACTTTATTTGCCTTACTAATATCTGTTAGACCTTGTTTTTTCCTGATCCAGGTTTTCTTTTACTGTTCACATCTTCCTTATGCTGTTTAATGGCTTGTAAAACAGTGTGACGATGAATCTTCAGATGTTTTGTTTTGAAAGTCCATATTGGAAGTTTTAATTATCTTTTCACGTAATTTTTTTCGGGAACCATTCTGACCGAAATGTCAGTTGTAAATGAACTAACATGATTAAAAAAAAGATAAGTTTTGACTGGAATAGTGCGTATAAGTTTTTTCTGACTCACTCTTTATCTATGATATATTGCAGCAATATATGATTCTGTACGATTTCTGAGGGCATATGAACAGATGGACAGTTTTTGTAATAAATAATACTTCATTTAAAATGAAACACACATTGCAACCAATTGTGGTTGGTGCAGGTGGTTTCTATGTAAATGAAATGAATTTATTTCCAAAGGGGAAAAAGAAACAAAAACTTTTTCGTTTTTGTAAAGATTTAGTTAAATTAGTTTAAATAGAACTCTGAAATAACGAGTTTTTTTGGGAAATCATTTATATTTTGTTTATTTGGGGATTTACAATTTTGATTTACTGCAGCTGTTAATTATAGTTGTGTTGCTGCTAAGAGATAATTATAAAAACCCCCACCATTAAAAAGCCACCACCACTTACTTCCCTTCATTAAACAAAATTTTATTACTTTTAAAATACTTTACAGACTTTACATTATATTCATCTTTCAGTCATAGAGGGTATTTAAGAATCTATCATGGAAGCTTAATTTTATAGAGAGTTTTTAAACATTATTGGCTGCTCAATTTTATTAGTTCTTTCTTTAATTTTCTATTTTCTATTTGACAATTATACTTATATTTAAATTATGACCTTGATTTTGTACTTAAATGTTATTGTTATGGCTTTTTAAACTATTTTAATTTGTGTGGTTTTCTAGTGGAATTTTCTTTTCCCCAAATCTTTTTTTAAATATTTGAGTAATTTAAAATTTCAAAGTTTTTTTTTTTTTTTGTTATTAATATTATTAACAAATATTGTTTCCCCTTATTGTTGACATTGCTTAAATTATTATTTTTTTTTTTTATGACAATGATGCAACATTGTTTTCAAAATCACAATTTCATAATTGTATGAAAGCAATATTTGTTTGCAACGAGGGTTGTAGGCAAAAGTTGTTTGGGGAACAGCTTTAATATTAGTTTCAAAATCAATCAACTTGCCAAACAATTTACATAAATTTTGGTCCGATTACAAAATGATGATTTTTGGCCTATTTTTGATCTATATTTGGATTACTAAGTCATTAATATAGACAATATGGATATCTAATGATAAATATTTCAATGTCCATTGCAACGATGTGTATAAAGCTGTAAAAAGTTGGACCTACAATGGGTCAAAATCGGGAAAAATATTGTTTAACCCAAATTTTTTTCCCAAAAAAATATTTTTGGTCATAAATTTTTTTCACTAATATCTAAAAAAAAAAAAATTTTAAAAAAACAATTTCGAAAAAAAGAAATTTTTAAAAAATTTTAAAAATTTATTTTTAAAGTATAATTTGGTGAATATAGCCCTCTTACTTGTTAATGTTTGCCCTGTTAGAAAGTTTTTGATTGTATTCAATACATAAAAAGTAAACAATTTAGAGAAACCCCAGATTTATTTTTAAACATTTTTATTATTGGGACAACCCCGACGATGATCATACCTATGTACGTACGTTAACACCATGTGCCAACATATTTATATGTAAATTGTCATTGACCAACCTGTTAGAATATAAAGTCAGATACATGGTTTCAAAATGTTTAGAGAGACAATAATTGCAAAACCAATCATGTTTGAATATTAAATAAAGGTTTGTGAGACCTTATTTTGCAAAGCAATTTTGATTGTGTATGACATTTTTTTAGAAGGAGAAGCATAGCCCTTTTAGAACGTCTTCTGCGAGCAGGCAGAGTAGAATGAGTATCTCATCTTATAGAATGTGTAAACAGGTCTTTTGGAAAGCCTACAAAGTGAAGACCTAGATTTTTCCCCCTGGTTAACTAAGTGAGAATAAATGCCAGATATGTTCTCTTCATACACCCAATTTTAAAACATTTTTAGAGTTAGCTACTTCTTTACTAATACTTGTAAAGAGTATGGTACTGTTTTCAAAGAGTAGGACTACTTGTATATACTTTATTTTAAACTATAGAGAACAACAAGGTTTCTTTCATTGAAATCTTTTAATTTTTGTACAAATGACGAGCTTTACAAAGTCCTGTATCTCACTTTGTATGACCTTCTCCACGATTAGTTCATACATCATTTTACAATCGGACCAGTAGTTTCGAAGATTCATGTTTATTACCACGTTTTTCGAATGATCCACAAATATTTGGAGATATAGAAGCTTTCAGAATTGTATGTGTCAGAAATACTTTCTGAATTGTTAAAAATTGTGTTAAGGGAATCGTCAAAATATATATGAAATCCGATTTTCCGGCTTTAGCCACGCCTACTTTCGAGTGGGCGTAGCGGATTTTCACCGTATTTCAACATCATCAATCATCATCACACATGATTAAATACATATATCAGAATATTTATTTCATTTTAAAATTAAATAAAAGTAGAAATTTTGCCAAAGCCTTATTGGTCGGCCCTCTTTTTGAATCAGAACGAGCATTTCAATATTTATCAATAAAAATCAATTAATGAACAAACAAAAAAAAATAGCTATTAATTGAATATTATGTCACTTAAAGAAAAAGAAAAACAATCATACACTACTGAATGACAGTGCACTAAAGGCAGTGAGTAAGTAAGTGAGTGCACAAACAATTTTGAATCTTCATTTATAAACGAAAATCTTATTGCTGACTAAGCAAAACTTTAACAGCCATAAATAATAATGACCTTGTTCTTTTTTGTATCAATTTATACAATTTCTAAACACATACGATTTATGAATACAATTTAAAAAAAAAAAAAAACAACAAGAAAATATGATTTAAATTAAAAATCACTCACTCAAAACTGATTAGTGGAAAATTAGTGCTGTAGGTCACTCGTCAACATCATGGCTAAAATCTAAAATAATCTATTTTTTTTTGTAAATTTTTAATTTCATTCCAAAAAATGCAAATTATTTGAAAATAATCTCTTAACAATTTAAAACATTTCATTATCATGCACATTAGCACAGCTTTTGCTTATTGTTTTAGCTTGTCTGTCTCACTGTCTAAAATTATTTCAATGTCAGAAAACCAAAATACCAACCAACAGTTGGTTTCTTTCCCAAAAATACTAAAAATTTAATATCAGACATTTGTTTTGTTTTCAAATTCTTATTTTAGCAAAACAGCCAACTACCAGCAATAGCACCCAAGTATCTACCTATCTACCAGGTTGAATGTTGTTAATTTGAATTTTAAATAAATAAAATTGAATTCATTACGCGTTTTAAAACTGACTAAATTACAGCCTGTTTGACGGTCGTTCCTTAAAAGTGTGCGAATTTAATTTGATTTTTTTTTTTTTCAAATGTATGAGATGAAGTTATAAATAAAGGAAACAAATTAACAAGAGATCAATCAACCTTAAACAAATGTGATAGAATCTACCGTTACCACAAAATATTCTTACATTCATACATAATTTACACGTTTGCCAAGATGACGTTGTTAAAACCCAGTAAACTATTTCATTTAAAATTTTTTTTAAAATATATAAATCATCTAAGATATAACATAACCAAAAGGAATGACGATCACGGGTCCTACGTCCTTAGAGGTCAACTGATATTGACTAAGCGACCTTCAAAATTTGGCTTTATTTCTTTTACAATTTTTATTCATTTGCGACCCTACAAATATTAAGAACAATTTGATCCACATTTATTCCGAACTGATTTTTATACCCTTCACCATGAGTGGCAAGGTATATATAAGTTTTATATAAGTCACAAAGTATATATATTCTGGATCATTATAGATAGCGAAGTCTATATAGCCATGTCCGTCTGTATGTTGAAATCAACTTTCCGTAGCCCACAAATTACTTACATACATGATTCATAGATTAATATATCGAGAAAATCGGCCCACACATGGCTGAGATATAAGGAAAAAATCGGGACAACCTCTATTTTTGATCTATATCTGGATAACTAAGCCATTAATATAGATAATATGGATATCTAATATTTCAGTACATTGCAACGATGTATATAAAGCTATAGTAAGTTGGACCTACAATGGATCAAAATCGGGAAAAATATTTTTTAACCCGATTTTTTTTTTCCCAAAAAAATATTTTTTGTCAAACATTTTTTTCACTAATATTTAAAAAAAAAAAATTAAAAAAAAATTTTAAAAAAATTTTGAAAAAAATTAAAAAAAAATTTTTTTTTTTTTATTTAGTTTTAAATTATAATTTGGTAAATATAGCCCTCTTAGTTGTTAATATTTGCCCTGTTAAAAAGTTTTTGATTGCATTCAATACCTAAAAAATAAACAATTTAGAAAAACCCCAGATTTATTTTTAAACATTTTGATTATTGGGACAACCCCGACGATGATCATACCTATGTACGTACGTTAACACCATTTGCCAACATATTTATATGTAAATTGTCATTGTGCCGTTGAAATGTTGTTTCAATCTAAAATAAGTATGACAAACAAAATGTGTTATTTTTCTTTGCTAAACAAATTCAATAAAAATTTAAATTTATATTGGGTTTTTTCAATTGTTTTTTTTTTTATTTTTTTCAATTATAAAGTGAATAAAAGAAAATCTAAATAAATTGAACTTATAAAATCAATTGTTTTTGGGGGTTCAAATAACAATTGACAAAATTAATGATATTTTCTTTCAAGAAAAAAAAATCTTAAAATAAGTTTTTTATTAAATATAACAAATTAAATTAATATTAAAATTAACAAATGATATTAAAAACCAACAGTAGATTTTTGTCATTTACTTAAGGAGACTTTTTAAATAACTGTTAGCTAGACCTTTTCCCATCATTCTGGCAACATATGGATTCCGAGCCAAAAGAACTGCTCATCTTTTGAATCAAAAACGAATCAAGCCAATTTCGAATATTCAATTCTGAATTGAACCGTATCCCCGAAAGCGTTCTGCATCGATCGAAATAAATAGTAGTCGGACGGGGCAAGGTCTGAACTATAAGGCGGGTGAGGCAAAACTTTCCAACCACTTCTTTTTAAATAGTATTTAACAGGTATTGCAACATGTGTGCGAGCATTGTCATGATGGAATATTACGACTGCATGTTTGGCCTCATATTCTGGGCGTTTTTCAACAAACTTACTTCAAACGAATCAGTTCAGTACAGGTTCCTTGTGATGGTCTGGCCCGATACAGAGCATTACCTTAGCGCCATGGATATTTGGCTTTGGTGTCAATTCGGCTGACAGGCCGAGCTGCACATACGTTCTCATTCACTTCGGATTATCGTAATGGATCTATTTTACATCGCAAGTAACGATTTTCTTTTATAGCGTTCGGCTTCAATTCGTATGTTATCCAATTTCTCTGCTTTAGGTTAAATACTGCTGCTCGCAAACTTTTTAAAATTGCTGCTTGAGTAGCTCCCAATGATTTTGCAAGCTCTTGTTGGGTTTGACAACAACCTTCATGGAGTAGTGCTTCTAATTCTTGGTCTTCAAACTTCTTTGGCTGGCCTTTGGGTGATCTTTGTCTTCCGTGTCAAAATCACCACTTCCGAATCGCCACAGACAGATGGCATATATGTTATTTAAAACAAAAACCGCGTTCAAGAGATACGTCATCTATTTTAAATCCCACATTGTTAAGTCATGCAGCCAATAATAGATTTAATACCCAGTGGGAAAAAGATGCCGTAAAGAGGCCTTCCTAAATGCCTTATTTTGCAGACACAAGGACACCCAGCCGCATTGCAAATCGTTTCAATTTTACACCGCATGTCATTGCGAGCCAAAACCTTGCATACTCGCTGCTGTTAGAGGGCTGAGAGAAGGCCTACTTAAGAAGGCATATTTGAAGTTGTTTTGTTAAAGGCCTGCAAGGAGATCTGCCGCGTAATGCCTCACAGAATGTCTACATATCTATTAAAAACCCTAAAAATTAAATCCTAATTAAAAGTCTGTTGAAGTAAGAAAATATTCTAAATGAATTCAGCATAAAACCTAAAGAATGGACTTTAAAATATGACATGTGTAGTTTTATATATAAAAAACTCCTTCACGCAAACTTCACAACTTCAAATGTTATAAAAGACTAAATTATTTAGAAGATTTTGCACCTTCTTCTGGTTTCATGTAACAGTTTATAAGAAAGAGAGCAAAATAAGTAGTATTATAGAGAGACAATAATTGCAAAACCAATCATGTTTGAATATTAAATAAAGGTTTGTTAGACCTTATTTTGCAATGCAATTTTGATTGTGTAGAAGGAGAAGCATAGCCCTTCTAGAACGTCTTCTGTGAGCAGGCAGAGTAGAATGAGTATCGCATCTTTTAGAATGTGTAAACAGGTCTTTTAGAAGGCCTATAAAGTGAAGACCTAGAATTTTTTCCCGCTGGGTAGTAAAGTCCTATTATTTAACTCCCTATTTGTATCCGTTTGTGGTCAGTACAATGATATCACCGTGTTAAGATAATGAGTTAAAATGCATATGTATAAGTAGTAAAGAGTAATTTTGTTTGCATTGTATCTCATTACTTTTTAGAGATAGTTTTTATCCGGTATATCATATTTATTATGATAGAATATGGGAAAAGGGCCTTAATTTTATACCTTTTAAGATCTTGTTCAACGGCCAATACTTTTTCGAAAAAGGGCAAGAAAAGGGCAAAATTTTTTGTCTGTAAAAAAACGGCATAAGTGTGTTTTCATTTAATTTAAATAAATCAATAAAAAGTTTAATTACTTAATTAACAGACATTACAGAACATTACTGATTTCTAAGCATTTGACCTATTTTTAGAAACACTTTCAATTTCTTTTACAATAGCAATATAAAATCAATTAATTGTAATTTGTAAAGATTTTCTTTCCCATTATTTTCAATTATAACAACTGCAATACTAGTAGGTATGAATGTACATACATATAATTGTAAGTAATAAAATACTTTGTTAAATGAATGTACTAAACTTTCTCAAATTTCAAAGAAAAATGTGTGAATTTAGTTAAAGAAATTTATAATTGTTAACACAAAATGAAATTTTCTCACACACCTGAAAAAATAAGAAAAACTTTTAAACTTTTCTCATTAATTATTTACTAATTGAAATTTAATATTTTTACCTTCTGCTTGTCTGCTTGTGTTTTATTAGATTAATTTTTTTTTTTTTTTTGTCTGTATTTTTTTTTATTTTCTGCAAATATTTATATAAATATTAATCATGTCACCACACCAACAGGAAATGTAAATATTTAATATGCTGAAAAAAATATACACATTTATACTCGTACATTTATATTATGAACAAAATATTTCTTGTGGTGATAATACATTTGGGAAAATATTTAAATATTACAGTGGCTAGCAATTGGAATGCAAACAGAATTGTTATTAACCCTCTAATGCTTAAGCATGCCTCAAGGCACTCATCGAAAAAATGCCAATAAAGGCAAATATAACTGATAGTTTATTTCAAAAACGTTTTTTGGCTACTGTTTCAAGAGTTTTTGTAATGAAAAATCAGTTATATTTGCATTTATTGGCATTATTGCGATGAGTGCCTTGAGGCATGCTTAAGCATTAGAGGTTTAAGTTAATATATAACACTTACACAGAAAAATGTTTAAGAAATTAAAGATTATATGACATATCATCAGAGAATAAAATTAACACAAACACTAATATCTCAACAAATAATGACAAAATTAAATCTTGAATATTAAAAATGAAAAATTTGTACTCTACTGTCATCTACAGTTTTTTTTTTTTTTTCTTTTTTTGTTTGAATGAAATTTAAAATATATAAGTATGAGTTCATTACATTTATACTCGTGCAAGCTTTATCTTTCCTCTTCTCATATTTTTATATCTGTAATAAAATTCCAAAACCACAATGAAATACCTGAAATGCAATATTCAAATGCTATAAAATACCAAAAAAAAATATAAATATATTTGTTGGTATTTTTATGGTTTGTTTTATTCAAAATATATGTACATACTTATGCATTTTATATAAATATGTATAAGTTTATATTTAAAAATAAAAATAAAAAAAAATAACACATGTTAATTGTTGCAATATTTTTATTTTTAGAGCCATCAAGTATGGAAGTCAATTAAAATATTGAAATATGCAAAATATATTTTTTTAAATTAAATATGTTTTTTTTATCAACTTGTATTCTAACCAGTTTTAAATGAAGCTTGATGCCATAATATAGGTTATTTTGTTATAATAATTAATTAAAATTATAAATATTTAATTTATCAATTCGATATGATTTCCTTTTTATTACTCTATGGACAATAAATTTATCTATAAATAGCAAGATGTTATTTGAATTTTTTTTTTAGAGGAACTTGGGAAATGAATATAAAATATACAAACATTTTAAATAAATTAACAAGGGTGATATTTTCTTACTAGGGTTCTATAAGACAATCGTAGTTTTGCTGAAAAAAGTCGAAAAGTCGAAATCGAAATGCACACACACTCTATAACGTACAACCTTAAATGTACAAGACAGTTGATATTAACTCTAACAGCGCCTATGATCAACTCCACTAACGACTGCCACCTCTGCAACTATTTATACACACTGCCATCTTCATCCGAGTAGTCGAGATTGTTCTTAATTCTAGAGCTTTCGATGTTAATGTTAGCAGCTTAAACATTTAGTGTTGCCATACTTATAAACAATGCTAATCAACCGCATGCTATCAACATTGTTTATAAGTAGAAAGAAACTTCTACTGATGGACGTGTTTATAAACATGATGAATGCTGCAGGCAATCGTTACAGACCGTTAAATTCAAATCGCTATTGCACATTTGTAACAATATTATTTAATACATTATAGCCTTGATGTTGTTACGTTTTAACCTTTTTAAAATGTTGGTTTATTTCATTTAAATAAACCGGATACTTTTGATTGCAAATAAAAGCAGTATTAGTAGTTTAAAATTTGTAACAACTCTTTATTTACTTAAAATGTACAACAACAACAGTTCAAATAGTCACTCAGTGTCTTTATACACGTTTATCAATGCACACACACTTTATAATGTACAAACACACATGTACACGACAATTGATGTTAACTCTAACAGCACCTATGATAAACTCAACTCACGACTGCAACATCTGCCACTATTTATACACGAGGCATATTTCATGAATCTTCTACAATGCTCTTAACGGACAAACTAATATGTTCGAATTCTAGAGCTTTCGATGTCAATGTTAGCAGCTTAAACATTTAGTGTTGCCATACTTACGAACAATGCTAATAACCGCATGCTATCAACATTGTTGATAAGTAGAAGCTTCTACTGATGGACGTGTTTATAAACATGATGAATGCTGCAGGCAGTCGTTACAAACTATTAAATTCAAATCGCTATTGCAAATTCGTAACAATATATTTTTGATTTGTATTGCTAAACATTACAAAAAGCGCATGAATAAAGGAAGAAACCATGCATTTTTTACAAGAAATGGTAAAAAGATAAGAAAATTCGAAAATAGTAGGAAATTCGAAAAAAGTCGAAAAGTCGATTTACTAAAAAGTCGAAACTTTTTAAAAATCGAAAAATGTTGAAAAGTCGACTTTTTGTTTAAACTATAGAACATTATTTCTTACAATTATAAAATTCAAAGGTTTATATTTTCATAATTTAAATTTATTTATAGAATAACGCCAAAGGTATCGCTATTTTGGATTATTTCCATAACGGTAGCCAACCTTGATTTTGATGAATTGTATGAACTAGAATCGCATAGATAATACAATAGATAATTTAATATAGAGGCTTATGCTTCTCTTGAACTTCAGTTACTCATATAAGGATCTCCATTATTATAACTTTTTATTTTGAAAATAATTTGGTTGCTCGTGAATGAGCACGGTCAGTGCTGAGGTATTTCTGAGATGATTTGTATTTATATGGATGCGTAGTTGGAATCGGGCCTAGTGCTCATCCCCCCAAAGTTGCTTACCTCAGGCCTATCGAATTTAAAAAAAATTCAGTTGTTATCCAAAATTTTATTGGATGTATGATTATGATTATGCGGGCTTTACAATAGAAGTCGTATCTTTTCAATGCGGTTTTTGTTTTTAATAACATTTATTCCCACTTACACACAGAAAACAGATTCGTGATAGCAAACGAATTTGTTGCCAATCGAATGATTCGTTTGCACACATCGAATTTTTCGGTTTTATTAACAGAAATTAGGTTGATAAAGAAGAGTTTTGGTTGAAGCAACCAAACTTTTGCTATCATTTCTAAAATTTTGTAGCCACAATTGTAAAATTCGGTTACTAAGGTAGAATCATTCGTTTGGCAACAAATTCGTTTGCTATCACGAATCTGTTTTGTCTGTGTAGTTAGTGAACATTATTGTGTAAACAACAAAATTGAGTTTGCTTCGAAAGTGTCGAAAATATGAGAGAAGTTTTGCTTTACTTCTTTAATTTGAAAAAAAGTACCGCTGAAGCACATCGATTGCTCACCAAAACTTATGGTGAATGTGTTCCATCGGTTTCAACGTGCGAGAGATGGTTTGTGCGGTTAAGAAGTGGTGATTTTGACATGGAAGACAAAGATCTCCCAGACCAGCCAAAAAAGTTTAAAGACCAAGAATTGAAGACATTACTCCATGAAGATTGTTGTCAAACTCAACAAGAGCTTGGGAAATCATGGGGAGCTACTCAAGCAGCAATTTCAAAATATTTGCGAGCAGCAGGATTCATCCAAAAGCGGAGAACTTGAGTACGAATTGATGCCAAGAGACCTTGAAAGTCAATTTGCATGTAAGGGAAACCATTTTTGCACCGAATCATTACTTGCGATGAAAAATGGATCAATTACAACAACCCGAAGCAAATATATCGTATGTGAAGTCCATACAACCAGCCGAATCGACACCAAAACCAAATATCCATGGCGCTAAGGTAATTCTCTGTATTTGGTGGGCCAAAAGTGTCCTATCTATTATGAGCTGCTGAAATCTGAACAGACCATCACAGAGAACCTGTACCGAACGCAACTGATTTGTTTGAAGCTAGCATTGGACATGAAACCGTAATATTCCATCATGACATCGCTCGGCCACATGTTGCAATACTTGTTAAAAAGTATTTAGAATGAAGTGGTTGGGAAGTTTCGCTTTATAGTCCAGATTGTGCCTCGTCCGACTACTATTTGTTTCGATGAGATACGCTTCAGTGCAGAATATAATATCCGAAATTGGGTTGATTCATTCTTGGCCTCAAAACGTGAGCTCTTCTTTTGGTTTGGATTTTATATTGTTACGAATGTGCAATGACGATTTGAATTTAACAGTCTGTAACGACTCCCTGCAGCATTCATCATGTTTGAAGGCACGTCCATCATTGACATTGCTTGTAAGTATGGCAACACTAAATGTTTGGGCTGCTGCCAATGACATCGAAGGCTCTAGAATTCGAATGCACTAGTATGTCCGTTAAGAGCATTGTAGAAGATTCCCGAGAGATGACAGTGCGTGTATAAATGGTGGCAGAGGCTGCAGTCGAGAGTTGAGTTTATCATTGGCACTGTTAGAGTTAACATCAACTGTCTTGTATATTTAAGTTTGTACATTATAAAGTGTGTGTAAATTTCTGCGAATTGATAAACGTGTATATAGATACTGAGTGACTATTTGAACTGTTGTTGTTGTACATTTTAAATAAATAAAGAGTTGTTACAATTTTAAACTACTAAAACTGCTTTTATTTGCAATCAAAAGTATCCGGTTTATTTAAAGGAAATAAACCAACGTTTTTAAAAGGTTAAAACGTAACAATATGTTGTCAGAAAGAAGGGAACAGGTCATAGCTAACATTAGCCAATACTTTGAATAAATTTATATTGTACAAATGTTTTAAATTAAAAGCTAAAAATTTGAAAAATCCCGCATTTGAAATATAGATACACCAAAATTTAAATAATAGTGTTTTCACTCTGAGTGGTTTTAATGCTAAAGTTGGTTTCGTTAAAACCATTATTAAAACCTGGTTTTACCATACAAAATTATTATGGTAAAACCATCGTAAAACCTTTTTTGAATCGGTTTTAACTAGGTTTTATGAAATACAACCTTGTTTTCGATGTACTAAATACAGTGCTACCAACATGGAAATGTTGAAAACAGCTGATAAAAGAAAACAAAACAAATATAAAAACGAAAAAAGACAAAGTGTAAACATTAAAAAAAGTTAAATAATGAACGCAGCAGCAACAATAAAAAAAATACAAGAGAAAAATAAGCTTTTGAATATAATAAGTATAACGAAAATGTTTTATTGAAATGTGGGTGGAAAAAATTGAGTTTGCCCATTAAATGTTAAAACCAGATTTATGAAAATTTATAGTGTGAACGCAAAATTAGATGATTATGGATTTAAAGTTAAAATCAGGTTTTAATTTTAGGTATGAAAACACTAAGAGATATCACACAGTAAAGTAAATAAAGACAACAGTCTCGTATATGAAAAAATCTAAATTTCTGGAACTTAATTTCCCCGTTTTAAGAATTTCGGTATTTAAAAACAGACAATTTAGAGTCCTCCTGAAAATCTCGGTTTCAGTAGGACTCTAAAGAAACAAAAAATATAAAAATCATAAGAAAAAAACTTTCGAACGTTTCGTAAGTTTTGAGACACTCCCTATAATAAGTAATGCAAACAGTAAATAGCATTCATTACAAATTAATTAATGTAAGTATTCAATCAGTAATGACATGTCAGTTTTGGTTGGTTATCTCGAAAATAAATGGCCAGCTGTCAAATTACATATCATAGCTAAAACATGACAATTTTTAATGCTACATACTTAAATGATACAGCAATAATTTGAGCAAAAAAAAATATGTTATTTAGGTTTCTTTCAGACTTTCATGGTTGTTGGTTTTGTGTTTTATTACACAACAATCATAATAATGTCTGCTTTAATTTCTTTCTAACGGTTAAATTTTAATGATGACATTAACATGCCTTAAAAACGTCAATCTACTAGCTTTTAAGCTGTTATTATGGTTGTTTTCTTTAGTGCTAAAGATATTGTAAGGGCAATTAGGGATACATTTTGCTGCATAATATATATATTTTTCATCCAGTTTTACACTTTCTTTTTCAGGTTACCCATAACATTTCAGCATTTCAGTAGCAAAATGCTTTATACAAATTCAAAAAATAAAGAAAAAGGTAACTTCTCACGCATTAAATTATATTTTAATGAATGTTCAAAACGTGAGTTGCTTAAACAATGTTTCGTACAGTTTTCGTTTACTTTATGGACATTAATAAAAGCCCATTGTAGTGTCCACTTATGCAGTGATAAAATAGAGTTTAATACTCCCACCTTAATTTGACTCCCTGCTGCTGCTTAATCTGCCTAAATGGCATAATGCTCTTTTTTTGTATTTCTCTCGAGTCGAGAAACCAAAAATTGAATTGAATTTTAAAATTCCACAATCAGAGTTGTCTAATGTAAATGTTTGGAAAAATCTTTTGTCTTCATTCTGGTGTACGTGTTGTATTTATGAACATACGTAAGTACATACATACGTTTAGTTATGTATCTATCTCATATCCATACAGAATGACACACAAAGACAGCTAGCTGGGTGAAAACAAATGAAAATACATATATACGAGTAGATAAAAAGCTTTAAAAGATTGTTTTTAGTCATTGTGCACATATTTCTCTAAGCACAGTTGAAGAAGTCGACAGTTGTAGATACTCGTAACCAACTAAATTAGAAAAAGTAATTATACACTTGAAGAAAATATAAAAAAGTTTATGATGATTTCACTTTTTTACACTATTTAAGTTAGTTTTAGTTTTTTTTTTTTAGATTCTTGTAATTGAAATTAGTAAATGTTTATAATTTTATATATTTTGTTCCATTTCCAATTGTATTTCTAAAATCTCCTATTAGAATTTTTCAACTTTCTAAATATATTGTTACGAATTTGCAAAAACGATTTGAATTTAACGATTTATAAACACGTCCATCAGTAGAAGCTTCTACTTATCAACAATGTTGATAGCATGCGGTTATTAGCATTGTTCGTTAGTATGGCAACACTAAATGTTTAAGCTGCTAACATTAACATCGAAAGCTCTAGAATTCGAACATACTAGTTTGTCCGTTTAGAGCATTGTAGAAGATTCCCGATAGATGGCGCGTGTATAAATAGTGGCAGAGCTGGCAGTCGTGAGTAGAGTTTATCGTAGGCGCTGTTAGTGTTAACATCAACTGTCATTTAAGTTTGTACATTATAAAGTGTGTGTGCATTTCTGCGAATTGATATACGTGTATAAAGACACTGAGTGCCTATTTAATTCTGTTGTTGTTGTACATTTTAAATAAATAAAGAGTTGTTACAATTTTAAACTACTAAAACTGCTTTTATTTGCAATCAAAAGTATCCAATTTATTTAAAGGAAATAAACCTCGTTTTTAAAAGGTAAAAACGTAACAATATTTAAGAATTTCTTAATTGTATTTCAGCAAGTTGTAGTTTTATTTCAGAATATTCCATTTTAGATTTTTCTATTTGAGTTTCAGAAATTTCTATTTAAATTTCAAATAAAATCTTCTGAAATACATTTGGAAATTGTTTAGTTTTATTGAGAAGACTTGACTGAATCCATGTTACAATAATACTTATATAAAGTTTTTTTTTTTCGTATTTTAATAGAAAAGTTAGAGAATACAAACGTATTAAATGGAATTTGTCAAAAGATTTCCAATTTAAGTCAAGTGCAAGTAGGTGTTTGTCAACTTTGTTTTGTATCTTTCTATGATTTTATCCCAACTTACAAGTTGCCCAATACATGTGTCTCTCACATACATATATTGGACAAAATTTACTACATAATGTACTTAAGTACCCTGCAGTTCTTGGATCTATCTCACAATTTACTTTCAATGTTTTTAACTGGTGAATTTAACAGTTCAATTTGTATTAAATTTGAATTAACAAAAATTTAATCCTTCAAATATTGAATGAATTCTGTTAAGTATTAATTCAACGATTACTGAATACTATTTAAATAAAAGCCTTAAAATTAAGCTAAATAATTCGATTTTGGGAATGGTTTATGGTATTAAGATACCATTGACTCCCAAATCAAAGTTAGAATGTCTAACTCCATTAGTATTTGGGGCGCTATTACTATTGTTACGAATTTACAATAGCGATTTGAATTTAACGGTCTGTAACGATTGCCTGCAGCATTCATCATGTTTATAAACACGTCCATCAGAAGAAGTTTCTACTTATCAACAATGTTGATAGCATGTGGCTGCTAACATTGACATCGAAAGCTCTAGAATTCGAACAAACTAGTTTGTCCACTAAGAGCATTGTAGAAGATTCACGAAAGATGGCGCGTGTATAAATAGTGGCAGAGTTGCAGTCGTCAGTTAGTTCATCATAGGCGCTGTAAGAGTTATCATCAACTGCCTTGTACATTTAAGTTTGTACGTAATAAAGTGTGTGTGCATTTCTGCGAATTGATAAACGTGTATAAAGACACTGAGTGACTATTTGAACTGTTGTTGTTTTACATTTTAAATAAAGAGTAGTTACAATTTTAAACTACTAAACGGCTCTTATTTGCAATCAAAAGTATCCGGATTATTTAAAGGAAATAAACCAACTTTTTAAAAAGGTTAAAACGTAACAGTATTATAATTATGTATGATTTTCAACTTTATAACTCTGGAAATTATAGAAAATTATATATATAGGTATAACATTATATATACAGGGTTTTCCAACAAGAGGTGATATTTTGGTATTCAAAGAAAAATGGCATTTTTTGAGATAAATGATCGGATGTTTATTTCATAATAAAGAGGAAGATATGCCGTTAATATTAAAAAACAACATCAGCCAAATGACCACCACGACCACGCTTACAGGACCATATCCTTTTCATGAAATTTTCCATAAACAAATCGTAAAGTGCCTGCCCTATGTCCTCGATAGCCCCACGAATTCTATCTTTGAGGTCTTGAATCGACGCTGGGCTGATGGCGTAGACCTTATCTTTCACGTGGTTCCAAAGGAAGAAGTCGCAAGGTGTTAAATCACAAGATCTCGGTGGCCAATTGTGATCACCTCTTCGAGGGATAACACGGTCCGGAAACTTTTCCCGTAAACGAGCAATGGTTTCGTTGCTTGTGTGGCACGTAGCGCCTTCTTGTTGAAAGTAAACGTTGTCCAGATTAATATCATCCAACTCCGACCAAAATACGTTGTAATGACGTTTGGTTTTCTTCAACACTTTGGGCTACAGCAGCAATATTCTCAGTTTTTCTTGAGCGACGTGCACGGGTTTTATTCTTCACATCACTAACTTGTTCCAACAGCTCAAAATTTTCCACCAATTTCTGTATTGCGGTCCGTCAAGGTGCTACACGACTACCCGAAAATAGTTTAGTTTTGCGAACTGTGACTGCAAGATTTTCACTATTTTTGTAGTGAATTTTAATAATTTAAATGCCAAAACTACAAATTTCTGGTAACCAATTTGGTAACAGGAATGATAGCTGCCAGTTGACATCTGTAATACCATTTAGGCAACAGACGAAGCAACTGAAATTGGATTGCCATCCCTTAACTTCGTTGAATTTTATCCTTCAATGTACAGGTTGTTGTGGCCCTGTTGGCATAGATCTTTGACTTCAAATAACTCTATAAAAATAAATCCAATGGAGGCAAATTATGAACACCGAAGTGAGATAATATCCGACCAGGAAATGTCTCAGCAGTAATTGAATTGCTTCACGAGCAGTGAAACCACATCATATCATCCAATTTAGACAGAAAGAACTCTGTTATCATGTCGCGATATCGTGCACCAGTAACAGTCGCTGCTTCACCAGACTCATTTTCGAAGAAGTATGGTTCAGTGTTGCCTCCAGCCCAAAATCCCCATTAATCAATAGCACATTGTGGTTGCCCCAAATGCGTTAATGACATTGACAACTTATGAAGCCATCAATGTGAAAATGTAGTTCATCACTTACGATGATTTAGCTTGAATTGTGGGCGGCAAACTTTTATTATGTTTGAAATATTGTTCAACAATGAAAATTAGGCCTATGCTTTTTAATTCAATGCAATGACTGCTCATTTTAGTTCATAGCTCATCAAGTTCAATCGCTCTTTTTTATTTGCAACGACCTACGTGAACTACCACTTCATGCAATTGATGTTTGGTCTGCGGGAATAAAAGAAATCATAAGGTTTCCAATTTGAAATGTTCGGTGTTAATTGAATAAATGGCTGGCAACTTAAAGGTTTACAAATTTAAGGAAAAAAAATTAAGTGTTTTTTAGTTTTCTATTGTTTTTTTCTATGTAATTTAAATATTTAGTTAAAAATAATTGAACTAAATGAGCGAAAAGATTTGAACTGGTCCCTAAGCCAAATCAAGTGAATCGTTCTATTGAACTAGTTCATTCATTAACTACCCAAGTCTAATGAAAAAGCGTCAGGTGGAAACCTTTTTTGTTTTGGTTTTTGTTTTGACACCCTTTGTTCGGGTGAATTCAGAATGGAAAGGGATTAGGCTTCTCCAAAATTGACCACATACAGGTTTCACACTATAGAGACACTGAATATGCTCAATTCATGCACGGTTTCGGTTAGTTTAATTGCAATGAGGTTAACTGACACCATCTGTATAAGTAAGTATACAAAGTCATTGCTGACATTACCAATAAATGGTGATATTTTGAAAACATCTGTTTACTGCATAATTTCACGATCTGCTTATTTCTAAAACAGGATCTTACCTTTCAAGTGCAAATTGGACAATTGTTACCTTTAAAACTGCAGGGTATGTACGTATTTATGTAAGTAAGTTAGAGCGTATGTTATGACCATACTTACATTCGTCTCTACATACTACTCGTAAATATGTACATTACATACCTGTCTTTACAATTTTATTAGAAGCTTTATACTCGTATCTTTCTCCATTTCTTGTTTTCTTTTTTGTTGTAGCAAAAGATTTTTTTTGTTTTTGTTGACTTGTCTTCCTGTTTGGACGTTTCAATTTCTAACATTTTGAGACGGATTAAGTCTTCGTGTGTCTCTTCTTTTGTTGTAACCTGATTTATTAAATAGACTTCTACTTAAATGTTGTTAATGTTGTTGTATAGTTTAAGTAGTTGCTAGTATTTGCTGTTTTTTGTTTTGTTGTTGCTGTTATTGTTGTTTATTTTTGTTTCCTTTTGAATGACTGTTTGTAGTTGTTGTTAAGTGGGTTACTAGTTTTAGTTGTTGATGTAGTTGTTGTTATTGTTGCTGTGTAATAACCCAGAGGGAATTATTGCATCAAGGCCTGAATTTGCCTTTTTAAAGGCCTTAATATAGCTAGCATAAAAAAAGAAAATCAACCTTCTATAAGGCTGTTTTGCAAAGTTTTTGAGGGTGGTAAGGGTATTTTTTATTGTTTAATGCTTATGCCCAGTTTTTGACTTCGTATTTAAATACGTATTTAGTTAATTTTTACTTAAATTTAAATGGTATTTAAATACAGTTTGAGTTTTTCAGTGCTATATAATTTTTCTTATTTAAATAAGATAAAAGTGTGGTAGCACTACTAAATATCAAAAAATTATCGATAATTTTGTATAAAACAGCTGTTCAAGCAAAACAAAAATTGATACATTTTGCCAAATAAAAAAAAAAGGTTATTAAACAATAAAATATTTGTAGGAAAATGCACAAAATAAGCCCCAATTTCACCGCATCGAAAGTGTACTTTTTGTTAGATGCCATAAAAAATATAGCGCTACAATAGAGTGAAAAAAACAGACAAAAACAAAAGACAGCTGTTAAAAACATATGGTAGTTTATGAAACTTAAATAGAATTTAAATGGCCAACGTTGGCCATTTAAGTATCATTTAAAAAAGCACTGAGAAACTCATTTTCGTATTTAAATAGAACTTAAATATAATTAATATTTAAATACGAAGTCAAAAACTGGCTCTTAGTGTTTAAATGTGCTAAAACTACTTTTTATGGAAATTGAGATTTTGATACAAAACGCTAGAAAAAGTCAAAATACATTGTTTGAGTAAAAAAGTTTACAATTCTCTCACTCAAATGGAATTTAAAGTAACTGCGTTGTCTAATATATAATAGCGTCAAACTTGTTTTAATTATTGGTTTATTTATTAAATTTCAACTAAAGCAAGTAAATCATAATTTGTTTAAGGAAATATTGCATCATTGTAAAATTTTTTATCATTTCTCTTAATATCTAAAACGTAGCTGCATTGTCTTTTGATAGCAACTTTAGTAACAATAGGACTTAAAATTCAATAAAGGACTTAAAACGTTATAAGTTTGTAATTTGTACAATATTCACTATTTGTATATTGCATGTGTTTTGTGACATGTATTGGGACATTTTACCACATATAACACATGTACATACCGTGTGATCCATATGAAACTTTGTGTATGTAAAATACATGTGTGTGCCTTATGGCATTTTTGGCAATTAGAGCTTGTTCTATTTTCGTGTATTTAAAAGTGTGTATTTTGAAATAAAACACTGTGTTAGTGCAAAAAAAACACACAAACCAAAAAAGTGAGAGAGCAATATTCGGCTGTGCTGAATCTTATATACCCTCCAAATTATACTATAAAATTAAATTTTAAGTATTTTTAGGTAAACAAAATTAATTTTTTTTTTTTTTCAAAAAATTGATTTTCGAAATTTAAAAAAAAAAAATTTTTTCAAAATTGTTTTCAAAAAAATTTTTTTTTTTTTATTTACTAATGAAAAAAATGTATGACAAAAAAAATTTGTTTGTAAAAAAAATTTGGGTTAAAAAATATTTTTCCCAATTTTGACCCACTGTAGGTCCAATTTACTATGACTTTTATAAATCATTGCAATGGACTTTGAAATATCTATTATTAGATATCCATATTGTCTATATTAATGACTTAGTAATTCAGATATAGATCAAAAATAGGCCAAAAATCGAGGTTGGCCATTTATGGGCCAATTTTCTCGATTTTAAATAGCAACCGATCCGGAAGAATTCCCGATATATTAATGTATGAATCAAGTTTGTTAGTTATTTGGGTGAATGGTATAAAAATAGATAAGTTTCATTGCAATAAATATATTTGGTCAATTCACAAGGTCTCTTATCAGTCATAATGTCTTAATATATCACGACTCGGCGGCTCGGCGGCTCGGCTTAACCGACTCTTAGGAATTCGGCGTTGGTCTCCGCTGGTTCGCTACGATAACACAATAAACATAGCATATAAAGTAGTATTATTTTAGGACATTTTTAGCTTGAAAAGCAATAAAAACCATTTTGAAATATTAGGACAATATGACATGATAAGAGACCTTGTGAATTGACAGATTGATTGTGATTTAAAAATGTTTTAAATAGATAGATATATATTTAAAAACAACAAACATATAAACCATAGCTGTTAAGTAATGATTACTAATCATAATAATTAGTAATTAGATTACTTTTATTCGACTTTTAGGTGATGTAATGATTAAATTACGATTATATTCAGATTCGCATGATTGCTAATTGATTAGGATTACAAATAATCCAAATATAATCAAGATTACTAACGATTACGAGAAAATAATCAAAAGTAATCAAAAAATAATTCGACTACTTTTAATGATTACTTTTGATAATTATTGAAAGTAGTCGGATTATTTGTTGATTAGTTTTGATTATTCAATAGTAATCACAAGTAATCTTGATTACTTTTATATTATTTGTAATCGTAATCTATTAGTAATCAGAAATTATTCTACAGAGAATTATTAAAAATTTACAGCTATAATAAATCTAATATAGGTTATGTCACATGCAATTACATATGGACGTGTGAACGTGGATATTATGAATCGTATGTATAACGTAAATTTTGACATACACATGGAATTCCATATGTATCGAATACATGTTCCAATTAATATGGAATACATGCCGTGTCACCCCCCTGTAAGTAGGGAAGTCGAATCAACGATGTTCGTCTATCGTTCTATGTTTTTATGGTTTTGCAGTCTTAAATTTATCTTAATCAGCTGTTGTAGTTAACTTTAAACCTTCAATATTTTCTTTGGTTTTAATGAATAATTAATGAGTATGAAGTATATCTTGCATATACTTAATATAGTTCTTAATATAGTTCCAGTACAGTTTCAGTTCCCTTTTTAATCTAACTGATTTTCTCTGACCTTCCTATAGACCTATAAAAATAAATACAAAGGCCTAATAAAAAAAATTAAATGGCTATGAAAGAGGGGCCGAATTACTGCATTCGTTATGGAGTTAAATTGATCGTAATTTTCTTATTTGAGATTATGACATTCAATATCGAGCAGGAAATTTAGTACGCTTTTGAAAAAACTTCTTTACTAATTATTTTTCCAACCGAGCATAACAAGACTTTATGACTCTATTGTGTGTGTATGTAAAACTTTTAAACATTTCATTCTCATTTATTTTATGTACTCAATTCACACTTAATAACTTATTAATAGTGTCATATTGAAAATTCTTCAAATATATTTGTTCTAAGAAGTCATCATCATCATCATTATGTCTGTGCATGTTTGTACGTCTGCTTAATTTTCTTCCAAAGTGTTATTATTCATTTTATTAATGAGAATTCTTCTACTTACTTTGTTTTATTTAATAACCCAGTTTATTTTTGTTGTTCTTGTCAATGAAAATGGGTAAAATTAAATTAATATTATTTCTACACGTGTATGTATGAGTATGTGTTATTAAAATGTGTTTGGAAATTACCACATTTAATTGTCAAATGTCAAAATGAAATTTGACATTATATATTATATATTATCAAACATAAGTATGTATACTTAATAATATCATTATTTATTAATGTAAGAATGAAATAATAATTAATTAAAACAAGAAAAGGTAATTTCTAGTAAATATGTACTATGTTATAAAGGGTGTCCCAAAATTTACGTAAAATATGAATAAAATAGAAAACTATTAAGTCATACCTCCATGGCTTTGCTGGCACATATGCACTCTTTTGTGGAAATTTTACATGGACCTTTTCTTCTAAATGTGTCTTACTTTCCTTAATACAGCGATGAATTTCGTCTTTATGCTGAAATAACTTTGTTACCACTAGTTATAGTCCAATGATGCCTACAGCTCAAACTCCTCACAAAACAGTGAAATGTTGTGAATGCATTTGTGATTCGTAATCTATGCCAAATAAGTCAATTTTGGCAATTAACATATTGATAAGCCATCAGTTGTGAGGATATACATACCGGCCATAACTTTTTATACTAGATGATAAGGAATGAATTCAGACTCGTATTATACACATTGTTGAATAAATCTCCGAGATGTATGCAGAAGAAATCCTTGTGGGAAACTATGGGCAACAGGAAATTGAAAATAATACTAGTCAAAAATAAACCTAAAGCCACTTATTTCTGAATCTAGAGGCCTTTAGGGGTATATACCTTTTGGTAATAATGAAATACACGAAGCTAATCTTTTCTGAAACGATCAAAGGTTAACAAGGAAGCTATCAATCTCAGACAAGTCACTATGAATCGACGATAATTGTATTTTAAAATTTCTTTCCTAAATTATAGTCCGTTTCATTAAAAAGCTTAGAATTGTCTTTTATCCAGCATGCATAAAAAAACTATTTGTGGGTTTATTGAACCGGGATTTTGACGTTTAACAAGGCCATCAAGGTCAAAATGTATCTCACAACTTTGGATGATTTTGCTCAGAACTGAAACCGCTAGAAGCGTTACTGAGAGGGAAAAAACCTAAGTCTGTTGTCAAAAACCTAAGTCGTGAGAATGTATTAGTACATAGTTTTGAGGTAGTATTGGTGCCTTTTTAATTTTCACCAGACACACAGAGTTCTATAAAAATGTTTACATTTTAATTTATTTAAATTTTCAATACCAAAAATAGAAACTCTGTTCCATAAATTAAATTCTACCACAGATAAAAAAGTGTCAAAAATTAATAAAAAATAAATTTTTTCATTTCAGCAAAATTAACGCGTTTCGTAAATAAAAGTGTCCTGTAAAGTATTAAAAAAAGTTGCCAAGAATTGTGTACAAGTGTAATAAAGCGGTTCGGTGTATATCTTGTCGGAAAATCGAAGTTAAAATTTCAAGTATTTTGAAGTGTTTAATTCAGGGTTTAATATTTAGTTAATCGTTTTTTAAATTTGACTACCGACTACGCAATAAATATGAATCGTTTTCATATTAATGTCCACATATACTGAAAATATACAAACTATAAACCAATGCCATATATGCACAAGCTTCACAGTAGAAATATTTGTCGCAGTTTTCCCAAAAATATTTTGCCTTACAAAATATTTTACGTTGCAGCTAGAAGACAAAATTAAAATTTTTCATTTCTGAAACATTTGCTGCCCAAATATATTTATATTTTTGGTTAGCAAAAACAAATATATTGCTTGTGTATAATATACAAAAAATTTACTACAAAAACATCAAACATGCAAACATATTGCAGCGTGAAACCCATAAACTGCAAACGATATGCGCAGTAAAAAATTCAAACAATGGAAATATGGAAGATGCTAAATGTAGACTGCCAAACCATACGAAGTTGAAAAATGTAAAAACGAAATTGTGCGAAGTTAAAAATGTTTAAAACGAAAATGTGCATTTATAAAATATTTCAGCCACATATATGGAAATATTTAGCCGCATATAGTCACTGAGTAAAAAATGTGAAAAAAACTATGAAGAACAAGTGTGCGTTGATTTGGGTGAACAAAATAAAAATTTATATTGAATCGTGTGTTTAAGAATTTAAGTGCAATAAAATAGAAGCTTTATTTTTTGAAGTATGTAATTGTATTATGAAAGATAGGAATACAGTGAAAATATATTAAATAAGATTCTGGGCAAAGGATAGCGGACGATATTATTTTATTGAATTTTTTGATTAAATGATTTTTGTAATACGAATTCAAATGTATTCCTGCTGCTTGTAATAGGAGTCCAGAAAAATTAGTAACATAAAATTTTGTATGTAAAGTGGCTAAAAAAGGATAGATAATGCAACAACAAAATGTAACAACAGACAAGCAAAACAGCCAATGAATACAATCTAATAAAAAATAACAGGATCTACAAAAAAAAATAGTATGTTGCATAAAAATGCAATGTAGATAGATAGAATACTTTTTGTTTGTACACTCAAATGTATCCTTTCGTAAAATTTGTAACAGGAGAACAAACAAATAAATAAGCAGCATAGAAAATAATTGTGCAAGAACAATTTGATGTGTAAGATATAAATGCAAAAAGGCACAGGCATGAGTACAACAGGACCAAAAGGAAATTAACTGTATAAAACTGCTGTATGTGTGTACATGTGTTCTGTAACTGCATAATGCAACAACAATTTACGCAAAAACCATAAACAAACACATAAATAGGTTCAATGATGATCGTGAGTGTAGCAGGAGAAAAAAAGGATAAAGAGGAATGATAGAAATTGAAGTAAGGTCCAGAATATATAATTATGCAATGAAGAAAATTTTACTATATGTACATACATAATTATGTATGACTTGTATTCTGAAAGATCGACTTTGTGTTTTTAAATGCACATTCATATGTATCCATTCGTAATATTTGTAACAGGAGAACAAAAAAACAAATAAGCAACAGAGAACAAATTATGCAACGAAGGCACAATTTAAATTTGCAGCAAGTAATTGCTGTCACATCAGACAATGGAGGGTTAGTCCGATGTTATTAAACTAAACTTAGAAAAGTTGAGATTTACATAATCTTTTACAACTATTCCTTATTACAACTATTCGCGAAAAAAATAACGGACACAATAACAAGTGTACCAAAAAAAAAAATAATACCGTTTATTTTAATAAAAAACAAATACGCACAAAAATCCTTTACAAAAAACAACAATTCAGTGCACATGACAAAAATTCCTCGAGCTAAAAATAAACCAAAATGCGTAATAAAAAATGATCTGTAACGGTACTCAAAAAAATCAGTTCTACACAAACAATACAATAACAACATCCGCTATCCTTTGCCCATAATCCTCTTTAATGTAATATCACTGCATTCCTATCGTTCACAACACAAGTACATACCATAGGTTCTTCGTTGTATAATTATATTTTTTTCAGCATTCTATACATTTTTTTTTACTCCTGTTACAAACGCTCAGCCAATCATACTCATTTGCATTTCAGATTGCACAAGTTGTTGTTGACTTTTGAATTTTATACATTATACAACAGTAAAGAAACAACAAAATGCAACGGTTCCTACTCTACTCCTCAATATGTCTAGAACTTCCTTTACTTTGTATTTGTTTCTGTTTTTAGCATGAGTTGTTGTTGTTTTTTGCACCTAGAGGACACACATACAACAGTTGTATTTTACAATTACTTGAGGGTATAAATAGTTGTTGTTGTATTTCCTTTTCTCCTGCTACACTCGTGCCTATGTAAAAAAAATTTGATGTGCCTTCATTGCGTAATTTGTTCTCTGTTGCTTATCTGTTTTTTGTTCTCCTGTAAGAAATATTACGAATGGATATATATGAATGTGGATTTAAAAACATTAACAAAGTCGATCATTATCGCTAAGGATCATCATTGAACCTACTTATGTATTTGTTTGTGTTTTTTGCAAAAATTGTTGTTTCATTATGCAGCTACAGAATACATGTGTGTAAATGTGGTTGTTTTTGCAGTTAATTTCCTTTTGCTCCTGTTGTACTCATGCCTGTGCCTTTTTTGCACTTATACATTACACATCATATTTTTCATGCACAATTATTTTCTTTGCTGCTTATTAATTTGTTTGCTCTCCTGTTACAAATTATACGAAAGGATACATTTAAATGTACAAACACTTAATTTGATAGATTTCATTCAGAAAAAGTAATCTATCTACATAACATTTTTATGCAACATACTATTTTTTTTTTTGTAGATCCTGTTATTTTTTATTAGATTGTATTCATTGGCTGTTTTGCTTGTCTGTTGTTATATTTTGTTGTTGCATTATCTATCCTTTTTTAGCCACTTTACATACAAAATTTTATGTTACTAATTTTTCTGGACTCCTATTACAAGCAGCAGGAATACATTTGAATTCGTATTACAAAAATCATTTAATCAAAAAATTCAATAAAATAATATCGTCCGCTATCCTTTGCCCAGAATCTTATTTAATATATTTTCACTGTATTTCTATCTTTCATAATACAATTACATACCTCAAAAAATAAAGCTTCTATTTTATTGCACTTAAATTCTTAAACACACGATTCAATATAAATTTTTATTTTGTTCACCCAAATCAACGCACACTTGTTCTTCATAGTTTTTTTCACATTTTTTACTCAGTGACTATATGCGGCTAAATATTTCCATATATGTGGCTGAAATATTTTATAAATGCACATTTTCGTTTTAAACATTTTTAACTTCGCACAATTTCGTATTTTACATTTTTCAACTTCGTATGGTTTGGCAGTCTACATTTAGCATCTTCCATATTTCCATTGTTTGAATTTTTTACTGCGCATATCGTTTGCAGTTTATGGTTTTCACGCTGCAATATGTTTGCATGTTTGATGTTTTTGTAGTAAATTTTTTGTATATTATACACAAGCAATATATTTGTTTTTGCTAACCAAAAATATAAATATATTTGGGCAGCAAATGTTTTAGAAATGAAAAATTTTCATTTTGTCTTCTAGCTGCAACGTAAAATATTTTGTAAGGCAAAATATTTTTGGAAAAACTGCGACAAATATTTCTACTGTGAAGCTTGTGCATATATGGAATTCGTAAATAGTATTCATATTTTTAGTATGTATGTGAGGAAATATTATTTTGTTAAATATTTGTTGCAGTTTTCATGTAAAATTATGAAATATTTTGCAATTTTTTAACTAATATAGTAGTAATTTTAAACTCTGGTTTAATTCTCTCACAAGTACGTGTGAAGAGAGTAATTATTATTACTCTCAGTTGCGCCTCTAGTAGTACCCTATGCCCTAAACTGTGAGGAGTTAAATTGTTTTGTTTTTTGGTAGTCAAGAGTTTAGTGTACAAATAACAAAAAATTCAAATATTACGTGAATTTTGGGACATTCTATATAAATGCAGGAGATTTGAATGGCCTGTTCAGTTATAAATTTAAAATCTATGATTTTTGTTGGGTGTATGACTAAAAATTGCGCATTTCTTTTTATAATTTTTAGCTTTTATTTGAAACATTTGTAAAACATAAATTTTTTCAAAGTATTAACCATTGTTGGCTATGACACTCTACCATCTTTCTGACAACTTATGGATTCCGAGCCAAAATAACTGCTCAACTTTTGAGGCCAAGAACGAATCAAGTCAATTTCGGATACTCTCTTCCAAAGTGAAGCGTATCCCAGAGAGAGCGTCTGGCCTATGAAGCGGGTGAGGCAAAACTTCCCTACCACTTCATTCAAAATAGTTTTTAACAGGTATTGCTACATATGGCCGAGCATTGTCATGATGGAATATTACGGTTTCATGTCTGGCCTCATATTCGGGGCGTTTTTCGGCAAATGCTCGCTTCAAACTAATCAGATGTATTCAGTACAGGTTCCCTGTGATGAACTTGCCAGATTTCAGCAGCTCATAATTTTGCTCCCACCAAATCCAGAGTATTACCTCAGCACCATTAATATTTTGCTTTGGTAACGATTCGGCGGATTGGCCGGACTTCACATACGATCTCTTACGATTCGGGTTATTGTAAATGATCCATTTTTCATTGCAAGTACTGATTCGGTGCAAAAAAGTGATTTTCTATTAAGTTCTCTCGGCTTCAATTTTGCTTTTAGATCAGCGAAAGGCAAACTCACACCACTACAGTTTTTAAATATTGTAGTAGTATGAGTTGAGTAAAAAGTTGAGAAAAAAAACAAAAACAATAACTGAAATAAACAAGCATAAAAAGCGAAAAGCGTAAAACAACCTGCTTCTATCAATGCTCATGCGAGACTGACTGGTTTTGACAAGAGAGCTCATATGAGAGCTCAATGCCTTTCGATGTTTTAGATGAACCCTACTACTAGCAAACGTTTTGAATTTGCTGATTGGATAGCTCTCAATGATTTTGCAAGCTCTTGTTGAGTTTTACAACAATTACAACTTTTTAGCGGCATTTTTTCAAATTACAAAAGTAAAGCAAAACTTCCCCCATATGACGCTTTATTGGTACAAAATTCGACATTTTCGAAACAAAAAAAAAAAATTTTTTGTTTACACTATAATTATACCCTTCGCCATGAGTTGCGAGGGTATATATAAGTTTGTCATTCCGTTTGTAATTTCCACATTTTTCATTTGCGACCCAACAAAGTATATATATTCTGAATCGTTATAGATAGCGAAGTCGATATAGCAATGTCCGCCCCCCAAATAACTTACAAACATTATAGATGCATCAATATATCGAGAATTCTTCCGACTCGGTCGCTATTTAAAATTGAGAAAATCGGTCCACAAATGGCTGAGATATAAGGAAAATACCGGGATAACCTCGATTTTTGGCCTAATTTTGATCTATATCTGGATTACTAAGTCATTAATATAGACAATATGAAAATCTAATGATAGATATTTTAAAGTCCATTGCAACGATGTATATAAGACTATAGTAATTTGGATTTACAATTTGTCAAAATCAGGAAAAATATTTTTAAGCCGGAATTTTTTTTTAACCAAAAAATTTTTCTTTCTTAAATTTTTTTTCACTAATAAATTTGAAAAAAAAAAATTGGAAAAAAATTAAAAAAAAAATGGAAAAAAATAAAAAAATATTTTTTTTTTTTTTAAAAACAATTTAGAAAAAAATTTTTTTTTTTAAATTAAAAAAAAAAACATTAAACATTAAAAAACCTCAAGCTTGAATAATTATCATATAAAGTGAAACAAAAAGGTCAAATAAAATAAAAGTAAATACAGTGCACTCGCGGTAACGTGAACACCGCCTAACGTGAACAAGCTTTTGCTTACATTGACTACTCTGTAACGTGAACAAACTCAGAAAGCTCTATAACGTGAACATTTTTTTTCACTGCATTTGTTTTCTAATCATGCAGACAACGCTTCAATACATACATTAAATTCAATTTTTAAAGTTTTGAGATTCCCCTTATAAAAAAAATGTGTTTATATCCTCTAAATTAATTTTTTTAGTGGCAACGAATGAGTAATTTTATTTGCTATGTAATTTTATTTCAATTTATAGTTTCGCTTGATCTCGTTTTGTTTTGTAATGCATTTTAATCAATAATTTTGTTTTATTTCACGTTCAAGCTTGTAAAACACAGATTTATATAATAAAATTTTATATTTTTTCCATGAAATTCGACAATCGCTAACGTGAACAATTTCACTAACATGAACTCCCTTGGTTTTAATTAGTTCACGTTACCGCGAGTGCACTGTAACTACATTTTGTTTACCTAAAAATATTTAAAATTTTTATTTCAAAGTATAATTTGGTGAAGGGTATATAAGATTCGGCACCGAATAAATATAGTTGTCTTACTTGTTTTTAATAACTAACTGCGAATAAATGACATATATGTACTCTTCAAAATGACATATAAGTAATTAAAAACTAAAACTGCGTAATTTAGAGAATTCTTGATATTTTTGTTTTCAACAACTAGTTTTCAATATAGACTAAGTTCAAACGACTTCGAGTGACTTACTTTTGCTCGCTTTGCTTTTTCGAGATCGAATAACTGTTAAGCTAATTCTTAATTACATTTTCAAAATCAAATGTTAAACCATTCCATTAAATACTTAATACATTACGAATTAATTCATAGGCTTAATTCCTAAGTACTTCAGACGTACTGAATACATTGCTTTGTTAATCAAATTCCTTATAGAATCATTCAAGTTTTCTTTAATTCAAATCCATTACAAAAGAGCTTAATACAATTCATTAAGTTAAGTATTAAATGTTTCCTTAATTCAAATCTATTAAAAAAATTCTTTAGTAAATTTTTTTTCTATTATTTTGTAAAATATTAAAAACAAATTGTATGAAGAAAGAATATTTACATTCAATTTGGATTAGATTTGAATTAACAAAAATTTAGCCATTCAAAAGTTGAATGAATTTTAGTATCAATTAATTCTTTAATGACTTAATTCAAGAATGAATGAATTCTATTCATATAAAATCCCTTTGGATGAAGGTCAATAATTTCTTTAGTTGGCAATGGTTTAATGAAATGAATTATAGATATTTTGGAATCTGTATTAGAAAATTAAAAAAGAACAAAAAGTGACAAACAATAAATGTAAGAAACTAAAGAAAAAAAAGCAGTTTGTGGTGGAAAAATAGAAAGGGAAAGATTTATATCAAATTTATGCTATTTTAGTACTAATTTTATTGTTTTATGAGATAAAAACAGCTTCAGCTAGTTATACCCTTCACCTTCGTGAGAAGGGTATATATAAATTTGTCATTCCGTTTATAATTTCCACAATATAATTTTCCGACCCTATAAAGTATATATATTCTGGATCCTTATAGATAGCGGAGTCAATTAAGCCATGTCCGTCTGTCTGTCAGATTTTTTTTTTCACCAACAGTTTTTTTCGATAAATATTAAAAAAAAAAAAAATTTAAATCAAAAATTTTTTAAATTTTAAAAAAATAAAAAAAATTTACATAAAAAATTTAAAAAAAAAAAATCGAAAAAATGTTTTTTCCAAAAAATGAAAAAAAAAAAACAACTGGAAAAAAAATTAATTTTGTTTACTTAAAAATATTTAAAATTTTTATTTTGAAGTATAGTTTGGTGAAGGGTATATAAGATTCGGCCCAGCCGAATATATCTCTCTTACTTGTTTTAGATTTACAGTCGACTTTAATGTCAAAAGTTTACTTTAACTTGTCTATGGTAGACCTAAAGTCCACTTTTAAATTAAGACGACTTTATTTCTCTTAGAATATACTTAATTTTTGACAATGTTTATGAGTATATTTTGCCACAAAACAACAGTTCTGGTCCAACGTAATCTTTTCAAAATTTGTTAATTTTTAATACAAATAGATTAACCAAAAAACTTTGGAACATTTCGACATTCTTTACAAATTATTACCGGAGTAATTGCTCTTAAAAATAGCAGTTAGTCTTTTTAACAAACAAAATAAATTTGTAATTTCTTTATTAATATTTAATATTTCTATCATATGCATACAGGTATTTAAACAAATTTATTTTCTACTTCCTTATTATAGGGAAATTTAAGTATATTTAATGCATAAAACATGAAATAAATCACAAATTATTGATTTCCTTTATTAACTTCATGCACACATTGTTTAAATAGTTTACATATATTAAATATTTATACATATATTGTAGTTAGTAAGTTGAAATAACGATTATATGTATATTTAATAAACTTAAACTAACTTTGTAGTAAAAATTATTAACTTCCTTAACTAACTAATATATATGAAATTTGTTTAATTTATTTTTAGATAAATTTACGTTTAATACTTGTTAGCGGCAAAACAAAAGAATTCCTATTTAATCCAACAGATTCAGCTGGTGATATTGCACAAACAGTATTTGATAATTGGCCGGAAGGTAAGAAGAATTTCATTTTAATAATAATTATACGTATATTATTAAAATTTAATAAATTAATAAGTATGTTTTACAAGATCTAACATCTAAAAATGATCAAACAAATTATTTATTTAATTATCATGATTATAACATTAAAATTAGAACTCTTAAAATTTTGGAAATAAAGCAGATTGGTTATTTTTTTAAAATAATCATTAAAACATACTAACCCCCCTTAACACAAAGTATTGTTAAGACATAACCTATAGTTATACTGTCGGTTAAAATTATTTTTGTATGAAAATTGTCAATTTAACTTTAGGATAAAACATAAAATGTGATGATAAATTACAATTATACTGATACATTTTTAAACCCACACAGAAAAAATATATAGTTGTGCATGTTTACTGTAACCATTTCAAAATTTTTAACAATATTATAGTCACAGTAACTATTTATATGATTATGGTAACAATAATATGGTTAATTTACGATTCACATGATTGTATCCACCTATATATATGGTTACAGTAAACAAATGGTTGTGACAAACATATACTTGTTTACTGTAACCATATATAGGTGGATACAATCATGTGAATCGTAAATTAACCATATTATTGTTACCACAATCATATAAATAGTTACTGTGACTATATTATTAAAAATTTTGAAATGGTTACAGTAAACATGCACAACTATATTCTATTCTGCGTGCAGCTACACGAAATCTACAGGTTGTCATTAAACATTCAGCAACAGGCTCTACAACATCTCAGTACTATTGACAACCTGATTTTGTCCTGCTGACATTTTACTAAATGTATGACAACTAATCAAGCTGTTATATATGGACAGAAACTAAAACAGACATCATCAAGTGGAACTTTATGTTAGATATTAAAATTATATTCGCAAATTTGTTGTAAATAACCGCATAACTTTTAAACGAATGTAAACAAGTTAATTAGGTTCTGTTCCATATTCACTTCCGAATTTATTACCCAGTAACGTCAATTAAATTCTTATTTTGCCTTCACACAAATCTGTCATAATTAATTTATTCATTGAAATCGATATAAATGACATACATACATTTTTTTCCAAACAACAAAATTTTGTTGCTGTTTTTTTTTTTTTGCAAAACAAAATATTATGACGCCACAACGACAGACAACAGCCAACCACAAGTGTCACATTACAACATCTGTGTATGTGTAATTTTGTTTGTTTACGAATGTCTAAACTGAAGTTTAAATTTAATGTTTATTTTCTTTCTAATTACCCGCTTAAATTTTGTATTTAAAAAAAAGGCTAAAAATAATTTTTGTTTGGAGTAAATTGAATGCGTAAGTGTTTTAATTTAAAATCAATATTGTTTTTTTGTTATTAGTTGGGTCCAGGTGTTTGAAATTGACAAGCCCAGTTTATTGATAAACTGCCAGTGAATTATTAAAGGTGTGTGGGGGGGTAAACGCCAGTTTGTTTATTTATTTGTTAATTAAATGTTATTGATTCTTGTAAATATTTATTATTATAACAAATTTGTACGTGTAATTATAAACAGCTTTTAAAAATAAATTACTCGTATAACAACAAACAGTTTTTTTTTATAATGATTCGTACTGGGTAAGGGAACACTTTAATTCTTAGGTTTTAAGAGAGAAAGAAAGAGATAGAATTTTAATCATAGGGAAACATAGAGCGGAAACTAGACAAAAACTCAAACAAAAAAATTACCCAAAATAATCTCACATACGAGTGTTGTTATACCCTTCACCTTCGTGAGAAGGGTATATATAAGTTTGTCATTCCGTTTGTAATTTAAACAATATAATTTGTCGATCCTACAAAGTACATATATTCTGGATCTTTATAGATAGCGGAGTCGATTAAGATATGTCCGTCTGTCTGTCTGTTGAAATCAATTTTCTGAAGACCCCAAATAACTTACAAACTTGATTCATACATCAATATATCGGGAATTCTTCCGGCTCGGTTGCTACATAAAATCGAGAAAATCGGCCCACAAATGGCTGAGATATAAAGAAAAACTCGGTCCAACCTCGATTTTTGGCCTATTTTTATCTAATGATAGATATTTCAAAGTCCATTGCAACGATCTATATAAGGCTATAGTACAATGGGTCAAAATCGGGAAAAATATTTTTTAACCCGATTTTTTTTTACAAACATTTTTTTCTCAAAAATTTGTTTTCACTAGTTAAAAAAAAATGCTTGAAAAAAATTAAAAAAAAAACTATTTCGAAAAGAAAAACAATTTTAAAAAAAAAATTTTTTAAATTTTGAAAATTTAAAAAAAAAATATTTCGAAAAAAAATATTTTTTGAAAATTTTTTATTTTTAATTTGAAGAAATAAATTAATTTTGTATTAAAATTATTATTTAAAATTTTTATTTTAAAGTTGTTGAAGGGTATATAAGATTCGGCACAGCCGAATATAGCTCTCTTACTTGTTTTTGTTTTCACATAGTTTTTTTACTTACACATTCTCACAACTGAGTTAGGTCTTTGACAGGAGAGTTTCCGCTCTATGTATATTTCTCTATGAATTTAATATAGTAGTTAAGGACCAGTGTAGCCAAATGTGGCGATATCTCCCCATATTGCGGATTTCATGAATAATTTGGGGACAAAATTTCGTGGGTAGGGATTTCAACAAAATTTAGGGGTTTTACATGCATTTTATCAAATTTTTAGGGATTTTAGTTCTGACTTTATACTATTTATTTTTAAAAAATTGTTAACTATCGTGAAAAACACAAAATGTTTGTCATGCATTTCGGTACTTTTTTGTTTCTAGGACACTTTCTAATTTAATTCACAAGGTCTCTTATCATGTCATAATGTCCTAATATTTCACAATGGTTTTTATTGATTTTCAAGAAAAAAATGTCCTTTCTATGCTATGTATTCTTGTGTTATCGTAACGAATCAGCAGAGACCAACGCCGAATGCCTAAGAGTCGGTTAAGCCGAGCCGCCGAGTTGTGAATTGTCCAAATATTATAAAATTAATAATAAAAAAATATAGAAAGCAAAGTTTTCGCTAAAGTTAACAAATATTAGATTGCGTACCTTTTGAACGCAATTTTTGTTTTTAATAACTTATATGTCATTTTGAAGGGTATATATCTGGCATTTATACTCACTTAGTTATTGAATATTCGAAAATGTCGAATTTTGTGGCAACAAAGCGTGATATGCGGGAAGTTTAGCTTTACTTCTTTAATTTGAAAAAAGTGCAGCTGAAGCACACCGATTGCTCACCAAAGCTTATGGTGAAAGTTTTCCATCGGTTTCAACATGCGAGAAATGGTCTGTGTGGTTTAGAAGTGGTGATTTTTTGACACGGAAGACAAAGATCGCCCATGCCAGCCAAAAATGTTTAAATACCAAGAAAATTGTTATAAAACTCAACCAGAGCTTGCTAAATCATTTGGAGCTACTAGAGCAGCTATTTCAAAACGTTTACGAGCAGCAGGATTCATCCAAATGCAGGGAAATTTGATTTGAAGAAGAGACCTTGAAAGACGATTTTGCATGTCCGCTTCACTTAGAAGCAGATATTGACTTTAATCGTTCTTGGCCACAAAAGATGAGCACTTCTTTTTTCTCGGAATCCATATGTTCCCAGGTCATAACTAACAATGGTCAATACTTTGAATAAATTTATATTGTACAAATGTTTCAAAATAAAAAATAGACATTTAAAAAAAATACCGCATTTTTAAGACACCCTTAATATTGGGTTTCTTTGTTTTTCGGCGCTAATTTAATTATACCCTACACCACCATAGAAGGGAGGGATAAATGCGATTGTGCAGATGTTTGAACGCCTAAAAATATTAGTTAAACATCCACCTTAAAGTATACCGATCGACACAGAATCACTTTCTGAGTCGATTAAACGATGTCCGTCTGTCCAATTTTGAAGATATTTCGATAAAATTTGGTACATACAA
This sequence comes from Calliphora vomitoria, assembly GCA_942486065.2. NCBI lineage: Eukaryota > Metazoa > Arthropoda > Insecta > Diptera > Calliphoridae > Calliphora > Calliphora vomitoria. The sequence goes on from OW818032.2 coordinate 8,107,029, forward strand.
TTATTTCGGCCCATAAATATAAAGCCTATTGAAACTGGCTGAAATCGGTTCATTATTTCTCCTAGCCCCAATACAAATGTTATCAGTCATTAATGTTTCATTCATATAGATATCTACACAAAATTCTCTCCAAATATGTTTTGTATATACGGAAATCATGTCACCTAATTTTATGATGATCCGTCCATAATCTGTCATAGCACCCATATAAGGGCCGCTTTCGAAATTTAACGAGCATAAATCTCTCAAAAATTTCGGTATACACATAAAATTCAACACTAACAACCTTCAAAGACATAAATAACACGACCTAATTTTATGGCAATCGGTCCATAATTAGTCATAGCTTCCATGATTTCCGAAAATCATTCGCGAAAATAAATTATTGAAATTTTAAAAGCAAAATGATTTTGCTCATTTACTTAGTGTAGGGTATTATATGTTCAAACATATTTTTATACTTTTTTTAAATATATCCCTATGAAATAATTAGGACAGATGGATGTTATTAGGACAAAAAGAAAGGACAGTACAATCAATCGAAAGTACAAAAAGATGGGACTGTATTTGTGTTACTTTTCCTTAGTTTTGCAATGACTTCTGTAAAAATTATCATGTAGTTTTCCGCAACGAAAACAGTATTTTCGTATTGTATTCATTAAATCAAGATTTCGAGCCTTAAAACAGAAAATTTTAAAATTTTAAAAAATATTCAGTCTCAGGATTATTTTATCAAAAACAGAATTTTGTACAATAGAAATAATAAACCGGTTTCGGCAACACTGTTTAGGACAAAATAGACATAGAAGCGTGACTGAGGGACAAAAAACCTAAGTATGTTGTCATAAACTTAAGTCTTGCAACTACAAAATACTTGTAAATCAACGTATTTTGTTGTTGTCAGCCATAAAATTTGGGAGAGAGTGATTATTTTTAGTTTCAGCATACTTTCAGTTACGCCTCTAGTTCTACCCTATGGTTTAGGATAGGTTTGGTTTATAGGTCTATTTATATTATCTATTATATCGGCCTCTAGATACCTTAGTCTAGATCTATGTCTAATCCCAAACTTTTTACAGATGGCTCCACTACTCCTGCTATTTTATTTCCTTAAACCGAAGATAAATACCTCAAAAGCTTCATATGACATAATTCAAGGACTCCTCGTTATATCATGGTGGATTGGTTGTTGAATCCTTGTCCCAATAGACGTGGGCCCTTATCAGTTTATGTGTTTCCTCAAATCTAAATGATACAATATTTTACACACATAAAATCTAAGCTATAGATTTTCAACATTTCAAAAAATACCAGAATATTTTCTTAGTAAATTCTGAAATGAAAGTATCTATTTTGTTTTGGCTTTTACACAGTTTGTCTCCTTAAATCTTCTCCCCCCTAAAACGAATTGACTTTATGCCCTGCACCAATATTAGAGTTAATGCAGGTGACAAAGTTTTATTTGAAAATAATGGGTTTTTAAAGGTTGTTCATCAGTAAAACAAACACAAACAAAACTCAACAAAAATATAAAAAATAAAACAAACGTGATCAATTTACAAAATCAACAATAAAGTAGTGAGTGAGTGACTAAAAGACAAACCATACCGACAAACCAAAGGCTGATGAGGAGACAAACCAATACAAATAGAAACCAAAAAAAATAAATAAAACAAAACAAACTCCTCAGCTAAAAGTTTGTTTAAAAAAACATGATTGAATTTCATGTAATTTTGCTGTAAATGAGGTGAAACTTTGCAAGCTTCAATAGGATTAACTTTAGTATTTTTATTTTTGTTATTTAAAATTAAAACACAATTAATGACAGTTTTCTTTTTGCTGCTGTAAGTATTTAAATTAAAACAACACCTTTTAAATGTACAGCAAACAAACAAAAACACTTAAAATCAAGGTGAAATTTTTGAAAGTAAAAATATATATGTATATATAAGTATTTGTTACATTCTCATATTTGTACTCATTCAAGTAAATAGTGAAATTGGATTATGTAAAATTTAAAACAGCAAAAATAATAAACTTTGTAATAACTTTTGTTTAACCCTGTTTTATTTTTTTTTATTTTTTATTTTATTTTAAGCGAACATAAAGTTGTAAACTACAATATAAAACTTATTACCAGAGGTCAGGCAATATGTATATAGCAGTGTGTTTGAGTGTTATTCTTTTTTTTCCTTTTTCTTTTACTTCATTTTATGCATTCACCCATTTACTACTCCGGCAGTGAATCAGTTAGTCACTACTACTAACTTTTGTCCAGTTGTATTTCAAACCTTGTAATCATTTTCAACTTCAATACGATTACGTTCCGTATTACAACACCATTCGACACTTTTACACCGTGTTACTGTTTTACCATTTTACTCACACTCAGTTGCATTCGCATAAAACTTAACGAAACAATTGGTATCGACACGAATGCGACAACAAAAGCACTAATAACAAAATAATGTGTTAACAAACCATTCTTTTACTAAAAAACATCACGGGGATAAAAGCCTATATAAGCAGGCTCTGGTATTTGAAAGTGTGCATTCACTAAAATATCTCTAGAAATAATAATTAAATATAACTAGATATGAAAGGTATGCTCATCTGAAGACTACTTTGTCCCGGTATTGGAAATGTCCCAAAATGTCAACAAAAAAACGGCATGTATTCCATATGCATTGGGATCTGTATTCAATACATATGGAATTCCCTGTGTATGTCAAAATTCACGTTATACATACGATTCATAATTTCCACGTTCACACGTCCATGTGTAATTGCGTGTGACATAACCTCTATTAGTTTATATAATTTTTGTTTTTAACTACATATCTATTTAATACATTTTTAAATCACAATCTCTACTCTTTTTTGTTATGTTGTTTTTCAAAATGGAATTTAAAGTCCAAACTCAAAACTTAAATCCAACTACACCTCCTCTATAGCCGTGCGAAATCGGTTTATCCCTTTAGAAGTTACAGTTTAAAGCTTTAGTTTCCTAAAACAGTCTAACTGCAAATGCAATGAAATCACTCCTTTACATCATGGCAGTGTGTTTTTGTGTCAATAGGATTTACATGCAGCAGAGGAAGAATATAATAAAGTTCACTTAAATGTTTGGTTCTTGTTGTTGTTGTTGTTGATGATATTGTTGCTGTTGCATGCTGAGTAGAGTAAAGTAAAGTACGATTAAATAGAAGGGATATTGAGTACAAAACCATTAAACCTTTTACAAAACCGGTATAAAATGACGCTGGCTGACGACATTGATGATAACGATGTTGGTTGACGATGACGGTGATGGTCTTCAGTCATTATAAAACATTTGATCAGCTGGGTGTTGGGTTAGTTGGTCTGTCAGCTTGTCAGTCATTTGACATTTGGTGGTTGTACAAAATACCCAACGTGTAAAACTTTGTATAACCTCAATTTGCATATGAATTCTACGATGTATGTACGAAGTACCTACAACAGCAAATTACATACATATGTACACATACTAACACAAATAGCTATACCTTAACATGCATACACGCACTTATAAATGTGTGTGTATGTATGTATGTTTGTGTAAGTGTGAATATTTATCTTTGTGTTTCAATATTGTTGGCCACTTTGTTTCCTTTGTATCGTTGTTCATTCGTGTCCCTTGTAATGATGGTTGTTTGTCTTATTTTGAATGAACATTTTCGATGATGGTTTTAAGCTCCTGGTTTTTTCTCTTTTTTTTATTTTTTTTTTTTTGTTCTTTGTATTTTGGTTAATTGCTGTTTACAACAGTTTCAGCAACAACACCAACAGTAACGACAACGAAAACAGCCTTTTTTTGTAAATTGTTTGAATTGTATTCGTTTGTGTGTGGTTGGTATCCTGGGATACTTTTGTTTCCATGTTTGTATATTAAAATATGAGTGTCACATGATTTGGGTTTATCCAAGGGACAATATTTTGTACTTTATTTTTAAATTCTTTAAATAATTAATAAATAAATTCATTTATTCGATAACTAAATAGCTGTAAAAAAGGATACAATTTAAATTTGTGAATTTTTTATTACAAACTTTACTTTGTCGTGAATTATTAATAAATTTTGTTGTGTCGTTTTAAAAACATGAAAATTCTGTTTAAATTTTAATAACTATGAAATAATTGGTCAATTCACAAGGTCTCTTATTATGTCATATTGTCATAATGTTCTAATATTTCACAATGGTTTTTATTGCTTTTCAAGCAAAAAATGTCCTAAAATAATATTACTTTCTATGCTATGTTTATTGTGTTATCGAAACGAAATTGCAGAGACCAACGTCGCGGCGCGCCGAATGCCTAAGAGTCGGTTAAGCCGAGTCGCCGAGTCTTGATATATTAGGACATTATGGCAATATGACATGATAAGAGACCATGTGAATTGACCAAATATATAAATATGTATACACAGAGAAAACAGATTCGTGATAGCAACCGAATTTGTCGACAATCGAATGATTCGGTTGCACACATAGAATTTTTCGGTTCTATCAATAGAAAGTCAGTTCATAAAGAAGAATTTCGTTTGAAGTAACCAAACTTTTGTTACACCTTCTAAAAGTTTGTAGCCACAACTGTAAAATTCGGTCACTAAGGTGGAATCATTCGATTAGCAACAAATTCGGTTGCTATCACGAATCTGTTTTCTCTGTGTACACATGTTCTGATATTTTAAATAATCAAGACAGAATCGGTAGAAATTTTCATATGATTTTCAGTATTTACTAGGATTGTCAATTATTCGAATTTTAGTTTAATCGAATAAAAGTTCATTATTCTTTTATTATTCGAATGATCGATTAATTTTTAAAATTTCTTCGATTATTCGATCGAATAACGAGTAAAAAATATAATTCGAATAATTTAATAAAATATATTTAACTTGAAATATTTTGTTTGTTAACAATGAATAAAAATACAACGTTAATACATAATTGGTCAATACACAAGGTCTCCTATATGTCTAATTGTCATAATGTTCTAATATTTCACGACTCGGCGGCTAGGCTTATCCGACTCTTAGGCGGACTTATAAAATCAAATCATTTTGAATTCATTCCTTTAAGAACTCATTCTTTATAGAATTAATTCCTTACTAAAATCATTCAAGTTTCCTTCAATTGAAATCCATTACAATAAAATCTATTACAAATTACCTTTAGAAAATGTTTTTTCAACTCATTTTGTAAATCATTAGAAAACAAAAACAAATTGAAGGATATTTACATTCAATTTCGATTAGATTTGAATTAACAAAAATTCAACTATTCAAAGGTTGAATGAATTTCATTTTTAATTATTTCAACGATGAATGAATTATTATTTTCTAATGAATCTTACGAATTTTTTGCTAATTATGGAATGAATTGCTGTTATTTTTCAATTATGATTTTAGAGAATTAAGCATAAATTGAATGAATTAATTAGAAGGACTCGTGTAATGAATAATACAAGCAAAAGAGACTAGATTTAGCTTTCTAAGGCAAGTTTTCTCAATGTATCGACAAACTGCCTGTTACTAAATCTCGACATAAATTTATTAGGCAAAAAACATTGGCCCATAATCATAGTCAAAAATAAGAGTGGACTTTAGGTCTACTATAGACAAGTTAAAGTCGACTGTATATATAAAACAAGCTGAAGTTGTTTTTAACTCATTTAACAACAGCATTAGCTGTTCTTCGCCATGTAAAAAAATTCGACAAAAAGTAAAAAATGTTTAAGTTGCAAGATATTGGCAGAGATTTTGCAAATTATTGAATATTGAATCAATAAAATTAGTACCAAAATAGAATACATTTGATATTAATCTTTCCTTTTCTATTTTTCCACTACAAACTGTTTTTTTCTTTAGCTTCCCGGTTACATTTATTGTTTGTCACTTTTTGTTTTTTTTTTTTTTTAAATTTTCTAAGTCAGCTGTTCATCGATGGCACTTGTCTATATTTTGTTGTATATTGTATGAAAACATTTTCTACATTTGAGGTGACACCCAGTTAAAGTCGTTTCAATTTAAAACATGCTTTAATTTTGACTATAGTTAGAAAATAATAAAAAGCGGGTTTTTATTTTAAAGTTGTTTTTAAAAAGAACCGACTTTATTGTTTGACTATGATTATGGGCCATTATTTTCAGTTGGCAATACCTCTCAAAATAGATGTGAAAGTTGGGAACCCTGCCAACATGTTGACATAAATGTTGCCATCGACAGCCAGAATCTTTTGAAAAATTCTTTATCCCCCATGTCTGCCAGGTAGTAGGCCTGGCATGATAAACTCTTTCCACATTCACTGGGAACTCAGTTCATCCTTCATCAAATTTATGTTAATTCCTCTATTAAATATTTTTTTTTTAATAAAATCTATTTAATTTTGTTTACAAAAACACAAACACATAATAACTATGAACTGAATAGAAGCAAATGAGACATTGATAAAACCAAATTTCTTTAATCTGCAGTTTTTCGTTGGGAAAAAACATAATCACCTAATGAAAAAACAGCCCTAAGATTCATAAATGCTTTGATATGAATCTTTGTCTAACTAGACTAACGATTAAAAAATTGCCTCTGCAATCAAGAAAAGGATTTTTTTTATATCATAATCCTAACTTCAATTTCAATGTTTAATTTTTTAAAATTTTCTTAAACAAACATTTTGTTAAAAATTATTTATTTCTCTTTTGAATTCTATTAAGGATATCGAGGGCCTATATTCAAAATCCTGTATCTTTGATTTTCACGAAAATTACTTTTTGATGGTAAAATGTTCAGTAAATCAGCCCTCCTCTATGGTGTGAATTTCATAACAAACATATTTTTTTATTTGTATTTTTATTTCTCTATCTTATACAATTAAATTTTTTCCGAATGCAAAACACTCTATCTTTTCATATAATTAATTTTCAAATATTTTTTTGGAATTATTTCTTCTTGCAATTCATGAATTTTACAGTTTCCAATCATTTATCAAAATAGCGAATGCCGATTCTGAATTGAATTACCATGAAAACATTTTACCTTTTTGGTTTTGGAAAATATAATGTCCATGGCATAAAAATAAATGGTTAAAGTTGGAGTTTGCTTTTTAAAGTGTCTACTTCTATTATTTTACGATAATTTACACCCATCAAACTCCAAAAAAAAAACTTAAAAAAGCAAAAAAACATTCTTTTTTATCAATTTTTGTTTAATATTGTGTATTGTTAATTATTTTATCTTATGTTGTATTATTAGCCGTTATCTTAAATAAATCACGTTTAAAACTGACAGATGACATAAATGAAATCAAAATAATTTAATTTTATAAAAATGCAAAATCTTCTAACTTATCATTTCATAAATACACATTGAATATTTTGAGAAGAAAACCCCTCTATCTATCATAAAGTCTCCAATAATGCAAAATTTTAAAAACAAATTATATGTGAGATTGAGTAGCTTTAAAAATATATTGTAGAATACCAAATTTTAATAACTCATACACGAAAAAAAAACAGTTTTTTGGCTCTCCTGAAAAGTTGTGTTTTTTAAGATAGAGGATTTTGAATATAGGCCCTCGATATATTCGATAAAAAACTTTCAAAATTTTGGGAAAATCGAAATTTGTAGCAATAATTTGGTCATTCTGTTATACGGTGGCTCATTTTTAATAAAACAAATCAAGAAAATTATAATTCAATTCCTTCGATATGTATACAAAAGATTTTAATGAAATCGAAAAACGTTAGTCAACAACGGAGTCAAAATTTTATATATTTGGGATTTTGTTAAAGAAGAATACGAATTATTTTTTTATCGAATTTAATTGACACTTCAGAAAACCATTCCATGAGGATTGAATATATAATTTTAACAAAATTAACACTTTGCTGTACTTCGGGTAAAAATTAGCTCAATTTTATAAAAATCGTAAAAAAAACACTATATGATTAAAATGAACTTAATAACATTTTATTACGATTTTATTGCACAATCTATTAAAAATATATACAGAAGATCGGAAAACTTTAACGCTTTCACGACCAGAGTCAAAGGTGAAATTTGTGAATATTTCGGATTTTTCTTAAAAACTAATTATTTTGTATTTATAAGTCCCAATCCATACTGTGAAACATTTGCTGCAAAACATTTGAGTTTGTCGATGAAAGGGGAAAGAGGAATGGAAAAGGGTACTCTGTTTCATGTACATGAAGTTTTTGTTGAGTATGTCATCCACATTTATTCTTTCATATTCGTTCTGTACAGAAATGTCAAAAATTTAAAGCAAAAACTTCACTGTGTAGACACAATTGCAGTTTCAAAAGAGAATTTAAAAATGTTTCACAGTGTGGTCCGGGACTTAGCAGAGTTTGATAAAACGTCAGAGAAATATTCCGTGAGGTCTAAAGAATACGTTTTAGCGGAAATTAACCCTTTAATAAACATACTTGGAGTTCATGTGACCATCGATATATAAAAAAAACGTGTATTTATGTATGATATAAAATTCCATTTGTTTGATTTAAGTTTGGATCTCTTTTATGTATTAAATTTATAATTAAATTCCTTTGTTTACCTTTAATGTTTGCAACACAACTGTTGTTTGTTTACCTTTTCTGTTGTGAGTTGCCACACGTTTTGGTGAGACAGTGTTGTGTGTTTCTTTTGTGTGAAAAAGACATTTGAAGACAAATTTATGTTTGGACCAAAAACTGTTTGCTGTGTGAACAAAATTTATGGCTGGTTAAGACGTGTGGTTGTTGTAATTGAAATTTCATGATGTTTCCATATCTTTATGACAATAAAATCATGATAATATGTTAAAAATAGATTTACAAATAAAATTCGATGATAAACTTAATAATTTTATGATTTGCAAATTTAAGGTAAAGAAAAATTCAGAAATATTCAAGAATTTTCTAATTCAGACTGTTATCATGCAGACGGCTGTATAGTTATAACATTATTAAATAAAATTGTGTTACGAATGTGCAATAGCGATTTGAATTTAACGGTCTGTAACGACTGCCTGCTACATTCATCATGTTTATAAACATGTCCATCAGTAGAAGCTTCTACTTACTTATCAACAATGTTGATAGCATGCGGTTATTAGTATTGTTTATAAGTATGGCAACACTAAATGTTTAAGCTGGTAACATTAACATCGAAAGCTCTAGAATTCAAATGTACTAGATTGTCCGTTAAGAGAATTGTAGAAGATTCCCGAGAGATAGTGGCAGAGGTTACAATCATGAGTTGAGTTGATCATAGGCGCTGTTAGAGTTAACATCAACTGCTTTGTACATTTAAGTTTGTTCAATATAAAGTGTGTGTGCATTTCTGCGAATTGATATACGTGTATAAAGACACTGAGTGACTATTTGAACTGTTGTTATTGTACATTTTAAATATATAAAGAGTTGTTACAATTTTAAACTACTAAAATTGCTTTTTATTTGCCATCAAAAGTATCCGGTTTATTTAAAGGAAATAAACCCAACGCTTTAAAAGGTAAAAACGTAACAATAGGTTTTCAACATGTCTTTATAAATCCATAATTAATATTTTTAAAACGTATTTAAAGGATTAAGTCTTTTGTTGCACTGTCCCTGCTCATGCTTGTATTTTCCAATCGACCGGATTATTGCCCAATTTTTAATTTACTTTCATAAACAGCAAAATAAAGTTTTGCCATAATTATACTTTTAGAAATATGTTTGATAAGTGTAAAACACTTGAAAATAAACAATAAATACTTTAACTAATAATACATAAATTGTTTTAAATTATATACCTATCTATACAAGTAAGTTAACTACAAATCACATTCACTTCACCTAAATGAAACAAAAAAAATAAAAAAAAAACAAAATAAACAAATGTTACATAATAACACTAAAGTAGCAATTATTTTCAAGATTTTTTTGTATAAAATGATTTTCAAATAAAATTGTTTGAAATTGTTGCCAAAACAATTGCAACTTTGAACTTGACTAAAATGTAACATTTCATGTAGGAAATTCTATAATATTTATGACTATCTGTTTCCCCAATGATTTATAGCAGGGATGGATAATTTAGTATTATTGGACTTTTTGCTCTAAACGTACTTCAAGAGTAGCTTAATTGAATTTGATTAAATAGCTTCAATTTATATTAAATAGCTTCTAGAAATTAAAATTGTTCCAAAAGAAAAATGAAACATGCTGAATCTTGTTTATATGGGGGGATAGGGTCAATTATAGACTGATTCTCACAAAAATCGGTATAAAGATTTAAGTTCATATAAAACTTGTTTATGTCCAATTTCATCTTGATATGAATTATTATAAGACAATTATGAATGGTCAAGTCATTTTCTAAGGGGGGGACCTTGTATGGGGACTAAAGACAAATGATCTCCGATTTTCGCCATACTTTACAGTATAATTTCAGAGTACTTAGAATTAATTTGTGCAAAATTTGATCAGGATTTTCTTATAATCAATATATTTATGACTGCTGAAACAGGATGGAACATGGGGACATTTGTATAGGGGCTAGGTGAAATTATAGACCGGCATTTTCAATAGCAAACAAATCCTAGCAACATAGAGAAAGCTAGCTGCTTTCTTTTGGGCCCTATCGTGTTTTCAACAGACAGACAAACGGATGGATAGCTAGATCGTCTTAGAATTTCATATGGACCCAGAATTTATATAATTTTGTGGGTATATAAGGAACATTTCGATGAATTACAAACGGAATGAGAAAATCTATTTTTTTTCAAAAATTATTTTCTCAATTTAAAGAGATATTTTAGTTAAATCAATTCAATTCAATTTTCAAACCCCTAAAAAATCTATTTCAGTTTTCCATTCCTGTTCTATGCACACTTCATTCCATTCTCTTATACACTGTGTTTGAGAGTATAAAACATTTTGATGTTGAAAAATGATTATTGCTGTTGCTGTTTTTGTTGTTGAGAATGCGTTAGAAATAATTTATTAAATAAATTATTGTAATTACAGACAAAATGCTAGCTATACTACTTACACATATACCGAAACGAAAATATGTTTAAATTAAAACAAAACTAAACAAAAAAAAAACCAAACAAGAAAACATGAACGTCAGCCATATACGAAAAGCTGTACAAAATTTTATTGGTGCCAGTTGTATGTTTTAAGAGAATCTAAGTAGACTGACCGTCAGAACGTATGAACGAATGTTAGACCCACCTACCTATCGGCCGTTCAAATGTTTTCGTTGGTCATTAAATGTAATTACAACAGCAGCAACAACAACTACAAAATAATGAATGACTTTTACACGAAATTCAAGGCGTTAACATTGGCGTCCGTCGCATTCTCGTACCCGAAAGACACATGAAAAGCAAACCTCTTCTACAGTGTACAGGTGTGTATCAAATGGGGGTGAAAAAAGGAAAAGTTGTCTCACTTTTTTGGTTCATAACTCTGGTTCTACCTGAGCTATTTCAATACCAAATATTTCTGATCAACAAAGACTATTTGAGGAAAATTTCATACCAGACAGGCGTACGAACATAGCTAAATCGCTTTAGAATTTTATAAGAACCTAGATTATATATTCTTCTTGGTTCTACGACCAATATTTCGATGTGTTACAATCGGAATGATATACTCAACATATCTTTTTGGTGGTGGATATAAAAAGTTAAAAGAAATTTGCATTTATTTCCCCCTCCCTAAATGGCTGAGCTGCATCCGCGCCTGACAATTTATGATACATTAAGGAAGACAAATTATTGCAAAGAATGTAAACATTTTACAATAAATTTAACTAATGAGAAATCTTGTGATTAATAAGTTAGATTTTACTTTTTTATTGATAAAAATAATATTTAATAAAGTTTTTTGCAATACATTCCTTTCCAGTTCTGTTTATTAAACGCATACATTTATAAAGCGTAACAGAACACAGAAATATTGCAACATTTTAATTGATATTACAAGTTTTGTGTCTAAAAATAGAAGAACTTGTGAACATTTTCTAGATACATGTATAAAATTACATAATTAACTCGTTTTTAGGAAGTATAACTCTGAAGTTATATAGAACTGTCAATAACCATGTTATTTTCAACATCATGTTACTTTGGAATTTTCAGAAATTTAATTTTTATTTAATTTCTAATTAATTTTTTTACAAACAAAAATTTGAACAAAACTATCTCCAAGAAATAAAAGTAATAATACTTACTTTATAATTTTATTTCAAGTTTCAATTTAAAAGTTTATAAGAAACGACTTTCTACATTAATTTTCCAATCGACTTGGTATTAACACACACACAATATCACAACATGATGAACCTAACTTAAAAACTTGTGACTACTAATTATCTAGGAAAGGTTAAACAATCTGCAATAGAGTTAGAATGATATTACAATTATAACTAAACAATATAGATATTAATTATAATATATTTTAGTCAATCAAATTAAAACTATACTGAAGCCTTTAAACAAATTTAAAAGTACTTTGGAATCTAAATAAAGGGATTTTTCAACAAGAGATGTTATTTTGAATCACCCGGTATTTCGGTAGCTGTCACTTTTGAAGCTTTTATTCTTTGACATTTGACAAGTAGAAACTACGCCATTTCTAAAAATGGAACGATATACGCTTCAACAAGGCATTGAAATTATTAAAATTCACAACAAAAATGGTGAAAATCTTGCAGTTACAGTTCGCAAAACTAAAGCATTTTTGGGTCGTCATGAAGCACCATGTCGGACCGTAATATAGAAATTGGTGGAAAAATTCGAGATGTTGGGACAAGTTAGTGATGTGAAGTAGGGTTCTATAAGTCGATTGTTCGAACAATCGACTTTTTGCTGAAAAAAGTCGAATAGTCTAAGTCGACTTTTTGGTCACAAAAAAGTCGAACATTCGATTAGTTATCACAAAAGTCGAATAGTCGATAAAAGTCGAAAAAAGTCGATAAAAGTCGAAAAAAGTCGACTTTTAAGATTGTTGAACAAATTTTTAATTGCAACATTATACTAAAACAAAATATGCACAGAATAACATAATAATTTTATGTTATTGCAATTTGGTACACTTACATTTTTTCTAGTGTATGCAAAAATAAATAATAAGTAAATGTTCATAAAAAAATGCTCTTTCTACATATTATATATTATCGCCTTAATACATTTAATTTTTATTGTTAAAATTAACACAAGGCGCATCAATAAATGCAGAAACCATGTATTTTTTACAAAAAATGGTAAAAAGTGGAAAAAAGTCGAAAAGTCGAAAAAAGTCGATTTAACTAAAAAGTCGAAAGTTCGAAAAGTCGACTTTTTAAAAATCGAAAAAAGTCGAAAGTTCGAAAAGTCGACTTTTTGTTTCAACTATAGAACCCTAATGTGAAGAATAAAACCCATGCATGTGGCTCAAGAACAACTGAGAATATTATGCTGTAGCCCAAAGTGTTGAAGAAAACACAGGTTTGTCCATTCCACAAACGTCATTACACCGTATTTTGGTGGGAGTTGGATGATATTGATCTGGACAACGTTTACCTTCAACAAGACGGCGCTAAGTGTCACACAAGCAACGAAACCATTGCTCTTTTACGGGATAAGTTTCCGGACCGTGTTATCTCTCTTGTGCTTTAACACCTTGCGACTTCTTCCTTTGGGGCCACGTGAAAGATAAGGTCTACGCCAACAGCACAGCGTCGATTCAAGACCTCAAAGATAGAATTCGTGAGGCTATCGAGGACATAGGGCAGCCACTTTGCGATTTGGTTATGGAAAATTTCATGAAAAGGATATTGTCCTGTAAGCGTGGTCGTGGTGGCCATTTGGCTGATGTTATTTTTCATTATTAATGGCTTACCTTCCTCTTTATTATGAAATAAACATCAGAACATTTTCTTTGAATACCAAAATAACACCACTTGTTGGAAAACTCTTTAACACGACTTTATATAATTAAAATTCTCTTATTTATTATTATTATTTACATCTATATACATATTATAAATTTTGTATTTCTATTCATTGTTAAGCAACAAATGGTTAACAAATTTCTGGTTTTAAATATGTAAAACTATTTTATTAAATTATTTAAAAAATATTTTTTACTCGTTATTCATTCGAATAATTGAACTAATTATGAACTCTTCTTTGATTAAAATAAACATCGAACAATTAATAAACCTCTAGATACTCTTAAAATATTGGGTATATGCCTTTAAAATGCGATAATTGCAATAGACAGCGTATCTTTTGAACTCGTTTTTTGTTTTTTATAACTTATATGTCATTTTAAAGGGTACATATCTGTCATTTATTCTCACTTAGTTATTGAACTTTATAGTGTAAACAACAACGTTTTTTTTTTTTTTTTTTTTTTTTTGTTTGCTTGAAAAATTAATGTTGTTACGAATGTGCAATGACGATTTGAATTCAACGGTCTGTAACGACTGCCTGCAGCATTCATCATGTTTAAAGGCACGTCCATCATTGACAATGTTTGTAAGTATGGCAATACTAAATGTTTGCGCTGCTGGCAATGACATCGAAAAGCTCTAGAAATCGAATGTACTAGTATGTCCGTTAAGAACATTGTAGATGATTCCCGATAGATGGCGCGTGTATAAATAGTGACAGAGCTGGCAGTCGTGAGTTGAGTTTATCATTGGCGCTGTTAGAGTTGACATCAACTGTCTTGTGCGTTTGAGGTTGTACGTAATAGAGTGTGTGTGCATTTCTGCGAATTGATATACGTGTATAAAGACACTGAGTGCCTATTTAATTCTGTTGTTGTTGTACATTCTAAATAAATAAAGAGTTGTTACAATTTTAAACTACTAAGGCTGCTTTTATTTGCAATCAAAAGTATCCGGTTTATTTAAAGGAAATAAACCCACGTTTTTAAAAGGTAAAAATGTAACAATATTGTACCAACAAAGCGTCATATGCGGGAAGTTTTGCTTTACTTTTTTAATTTGAAAAAAAGTGCCGCCGAAGCACACCGATTGTTCACCAAAGCTTATGGTGAATGTGTTCCATCGGTTTCAACGAACGAGGGAAGTGGTGATTTTGACACGAAAGATAAAGATCGACCAGGCCAGTCAAAAAAGTTTGAAGACCAAGAATTGGAGTAATGCCTCCATGAAGATTGTTGTGAAACTCAACAAGAGCTTGCAAAATCATTGGGAGCTACTCAAGCATCAATTTCAAAACGTTTGCAAGCAGCAGGAATGGGTACCATACGAGTTGAAAGACATCGCATCGAATCATTATTTGCGATGAAAAAATGGTCCATTAGTATAACCTGAAGCGTAAGAGATCGTACGTAGTGCTCAGACAACCATCCAAAGCGACACTAACGCCAAATATCCATGGCGCTAAGGTAATTCTCTGTATTTGGTGGGAGCAAAAGGGTCCTATCTATTATGAGCTGCTTAAATCTGACCAGACAATCACAGGAAAGCTGTACCGAACGCAATTGATTCGTTTCAAGCAAGCACTGTACGAAAAACGCCCAGAATATGCGGCCAGACGTGAAACCAAAATATTCCATCAAGACAACGCTCGGCCACATGTTTCAATTCCTGTTAAAAAGTATTTATAATGAAGTGGTTGGGAAGCTTTGCCTCGCCCGCTTTATACTCCAGACCGTGACCCGTCCGACTACTATTTATTTCGATCGATGCAGAACGCTCTCTCTGGAACAAAGCTTCACTTTAGAACAGAGTATACGATATTGGGTTGGTGCGTTCTTGGCCTCAAAAGTTCTTTTGGCTCGGAAACCATACGTTGCTAGAAAGATGGGAAAAGGTCATGGCCAATACTTTGAATCAATTTATATTGTACAAATGTTTCAAAATAATGGCTAAACATTTAAAATAATATTAATGTATTTATGTTTGTAAATCATAAATTTTTTAGTTAAAACGGTTTCACGCAAATGAGCTTTATTAAAGTTTATGAACTTCATAACGATGATGATTATTTTTAGCCTTATCGACAATTCAACGATATTTTACGAACTCTTAATCTTTAAATATCTTAATTGCTTTTATAACAATATAATTAAAAATAATCAGTAACTTGATAACAATTTGGAAATATTATTTTTTTTCTTTGCAAGTTGAATGATGATTAAGCGGAAAAATGTTAGTCAAGACAATTTTAGTAATACTTTCAAGTTTAATAATGTAATATTCGTTGTAATTAACAAACATTTCCAAATATTTTATAACTAACTTTGTTTTGATTTTAATGTTTAACAGTTAAAAAGTATTCCAATTCCCATTACATTTTTTTTATTCACTTTTTACCTTTACCCCATTATTCATAAACTATTTTTAATTTCTAAAAGATTTATAAAACAAATTTCCATACAAAATTAGTTTTATAAATCTTTAATACATTTAAAAATAGATTATGTATTTAAATAAATAAATAAAATTCATTCACTTCAATCGATTTTTAAACTTTTCTCTGAACGGGGAAATTGTGAGCAATACAAAGTAAATAGTTATTATTATATATCTGCAGAACTTAAACTTTGTAAAATTAATTGATTTTCTTATCAATGTGAATCGTAAATTAAACATATTATTGTTACCACAATCGTATATATAGTTACTGCGACTATAATATTGTTAAAAATGTTGAAATGGTTACTGTAAACATGCACAAATGTTGAAATGGTTACAGTAACAATGCACAACTATATTTTTTTTCTGCATATAGATATGGTCTTAAAGCTTGGCATGAGTTATTTAGTTACCAGTGTACATAAATGGAATACAAATGGATTGGATCATTACAGTGGTAATGGGTTATATTAGAAAAACACCTTGGCTATAAATTCCAGCAAGTTCGATCCGTCCATCCAAATCCTAATTTGAAATTTCGGAAAAGTTGCAAAATTCGTATCGAAACTCGCTCTGTTATATATTATCAACCCTGATTATCATAGCGGAATAACCTATCTAAAAATTCCATCATGTTCCATTTGCCCATCTTTTCCCGTTTTCCTGGAATTCTTATTCATCCTCCCAAGAATATTAAATTTTGATTTTGGTAAAAATTAAACAAATTCTTATCAAAACTCGCGCTGTTATATATTATGACCACTGATTATCATAGTGGAACAGTTTATCTTTAAAAAAATTCCATCCGCCCATCTTCTCCCGTTATTCAGGAATTTAGATTCATCATCCAAAAAATTTTTAATTTTTTTAAAAGTTACATTTCTCCTTCAAAACTCGCACTGTTAAAGGTTATGACCACGGAGCATGATAGACCAATACCCTGTCTAAATATTCCAGTAAGATTCATCCGGCCATCTTCTCCCATTTTCAAGAAATCATTCATCCCTCCAAGAAATTTAAATTTCCGAAAAATTTAAATTTCTCTATCAAAACTCGCACTGTTAAGGGTTATGACCATGGGTTATGATAGAAAAACACCTTGGCTATAAATTCCAGCAACTTCCATCCGCCCATCTTCTCCAGTTTTCCAGCAATTTAGATTCATACATCAATTATAAGTAAATTTTTAAAATACCGAACAAATATAAAAACATGTTTGACATTTATGATTTGACTTAGTTTTTGGAAAAAGCAGGATATTAGTTCCCGTTTCCATTTGGTCCAACCGTATGGTTATAATTCCATTTTGAATACACTTTCCTTGATTTACAATTTTTAACAGTTCTATGTAAACTTTTAAACAGAACTCTGTTAACTCAACTGGTTTGTCCGTGCAACGTTTAAAAACCATCAAAACGCCATAGGTCCCAACCAAAAATACCTAAAAAAGGATGTCTCAAAAGGGATTTAACCGGTAAAAGGTAAAATATATGAAAAACTTTGTTTGTTTGTTTGTTTGTTTGTTTGTTTGTTTGTTTGTTTGTTTGTTTGTTTGTTTGTTTGTTTGTTTGTTTGTTTGTTTGTTTGTTTGTTTGTTTGTTTGTTTGTTTGTTTGTTTGTTTGTTTGTTTGTTTGTTTGTTTGTTTGTTTGTTTGTTTGTTTGTTTGTTTGTTTGTTTGTTTGTTTGTTTGTTTGTTTGTTTGTTTGTTTGTTTGTTTGTTTGTTTGTTTGTTTGTTTGTTTGTTTGTTTGTTTGTTTGTTTGTTTGTTTGTTTGTTTGTTTGTTTGTTTGTTTGTTTGTTTGTTTGTTTGTTTGTTTGTTTGTTTGTTTGTTTGTTTGTTTGTTTGTTTGTTTGTTTGTTTGTTTGTTTGTTTGTTTGTTTGTTTGTTTGTTTGTTTGTTTGTTTGTTTGTTTGTTTGTTTGTTTGTTTGTTTGTTTGTTTGTTTGTTTGTTTGTTTGTTTGTTTGTTTGTTTGTTTGTTTGTTTGTTTGTTTGTTTGTTTGTTTGTTTGTTTGTTTGTTTGTTTGTTTGTTTGTTTGTTTGTTTGTTTGTTTGTTTGTTTGTTTGTTTGTTTGAGCATCACGCCTAAATGGCTGAACCGATTTTATTGAAATTTGGAACGTAGATAGATCCTTACTTGGACCAGAAAGGGATAAAAAGGGGGAAAAAGGGGTAAAATTGGTACCTTTAGTTTTTAAACAATAATTACTAAACGCCTGAACCGACAGGGGTAGCGAAGCGCACCGGGTCAAGCTAGTATTTAATAAAATTCTTCAGGAGAATTGTTCCGTATAATATTTAAATACTGATATTTTCTAGTAATAGCAAACATATTATTGGTCGTGGGTATATAAGATTCGGCACAGCCAATTTCAACATAATTTAACACTTTTATTTAACATACTTTATTACAATTTAACATCGCAAAATTTTCAAAGTTTAAACCAGTTATTTTCTTTAAAACCACATTTAAACTATCACCTTTAAACTAAACCCCATTTCTACAAATATTAAAGGTATTTTGTAATATTTACTACTGGTTTTGAAATGAATGTTTTTACAGCTAAATTTATGTGCGAAAAAGAAATGCGGTTTAAAATTGTGTAAAAAGGCATTTTACATAAAATGAAATTACAAACAAAATTTGACATGGCTGGCTGTTTGTCTGTCTGTATGTTCGGTGTCCCTTACAAAATGCAAATACATAGCTACCTACCTATATGTTTGTTACCTACATGCAAACGAAAAACAAATGTTTAAACATTATTTAAATTTAGCTCTCCTCTTATGGCTTTTATATGTTTCATATATTCGTTTTATTTTAATTAAAAATTTACAAATATCAAACCATAAAAATTTTTACATACCAACAGATGGATGGCATAATGAAAATAAAAAAAAAAAATAAAAAAAAAACTACAAAAAACAAAGCTGTTCAAATGAACCACCGTATAGTTGCTGTCCAGAGGTTAACCAGTTGGTTGCCACTAGTTTATGGTGTAACACAGCATCAGCATTTAGTAAAAAGGAGGAGAATTCTCAAATTATGAATTTTAATGTTAATTTTAATTTAATTTCATTGGGGTATATATTTATAATTTTTAAAAATTTTATAATTTATTGCACCAGCCTCGTATGTAAGCCACAGCCTAGTAACAGCCATATTGCATTTATAAACACATCCTGTGTGTTTGATTTTTTTGTTTTTTTTTTTGGACTTTTGTGTTTGATGCAATAACAACAATTACATTTACACATCAGCATTCATACAAAGGTTTACAAAGAGAAAGTGACTTTTTTTGCGGTTACTTTGTTGAGGTTTTCAATACAAAAACAGGATGTTTATTTGAATCAAAAAGACTTTAACAGCCACAGAAACTCACAAAGAAATTTTAAACATTTTTAAATTTCATTGGGCTTAATTCAGTTTATACACTTTTCATAAATGTACAAGTTAAATTATGTGTCTTAATAATAATAATTATATAAACTTTGACATTTAACTTTCAGATTTACCTATTAGATAAATTAATCAAAATGACATGAGTGATTGACATTCTGCTCAAAATTGTTTAAATACTTTTATACAAACTTTAACTAAAAAGTAGTAATATTGATTACACTCGTTCCGTCTCCTTCAGACACAGTCCAGAAACCCTGTGCCTTTATTTTGTTTGTGGCTGTCAGAGTGTGTAAATGACCATTCACTATTAATGCCAAAACAACAACAACAACAACATCAACAAATATGAAAACAAAAACAAAATTATGTTTCATGCAATGCATGTTAATTGAATTTTATGGTTACACAAAACACAAAGAAAAACAACATCAACAAAAAACGAAATACATACTACATACTACATATTTTATGAAGAAGTAAAAGCAGCAGCAGCAGCAAAATAAATATGTAAAAAGCATCTGAGTAGTATTTATTGTACGAGTATGAAATGGGATGGCTGTCTTTATGTATGTTTTGTTTGTTTGTTGATTCGTTAAATGGATGGATGGTTGGATGGATGAATAGACGAATGTTGTATAGATGTATGTATGGTTGGTTGATTTGATAGTATGAAGTACAAGTGCGTAAAGTTTGTTGCCATTCATTTCACACATCTGTTTTGCGTGTTACATATTCATATTGCATACTCAAACTTTACAACGAGGGTAATCTTAAAAGTGTTGCCTTAAAAGTTTCGGTAACCCCGATTCGTTTGCGGGTTTGTTTCCCGCCAAAGACTGTGGTTATTTCTGCAAACAGGTCAAAAAGTCTTTGCAGTTTTTGGAATAAGTATATCCAGAAATGTAAATTTATTTTGTAGTTGTACTTTAACACTATCCACAGACAATTTCGAATAAGTATACACCAGACACTAGCCTAAAGGCTATGCGCCTTTGTTGATTATTTTCATTACTTCGGCTATATATTGTTACGAATGTGCAATAGCGATTTGAATTTAACGGTTCGCAACGACTTCCTGCAACATTCATCATGTTTATAAACACGTCCATCAATAGAAGCTTCTACTTATCAACAATGTTGATAGCATGCGGTTATTAACATTGTTTGTAAGTATGGCTGTTGCCATGCATGTTTAAGCTGCTAACATTAACATCGAAAGCTCTAGTATTCGAATGTACTAGTATGTCCGTTTAGAGCATTGTAGAAGATTCCCGAAAGATGGCGCGTGTATAAATAGTGGCAGAGCTGGCAGTCGTGAGTGAGTTTATCATAGGCGCTGATAGAGTTAACATCAACTGTCGTGTACATTTGAGAGCTTGTACTTTGTAAAGTGTGTGTGTGCATTTCTGCGAATTGATAGATGTGTATAAAGACACTAGTGACTATTTAATTCTGTTGTTTTTGTATATTTTAAATAAATATAGAGTTGTTACAATTTTAAACTACTAAAACTGCTTTTATTTGCAATCAAAAGTATCCGGTTTATTTAAAGGAAATAAACCCCGTTTTTTTAAGGTAAAAACGTAACAATATGTTATATTTTTTCAAAATTCAAAACTTTGACGAATTATTTTATAGCTTCAAAACCAATTATGATCTTTACTTTATAGAATTTTGCAATCCTTCCTAGACTTCTGATCTATTGTCCTTCAAAGGATCTTCAAATCAAAAATTATTCTGATAAGAATTTTCTAAAGCTTAAATTTTCTAAAGATTAAATATTCAAAATATTCAATTCTTAAATTTTGATGTACATGCATATGTATGTGTATAATTTAAATATGTGTATGATTTGTGTACGCTTAACATGATTTCAAAATTAAATGTTAATAATTCATAATAACGTCATAAAATTCCGAATTGCTCACCCTTTAAAATAAATCCGTTACGATAACCCGAAGAGTAAGAAATCGTATGTGAAGCCCGGCCAACCAGCCGAATCGACATCAAAGCCAAATAACCATGACGCTAAGGTAATGCTCTGTATTTAGTGGGAGCAAAAGGGTCCTATCTATTATGAGCTGCTGAAATCTGGCCAAACCATCACAAGGATCCTGTAACGAATGCAACTGATTCCTATGAAGCGAGCATTTGCCGAAAAACACCCAGAATATGCGGCCAGACATGGAACCGTAATATTACCACATGTTGCAATACCTGCTGAAAACTATTTACAAATAAGTGATTGGGAAGTTTTGCCTTACCCGCTTTGTAGTCCAGACCTTGCCCCGTCCGACTTCTATTTGTTACAATGGATGCAGAACGCTCTCTAGGATACGCTTCTATTCAGAACAGAGTATCCTATATTGGCTTGATTCGTTCTAGCCCTCAAAAGATGAGCAGTTCTTTTGTCTTGGAATCCATATGTTATCAGAAAAATGGGAAAAGGTCATAGCTGACAATGACCAATACTTTGAATAAATTTATATTGTACAAATGTTAAAAAAAAGACAAAAATTTTAAAAAATCCCGCATTATTAATTCATACACCCCATAATAAATTTAGAACCTACCTAAAGTGGGGTGCATGTCTTAGATTTTGTATAAGCTTTATTTATGCAGTTACTTTTAAATAAAGAAAATAGAAAAAATTCACACTCGAAGATGGTGAGTGAAAAACTCGGCTGCCCGCCCTCGTACATATTCGTTTGATGTATTGTAAATAAATGTATGTATGCGTGTGTAAATGTAGTACATTCATGTAAATATTATTTGTTTTTTCGAACATTGTTTTATTGTTTATCTTTTAAATGTACGTTTGTGTGTTCATACATATATGTATGTACGTATGTAGTTTATTACTTACATTATTTTATTACATTTACATGTGTAAGTACGTTTGTAAGTTTGTATATTTGTAAATATAAAGTGTGTACTTGTGTGAATTAATTACATGTACAATTGTTTATTTTACTTATTTTCTTCTACTGTTGTGGTTTATCTTACATTATGTACGTCCGTCCGTTTGTCTGCGTGTTAATGTTTTTCTTTTTTGCTTTTCTCTCTGACCTTTTCTGCAATTGTTGTTCGCATAAATACTTGAATTCTTAAATTTACCCATTATCTTGTCTTTATTGCAGTCATGTGTTTGATAGTAGAATTCAGTGTTGTGGTTTTTTTGTATTGTTGGTGGCTTATTGCTTAATTATATATTAAGAAATAATTTAAACATAATTCATTTGTGGCTGACCGATCAACATTATTGTGTGTTGCTTTTGTTTGTAAAATTCCCCCACAAAAATTTATTGCCTGTAAACTAAATCTAAGAGAAATGTTCAATATTTGCTAAGAACTTACAGTGTATGGCAAAAAATAAATGTTTAGCTTTTTATGTTAATATTTCTATAAAATAACAATGTAATGATAACTTTGTATGCAAACTTTGCACGATACAATGTAAATGAACTACAATTATCTTGTCCCTTTCAATATTCTTCCAGCTAATCAAACTGAAAAACTCTTGGGAACGCATGAGTATGGCTGACAAAGTTCTGTATAGATTTTAATTAAACATTCATTGAACAGTAAATGATAAAGAAAACAACAACAAAAAATTATTGCCACCAAATGTACACAAAGAAAAAATAGTAAAGAAATAAAACAACAACCACAATAAACTTTAGAGCACTCATATTGTATTTGGAGTATAAATGATAGAGAGAGTACAATAGTCGGATATTCGCCTTAAGTTTTTGAAAATAAATTCAAGTAAAATAAAATCCTCTAAAATATACCACTTCGATGGCTGAATGTGGCCGTTTGGTAAAGTCTTCTAAAATATACCACTTTGATGGCCACATGTAATGCTGAATGTGGCCGTTTGGTATTTCCATTCTCTCTGATGATGAAAAAAAGCAAAAATTGAGAGTAGATTCACATGTAATTCTTAATAACAAATTGAGAGCAGTACAAATAAGAGCTCTGTCGCTTAGTGATTAGCGCATTTGACTACAAAACCAAAGGTTATGTGTTCAACCCCGCTCTCTTAAAAATTTATTTTTAATTTTTTTTCTCAAACGCTAGAGTATTCGAACTATTGAATTTAATAGTGAAGTGTTATGCAGAGTGTGCCAATCGGCCACCTGCAATGACATCCCCGTGTTAAATTCACCAGTCAATAACGTTGCGAGTGGGTTGAAAATTCACTAGTGGTAGTTCTCAGTGGCTAACTAATTCGACGTCGCGGAACTAGTGCAATGAACTGCAGGGTAGTCAGCCATTACTAATACAATTACAACAACCACTACGTAAAATGCAGCAACGAGATGTGTATAGTCGTGTCGTATTTATAGACGAGTACGTAAGTTTGATTGTAAGACTCGTTTTAAAGTAGTTGCTGTTGTTATTGTTTTCTTTATCATACATGTAATTGCATGTTATAATGATGTTATTGTCATTGTTGTTGCTGTTGATGATGTTGCTGTCACTGCTGCTGGCGTTGTTGATGATGATGTTGATGTTGACGATGATGACAAACGACATATAAATAGATGTGACAATATAAACGACCAAGACCATGAATTTTATTTGTTTTGTATGTTTGTTTTGATATACATACATTACGTACATTACATTTTTGTTTTATTGACATTTTCTTATTGTTGCTGTTGCTGCTATTGTTATAGCAATGTTAAAGGTGTTTGCTGCAGTTGCTATTTAATTTAACCTTTTAACATTGTCCGTTGATGGGAACACAATATTTTATGAATAAATGGCAGAAAACGCAATTTAAATATAGAAAACAATTGATGTATTGTTTTTAAATAATGTTTTAAACAAGATGAATCAAGAATAAGTAGACAACATATGTTTTTAAACATCATGGTTGTAAGAAGTTTAATCTATCGTAATAAATTGTGTGAATATTTGTATATGCATATGTACATTTTTAATGCGTTTATTGGGCATATTAAACAACTAGTTATGTAGTAATTAAATGAACAACTATTTTACCTTAAGGTAATTAATTGGTTTAATTGGAAAAACTGTTGATGGTATGGGAGACTTTCTTAAATGGTAATTTACTTTATGTGGTAAAGAGTGCTTAATGATCAGAGTGTTATTATTTTACGTCCATTGATGTTTCAAATAGAAGAATTTTAACTAGTTTACAATATCTCCACCTAATATTGTAAAGTAGTGATAATTTTTTTTTTTTTCTAATTAAAAACTATTTTTTTTTTTACTAAAAATCAATAAAAAATCTTGAAATATGTTCATTCATATTTTCAAAAGTAACAAACTACATAATTTCCGATTGAATTTAAAAATTTTCTAATTGTATTTTAGAATATTTATATTTCTGAAATAGAATTTGAAATTTCTCAAATACAATTGGACACTTTTTAAATATACTTGGAATTTAGAAGTTTTTGGCAATTATTTTGAACTTTTATTTTGTATTCTGGCTTTAGTCCAATTTACTACTATATGTAATAATTTAAAGAATATATTGAATAGGTAATTTAGACAATTGGCAAATTGTATTGCATTTTCTACCCTGCATGTTTAAAAAATTTAGTTCTTTCATAAAAGATCCGTTCTGACATCATTTACCGTGTGATATATTATTAACTAATGGTGTATTTAATTTTTTAATCGGAGCTTTGCCTTTTTAGAAATGGGAAACAGATGTATGTTTAAAAAATTCACTATTATTGGGTGTATGACTTAAATATTATTTTTTTAAATTTTTAGCTTTTATTTTGAAACATTTGTAGAATATAAATTTATACAAAGTATTGGTCCGTTTTAGCTATGAGCTTTACCCATCTTTCTCGCAACATATTGTTACGTTTTAATCTTTTAAAAACGGGGGTTTATTTCCTTTAAGTAAACCGGATACTTTTGATTGCAAATAAAAGCATTTTTAGTAATTTAAAATTTGTAACAACTCTTTATTTATTTAAAATGTACAACAACAACATTCAAATACTGACTCAGTGTCTTTATACAGGTTTATCAATTCGCAGAAATGCATACACACTTTATAATGTACAAACTTTAATGAACAAGGCAGTTGATGTTAACTCTAACAGCGCCTTTGTTCAACTCACTCACGACTGCCACCTCTGCCACTATTTATACACACTGCAATCTTCATCCGAGTAGTCGAGATTGTTCTTAACGGTCAAAACTCGTATATTCGAATTCTAGAGCTTTCGATGTTAATGTTAGCAGCTTAAACATTTAGTGTTGCCACACTTACAAATAATGCAAATAACCGCATGCTATCAACATTGTTAATAAGTAGAAGCTTCTACTGATGGACGTGTTTATAAACATGATGAATGTTGCATGCATTCGTTACAGACCGTTAAATTCAAATCGCAAATTCGCAACAATATGGATTCCGAGCCAAAAAAAACTGCTTCTTTTTCGGCCGTGAGGCATATCCCAGAAATAGCGTTTAACATCGAATTCGGACTAGAAAGAGGGAGAGGCAAAGCATCCCAACCACTTCATTCTAAATATTTTTTAATAGGTGCATAATGTAGCCTAGAATTGTCATGATGGAATATTACGGTTTCATGTCTGGCCGCATATTCTGGGCATTTTTCGGGAAATGCTCGTTTCAAGCGAATCTGTTGCGTTTGATACAGGTTCCCTGTGATGGTCTGACCAGATATCAGCAGCTCATTATAGATTGGACACATTTGTTCCCACCAAATACAGAGCATTATCTTAGCGTCATGGATATTTAGCTTTGGTGTCGCATCGGCTGGTTAGCTGGACTTCACATACGATCTCTTACGCTTCGGGTTATTGTAATGGATTATTTTCTTTTACAGCATTCATGCAGCATCTTTTATAGCATTCAAGCAGCATTTCGGATAAGCAATATCGTTTTTCAAAGTCTCTCGGCTTATGTTCGTATGGTATCCAATTTGCCAGCTTTTGAATGTATTCTGCTGCTGGCAAACGTTTTGAAATTGCTGCTTTAGAGCTGCCAATGATTTTGCAAACACTTGTTGAGTTTGACAACAATCTTCATGGAGAATGGCTTCAAACTTTTGTTGGCTGACCTGGGCAATCTCTGTCTTCCGTGTTAAAATCACCACTTCTCCACTAAATAAACCATCTCTCGCACGTTGAAACCGATAGAACACATTCACCATAAGCTTTAGTAGGCAATCGGTAAGCTTCAACGGCACTTTTTTTCAAATTAAAAAAGTAAAGCAAAACTTCCCCCATATGACGCTTTGTTGGCACAAAAAATTCGGCATTTTCTAAGCAAAAGCTTTGAATTACTAAAACTTCATTAAGATATTTCCTGTCCTTCACGAAGTACGGAATTACATATTTCCAAATTAAAATGTTTCTAGCCACTGTAATCATGTGAACGTATACTTTATGAACAATTGCAATAAAATATTCCACATACGCTCTGTTAATCTGAGAGGTATTTAAAAAAAAATATTTAATTGAATATTCCACATACGCTCATGTTGATACTAAAAAAATTAAGCAGATTTAGAACACATTTATAAGATTACAATGGAGTTCTCAATTCTAGAAGATTTTTGTTCAGCAAAAAATTAAATTGTCATTTAAATTTCTTTTTCAATATGTTACATTTGTTGACCTTATTTTTTATAAAAACCGTGAAGTTATAGAATTTCTTTCCAAATCCTCAATAGTTTTATACAATTTATCAACAAATTCGACACACAAATATTTAGTTGCTAACACGTACATCAGCAATTACTTCAAATCCATTTAAGCGTTACATTTTTTTTTTTTAATAAATTCTTTGGTTAACTGCTAAAAGCAATTTAATAACAAATGATTTTAACAAAAAAAAATATATATATATAGGCAACAAAACTGGTTAGTTTGATAAATAAAATGCCATTTTTCTAGTTACAACGAACCAGCAAAAAGCATGCTTACACACACTACTACATTGCAAAAAAAGCTAAACCAAAAAAAGAAGATACAAAATTGTGTACGTGTGTCACACGGTCTATTAATTCGCATGTTGTATTTTATCCCTCCTTCCATTAAGGCACACTTTCACAGAAAGTGGAAATATTTTCGCAAAAGAAACAAAGACAACAGCAGTTAACTTAAGGCTGTTAAGTTGTGGAGTGAAATAGAAATTTATACAGAAAATATGTCCAAACAAATTTGTAGATAAATATTCTTAGGCAAAACAGTATGGCAACATAATAATACCCTACACCACCACAGTTTGTGCTTATGTTATCCCATTTAAAATTTCCCCTGAAATAGGACTTTATCGATCATAAATGTCTGATTTATTTGGGTTAACATTATGGTATTCAATCGATTAACCGCCAATCGGTTAACCGATTAATTTTGGTCGGTTAACTGTTCGAATAATTTAAAATTGGCGATTTTCAAATAACAAATAAACCGATTAATTTGTGTCGATTAACCGATTAACCGAAATTTCTTTTTTTTTTTGCACTTTATATAGAAATATAGTATTAAGCACACTAATTTTATGTATTAACTCATGAACATTAACTTCTAGCAATAGTTTTTTAGAAGTATAGTACAAAAATTGAAACTAAGGAATTTGGAAATAAACTTCTTTCTAGTACTATAATTATCTTTGTCCTAATGAGTCGGAGGACGACTTGATAATAGATGAATCTAAAGACATAACTGAATCGAGTCTTTTATCAGAAACTATTAAAAGTATTCATAATCTAAAAAAACACAAAAAGGACTCCAAATATATGAGGATTTTATATGAGAAATTGGATATTCTTTATCATGTCTTACTTTTGATTTCTCCAACATCTAATCAGTGAGAGAGTTCTTTCCAAGTCAAGTTTTATTAAAACTAATGAAAAAAAAATCGTTTAAAAGGAAAACATTTCAATTATATTCTTTTTTAAAAAGCTTATTTCAGAAGATCTCCCTAAAATCCTAAAAAAAACTCACATCTGCATAAAAAAGGTCTCAGATACCATATTTTTGTTTTGCTATACTTATTTGGTTTTGTTGAATTGTTATGTTTTATTTGTTTTTTATGTTTTTGTTCTTTTTATTCGTTGTTTTATTCTCAATTTAAAATTAAAATAGAAATTACTCGGTTAATCGAATAATTGAAAATTAACCGATTAATAACCGATTACATCTAAACCCCGATTAATTATTTGCTCGATTAACCGATTAAATCAGAAACCCGATTAATTGAATACCCTAGTTAACATACAAAGTTCGTCATAAATTAGTTTTATATAAAGATAAATCACACATCAAAATTTTGTGCGGATCGATTGACCATAGCTCCCATTAAAATTAAATACAAATATGTTGAACACAAATCATGCCACCTAATTTGATGACGATCGGTTCATAATTAGTCCTAGCTCTTATATAGGCCCACATCCCAAGTGATGCTCTACAACATCGAAAGAAAATTTTAATTTTAAAAGAAAACAGTTTCTTGTACTTGTTTTCTTATATTTATTTGAGTCATAGCTACATATTGTCATAAATTTATTAATAAATCATCTTATCAAGAAGTTAAACCGATTTAAAGTAACAACTTTTTTGTTTTGATTCACAAGCTTTTGAAAATTTTATAAAATAAATAAGATAAGAGTGAAAGCTTTTAAAGAATTGTATCAATTTATTACATAATATCTAAGGTGTGATCGTGGTTTGAATACAAAGAATTTCTACAAAAATTTATATTTATTATTTGAAGTTTAATTTTGGAATAGTTTTATGGGATATTTCATAAAAACTACAAAAAAATATATAATAATTGTTAAATTTTATCAGACATTTTAAGCGTAACAAACTCTACAATAAATTTTAAGCAAGAATGAGAAAAATCATTGAATGACCCATATATTTTCCGTATGTATGGATATTCAGCATAAAGACATGTTAACAACAGGGAAGAAACAAATAAACTCAAATTTAACATATTAAACAGATGTATATTAGGGTGGCCCTTAATAAACGAAAGTTGGATTTTTGCTCACCCCCCAGTTTGGTGAACATTGGTAAAAAAAATCATCCTAAAAAAAATTTAGGTAAATCGGTTGGGGTTAAGATGTGCCGCAAGCCCTCTAAAGTTTTGAGATGCATTTACAAGGGGAACAAATGATTTTTCTTCAGTTATTGTAAAAATGTTACCATTAAATAATTACTTTTGCAATTTAATTTTAAAGAATCGAAATGTGTACGTAATTGTCGTTCTAATGAGACATAAAAACCAGAAACCCAGGCCAGTCTCAGGCCACTAGAACATGGAATGTAGGAACAAAATTTACATATTTTAAGAAATATTAAAATAAAAGCTAATTTTTACTTTAAATATATCCATATTTACTTGTATATCAGTTTTTGTCTTCGCAGGATACCGTTAACCTATTCGCAGGTATGACCAAAAAAAATAAAAAAATTTTAACGGCAGTTTCAAAACTCCATTTTCAAATTTTTAAAAATTTTGTTTAAAAAATTTCAGAATTTTTGAATCATCTTATTGGGATTTACTGAGAATATAATAGGGAATACAAATTTTAAAAAATTATCAAAATATCTCTTATAGTTTTTCCGTACCAGCGATTTAAATTTTGAAATTTTCGAGAGAAACAAATATTTGGCCATTTTTTGGCGAATAAGCTCTATTTCCTTACTGTTATGAATTTTAAGTAAAACCTATACAGAATATTATAGTCCAGATAATTTTAAATATACTCTGAAAGTTTTACTAAATTTCGAAAACGTTAAACCTTAAATCGTGAAGGTCAAAGGTCAAAATTTTCAATATTTGGAATTTCTATTTTAAAAATAGTGAAATGTTATTTATTTTTGAAGCGATTTTGAGGAAACTTATGAAAGATATAACATGTGGTCTAGTAATTATAATAACAGCACAAAAATGGAAATTAACCCTTGGTGTTAAAATGACACTCAAATTTTAAAATCAAGAAAAATACAGTCAATATGAATGGTGCTAATTTTAATGTTTTTTATAATTAAATAAAAATTTCATTAAATTTCAGGTTAATTTTGTTACCAATGTTTACCAAACTGGGGGGTGAGAATGGCAAATATCCAACTTTCGTTTATTAAGGGCCACCTTAATGTATATACACTTACACACATGGAAGACACAAATATTTATGTTATTCATGTTTTTTTTTTTTTCATACGGGAAAATCTGTACTATACACCCACCTTTTAAAATATGATCTTAGTTAAGTGTATTAAGTAGTTTACTGGGAATTATATATGTATTTATGAGTGTAAATAAGGCCCTCCAAAAATGTGGTGAATGTTTTCAATTAATTTTGTTTAAGATACATTTTTATTTTAAAAGAAGCTATTAGTGGGATATATCAAAGGTCAAATATGTACTCATTTAGGTTTTCAATTTTTTAGGGCAAATATTAAAATCTCGTTTCAAATGTCAAACGTTTGAGAAGGATTTAATAAATAAAGCCAGAAAAAACTTATACTTGTATTAAGTTAAATAAAACTTAAACCGTTTAATATAAAAATTCTCAAAAATACGTAAATTTATTCAAATACTTCACAAATTCATTAAACATTAAAATATTTATAAATTTATCCACTTTTTCCGGAAATTGTACCATTTAAGATTTTATAGTTGCTTCCGTTACATTTTTGGACGAGATGGTCCACATGTCCTGGGATACCTTTCCTGTGTTCTTTAATACTTTTTTAACCAGAGCGCAATACCTTTCCACAGGCCGAAGTTCTGGACAGTTGGTTGGATTTGCCTACCGTGGTACAAAATTAAC
The DNA here is from genome assembly GCA_942486065.2 of Calliphora vomitoria. Classification (NCBI taxonomy): domain Eukaryota; kingdom Metazoa; phylum Arthropoda; class Insecta; order Diptera; family Calliphoridae; genus Calliphora; species Calliphora vomitoria. Next base: position 8,138,635 of record OW818032.2, read on the forward strand.
ATTATTGTTTGAATACCACTCAAGGGCCTTTTTTCCATAATATGAAGGCACTCTGTGATGTTTTAAGAAAGGTTAAAGCCCATTTTGTAGACACTTAATATATACATATTTTAGTGTTTATCGTGCCTGATGTCACGAATGATTGGCTTCTTTTCCCACAACTGCAAATTGCTTGCCACACAAGAATCTTCTTGGGGAATTTTGTTTGTTTTTTGTCTGGCATTGTTATTGAACATTACCTCGTCCATCAGCCACATAAAAATCTTGAATCGGAAGTTGTGAAAAGTCTGCCAGTACATAAGTTTCATTATCCATGATACAGTGGTTTAGAAACTTTTTTTTAAATTATTCGGTATCTTGGGAACTATCAGAGATATGGTTACGAAATTCCACATGGTGCTGAGGTATTTTCAAGTTTATTTACATTTGTTAAGCTTCCTAGCGTGTCCCCTCAAGTTAGTCACCTTTTGTCACAAATTTTTTTTTAAAAATCGCCAAAAATCCATTTATTATCCGAATAAGCTGAAATCTAAAATATAAATAGTTCTTAAAAGGATCTAAAAAAATACGCTTACATTACATCTCCATTAGTTGAATAGATATTTAGGTTTATTGATTTATTTATTTTTTTAATTTTGTTCGATCTTTTTATGGTTTTTTAGATACGGTGGGCCTACGTAGGGTCCAAATTAATTTTTAAAATATCAGCTATGTTGGCGATAAAATTCTAAATAAAATATAAAAAAAAAAAAACTGGTAACAGTTATCTCGTCCCTATAAAAAGCTACACGCATCCAAAGTTGAAACATGTCAAAAGGGCCGTATTTTTTATGATTTTTTCCCAAAAAAATACCATACAAGGATTGAGATATAATTTCCGTGCTCTGTTTTTGGCCTCAAAATTTTTAGCAGCGTTCCTGTCAGGAACTTTTCGTACCAAATAGTCCAAGCATTGAGCTAACCGGGCTGCTTTCCTACCGGATGTGTTAGGAGCAGGGACCGAAAATAATAATTATTCTTGAAATTTCAAAGGAAAAAAGCCATCACTAGAAAATATCGGAGAGTCAAGTCAAGCATACCATTTTGATCGTTTTCAACTATATTTTTATAAATTAACATGATTTTTAATTTCTTGATTTTTATTTTTTTTGTCAAAAATAATTGTTATTTTTTGAGTTTTATTTCTTTTGTCAGGAATATTTGTCAAACTTTGATTTTTATTTTTGTTGTCAGAAATAATTGTTATTTTTTTGTCATACATATTTATCACACTATGATTTTTATTTATATAGTCTGACAAATATGTATCTGAGGTAAGAGAAGTGCATAGATGAAGACATCTACAACATCTTCTATGTGATTGAAACTCTCTGCATACAAAGATATATTGGTACAAGCCTCTTTTAAAATCTGGTCTGCCTTAAAGATGTGTCAATGGCGGATCTACACGCAGAGAAAAAATATGGTTCGGAATGGTTACGTTAACTATACTGTGTTCTTTGTAACATTGTATATTGTTGTCGTACACAAATAATTGTTATTTTAATTTATTTTCAATTTATATTCATCGCAACTATACATTTGAGTATGATTCACCGAACATAAATATTTTTCAAACAACTAAAAAATGATAAATATGCAAACATATTATGTATAACCATTTAAACTTAGAAATAACCATTAAATGTTAAGTTTCTGTATGTGTACCAGAGATCAGCAATGAGTAGTGAAAAAGTGAATAGAGTTGAATCATGACTCAAAGTTTCTTGTACTTATACGCATTCATATTTATTACAATGTTCTCGAGACTCATATCCACTGGTAAAGTTTGAGGTAATCGTCATAATCATACTTAACAATATTGTTACGAATGTGCAATAACGATTTGAATTCAACGGTCTGTAACGACTGCCTGCAGCATTCATCATGTTTGAAGGCACGTCCATCAGTAGCATGCGGTTATTGGCATTGTTTGTATGGCAACACTAAATGTTTGGGCTGCTGGCAATGACATCGAATGCTCAGGAATTCCAACATACGAGTTTTGTCCATTAAGAGCATTGTAGAAGATTCCCGAGAGATGGCGTGTGTATAAATGGTGGCAGAGGCTGCAGTCGTGAGTTGAGTTTATCATTGGCGCTGTTAGAGTTAACATACTTGTACATTATAAAGTGTGTGTGTGTATTTCTGCGAATTGATATACGTGTATAAAGACACTGAGTGCCCATTTAATTCTGTTGTAGTTGTACATTCTAAATAAATAAAGAGTTGTTACAATTTTAAACTACTAAAACTGCTTTCATTTGCAATCAAAAGTATCCGGTTTATTTAAAGGAAATAAACCTCCGTTTTTAAAAGGTAAAAACGTAACAATATTTATAACGGCTCTACTTAACTCAATTTGTATAGACAATGCAAAATAAGTATGATTCGAATTCGAACATTAAAATGCTCATTATGAGGTTGTGTGTTTCAGTGTTTCCAAATTCTGTATAATTACACAAAAAAACATGCATGAGTTGAATCAATAGTAAGTATTATGAGTATTTTCTTATAATTATAAGTCAGGCTGAGGTTATTTATGAATCAGACAAATTTGAGTTCGTATGAATATGATGTCGATGTCGGATTCATATTTGCCAGAGGGCAACCATAAATTTCTGGTTGCCAAATTGGCAACAGAAATGATAGCTGCCAGTTGCCATCTGTAATACCAGTTAGGTAACTGACAACGCAATTGAAGTTCGGTTGCCATCCATAACCGACTCATAAAACTAAAACCTATTAAAATTAAATTTTGTACTCCAAAAAATAACTTTTAATGTTAATATGATTACTTTGGATCATAAATGTGATTACATTGCATCATAATATGATTTCATTGAGTCACAATATGATTATTTTGGATCATAATATGATTGTTTTGGATCATAATATGATTGTTTTAGATCATAATATGATTATTTCAGAAAATAGTATGTATGTAAATAATATGAAATTTTATGAAACTAATAATGATCATAATATTTTTGAACTACAATCATAAATCTTATCATAATGCGTTGCTCTTAGATTATGTTTACCACAGCCATGTTTTTCTCAGCATGTAGTTAACGAAGACGTCCTTATTGGAACCGCCAATAGCAAAATCTCATATTTTTATTTGAATAAATTTAAACAAATCGGCTTAATTGGGTCTTAGAGCAAACACTTTTTGCAATAGCATCATAATATCAACCAAGCTTACATTATGTTCCAAACATTGGCATACAAATAGGGACATCCTAATGTATGTATGTATTTAAATTTATGTACGTATGTATAAGTATTTATGTATTTATATATGCTCTTCTGTATAAGTAAATGTTTTTGTATTCACTGTGACAATGAAGCGGTGTTGGGTCTTTCTTTGGTCTGTTTGTCTGCGGCAAATAAATCAGGATAAGTGAGCGGCAAATGCAGCAGCACCACCTTCATTAGTGAACGACAAATGAATATTAAATAGTCCTGTTTCAAGTTGCTGTTGTTTTTGTTTTTGCCTTACTTTGTTACTACCATCTTTCCTACTTTGATATGTGTTATATACAGAAGTAAATATGTAGTATTATATAGTGTACAGAGTGCGTATGTTTTTCTTTTTCAGCTATTTTCCTTTAATATTCTTCGCCTCCAATACTTTACTGGCAGTGTCCTTTATATTTACACTCTCTCTTGACGTACAAACACATTTCAACTTTCATATTTCGTTTGAAATTGTCGTTCGTTTATTTAGCACACACACATTTATAAAACATCCCAGCAAACACAAAGCATCTTCAAACATTTATTGTACACTAGAGAAAGGCTTTGATTTCTAATCATTCTCAATTTAAGCTCAAACATCCTCTGTTGGCTGGGTTTGTTGTAAATTTTATTAATATGTTAGATTGTATGTGAGTAAACAAAAATATCTATTTTTTTTAACTGTGTTCTTCTAACACATACAGCCATAACTTACTCTCAAACAATAACAATTGTGTAGATATGAGTTTATTATTGTCGTGGGATGCCTCTATTGTGTCATGGTCCAATGGTTCTTCACCAGTTCTAATGGTCGGCTGGCAGGCTGACTGGCTGGTTGGTATTTATTTTGCCCAGGAACAATATGTTCTAGTAGTTTTTTGTTTGGTATTCTAATGAGAAAAAAATTCTCTATCCTTTGTAGTGTGTAAAATAGTATCACAAAGAAAAAGTACCGTGGACTTTACTACACAGTATTACAATAAGAGTATTATATTCGGCTGTGCCGAATCTTATATACCCACCACCAATGTTATACTGACACAGATTTTTTACGTTTGTTATAAATATATTTATTTTTATAAGGTTTTTCCACTATTCTATAGACCTTTATGTATCATATATACTATTTTCAACACAAATTGTTCTTTTGTAATAGGAATGACGTGTGTAAAATTGCATTTATTACCTCCAATATATTGTTAAGTTTTTACCTTTTAAAAACAGTGGTTTATTTCCTTTAAAGAAATCGTATTCTTTTAATTGCAAATAAAAGCAGTTTAGTAGTTTAAAATTGTAACAACTCTTTATTTATAAAAAATTTGCACAACAATTTATATAGACACATTCTTTTAATACACACACTTATATTACACACTTTATAATGTACAAGAATACACTGGTAATGCAGTTGATAATAATTCTAACAGCGCTTATGATGAACTGACTGACTGCAATTTTCCATGGACTTTACATAAAGTTTAAACAAGAAATTTTCTGTTACTATGTAGATATTTATATACACAATGCCATCTTCTAGTAGTTTCATGAACGGACAAAACTATATTGTTCTATTTCTAGAGCTTTTAGTTAATGTTAGCAGCATTAACTGTTAATGTTGCTGTACTTACAAACAATGTTAATAATAGCGTGTTATCAACATTGTTGATAAGTAGAAGTTTCGAGCACTGAAAATGTTTATAAACATGCTGAATGTTGCTAGCAGCCATTACAGGACGTTAAATTCAAAGCTATAATGCAACTTCGTAACAATATTTAAAGAAATTGCTAAAAAAGTTTGAAAAATATCCACTTTGCTGTCTTACATTGTGGTCCATAACTCTGGTTCTACTTGACTGAATTTTCCTTTTTTCAATACCAAACATTTCTGATTAACAAGGAATATCTAAAGAAAATTGTATCCCTCTAAGTTGTTTCCTTTAGGCCCTATCGTGGCTTCAACAGGCAGACGGAAGGACATCGCTAAATCATTTAAGTAAGAATTTTATAAGGGCTCATACATTCTCATGAATTAGCTTTTTGGCTCTCAGTTACCTATCTAGTTGTCATCTATGTTTATTATTCTCTATTCCATAAATTTCAACGATACCTAAATTTTAACTTTTAATAAAAATTAAACCATGTAAACAATTATTAAATTTAAAAATAAATGTTGTTTCTTTAATTACAGATTGGGAACGTGAGGCTGTCTCTAAGGCTGAAATTTTGCGTCTCATTTATCAGGGTAGATTTTTACACTGTAACGTTACCTTGGGTGCACTGGGACTACCTTTGGGCAAAACGACTGTTATGCATTTAGTACCGCGTGATAATTTGCCAGAACCCAATTCACAAGGTTAGTAAAAATGTGAAGTTTCTTAAAATAAATATTTTAACATATCGTTTTTGTTTCTTTCTTGAAACGTTTAGATCAAAGACAAAAGAGTAAAGGTGGTTCTAGTAGATGCTGTTCAACGACTTGCTGTATTTTGTAACTAAATTATAGACATTAGACTTTAGCTTGAAATTATAAATTTAAAAAACATAAACTAAAAACAAAACTCTATATACATAAATAAATAAATTATAAAACAATTTTATAATTTAAATAAATAAACAACAATAATATTAAAAAATTTCAAAAAAAAAAACTTAAAAATTTAGCAAAATATAATTAAAAAAAAATGAGAAAAAAAAAACTTCATTTGTTCTGTATACATACAAATACCAGCATAACAATACAAACAAACAAACACATTAAAAATACACACACACACCAACATACAACATAAATGTTTTTAAATTCAAATACGAAAAAAATATTAAAAGATTGAAAAAAAAAACAAAAATAAATAATTGAATTTACAAAAGGAAAAAACAAAATAAATTAATTAATTAACATTTAAAAAAGCCAATGCTTTAAGGGTTTAAATATTTAAATAAATAATTGAAAAAAAAAATTAAATTAAAAATAAAAAATAATTAAAGCAAATAAATATTTATTAATTTAGTTTTAAATTTTAAATATATTTCATTGTATGTACTATATATTATTATTATTATAATTATTATCATTATTAATTAATTAAGATATTTATGTGAATTTTTTCATTTTTTATTTAAACAAATTTTTTTCTGGTAAAAAAACCTAAATAATTATTAAAATGTTTAAACAAAAAAATGTGTAATAATATTTAAAACAAAGAGAAAAACACGAAAAAAGAAAACAAAACGTATATAAATATATTTAAAAAAAAAGAAAAGAATTTTATGTAGATAATTATGTTGAAATTTATTTTTAAATGTTTTAAGCCTTTTAAAATTTAAATAAATAGTAAAATTATAACAAAAAAACCAAACTTATATAAGTATATGAAAATTAAAAAAAAAAATTAACTATAATATAAAAAGAAAGAAAATGAAAACTAAAACTAATGATAGAAATAAATTCGGCTGGGCCGAATCTAATATACCCTCCACTATTACAAGGGTTAAGCATTCAATTGGCCTGACAATTTTTAAAATAAAAGTGTAAATGACACTTCCTTATGTCTTTTAAAGTACAACAAAATCGTGTATATTCCCAAAACCTTTCAAATAACATTTTAGATTAGTGTGCAAACACTAATCTAAGTCACTATTTACAAATTGTATAAAGTTAGTTAAAAAATAAATATTCCCTAAAGACAACAAAATCCTGTACATCCAGGATTAAATACGCTAAGTGCTTTTTTTAAAAAAACGTTACAAAATCAATTTCTTTAAACTGCTAACGATAATGGCAAAAATGCTAACTCAAAAAAGTAGAACTTTCAAATGGGCAACGTAACTATTAAGCTCAGTTTACATTGTCCCACAAGTAATATAACCTGCCAAATTTATGTGTAGAAGAGTAATAGTAATGAATCCATTTGACATTGAGAAAAAATACCGATGAAAATTTGATATTCGTATGGCTCTATTTATTGACATTTTTAAAAAATCAAGCCAGTCGTATTAGATTAGGGTTGCATTTGAATGTAAACAAAGCAAAAAAAAAAACACTAACATCTGTTATCATCTTACTTTATACGTATTGTGTAAAACAAAGAAGCAACAATCAAACGAATTTCATGAAATTTTTTTTTTTGCATACTGTGAATTATATTTAATAGTTATGCATATAAACAATTGCTGAATTCACAAAATCTTTTGTATCCTTGTATTGAGTGTATTAAAATACAATAGTGCCAGCTTGTTGTTGGTAATTTTCATACAAAAATTAAATACACTTATACACTTTTATTTTATATGTTTTTAAACAGTTGTATTGGTTTCCGTGCTATCAGTGTAATATGAATGCCAGTTATTGAGAAGAAGAAAGAAAATACAAGCAAATTTTCTTAATGTCAACAGCAAATTTATACAAAATTAATTAATTTTCTTTTTTTAGTTCTATTTCTCATTTTATTTCTAGAAAACCTGCTGTTTTTCTTCTTCTTATTTGGTTTCTGCCGTTTAAAATACATTCATACAATTTACAAACAAAAAGTGTATTTAATACAAGATACACGATACGATTGTTGTGAATTAAGCAAATGAATCATCCAAACTTCACTAAATCATGCTTATATATAAAATTTAATACTTGTTAACGTTTTCTTTAAACAAATTTTAGAGTTAACACATTTTGTTCAAGTGAAAATCTATAATTTAAGATATGTATGTATTATTTTAAAATAATCCAATAATTCATTAAAACTAACCCTATGTCTATACCATAGAGACAAACAAATCATTTGTCTCACACAACAACAAAATACATTGAATAGCATGTATTTTGTTGTTGCAAGAGTTAGGTTTTTGACAACAGACTTAAGCCATATGTCCTCTACCAAGTTTTCTAGCGTAAGTTGCTTCCAGAAGTGACTCCCAGAAGTTTTTTGCGTTTAAACACGTATTAGAATTCGACTTCCAGAAGTCACAGATTGCAGAAGTTACTAGCAGTAATTATGTGGAAACACATGTTTGTTGCTTGCTGGAAGTAACTTGAACTTGACTTGCTGTGAACTGCAAGTGTTTTGAAGACTCGCAGAAAAAGTCGGTTATACGTCAGGTAAACGGGTTGTGGTATTCTCTTTTGTTTTCAGTTTTGTTTTGTATTTTTTTTTTATTAATTGGAGTTAAAAAAATGTGCAAACATAAAATCGTTTGGAGTGAAAAAACACATCGAGGAGTAACTAAAAGCCGGTTTGTGGGAGGTATAGCCAATCTCATTTTAGTATCCAGCTTTTGAATACTTGTTTGAATTAAAGATAAAATGTATTCAAAATCATCATTAGAAATGTTTCACTAAAATCAACGAGCCGCAGCATCCAATTTCCCACCCAAACACTTCTTTTTGCTTCGTTTTATTAATTCGTTGCTTCTATTTAATTAATATGCTGCGACAGCAACTGCCAATCTTATTTTGACACAAGACATTTTTATACTGTCATTCGTACAAACATCATACTCTATTGCAAGCTGTACTCACATTGTGTGAAAACACATTTGCAATTTCTTGCAACAAGTTTGTCTAATAACTTCTAGAAGCAGACTTCCGCAAGTTTCGGTATAAGTGGAAACACTTTAGCAAATACTTGCAGAAGTTCTTCCGCAAGTGACTTGCAAGTGGACACACGGCTTTAGGTTTTTGACCCATGGTCTATACTTGATAAATGTTTTTCATGATAAATGTCAAAATGGTTGTCAATATAAACAAAATTATCAGGTATAACCTGCATGTTATTGCATCGTTTTGACGAAATTATTAGTGCTTTTGCTCAGACAACTTTGTCTTGCCAACAAACGTCATTTATTGTTATAATTAATATTTGTCAATTTATACAAGTACGGCACGTTTTTATTTAAAAACATAATTATACTAGAGCTTTGAATTAGTTAACTAAATTTGAGCTTTATTCACTAAAATCTTTATTCAGAATTTAAAAAAATGTCAGCCATTCATTCAATAAATCACTTAATTTAATTCTTTAGCTTTAATTTAAATGGAATTCATTCATCATTGAATTAATTCATTATGGAATTAATAACAGAATTTTTTAAACCTTTGAACGGTTATCTTTTGGTTAATCTAATACAAATTGAATTAAAATATTTTTTCACTTACAAAATGAATGAACAAAATGTCTAAAGCCTATTGGTGTTCGTTAATGCAGTAATGACGTAAAGTAATACTTAATGGCAAATATGCTTTTTCGAACGCAAAACGTTTAAACAATTGATATCGCCAAATCGAGAAATTACGTGGCCGGGATTATTAAAAAGTTATTCGGGAGTACAAAATTAATATTTAGTAAGATTTACTTTTCATATGCTAAATTCCCAATTTTATTGATAAATGCACTGAAATTATTGTTGGGGGATAAGCTAGTTCCTATGCGCATCTCACTGGTTGCTTAGGCCAGATCATCAGGAAACCTTTTCCCAAAATTTGGCTTTAAAACTAATTTTTTTATTGATACCAATGTAAATAAGAAATACGAGAATTAATAATGGAAGACTTCCACTGTATTCATAAATTTTAAACCACCAATGGGTTTTCAATGACTGTTTGAGGATTTTGTAAGTCCCATATGCCACAATTTTTATTTGTTTACATAACATCATAATTTAAATTTGAGTGTAGCGTTCCATGGTTAAAAATTGCCAAGTTTTTACTTAATAAATGAGAAAAAATTACAGCTCAATTCTTGACGTTTCATCATTTAACGGATATTTATTCATAACCTCAAACTTGCCCACACTGCATGAGATAATAAATTTTTAAGAAAACTGGATTGTCACTTTTCATTGCGAAATCATAATAACAAGAATAAACAAAATTAGATGAAAAATGTATTAAGAGAAAGGTGTATTACACAGATTATACAGATATGAATCAGCTGGTTCCAATAACATGGCAATAAAAAGCAAACAAAAGAAAATGTCAAAATGGTTGTGGTTTGAAAAGAGGGACAAATATATCACACTCGTTGCCTATTGAAAATTGTGTTTTTTTCTCTAGCTCTAAAAACCACAATCATTGAAAAGTGTCTATATAAAGTCAAAATAAGCAAACGGTTGGACATAACTTTTTTGAGAACTGCCATTTGTTTCATATCTGTAATAATCTGTGGTGTATTATTAAGAATTCTAATGGTTTGTATTCAAATCAAAACTTTTTATAAAAACTAGACTTTGTCCGTTTTCACACTAAGCTAACAATTGCAATTTAGTCAATATTATAGGACATTCATAATTATCAGTAATTTTGTTATAGTTTGATTTACAAACGTGTAAGTATAGCTTGCTCGAACTTAATTATTAAAATATACCACCAAAAAGCCCTTTGATTTGCTTAGTCCAAATGAGTTATAAAAAGGAATATAAGGAAAACATCCAAAATGTGTAATAGATATCCCAGTTGGAAGTATTCTTCCAACACTCCAGAAATAAATGAAAAATGTGATATTTAAAGAGGTAAACAAATAATGAGTTATTACCTGCAAACATGTAACAAAAGTAATTCAAACTTTTGTAATAAAATGTAAAGTGATAAAAAAAATATATATTAGCAAAACAAGAAGAAGCAAACAACTTCAAAATCCTTTTCATATCCCAATGAAATAATGAACTTACATCTTTTACTCACACCCACTATAGTGGAGGGTATACACAAAATGTATAAAGAAAAATAATAAATTAAAACCACTACCAATTGATAAGTTATTGATTTAATGAGTTTATTGCAAAAGAAAAAAAGTTTTAAGCAAAAGCAACAAAAACTAAATATGTTAAATTATTTCATGTTTCAATTACAAAACAAACAAACAAAAAAACAACAACTATACTTATTAAATAAATAATTGCAATTATTTATCTGAACAAACAAACAAATTTGCCATTATTATAACTTATAACATTATTGACAAAAACAAATATTTTCCATCAAATTTAAAATTATAAACAATTCATAGATTTGTGGTATTTAATTCATATACATATTATTTTAATAATTAAAAAAAGACATTTGAAAAATTAAAAAAAAAACTCTTCAAAGAGTTGTTAAGTCTTTATAGATTAGCAATTTTGTTTTAATATAAATCTCTAAGAAGTTGCATTAAATGTAATACCAATAACAATCACATTAGTGCACAGATACTGTTCATTGAACATCCTTAAAGTATGCAATAAGAAATACATATGTTATATTTAATCACACAAATACATGTACACATGCATGTGTGTGTAATTTAATTTTTGCAATTATTTCGTATCACTTTTTTGCCGTCACTCCTTACGATGACTCCGAAAATCAACACCAAATTTAGCTACGACAAAGTTTTTTATAACAAGTAAGAGTGCTATATTCGGCTATTCCGAATTTTATATACCCTTCACCTTTGTTGTGGATGCATTACTTGCCCATTTTCAGCGTATATCATCGTAAATATATCAAGAAAACTTTTAAAAATTTTACATTTAATTGTAGAAATTACAAGCGAAACAACAATCTTATATATACCCTTCTCAAAAACAACAACGCCAAACGAAACGAAACACCAAAAAAACAAAATACGCAAAGCAGTGAAACCAACTCACATCCAAACATACATATGTACGTTTTGTTGTTTTTTTTTGTCAAACACCAAAAAAAAAAAAAAACAAAATAATGAAGCCAACAAACATCCAAACATGTGCACGTTTTGTTGCTTTTTTGTGAAACACCAAAAAAAAAAAAAACAAAAACAAAATACACAAAGCATGAAGCCAACACACATACGTTTTGTTGTTTTTTTGTCAAAGCATGCAATAAATTGTCTTTTTTTGATGAAATTTTCAGGTTGTCTCGGATTTTTGCTCATATCTCCGTTATTTATGAACGGATTTTGCTGATTTTAAATAGGAAAATTCTCGAAAGCATGTATGACAGAATTATTGAAGATTTGGATCCCGAAGATATCTGGGGTCTTCAGAAAATTGATTTCAACAGACAGACAGAGGGACAGACAGACAGACGGACATGGCTTAATCGACTCCGCTATCTATAAGGATCCAGAATATATATACTTTATAGGGTCGGAAAATTATATTGTGGAAATTACAAACGGAATGACAAATTTATATATACCCTTCTCACGAAGGTGAAGGGTATAAAAATTTAATAAAATATTTTCCCAAAAATCAACACTGACCATAGATACTCCTTAAAGTATGCTGTAATAAATCTATAAAAAAAACTGTATTTATTTCATAAATATATTTAAGTAAAAATATAACAAAAAAAAAAAAAACTAATTCATTGAATGGCACAAAATATATTGGGTGTACGACTTAAAAATTCGGGATTTAATTTATTCAAGGTGGCGCAAAAGTAAACTTCCGATGTTTTTTGGCTGTAATTAAAAAAAAAAAAATTAAAAACTTTGATTCTTCTTGTGGATTATTTTTATTTGGTCTTTTAATTTTTTTACATCAAGTCGAGAATATGATGTCATGTAAATGACCGCCGCCACAGTTGATTGTCATTTGAGCCCTTTTTATGGCATTTTCCATCACTTTGGCCAAAACTTCCGGCGATAGGTCCTCACATTCTTGACGGATATTGTCTTTAAGAGCTGCAAGAGTCTGAGACACAAAAAGAAGTCTGGAGCGGTCAAATCAGGCGATCTTGCTGGCCAGTGCAAATCGCCAAAACGGGAGATTAGGCGCCCGGGAAATGCATCCTTCAGCATATCGGTTGTGGCACGTGCAGTGTGTGCCATTGCACCGTCCTGTTGGAACCACATGTTTTCCAATCCCAATTCATCAAGTTGCGGCAAAAATAACTACTTAAACATTGCTCTGTAGCGCTCACCATTCACAGTAACCGTTTGGCCCGCGACGTCTTCGAAGAAAAAAGGTCCCATGACTCCTCCAGCGAAAACAGCACACCATACAGTGACTTTGAGCGGGTGTAATGGCTCTTCGTGGGTTACACGCGGATTTTCAGTGCCCCAGAAGCGTAAATTTTGCTTATTTACGTACCCGCTAAGATGGAAATGAGCCTCATCACTCATGATTATTTTTGATGAAAAATCATCTTCCTCTTGGTGGTGTTTAAGGATGGCTTGAGCGTATGTTAGACGTGATTGGCAGTCAGCAGCTAACAGCTGATGCACCGTCTGGACTTTGTACGGAAACATCTTCAAATCTTGTACAAAATTCGCTGTAAAGACCGTCGACTGATACCCATTTACGTGGCACGTCGTCTGGTCGATGTCGACGGCGCTTCCATGACATCCTCGTCTACAGCAGCAATATTCTCTGCAGAACGGCTACTCCGGGGTCTGCCACGCCTGGTAGCATCTCGTGTTGTGCCAGTCTCTTCGAGGCGAGCGGCTAAACGTCGCAGTGGTTCACCAGGATGCGTTGGACGGCCAGGAAATCTGCGACGAAATCCACGTTGTCCCAAAGTCACCGACCGATTATTGGTCAAATAAATAGTCAGCAATATTCCGCGTTCTGGAGCAGTGTAAAATTTATAGCATTTTTTGATAGGAGGATTACTTTAGCGCCACCTTGTATGTATGTCATTTTGAAGGATACATATCTGTCATTTATTCTCACTTAGTTATTGAACATTATAGTGTAAAGAACGAAGTTTTTTTTTTACTTCGAAAATGTCGAATTTTGTACCAACGAAAGTCTTACTTTAATTATTTAATTTGAAAAAAGTGCAGCTGAAGCATAACGATTGCTCACCAAAGCTTATGGTAAATGTGTTCCATCGGTTTCAATATGCGAGACAGGCCAGCCAAAATAGATTGAAGATCAAGAACTGGAGGCATTACTCCATGAAGTTTATTCTCAAACTCAACAAGAGCTTGCAAAATCATTGGAAGCTACTCAATCAGCAATATTTGCAAACTGCAGGATTCATCCAAAAGCAGGGAAATTGGGTACCAAACGAATTAAAGCTGAGATACCTTGAAGGACAATTTTGTATGTCTGAAGTGCTACTTGAACGGTACAAAACATAATAATTTTTGCACCGAATCATTACTTGCTATGAAAAATGCGTAAAAGATCGTATGCCCGTCCAACCAGACGAATCGACAACAAAGACAAATATCCTTGTCGCTAAGGAAATTTTCTGTATTTGATGGAAGCAAAAAGGTCCCATTCAAGGGATCCTCGTTTAAAGCCAGCATTGACCAAAAAATATGCGACCAGACATGAAACCGTAATATTCCATCATGACAACGCACGACCACATGTTGCAATATCTGTTTAAATACCTGGTCTATAATGCGGCTGACCTTGCCCCGTCCGACTACTATTTGTGTCGATCGATGCAGAAAGATCTCCCTTTGGAACAGGGTATCCGATATTGCTTTGATTCGTTCTTGGCCTCAAAAGATGACCAGTTCTTTTGGTTCCGTTAGAATTTAAAGCGAAATTAGTAATATAAGCATGCTGAAATTAAGCTTTCTAGGTATTTTGGGAGCTTAAAAAATCTTTCAAAATATAAAAAATCCCGATCGGTATTGGCTTCCCTACTAAACTCCATACGCATTTGTAAGCAAAAAAGACAAATCTTAATTTGGAAATGTGTGAGTCATGATTAAATGGAAGAAATTAAGTTTATATCACAGATACTTTTTAGATTTTTTTTGTGTCCATCACTTCAAAAATTTTTGAAATTTTGTTACGTTATTTTGTAATTTTACACACAACTGCGTTTAAATATGACTTACCACGTGTTTATATACAGATTTAAAGGAAAGATGATATTTCTTATATTTACTGTTGAGTAAATATGCAAACTTAGAGATTTCTATGTCAAATATTTATTGAAAACCATCAAATCTTTCATTGTCTTTACTTCACCAAAAAAAAAAAAGGAAAATCATTTTATATAAATCAAACTATATTTTATTAGAAAAATTTTGTTAAAACAAGTTAAAGTAAAAGAAAAAAACAAAAATACAAAGAAAATCTGTTAGATATTTTAAACTTATGAAAATCAAAATAAAACTTTAATCTTTTTTTTAAATAAAAGATTTTAAAAGATATAAAAAAACAAGAAGAAACAGATATAATAAAAAGAAACAAATAATAAATGGAGATTGAAAATAATACCACAAGAAAATACTAGCCACTTTAAATAAAAACAAAAATATATATACAGTTAAATAATATGGTAAAATAGTAATAATAACAATAAAATAAAACAAAACAAAAACATCAAGTAACAATTAAGATACAATTTGCTTTAAAAAAAAAATACTAAAAGATTTGCTTGATTAAAAATTAACAGAGAAATGCAAAAACAAAACAAAAGCCAACAGATAACAATGAAAAAATACATGAAAATTGTAAAAACAAAATGAAAACTTACATTATTACATACATACATCCATAACAAGAAAATACTTTTTCGTAAAACTTCTTAAAACCAAACAACACAAGACATAAACTCATATTATTATCAATAATTATAATAACAATAATAAAAACTAATAATAATAATAATGATAATGATAACTTAATAATACTAATAAAGATTAAAATAATTAAGAAATACGAGTATAATAGTATAAAATCATCTTTTGAATTTTCATCTATTTCAAATTTAAAAAAAAAAATTAAAAATAAAAACAAATTAAAAATTAAGCAAATGAAAAGATATTTAAACAAAATAGTAATTGGCAATAAGCATTATTTCATAATTTTTATATTGTTTTCATTCATAAATGTAAATTTTTTAATGTCTAATTCGGGTCTGTGTATAATTATTTTTTGTTTATATATTTTTTTTGTTTGTTTTAAAAACATTTTATTTCATAAAGTATTTAACTTTTAATGTGTGTACTATAAATTCGATTTAAAATTAATTTATAAATAATATACATACCTAAACGATTAGTTAAAATTTAGTTGTATTAGTTTGTTAAACTACTTATATTTTAATTATCTAAACTAAATATTAAAACAAATATATATATATTTAATAAACAAATAATATAAAACAAAAATTTTAGAAATTCATTGTATTCATTTGGGTATACATATAATTGCAGGAGGTATTGAAAAGGAAATTTATATTGGGAGTATGACTTAAAAGTGCGGGATTTATAAAAATGTTTAGCTTTTATTTTGAAACATTTGTACACTTTTTATGACTTTTTCCCATTTTCTGGCAACTTATGGATTCCGCGCCAAAAGAACTGCTCATCTTTTGAGGCCAAGCCAATTTCGGATACTCTGTTCCGAAGTATCCCAGAGTGAGCATTCTGCATAGAGCGAAACAAATAGTAGTCGGACGGGACAAGGTCTGGACTACTACCAATCTTCTCCTTCTGAATACTTTTTAACATGTATTGCAACATGTGCCCGATCGTTGTCATGATGGAATATTACGGTTATATGTCTGGCCTCATATTCTGGGTATTTTTCAGTCAAGGCTCGCATCAAACGAATCAGTTGCATGCGGCACAGGTTCCCTGTGATGGGTTATCGGGTTATCGTAATTGATCCATTTTTCATCGCAAGTAATGATTCGGTGAAAAAATTATTTTCTTTAATAGCGTTCAAGCAGCATTTCGGACATGCAAAATCGTCTCAAGGTCTCTCTGCTTCAATTCGTATGGCACCAATTTCTTTCCTTTTGGATGAATCCTGCTGCTTGCTCTTCATGAAGTAATGCCTCCAATTATTGGTCTTCAATCTTTTTTATATGGGCATATACCGCATTCTATAATTTTTTTTTTTTTGAACTTGATTGATGAAATTTACTAAATTTTAATAGAAAACCTAGTAAGTTTAAATTTATCTAAGGGCCATTATTACAACTTACCTTTAGGTTCGTAATAGTAAAAGTAAACTTTAAAGCTACCTTTTTCTATTACTTAAAGTTACCTTTTACTATTACGTACCTAAAGGCAAGTTGTAATAATGGCCCTTAGAAATATAAATATATATTATATATATAAAAGGTCATGTTTTTGAAAACTGAAATTACGAAATATAGTTTTCAAAATAACAGATACTTTGTATTGTCACTCACTGTATATACCTTCCTTGATCTTAGCTTCTCATAAAAATTCATAAGAAAGATATTAAAGAATAGCTTAATTTGAGTTCATTGTTTTGACGACATTTTTCAAGAGCCCCAGCTTATGTGCAATAGTGGAAGTAACACATTTGTCGATTCTAGCCACATCTTTGGCACGTTCCCACGATAATTGGATCTTTGCTTTGGAACGTCTCGAATCTAACCCGGCCAAAGGAAAGGACTTTCGGACAACAACAGCATTGGCACTAAAAATGCCAAAAGCTAATGCCATTCACAATACGAGGATTCAGGCTATCAGAAATTTTAATTCTGGGATTTATAAACTGAATGAAGAAAAAATATTTTAATCAAATTTGTATAAGATTTAAATTAACAAAAATCATTCAAAGATTGAATGAATTCTGTTATGTATTAATTATATTTAAATAAAACCCTTTGAATAAAGCTAAGCCATGCTGGGAATGGATTTATGGAATGAATCAGTAATTAAGCTCAAATTGAATTAATTAATTCATAGCTCTGCATTCAATATGTATTAAATTTAACCATTCAAAGGTTGAATGAATTTTATTATGAATTAACTGCATTCTATTCAAATAAAAGACATTAAATGAGTCTAAATAATTTCTTATGTTGAAATGATTTGCTAAAATTTTTAATTCTGAATAAGGAGTTCAGTGAATTATGCATAAATTGAATTAATTAATACGAAGCTCTGTTTAAAAATTAAATTTTTTAATTAACTTCTCTAATGTAAAAAAAAAACTACTTGTTTTTAAAGAAACAAATTTTTCACTTTTTGCAAGAAATCGATGTACAGTGGTCATATCTAGCTACTGTAAAAATCTTACATAATTTTCTCTACTCTAAGACGAGAAAGTTTTCCTTCCATACAGATAAATAATATCAAAATTCCAAAACAGAGCCATGTGAGATATCTCGGTATCCATCTTGATCGCCGTTTAACATGGACCCACCATATTGAAGCCAAGGCTACACACATAAAATTAAAGTCAGTTCAATTGCACTGGCTAATTGGCCCACGGTTTGCTCTAGACTTAGAATACAAAGTGCTTTTGTATAAAACAGTTATAAAACCTAGAGTTTCCAATTCGGTTTTTCAAGGCCTAAAACCGAAACCGAAACCGACAATTATTTTTCGGTTTTCACTTTTAATCTATTTTCACTAGAAAAATTCAAAATTTAGAAATGAGAAACAAACTTTTTCATCCAATTATACATCCAATATCTCTAAACACAGATCGGTAAAAATATCTTAAGATTTGTTTAAATTTGGAATAAACAAATAGTACTATTAAATCTCCCTTTGTAAAGTAATACTAATTCAGGAAAACATGTCTCTAGTTTCATGTTTATTGATTCATTGTAATGTGGATTCTAGGTCATTCTTGACGTATTATTAGAAAAATGCATAAAGACCCACATTTTGTATTCCTACTCAGCATCATGAATGTTTAATTTCATATTTCTGTGACCATTATTATAGAAAATACAAAAGAAAGGTAAGACTATAATCACCCTTCGTGAATTCTAACTCATTTAGAATCATTTGTCTACAATTAAAGTTAAAAAATATTCAATATTCAGGATCATGTGTGTTTAATATCCTGCTTATAGGTTCATTATTATAGAAATTTCAATAATAGTTTCTGTTACCTCAATATCATTATGCCCTCTATCCTTGATTCTTTCTTTAGTCAGAAGCATATCAGCCAACTATTATGTATATGCAATAAGTAAAATAATTTATTATAATAAAAAGTACCTTTAGAAGAAAAAGTAAAAATGTTCCACTCTTAAAACACTGTCAAGATTGAAATTTCAAAGTAATTTCCTGATTCTATGTAGGTTCAATATTATTGAAAATTAATTTTAAAGAACGAAAAAGTACTCCTTAGTTTGGTTTAATTCTCCATTTTTGGTATCAAAATACAATTGAGCACCCTATTCTTGATTATTTCTTTACTGAGAAGCATGTTAGCCAACTTTAACTAATTTAATATATTAAAAAGGTACCATTAAAAGAAAAAGTACAAATATTCCTTTATCCTCGTCAAATTTGAACTTTAAATTTGTTTAGCAGTTCCTATATTATCAACTGATTTAATAGTTAATAAATTATCACAAAACCGAAGCGAAACCGATCGGTTTTAAATTTTTTTAAAACTGAAACCGTGGTTTTGAAATTCTTTGGTTTTTTGGAAACTCTAATAAAACCGATATGGCTATACGGCATTCAGCTATGGGGAACAGCCTCCTCATCTAACGTTGAAAAATTGCAAAGATAGCACTGTTAAGGACAATAACAGGTGTCCCATGGTACATTCACAATAGTAATATCCATAGGGATCTCAATGTCCCCATAATACGCGAGGAGACCTATCAAAACTATTGGATTATCCAAATCCCTTGCCAGGAATTTGCTGTCATTTGAGGGTCATAGACGACTGAGGCGATTTGAAACATTGGATCTGGTCAGATAATCATTTTAACGACCACTCATGTTGGACATTGGAGCGGCAATAACAACTTTAGTTTAAGATTTCAATTTATAAAAAGAAAGATTCAATAAAGAAAATAGATTTTAAAAAAAATTTCTCTACTCCTTCGCCAAAAAATACAGTTGTATCCGTCCTTAACTTTCATTGTAATGTTTAAAAAAAAAAAAAAAAGTATTTTGCCTTTACAGAAAATGTTTAAATTTTGAGTAGAGTCTCTTTAGATGTACCAGTGCAATATGTATTCAATTTCCCACTAATAAAAAAGAGATGATTTGTAAATTATGATTATCTCGATAAACCAGTAGTATTAATATCTATTTATTGAATTGAATATGGCTATTATTTTCTTGGGTTCGAAGTTTATTTTCTTTTGAAACTCAACTAAGTTTTATTAATGTTATAATCTGTGAAAGATTCTCCGCTTGGAAAATACGACTTCTTGTATAGTTTCGTTGACATTGATAGCATATTTTCCAATATTAAATGCATGAAAAACCTCCTACCACTCATTACACGCAAATTTTACAAACAAAACTATAGCTTCCATATAAAAAATATTCAAGTACACCTTTTGCTGGGTTATAGAAATAAGTACATTGTATATGCCCACCATTTAAAAACATAATTTATTTCTACTCAAATGCTACTTAAAGAAAAATACAAAATGTAGAAAATAAAATAACATCAAAGGTCTTTAATTAAACTACAAATAAATAGCCCATTTTTAATTAAGAATTCCCTTTTTAATGTTTTTAGTTTTCTTCATATCTGTAGAGAGTTAATTGTAAAACAATCAAAATATTTGTAAGTTCAGCAGCACAATAACAAAAAGAATTTTTAATAATGTTTACCCACAATAATCGTACTGATTTAATACTAAAAAAACAAAAACCAAAAATCTATATAAATACCAAAATGAAAATGCAAGTGTTTAGGTATTAAAAAACCGTCAACTTATTGTAAACAACAAACGGAAAACTTGTGAAACGAAATGTTTAATCCCACACCGAAAGGAGATCCTAAATATCGTATACCCCGCCAGTGTATTTGGTTAAAAATGAATGGTTCTTGGCCATTTCATTACGATGCTGATCGGGATTTTTATAATTCGCATACCTTGTATGGCATGTTGTATACGATTTGGTCGTGGTATATTATTTGCTCGGTGGGCATAACAATTGGTTTTCAAACGGCTTTTTTAGGTAATAATTTGAGTGACATTATGATGACCACTGAGAATTGTTGCACCACATTTATGGGTGCATTGAATTTTGTGCGTTTGCTTCACATGCGTCTAAATCAACGCTCATTTAGGGAGATCATACAACAGTTTGTGGATGACATATGGATACCTAAGTAAGTGGAGTTAAAAATATGAAATCATAAAATCTGACTAACAGTTTCAAAGTTATTAAAAGTTTTACTTAAGGTTTTTTGAACCTATATAAAAACCAAACTAAAGCGAATGTCGAAATTCGGAAGAATTTCAAACATTTATACCAAATATTATCAACATTTTTCCCAATAAGTTTTAAAATATGTATATAAGTTGGGCATTTTAGTATTTCCAAATATCTACTTTATCTAATAACATTTTCTTGCAGAAAATTCAATCCTTATGTAGCAGCCGAATGTTCCAGGAATATGAGAACTTTTCGGATTATGACTGTCTTACTAAGTTGTTTGATTGCCATGTATTGCGTTCTACCACTCGTCATACTATTTTTTGATGTGGGATTAGATGCCGAAGAGAAGCCATTTCCTTATAAAATGTTATTCCCCTATAATGCCCATCGTGGTTGGCGTTATGTGGGCACTTATATATTCACTTCGTTCGCCGGAATTTGTGTGGTGACCACACTGTTTGCCGAAGATTCAATATTTGGTTTCTTTATAACGTACACTTGTGGCAAATTTAAAATACTACACGAACGCATAGACAATATTGTAATAGATGCGTATCAATTGGCCAGAAATAAACAAGATGAGAATGAAATTCAAAAGTTGTATATATGTTTGCTAAATAGAATTGCCTACGATCATAATAAATTAATAGAGTAAGTAACATGAAATTTGTATAGAAAATTAAAAACAAAGAAAATTTATTTTATTTAATAGATTTTCCAATCGTTTGGAAAATTTCTTCAATCCCATATTATTAATGAATTTCACCATATCATCGATATTAATTTGCATGGTGGGTTTTCAGCTGGTGACTGGCAAGGATATGTTTATAGGTGACTATGTCAAGTTTATAGTTTACATTTCATCCTGTCTCTCTCAACTGTATGTTTTATGTTGGAATGGTGACTCTTTAATACAACATGTAAGTAATTGATTAAATTAAAACACATTTAATATCTTTGTGTTATATTTCCCAAGTCTACAGAAACTGCTCAACATTTATACGATTGCAATTGGGAAGGTGAAAATATTCATTTAACATCTGCCATTACCAGATATCAAATGGGTAAAGAAGTTCTAAAAAACGGTAGTAGTAAGAAACTAAGCAAAAGCTTAAAAGCTGAAAACAAATTAAAGGAGTTGTGTAATATTTACTTTATACCAGCTAATAAACAATTCAGACAAAATTTAGAAATAATGATCATGTGCAGTCAAAGACCGGTGAAAATAACAGCCTTGAAATTTTCCACTTTGTCCTTGCAATCATTTACAGCCATATTGAGTACATCAATGAGTTATTTTACGCTTTTGCAAACAGTTTACAATGAAAACAAAGAGGAATTGGATCATTTGACTTAAAAAACAAATAGAAACTTAATAAATTTTATTAACTACCAATAACTACCAACTTAACTATATTTTATGTAAATAACAAATAAATATTTTAATAATATTTCATTTCACAGTTTACTTTTTATTGCATTGCAGTCATTTTTCTATTTATATAAAAAATGTTATACGGGCATGGCAGTGTCCTCTTTAGATTCCGTTAAGGCTCGAGCTTGGTGTGTAAAAACAGGCACATTTATACCCTTTAATATTGTGGTATTTTAGTATTCTGATTAATTTTATTTAAATATTAATTATACTAACCTGCATTTTAGCTGAACGCACAAAGGCTTTATTTGAAGTCACCGTTACCGCTTTCATGTGCATACCAAAGGCAAAGATTAATAAACTTCTTTCATTGATTTTACCACTGTATTTAATCGTAGCCAGTTCTTCTGGTATTTCTGTTACATCTGTTAATATTTCTATACGTTTTGTGAGCATATCCGCTCGTTGTTTCTCTTGTGGTCCACCAAGTAGAGAAACAATGTCTTGAAAAGATTTATAAGCAGTTTTACAGCAAATAAGGCGTTTATCTAAACATAAGAAAATACAAGTTCTAATAATTAGAGCTGTCCCAAACAAAAAATAATTTCAACTATATTAATAATTTCAAATTCTAAAGCAAAGGTTCGAAAGAATTTAATCTTAATTCAATTTTCAAAATCAAATGTCAAGAGAATAACATTTCCATTAAAGCAATTCGTTGTCTTAATACATTAGTACTTCTAATGTATTGACTTCATTGCTTTATGAATTCATTCATTATAGATTTCTTTATGGAAACATTCGAGTTATCTTTAATTCAATTAATTATTGGATGATTAAAATTATCTTCAATTCAAATCTATTACAAATATGCTAAAGCAAATTGTATTCAATTCATTTTGAAATGATTAATGAAAAACAAAACCGAGTTAAGAAAAAATATTTTAATTCAATTTGGATTAGATTTGAATTAACAAAAATTTATTTATTTATTTATTTATTTATTTATTTAAATGACTTCTATTTAAATAAAAGCCTTTGAATCTATTTAGAAAATTAGATTTTGGGAATGGCCATTAATTTCGAATTATGATTTTAGTGTATTAAACTCTAATTGAATTAATTAATTCGAAGCTCTGTTTTAAAATTAGAAAACTATTAATGAAAAACTAATTATAAATCGTACCCATAAAAAGTTTATCCAAAATAGGTTTAAGTGGGCATTCCCTTTCTTTCTCCGCTTGTTCGGTCAAAATAGGTTCATGGAATTTCCAGTTGCAGCTGCCATTGCAAACGTTACTGATATACGCAAGCAAAGTGGTAATATCCAAATTTAAAGTACTAACATTACTGAGATCTGAACTGTTTATTACTTCTGACGGCTGTTCCAATGAAGCAATTTCAACACCCTCCTCTTGCAAAGCTGTCAAAAGTTCATTTTCAATTGTTTGACTAAAATAAAAAACCACCTGAAATATATGAAATATAATGTATTATGATTATAGTTGGCAATATCTTATAGAAAAATCTTTTTTTAAATCTCACCTTGGGACACTTAAACATACATAAATTTTGAGCTGCAGCTTCTACAAATTCTTGAGCTTGATCTATAATACTTCTAGCTCCATAACTAGCTTCACCACGGGCAGCATCTGTTAAGGACTTCGAGTTACGCGCAATGGCTTTAATCCATTTCAGGCCATTCTCACACACAATATCAACTCTTAAAGGATTTTCCCGATAATCTACAGGAAAACCACAATCTACATGCACAACATCCCGTTGACGTTTTAAAATTTTCACCAAGAACTCATAGTGAGTCAAATTACTACATTGTACGTGATTTATTTTTAAAGTTTGATTCTTAATGACCTTAATAATTAATAAATAAAATAAATGTTTTTAATTTCAAATTGAATTATGTACAGTCATTCGCATTTACCTTTTGCAAGAATTTTATTTCCTGGTAGATTTTCCTTTGCACCTTTTGTACTCCTGGTATTTCGCTAAAGTCTTCCAAATGTTTTATAAGTTCGTTACCTAATAAAATTTTTTCTTCAGCTTTTTCCAATAGTTCTGAAAACGGTATGTCCTGCTCCATAGTTTCTATAATAATATATTTATTTATGAGTTCCTGAAAAAAAAGACTCCAAAAACCTAACAAAAGCACAGCTGATTGATTGTTGATTAATTCAACAGCTGGCGACTTTTCTTCTTCTTATTAAACAATGTAAATACTATGAACTGATAACACCGGTATCACGTCAGGTATGAAACTGTTGGTACTATTTGTATTTTGTTAAGTACTAATTGTTAAACGAAAATAGTATTTTCAAAATACAAATTGTATATACGAATCTACATTTATCCAACAATACGAATATGAATCGAAGAAAAAAATTAATGGCGGCAACAATCATATTCACATTGCGCAAGTTTCCACCTTCGGGAAGGATTGTGCGAACAAAAAAAGGTAAAATTTCCCTAGATAAATTTGTAAAAGTTGTACATGTTGTAGAATCGATTTTTTCATACAAAATGCAAAGAAATCTAAAATTGCTTATAATTCGTAAACTAAGGGCGAACGACAATAATGAAAATCTGTGATCACGTATAGTTTCCAACGAAAATCGATTTTTTCATACAAAATGCAAAGAAATCTAAAATTGCTTATAATTCGTAATAATTCGTAAACGATAATAATGAAAATCTGTGATCACTTACATTTCTCACCAAAAATAGATTTTTTCTTACAAAATGCAAAAAAAATCTAAAATTGCTTATAATTCGTAAACTAAAGGCTTTAGAGCGAAAATAATGAAAATCTGTGATCACTTACATTTCTCACCAAAAATAGATTTTTTCATACAAAATGCAAAAAAATCTAAAATTGCTTATAATTCACGAAAAATCGATTTTTTCATACAAAATGCAAATAAATCTAAAATTGCTTATAATTCGTAAACTAAAGGCTTTAGAGCGAAAATAATGAAAATCTGTGATCACTTACATTTCTCACCAAAAATAGATTTTTTCATACAAAATGCAAAAAAATCTAAAATTGCTTATAATTCACGAAAAATCGATTTTTTCATACAAAATGCAAATAAATCTAAAATTGCTTATAATTCGTAAACTAAAGGCTTTAGAACGATAATAATGAAAATCTGTGATCACTTATATTTCAAACCAAAAATCGATTTTTTCATACAAAATGCAAAGAAATCTTTAATTGCTTGTAATTCGTTAACTAAAGGCTTTAGAACGATAATAATGAAACTAAAGGCTTTAGAACGATAATAATGAAAATCCGTGATCACTTATATTTCAAACCAAAAATCGATTTTTTCATAAAAAATGCAATCAAATCTAAAATTGCTTGTAATTCGTAAACTAAAGGCTTTAGAACGATAATAATGAAAATCTGTGATCACTTATATTTCTCACCAAAAATCGATTTTTTCATACAAAATGCAATCAAATATAAAATTGCTTGTAATTCGTAAACTAAAGGCTTTAGAACGATAATAATGAAAATCTGTGATCACTTATATTTCAAACCAAAAATCGATTTTTTCATAAAAAATGCAATCAAATCTAAAATTGCTTGTAATTCGTAAACTAAAGGCTTTAGAGCGATAATAATGAAAATCTGTGATCACTTATATTTCAAACCAAAAATCGATTTTTTCATACAAAATGCAAAGAAATCTAAAATTGCTTATAATTCGTAAACTAAAGGCTTTAGAACGATAATAATGAAAATCTGTGATCACTTATATTTCAAACCAAAAATCGATTTTTTCATACAAAATGCAAAGAAATCTAAAATTGCTTATAATTCGTAAACTAAAGGCTTTAGAACGATAATAATGAAAATCTGTGATCACTTATATTTTCAAAGAAAATCGATTTTTTCATACAAAATGCAATCAAATATAAAATAGCTTGTAATTCGTAAACTAAAGGCTTTAGAATGATAATAATGAAAATCTGTGATCACTTATATTTCAAACCAAAAATCGATTTTTTCATACAAAATGCAAAGAAATCTTTAATTGCTTGTAATTCGTAAACTAAAGGCTTTAGAACGATAATAATGAAAATCTGTGATCACTTATATTTCAAACCAAAAATCGATTTTTTCATACAAAATGCAAAGAAATCTTTAATTGCTTGTAATTCGTTAACTAAAGGCTTTAGAACGATAATAATGAAAATCTGTGATCACTTATATTTCAAACCAAAAATCGATTTTTTCGTACAAAATGCAAAGAAATATAAAATTGCTTATAATTCGTAAACTAAAGGCTTTAGAACGATAATAATGAAAATCTGTGATCACTTATATTTCAAACCAAAAATCGATTTTTTCATAAAAAATGCAATCAAATCTAAAATTGCTTGTAATTCGTAAACTAAAGACTTTAGAACGATAATAATGAAAATCTGTGATCACTTATATTTCAAACCAAAAATCGATTTTTTCATACAAAATGCAAAGAAATCTTTAATTGCTTGTAATTCGTTAACTAAAGGCTTTAGAACGATAATAATGAAAATCTGTGATAACTTATATTTCAAACCAAAAATCGATTTTTTCATAACAAATGCAATCAAATCTAAAATTGCTTGTAATTCGTAAACTAAAGGCTTTAGAACGATAATAATGAAAATCTGTGATCACTTATATTTCAAAGCAAAAATCGATTTTTTCATAAAAAATGCAATCAAATATAAAATTGCTTATAATTCGTAAACTAAAGGCTTTAGAACGATATTAATGAAACTAAAGGCTTTAGAACGATAATAATGAAAATCCGTGATCACTTATATTTCTCACCAAAAATCGATTTTTTCATACAAAATGCAAAGAAATCTTTAATTGCTTGTAATTCGTTAACTAAAGGCTTTAGAACGATAATAATGAAAATCTGTGATCACTTATATTTCAAACCAAAAATCGATTTTTTCGTACAAAATGCAATCAAATATAAAATTGCTTATAATTCGTAAACTAAAGGCTTTAGAACGATAATAATGAAAATCTGTGATCACTTATATTTCTCACCAAAAATCGATTTTTTCATACAAAATGCAATCAAATATAAAATTGCTTGTAATTCGTAAACTAAAGGCTTTAGAATGATAATAATGAAAATCTGTGATCACTTATATTTCAAACCAAAAATCGATTTTTTCATACAAAATGCAAAGAAATCTTTAATTGCTTGTAATTCGTAAACTAAAGGCTTTAGAACGATAATAATGAAAATCTGTGATAACTTATATTTCAAACCAAAAATCGATTTTTTCATACAAAATGCAAAGAAATCTTTAATTGCTTGTAATTCGTTAACTAAAGGCTTTAGAACGATAATAATGAAAATCTGTGATCACTTATATTTCAAACCAAAAATCGATTTTTTCATAAAAAATGCAATCAAATCTAAAATTGCTTGTAATTCGTAAACTAAAGGCTTTAGAACGATAATAATGAAAATCTGTGATCACTTATATTTCTCACCAAAAATCGATTTTTTCATAAAAAATGCAATCAAATCTAAAATTGGTTATAATTCGTAAACTAAAGGCTTTAGAACGATAATAATGAAAATCTGTGATCACTTATATTTCTCACCAAAAATCGATTTTTTCATAAAAAATGCAATCAAATCTAAAATTGCTTGTAATTCGTAAACTAAAGGCTTTAGAATGATAATAATGAAAATCTGTGATCACTTATATTTCTCACCAAAAATCGATTTTTTCATAAAA
Source organism: Calliphora vomitoria (assembly GCA_942486065.2). Lineage (NCBI taxonomy): Eukaryota > Metazoa > Arthropoda > Insecta > Diptera > Calliphoridae > Calliphora > Calliphora vomitoria. The sequence continues at coordinate 8,167,078 of OW818032.2, forward strand.
AATGCAATCAAATATAAAATTGCTTATAATTCGTAAACTAAAGGCTTTAGAACGATAATAATGAAAATCTGTGATCACTTATATTTCAAACCAGAAATCGATTTTTTCATACAAATATAAAATTGCTTATAATTCGTAAACTAAAGGCTTTAGAACGATAATAATGAAAATCTGTGATCACTTATATTTCAAACCAAAAATCGATTTTTTCATAAAAAATGCAAAGAAATCTTTAATTGCTTGTAATTCGTAAACTAAAGGCTTTAGAACGATAATAATGAAAATCCGTGATCACTTATATTTCAAACCAAAAATCAATTTTTTCATACAAAATGCAAAGAAATCTTTAATTGCTTGTAATTCGTAAACTAAAGGCTTTAGAACGATAATAATGAAAATCTGTGATCACTTATATTTCAAACCAAAAATAGATTTTTTCATAAAAAATGCAATCAAATATAAAATTGCTTATAATTCGTAAACTAAAGGCTTTAGAACGATAATAATGAAAATCTGTGATCACTTATATTTCAAACCAGAAATCGATTTTTTCATACAAATATAAAATTGCTTATAATTCGTAAACTAAAGGCTTTAGAACGATAATAATGAAAATCTGTGATCACTTATATTTCAAACCAGAAATCGATTTTTTCATACAAAATGCAATCAAATATAAAATCGTTTGTAATTCGTAAACTAAAGGCTTTAGAACGATAATAATGAAACTAAAGGCTTTAGAACGATAATAATGAAAATCTAAAATTGCTTATAATTCGTAAACTAAAGGCTTTAGAACGATAATAATGAAAATCTGTGATCACTTATATTTCAAACCAAAAATCGATTTTTTCATAAAAAATGCAATCAAATATAAAATCGCTTATAATTCGTAAACTAAAGGCTTTAGAACGATAATAATGAAAATCTGTGATCACTTATATTTCAAACCAAAAATCGATTCTTTCATACAAAATGCAATCAAATCTAAAATTGCTTATAATTCGTAAACTAAAGGCTTTAGAATGATAATAATGAAAATCTGTGATCACTTATATTTCTCACCAAAAATCGATTTTTTCATAAAAAATGCAATCAAATATAAAATCGCTTATAATTCGTAAACTAAAGGCTTTAGAACGATAATAATGAAAATCTGTGATCACTTATATTTCAAACCAAAAATCGATTTTTTCATACAAAATGCAATCAAATATCAAATCGCTTGTAATTCGTAAACTAAAGGCTTTAGAACGATAATAATGAAACTAAAGGCTTTAGAACGATAATAATGAAAATCTGTGATCACTTATATTTCAAACCAAAAATCGATTTTTTCATAAAAAATGCAATCAAATCTAAAATTGCTTGTAATTCGTAAACTAAAGGCTTTAGAACGATAATAATGAAAATCTGTGATCACTTATATTTCAAACCAAAAATCGATTTTTTCATACAAAATGCAAAGAAATCTTTAATTGCTTGTAATTCGTTAACTAAAAGCTTTAGAACGATAATAATGAAAATCTGTGATCACTTATATTTCTCACCAAAAATAAATTTTTTCATACAAAATGCAATCAAATATAAAATTGCTTGTAATTCGTAAACTAAAGGCTTTAGAATGATAATAATGAAAATCTGTGATCACTTATATTTCAAACCAAAAATCGATTTTTTCATAAAAAATGCAATCAAATATAAAATTGCTTATAATTCGTAAACTAAAGGCTTTAGAACGATAATAATGAAAATCTGTGATCACTTATATTTCAAACCAGAAATCGATTTTTTCATACAAAATGCAATCAAATATAAAATCGCTTGTAATTCGTAAACTAAAGGCTTTAGAACGATAATAATGAAACTAAAGGCTTTAGAACGATAATAATGAAAATCTAAAATTGCTTATAATTCGTAAACTAAAGGCTTTAGAACGATAATAATGAAAATCCGTGATCACTTATATTTCAAACCAGAAATCGATTTTTTCATACAAAATGCAATCAAATATAAAATCGCTTGTAATTCGTAAACTAAAGGCTTTAGAACGATAATAATGAAACTAAAGGCTTTAGAACGATAATAATGAAAATCTGTGATCACTTATATTTTCCACCAAAAATTGATTTTTTCATACAAAATGCAAAGAAATATAAAATTGCTTATAATTCGTAAACTAAAAGCTTTAGAACGATAATAATGAAAGTCTGTGATCACTTATATTTCAAACCAAAAATCGATTTTTTCATAAAAAAAGCAATCAAATCTAAAATAGCTTGTAATTCGTAAACTAAAGGCTTTAGAATGATAATAATGAAAATCTGTGATCACTTATATTTCAAACCAAAAATTGATTTTTTCATACAAAATGCAAAGAAATCTAAAATTGCTTATAATTCGTAAACTAATAGCTTTAGAACGATAATAATGAAAATCTGTGATTACTTATATTTCTCACCAAAAATCGATTTTTTCATACAAAATGCAAAGAAATCTAAAATTGCTTATAATTCGTAAACTAAAAGCTTTAGAACAATAATAATGAAAGTCTGTGATCACTTATATTTAAAACCAAAAATCGATTTTTTCATACAAAATGCAAAGAAATCTAAAATTGCTTATAATTCGTAAACTAAAGGTTTTAGAACAATAATAATGAAAATCAGTGATCACTTATATTTCAAACCAAAAATCGATTTTTTCATACAAAATGCAAAGAAATCTAAAATTGCTTATAATTCGTAAACTAAAGGCCTTAGAACGATAATAATGAAAATCTGTGATCACTTATATTTTCCACCAAAAATCGATTTTTTCATACAAAATGCAAAGAAATCTAAAATTGCTTATAATTCGTAAACTAAAGGTTTTAGAACAATAATAATGAAAATCAGTGATCACTTATATTTCAAACCAAAAATCGATTTTTTCATACAAAATGCAAAGAAATCTAAAATTGCTTATAATTCGTAAACTAAAGGCCTTAGAACGATAATAATGAAAATCTGTGATCACTTATATTTTAAACCAAAAATCGATTTTTTCATACAAAATGCAATCAAATCTAAAATTGCTTATAATTCGTAAACTAAAGGCTTTAGAACGATAACAATGAAAATCTGTGATCACTTATATTTCAAACCAAAAATCGATTTTTTCATACAAAATGCAATCAAATTTAAAATTGCTTATAATTCGTAAACTATGGGCTTTAGAACGATAATAATGAAAATCTGTGATCACTTATATTTTAAACCAAAAATCGATTTTTTCATACAAAATGCAATCAAATCTAAAATTGCTTATAATTCGTAAACTAAAGGCTTTAGAACGATAATAATGAAAATCTGTGATCACTTATATTTCAAACCAAAAATCGATTTTTTCATACAAAATGCAATCAAATTTAAAATTGCTTATAATTCGTAAACTATGGGCTTTAGAACGATAATAATGAAAATCTGTGATCACTTATATTTTAAACCAAAAATCGATTTTTTCATACAAAATGCAATCAAATCTAAAATTGCTTATAATTCGTAAACTAAAGGCTTTAGAACGATAATAATGAAAATCTGTGATCACTTATATTTCAAACCAAAAATCGATTTTTTCATACAAAATGCAATCAAATCTAAAATTGCTTGTAATTCGTAAACTAAAGGCTTTAGAACGATAATAATGAAAATCTGTGATCACTTATATTTCAAACCAAAAATCGATTTTTTCATACAAAATGCAATCAAATTTAAAATTGCTTATAATTCGTAAACTAAAGGCTTTAGAACGATAATAATGAAAATCTGTGATCACTTATATTTCAAACCAAAAATCGATTTTTTCATACAAAATGCAATCAAATCTAAAATTGCTTGTAATTCGTAAACTAAAGGCTTTAGAACGATAATAATGAAAAGCTGTGATCACTTATATTTCAAACCAGAAATCGATTTTTTCATACAAAATGCAATCAAATATAAAATCGCTTGTAATTCGTAAACTAAAGGCTTTAGAACGATAATAATGAAACTAAAGGCTTTAGAACGATAATAATGAAAATCTAAAATTGCTTATAATTCGTAAACTAAAGGCTTTAGAACGATAATAATGAAAATCCGTGATCACTTATATTTCAAACCAGAAATCGATTTTTTCATACAAAATGCAATCAAATATAAAATCGCTTGTAATTCGTAAACTAAAGGCTTTAGATCGATAATAATGAAACTAAAGGCTTTAGAACGATAATAATAAAATCTAAAATTGCTTATAATTCGTAAACTAAAGGCTTTAGAACGATAATAATGAAAATCTGTGATCACTTATATTTCAAACCAAAAATCGATTTTTTCATAAAAAATGCAATCAAATCTAAAATTGCTTGTAATTCGTAAACTAAAGGCTTTAGAACGATAATAATGAAAATCTGTGATCACTTATATTTCAAACCAAAAATCGATTTTTTCATACAAAATGCAAAGAAATCTTTAATTGCTTGTAATTCGTTAACTAAAAGCTTTAGAACGATAATAATGAAAATCTGTGATCACTTATATTTCTCACCAAAAATAAATTTTTTCATACAAAATGCAATCAAATATAAAATTGCTTGTAATTCGTAAACTAAAGGCTTTAGAATGATAATAATGAAAATCTGTGATCACTTATATTTCAAACCAAAAATCGATTTTTTCATAAAAAATGCAATCAAATATAAAATTGCTTATAATTCGTAAACTAAAGGCTTTAGAACGATAATAATGAAAATCTGTGATCACTTATATTTCAAACCAGAAATCGATTTTTTCATACAAAATGCAATCAAATATAAAATCGCTTGTAATTCGTAAACTAAAGGCTTTAGAACGATAATAATGAAACTAAAGGCTTTAGAACGATAATAATGAAAATCTAAAATTGCTTATAATTCGTAAACTAAAGGCTTTAGAACGATAATAATGAAAATCCGTGATCACTTATATTTCAAACCAGAAATCGATTTTTTCATACAAAATGCAATCAAATATAAAATCGCTTGTAATTCGTAAACTAAAGGCTTTAGAACGATAATAATGAAACTAAAGGCTTTAGAACGATAATAATGAAAATCTGTGATCACTTATATTTTCCACCAAAAATTGATTTTTTCATACAAAATGCAAAGAAATATAAAATTGCTTATAATTCGTAAACTAAAAGCTTTAGAACGATAATAATGAAAGTCTGTGATCACTTATATTTCAAACCAAAAATCGATTTTTTCATAAAAAAAGCAATCAAATCTAAAATAGCTTGTAATTCGTAAACTAAAGGCTTTAGAATGATAATAATGAAAATCTGTGATCACTTATATTTCAAACCAAAAATTGATTTTTTCATACAAAATGCAAAGAAATCTAAAATTGCTTATAATTCGTAAACTAATAGCTTTAGAACGATAATAATGAAAATCTGTGATTACTTATATTTCTCACCAAAAATCGATTTTTTCATACAAAATGCAAAGAAATCTAAAATTGCTTATAATTCGTAAACTAAAAGCTTTAGAACAATAATAATGAAAGTCTGTGATCACTTATATTTAAAACCAAAAATCGATTTTTTCATACAAAATGCAAAGAAATCTAAAATTGCTTATAATTCGTAAACTAAAGGTTTTAGAACAATAATAATGAAAATCAGTGATCACTTATATTTCAAACCAAAAATCGATTTTTTCATACAAAATGCAAAGAAATCTAAAATTGCTTATAATTCGTAAACTAAAGGCCTTAGAACGATAATAATGAAAATCTGTGATCACTTATATTTTCCACCAAAAATCGATTTTTTCATACAAAATGCAAAGAAATCTAAAATTGCTTATAATTCGTAAACTAAAGGTTTTAGAACAATAATAATGAAAATCAGTGATCACTTATATTTCAAACCAAAAATCGATTTTTTCATACAAAATGCAAAGAAATCTAAAATTGCTTATAATTCGTAAACTAAAGGCCTTAGAACGATAATAATGAAAATCTGTGATCACTTATATTTTAAACCAAAAATCGATTTTTTCATACAAAATGCAATCAAATCTAAAATTGCTTATAATTCGTAAACTAAAGGCTTTAGAACGATAACAATGAAAATCTGTGATCACTTATATTTCAAACCAAAAATCGATTTTTTCATACAAAATGCAATCAAATTTAAAATTGCTTATAATTCGTAAACTATGGGCTTTAGAACGATAATAATGAAAATCTGTGATCACTTATATTTTAAACCAAAAATCGATTTTTTCATACAAAATGCAATCAAATCTAAAATTGCTTATAATTCGTAAACTAAAGGCTTTAGAACGATAATAATGAAAATCTGTGATCACTTATATTTCAAACCAAAAATCGATTTTTTCATACAAAATGCAATCAAATTTAAAATTGCTTATAATTCGTAAACTAAAGGTTTTAGAACAATAATAATGAAAATCAGTGATCACTTATATTTCAAACCAAAAATCGATTTTTTCATACAAAATGCAAAGAAATCTAAAATTGCTTATAATTCGTAAACTAAAGGCCTTAGAACGATAATAATGAAAATCTGTGATCACTTATATTTTCCACCAAAAATCGATTTTTTCATACAAAATGCAAAGAAATCTAAAATTGCTTATAATTCGTAAACTAAAGGTTTTAGAACAATAATAATGAAAATCAGTGATCACTTATATTTCAAACCAAAAATCGATTTTTTCATACAAAATGCAAAGAAATCTAAAATTGCTTATAATTCGTAAACTAAAGGCCTTAGAACGATAATAATGAAAATCTGTGATCACTTATATTTTAAACCAAAAATCGATTTTTTCATACAAAATGCAATCAAATCTAAAATTGCTTATAATTCGTAAACTAAAGGCTTTAGAACGATAACAATGAAAATCTGTGATCACTTATATTTCAAACCAAAAATCGATTTTTTCATACAAAATGCAATCAAATTTAAAATTGCTTATAATTCGTAAACTATGGGCTTTAGAACGATAATAATGAAAATCTGTGATCACTTATATTTTAAACCAAAAATCGATTTTTTCATACAAAATGCAATCAAATCTAAAATTGCTTATAATTCGTAAACTAAAGGCTTTAGAACGATAATAATGAAAATCTGTGATCACTTATATTTCAAACCAAAAATCGATTTTTTCATACAAAATGCAAAGAAATCTTTAATTGCTTGTAATTCGTTAACTAAAAGCTTTAGAACGATAATAATGAAAATCTGTGATCACTTATATTTCTCACCAAAAATAAATTTTTTCATACAAAATGCAATCAAATATAAAATTGCTTGTAATTCGTAAACTAAAGGCTTTAGAATGATAATAATGAAAATCTGTGATCACTTATATTTCAAACCAAAAATCGATTTTTTCATAAAAAATGCAATCAAATATAAAATTGCTTATAATTCGTAAACTAAAGGCTTTAGAACGATAATAATGAAAATCTGTGATCACTTATATTTCAAACCAGAAATCGATTTTTTCATACAAAATGCAATCAAATATAAAATCGCTTGTAATTCGTAAACTAAAGGCTTTAGAACGATAATAATGAAACTAAAGGCTTTAGAACGATAATAATGAAAATCTAAAATTGCTTATAATTCGTAAACTAAAGGCTTTAGAACGATAATAATGAAAATCCGTGATCACTTATATTTCAAACCAGAAATCGATTTTTTCATACAAAATGCAATCAAATATAAAATCGCTTGTAATTCGTAAACTAAAGGCTTTAGAACGATAATAATGAAACTAAAGGCTTTAGAACGATAATAATGAAAATCTGTGATCACTTATATTTTCCACCAAAAATTGATTTTTTCATACAAAATGCAAAGAAATATAAAATTGCTTATAATTCGTAAACTAAAAGCTTTAGAACGATAATAATGAAAGTCTGTGATCACTTATATTTCAAACCAAAAATCGATTTTTTCATAAAAAAAGCAATCAAATCTAAAATAGCTTGTAATTCGTAAACTAAAGGCTTTAGAATGATAATAATGAAAATCTGTGATCACTTATATTTCAAACCAAAAATTGATTTTTTCATACAAAATGCAAAGAAATCTAAAATTGCTTATAATTCGTAAACTAATAGCTTTAGAACGATAATAATGAAAATCTGTGATTACTTATATTTCTCACCAAAAATCGATTTTTTCATACAAAATGCAAAGAAATCTAAAATTGCTTATAATTCGTAAACTAAAAGCTTTAGAACAATAATAATGAAAGTCTGTGATCACTTATATTTAAAACCAAAAATCGATTTTTTCATACAAAATGCAAAGAAATCTAAAATTGCTTATAATTCGTAAACTAAAGGTTTTAGAACAATAATAATGAAAATCAGTGATCACTTATATTTCAAACCAAAAATCGATTTTTTCATACAAAATGCAAAGAAATCTAAAATTGCTTATAATTCGTAAACTAAAGGCCTTAGAACGATAATAATGAAAATCTGTGATCACTTATATTTTCCACCAAAAATCGATTTTTTCATACAAAATGCAAAGAAATCTAAAATTGCTTATAATTCGTAAACTAAAGGTTTTAGAACAATAATAATGAAAATCAGTGATCACTTATATTTCAAACCAAAAATCGATTTTTTCATACAAAATGCAAAGAAATCTAAAATTGCTTATAATTCGTAAACTAAAGGCCTTAGAACGATAATAATGAAAATCTGTGATCACTTATATTTTAAACCAAAAATCGATTTTTTCATACAAAATGCAATCAAATCTAAAATTGCTTATAATTCGTAAACTAAAGGCTTTAGAACGATAACAATGAAAATCTGTGATCACTTATATTTCAAACCAAAAATCGATTTTTTCATACAAAATGCAATCAAATTTAAAATTGCTTATAATTCGTAAACTATGGGCTTTAGAACGATAATAATGAAAATCTGTGATCACTTATATTTTAAACCAAAAATCGATTTTTTCATACAAAATGCAATCAAATCTAAAATTGCTTATAATTCGTAAACTAAAGGCTTTAGAACGATAATAATGAAAATCTGTGATCACTTATATTTCAAACCAAAAATCGATTTTTTCATACAAAATGCAATCAAATTTAAAATTGCTTATAATTCGTAAACTATGGGCTTTAGAACGATAATAATGAAAATCTGTGATCACTTATATTTTAAACCAAAAATCGATTTTTTCATACAAAATGCAATCAAATCTAAAATTGCTTATAATTCGTAAACTAAAGGCTTTAGAACGATAATAATGAAAATCTGTGATCACTTATATTTCAAACCAAAAATCGATTTTTTCATACAAAATGCAATCAAATCTAAAATTGCTTGTAATTCGTAAACTAAAGGCTTTAGAACGATAATAATGAAAATCTGTGATCACTTATATTTCAAACCAAAAATCGATTTTTTCATACAAAATGCAATCAAATTTAAAATTGCTTATAATTCGTAAACTAAAGGCTTTAGAACGATAATAATGAAAATCTGTGATCACTTATATTTCAAACCAAAAATCGATTTTTTCATACAAAATGCAATCAAATCTAAAATTGCTTGTAATTCGTAAACTAAAGGCTTTAGAACGATAATAATGAAAATCTGTGATCACTTATATTTCAAACCAGAAATCGATTTTTTCATACAAAATGCAATCAAATATAAAATCGCTTGTAATTCGTAAACTAAAGGCTTTAGAACGATAATAATGAAACTAAAGGCTTTAGAACGATAATAATGAAAATCTAAAATTGCTTATAATTCGTAAACTAAAGGCTTTAGAACGATAATAATGAAAATCCGTGATCACTTATATTTCAAACCAGAAATCGATTTTTTCATACAAAATGCAATCAAATATAAAATCGCTTGTAATTCGTAAACTAAAGGCTTTAGAACGATAATAATGAAACTAAAGGCTTTAGAACGATAATAATAAAATCTAAAATTGCTTATAATTCGTAAACTAAAGGCTTTAGAACGATAATAATGAAAATCTGTGATCACTTATATTTTCCACCAAAAATCGATTTTTTCATACAAAATGCAAAGAAATATAAAATTGCTTATAATTCGTAAACTAAAAGCTTTAGAACGATAATAATGAAAGTCTGTGATCACTTATATTTCAAACCAAAAATCGATTTTTTCATAAAAAATGCAATCAAATCTAAAATAGCTTGTAATTCGTAAACTAAAGGCTTTAGAATGATGAAAATCTGTGATCACTTATATTTCAAACCAAAAATTGATTTTTTCATACAAAATGCAAAGAAATCTAAAATTGCTTATAATTCGTAAACTAATAGCTTTAGAACGATAATAATGAAAATCTGTGATTACTTATATTTCTCACCAAAAATCGATTTTTTCATACAAAATGCAAAGAAATCTAAAATTGCTTATAATTCGTAAACTAAAAGCTTTAGAACAATAATAATGAAAGTCTGTGATCACTTATATTTCAAACCAAAAATCGATTTTTTCATACAAAATGCAAAGAAATCTAAAATTGCTTATAATTCGTAAACTAAAGGTTTTAGAACAATAATAATGAAAATCAGTGATCACTTATATTTCAAACCAAAAATCGATTTTTTCATACAAAATGCAAAGAAATCTAAAATTGCTTATAATTCGTAAACTAAAGGCTTTAGAACGATAATAATGAAAATCTGTGATCACTTATATTTTAAACCAAAAATCGATTTTTTCATACAAAATGCAATCAAATCTAAAATTTCTTATAATTCGTAAACTAAAGGTTTTAGAACAATAATAATGAAAATCAGTGATCACTTATATTTCAAACCAAAAATCGATTTTTTCATACAAAATGCAAAGAAATCTAAAATTGCTTATAATTCGTAAACTAAAGGCCTTAGAACGATAATAATGAAAATCTGTGATCACTTATATTTTCCACCAAAAATCGATTTTTTCATACAAAATGCAAAGAAATCTAAAAATCTGTGATCACTTATATTTCAAACCAAAAATCGATTTTTTCATACAAAATGCAATAAAATCTAAAATTGCTTATAATTCGTAAACTAAAGGCTTTAGAACGATAATAATGAAAACCTGTGATCACTTATATTTTAAACCAAAAATCGATTTTTTCATACAAAATGCAATCAAATCTAAAATTGCTTATAATTCGTAAACTAAAGGCTTTAGAACGATAACAATGAAAATCTGTGATCACTTATATTTCAAACCAAAAATCGATTTTTTCATACAAAATGCAATCAAATTTAAAATTGCTTATAATTCGTAAACTAAAGGCTTTAGAATGATAATAATGAAAATCTGTGATCACTTATATTTCTCACCAAAAATCGATTTTTTCATAAAAAATGCAAAGAAATCTAAAAATCTGTGATCACTTATATTTCAAACCAAAAATCGATTTTTTCATACAAAATGCAATAAAATCTAAAATTGCTTATAATTCGTAAACTAAAGGCTTTAGAACGATAATAATGAAAATCTGTGATCACTTATATTTCAAACCAAAAATCGATTTTTTCATACAAAATGCAATCAAATCTAAAATTGCTTATAATTCGTAAACTAAAGGCTTTAGAACGATAACAATGAAAATCTGTGATCACTTATATTTCAAACCAAAAATCGATTTTTTCATACAAAATGCAATCAAATTTAAAATTGCTTATAATTCGTAAACTATGGGCTTTAGAACGATAATAATGAAAATCTGTGATCACTTATATTTTAAACCAAAAATCGATTTTTTCATACAAAATGCAATCAAATCTAAAATTGCTTATAATTCGTAAACTAAAGGCTTTAGAACGATAATAATGAAAATCTGTGATCACTTATATTTCAAACCAAAAATCGATTTTTTCATACAAAATGCAATCAAATTTAAAATTGCTTATAATTCGTAAACTATGGGCTTTAGAACGATAATAATGAAAATCTGTGATCACTTATATTTTAAACCAAAAATCGATTTTTTCATACAAAATGCAATCAAATCTAAAATTGCTTATAATTCGTAAACTAAAGGCTTTAGAACGATAATAATGAAAATCTGTGATCACTTATATTTCAAACCAAAAATCGATTTTTTCATACAAAATGCTTATAATTCGTAAACTATGGGCTTGAGAACGATAATAGTGAAAATCTGTGATCACTTATATATCAAACCAAAAATCGATTTTTTCATACAAAATGCAATCAAATCTAAAATTGCTTATAATTCGTAAACTAAAGGCTTTAGAACGATAATAATGAAAATCTGTGATCACTTATATTTCAAACCAAAAATCGATTTTCCATACAAAATGCAAATAAATCTAAAATTGCTTATAATTTGTAAACTAAAGGCTTTAGAACGATAATAATGAAAATCTGTGATCACTTTAGAACGATAATAATGAAAAATCTGTGATCACTTTAGAACGATAATAATGAAAATCTGTGATCACTTATATTTCAAACCAAAAATCGATTTTTTCATACAAAATGCAATCAAATTTAAAATTGCTTATAATTCGTAAACTATGGGCTTTAGAACGATAATAATGAAAATCTGTGATCACTTATATTTTAAACCAAAAATCGATTTTTTCATACAAAATGCAATCAAATCTAAAATTGCTTATAATTCGTAAACTAAAGGCTTTAGAACGATAACAATGAAAATCTGTGATCACTTATATTTCAAACCAAAAATCGATTTTTTCATACAAAATGCAATCAAATTTAAAATTGCTTATAATTCGTAAACTATGGGCTTTAGAACGATAATAATGAAAATCTGTGATCACTTATATTTTAAACCAAAAATCGATTTTTTCATACAAAATGCAATCAAATCTAAAATTGCTTATAATTCGTAAACTAAAGGCTTTAGAACGATAATAATGAAAATCTGTGATCACTTATATTTCAAACCAAAAATCGATTTTTTCATACAAAATGCAATCAAATCTAAAATTGCTTGTAATTCGTAAACTAAAGGCTTTAGAACGATAATAATGAAAATCTGTGATCACTTATATTTCAAACCAAAAATCGATTTTTTCATACAAAATGCAATCAAATTTAAAATTGCTTATAATTCGTAAACTATGGGCTTTAGAACGATAATAATGAAAATCTGTGATCACTTATATTTCAAACCAAAAATCGATTTTTTCATACAAAGTGCAATCAAATCTAAAATTGCTTATAATTCGTAAACTAAAGGCTTTAGTACGATAATAATGAAAATCTGTGATCACTTATATTTCAAACCAAAAATCGATTTTTTCATACAAAATGCTTATAATTCGTAAACTATGGGCTTGAGAACGATAATAATGAAAATCTGTGATCACTTATATATCAAACCAAAAATCGATTTTTTCATACAAAATGCAATCAAATCTAAAATTGCTTATAATTCGTAAACTAAAGGCTTTAGAACGATAATAATGAAAATCTGTGATCACTTATATTTCAAACCAAAAATCGATTTTCCATACAAAATGCAAATAAATCTAAAATTGCTTATAATTTGTAAACTAAAGGCTTTAGAACGATAATAATGAAAATCTGTGATCACTTTAGAACGATAATAATGAAAAACTGTGATCACTTTAGAACGATAATAATGAAAATCTGTGATCACTTATATTTCAAACCAAAAATCGATTTTTTCATACAAAATGCAATCAAATCTAAAATTGCTTATAATTCGTAAACTAAAGGCTTTAGAACGATAATAATGAAAATCTGTGATCACTTTAGAACGATAATAATGAAAAATCTGTGATCACTTTAGAACGATAATAATGAAAATCTGTGATCACTTATATTTCAAACCAAAAATCGATTTTTTCATACAAAATGCAATCAAATATAAAATTGCTTGTAATTCGTTAACTAAAGGCTTTAGAATGATAATAATGAAAATCTGTGATCACTTATATTTCAAACCAAAAATCGATTTTTTCATACAAAATGCAAAGAAATCTTTAATTGCTTGTAATTCGTAAACTAAAGGCTTTAGAACGATAATAATGAAAATCTGTGATCACTTATATTTCAAACCAAAAATCGATTTTTTCGTACAAAATGCTTATAATTCGTAAACTATGGGCTTTAGAACGATAATAATGAAAATCTGTGATCACTTATATTTCAAACCAAAAATCGATTTTATCATACAAAATGCAATCAAACCTAACATTGCTTATAATTCGTAAACTAAAGGCTTTAGAACGATAATAATGAAAATCTCTGATCACTTATATTTCAAACCAAAAATCGATTTTTTCATACAAAATGCAATCAAATCTAAAATTGCTTATAATTCGTAAACTAAAGGCTTAAGAACGATAATAATGAAAATCTGTGATCACTTATATTTTCCAACTATAATCGATTTTTTCATACAAAATGCAATCAAATCTAAAATTGCTTATAATTCGTAAACTAAAGGCTGTGATCAATTATATTTTCCACCAAAAATCTATTTTTTCCATACAAAATGCAAAGAGATATAAAATTGCTTGTAATTCGTAAACTAAAGCCTTTAGAGCGATAATATGGAAAACCTGTGCTTATTGAACTGAATTAAGACCTACGACGAAAGCAATGATTGGTCTACATAAATTTTTACGTTTCAAGCAAAGATTGGATTACATATAGACCTACGGTTGAACCAACGATCCGTTCGTAGTCAAAGAAATCTAAGGCAACTCTATTTTGGATATGTATATGTATTAGTAACGTATGACAATCCTAAAGAATCAAAAATAAATATCAACAGGTTTAAATTATAAAAGAAAAAAAACAACCACCTTATGTATATCAGAATCAGTAACAGGTTGTCAAAACAACCAATTGTTTAGATTCAAATTTGTCTTACAGGTTTTCAAATACTTTGCTTCAATAAAATTAATTAGTTGCCATAGAAATAGCAATTAATTTTGTAAATAAATATTAAAATTACTTAAAAACCGAACATTTTATAAAACAGAACTGCTATAAAATAAAACAGAAAGAAATGTCTCGACGCTTTACTGAAGAAAAATTGAATTCACGAGCTAAAATTTTGGATATCATAAATCCTAGTGGTCGCATTTCACGCATAAGACCAACAGTTGAATTCAATAAAAAGGATGAAGCTAATAAGGAAAAAGACACCAAAACATACATTACAGCTGAAAGAGAAAGTTCAGAGGGTATTAAAACAGGAGCCTCTTTAATACCAGATTTAAATGTAA
Source organism: Calliphora vomitoria (assembly GCA_942486065.2). Lineage (NCBI taxonomy): Eukaryota > Metazoa > Arthropoda > Insecta > Diptera > Calliphoridae > Calliphora > Calliphora vomitoria. Next base: position 8,182,397 of record OW818032.2, read on the forward strand.
CAGTGGAACGTATGCGCAATATGCCAGATGATCGTTTTATATATTTGACTTATATGCTGCCAAAAACTAGCGAATATTTTACACCCTACAGTCTGCAAGAATATACATGGGACAATTTACCCAATAAATTGTTGTACTTTACAATGAGTCGTAACGGTGTGACCTATTGGCATTTGTCGGAGAACTTTTTCACTCCTCTACTGCAGTGGCAACAAGAATTTCAACAATTCTTGAGTATTATTAAAATTCGAACATTTGCGGTATTTCGCATATGGAAAGGTTTCAAGGTGTGGGAAAAAACGGTGAAATGGAAGAAACAAAATCAAGCTCGCCAGAATCTGCAAGAGCGTCTTTTTATAGCCATACCACATTTGGCCAAGGCTATACTTAAGTTACGCAGTGAAATTGTGTTTCTGGAAAATAGCAACTTTATCAATGTTGATGGTAAAGTATATAATGAATAAGTATGTATTGTATAATAGTATAAAAATCATTTATATCATTAGTTATCGAGGAGTGGCACCCTTTTTATTTTCTGGAAGTACAAATGAAAATCTATGAAAGACTAACAGTTAGATTAAGAGAATTCCGTGAGAGAATGAAACAAATATTGTGTAAGTTTTTGTAAAGTAACAATTCATAAAACCTAACAGATTTTAAATCATAATTTCGTTTTTAAGATGATGCCTGTCTTAAGGCTATAACCGATCGCGGTTTCTTTCCCAATGATGAAATCAACTACTATCCCTCGGTAAAGAAAATGCGTGACGCTATGAGTTTTATGGATCGTGCTAAGAAAAGAAACTTTTGCAAAATTCTTTCCAAGTAATATTGATTCATACAAATGTTTAATTTAATATTTAAAATTTTTTCTTTCTTAGCTTCCTTAGCTACTGTGATCACATGATGTATCACATGTTCCATAAAATTACTGCCAACAGTTTTAGAGATCTAGTTGAGGCTATGAAAGCCCATGATGCCTTAGGTCCAAGCCTAGACATTTTAAATGAAAATTTAACATTACATGAGCAACTAGAACCCGCTCGTCCCGAAAGTGTACCACAGGTTAGATAAGTTTAAAAATATACAATTGGTCAATTCACAAGGTCTCTTATCAGTCATATTGTCATAATGTTCGAATATATCACGACTTGGCGGCTCGGCTTAATCGACTCTTAGGAACTCGATGTTGGTCTCTGCTGGTTCGTTACGATAACACAATAAACATAGCATAGAAAGTAGTATTATTTTAAGACCATTGTGAAATATTAGGACAATATGACATGATAAGAGACCTTGTGAATTGGAGAAATGTGTTTTAATAATATTCGTTAAAATAATGTGAATAATTTAAATTTACTTGTTTTAGAACCCTTTCTTTGTTGCGGATTTTCGTTTACTTCCAGACCGTATTGAAATCGAGCCATTTGAGTAAGCATGAAATTGAAAGAATTAATTCAAAATTTTTTTTTCAAAATCAAATTAAATATTTTCTCTTAACCTTCCTATGAAATAATTTATTAGTTCCTAGGCATTCATTAATTCCTTAGCTTAGTACTTCAAACTTTCTCTATAAAATGAATGCAATTTTTCTTTTATTCGAATCCATTACAAAATAGCTTTATAAAATTGAATGATTGATTATATCTTTCATCAATTCAAATCTATTACAAAGTAATTTCTTTTTAATTCATTTTGTACATGATTAAAATCAAATCAAACATTGAATGAAGAAGAAATATTTTCATTCATATTGTTACGTTTTTACCTTTTAAAAACGTGGTTTATTTCCTTTAAATAAACCGGATACTTTTGATTGCAAATAAAAGCAGTTGTAGTAGTTTAAAATTGTAACAACTCTTTATTTATTTAGAATGTACAACAACAACAGAATTAAATAGTCACTCAATGTCTTTATACACGTATATCAATTCGCAGAAATGCACACAAACTTTATTACGTACAACCTTAAATGCACAAGACAGTTGATGTTAACTCTAACAGCGCCAAAGATAAACTCAACTCACGACTGCCATCTCTGCCACTATTTATACACGCGCCATCTATCGGGAATCTTCTACAATGCTCTTAATGAACATACTAGTACATTCGATTTCTAGAGCTTTTCGATGTCAACATTTAGTGTTGCCATACTTACAAACAATGCTTGTCTCCAGTAATGGAAGTGTTCATAAACATGATGAATGTTTGCAGGCAGTAGTTACAGACCGTTAAATTCAAATCGTCATTGCACATTCGTAACAATATTGTGTTAGATCATAAACTGATTGAATTAATTCAACAATGAATGAATTCTGTTGAAAAGCCTGTGAGTTAAGCTAATGCATTGGTTACGTAGGGAATGGCTTTTCGAATGATTTACTAAAATTTTTAATTCTGAATTAAAATTTTAGTGAATTAAACTTAAATTAAAAAACTGGCATTGCAAAGTTAACATTTTGAATTAGTTTTAAGATATTTTCAATACTTCTGGGCAGGAGGATGACCGTTGACAAATTACTAACATGTATGTCTACTTTTTTAGAGATGCTATGAAACATATTTTCAACCGTATATCGACTTTAATATTGGAAACCGTTACTGAAATCGAAAATTTCACCGATGATAAAATGTATTTCCAATTTACGGAGTAAGTGAAAAAGCCGAAACAATTTCGTTATTACTGTTTAATATATATTTTACATTTTGTAGACCCTCAATAATGGGACGTCAGGAAGAAAGATTAGCTGGTGCGGCTCCTGATTTAAGTTTTCTTCTTAGAACCGATAAAGAATTTCAGTTTAATCGGTAAGTTTTTTTTTTTTTTTTTCAATACATAATGCTCAAACATTAACATAAATTTAATTACAGTAAAATAATTTACACATTTGTAAGATTGGCATATGAAAAGGCTAAAATATATACATTAAGATTTGAAACCATACGCACAAATTATGAAGTGGATACACACACCGATCCGAATACCATAACAAGTGAAAGGGGTTAGTTGAAAGTTGAGAGCTCATGGGAGTTAAAATGTTTTAATTTGTATACTTAATTCATGGTAATTCGAAAGTGTTTTCGAAACGAATTACAGAGTTACTCCCCAGAGATACTAGTTCTAAGCTTACTTTGATTAATTTTTTATATTATAATTGGCAGATCTATCGAAATTAAGGGCTTATTGTGAACGTTACTGTAACAACGTTAAAGCTTTAGATGGCATATTAACTAATGTAAATCTCGGTTTATTGAAATTGACTCAAGGAAGCTTTAAGGAGACCGTAACACCAGTCTGTGTTAAGTTACAAAACGTCTTGGCTACCTATTTGCCCAAGTAAATTCCAAATTTATATATATACTTATACATACATAAATTTATATATATACTTATATATACAGATTGGCCACTGACCAAATAGATCGCATATCCGAGGAAACTCGAGATCTTTCAGCGCGCATCTTAGCTGAACCTCAAACTTCATTGGATATAGTATCTCATATACGATATCTCGATGTTGTTGATGCTGAAATGGAAATACTTTTTAAAGAAGTCGACTATGCCCACGATGTCTTTATTATTATCAAAGACTATTCCATACCCATTGATGATGAACGCAAAGAGGATTATATGGATTGTGAAGATTTAGTTAATCGTACAAACGATACGTTAAAGGAAATACAAGCTAAAAGAGATCAATTTATTGGAAAACTAGAAGAGATAATGAACAAAGATATTCAACAAATATTTGAAGAAACGCATGAGGTTTATTTGGAAACACAGGATTCAAGCCTCTTAGATGTGAGTGGGAAAATGTTAAAGATGTTTTATAATGATCAAGGATTTTTTTTTATGAATTTAGAAAACCTCGAATCGTCAATTCGTAAAATCGAAATTAAATGGTCTTCTGGAACGTTTACAAAATTTACATGAACGAGCTGCTGAGTACATAGGATATCAGAAGGAGTTTAAGGTATAATATAAAATAAATTCAGTGCAATAACTTTAGGTTTAAAATTGGAAAAGATTTTTGTTGGTATGTGTTTGACTTAAGTTATAATAATAGTGGATCTTAAAGTCGTATAAATACATATTAGGAAAATATGTTTAATTTTTCTATTTAAATATTTACTAAAAAAAATGTTGATGTTCCAGATCACAGAAATAAGTCCAACAAAAAAATTACTCAAAATAATCACATGTACGAGTGTTGTTTTTGTTTTCACATAGTTTTTTTTACTAATACATTCGCATCACTTAGGTTTTTTACAACTGAGTTAGGTCTTCGACAGCAGAGTTTCCGATCTATGTGTATTTATCTATGGTTAACATCCTAATGCAGAAATATGAACGGAAAAAAATTTAAAAATGTTTGTAATGAAAACACTCAAAAATTATATTAAATATGAATGCATAGATTAATATATACCATAGATGAAAACTAGATAGGTAACTGAGATGATATACTCTCTCCTTCCGTTCTACGCGTGTATTCTATGATATATACTATTTATCTATGCCTGAATGATATTCATACAAAATTTTAAAATAAATTTCCTTTGCGTGTTTATGAATCAGGCCCTAAATCTGGATCTATTTTGATACATTTTAGTAATTTTAAATATTTATCGAATATTTTTTTAGATTGACATTACCATGTACACCGAAATGGATCAAACATTTACTGAGATACGTTTACGTCAAAATCTCCACAACTCAGTTGAAGAGTGGGAGGAAGCCTATAAACGTTGGACTTCTGTAGAATTCAACACATTGGTTGTAAACGAAATGGTGGACTTAACTATAAAAACCATTAAAAATTGCATGCAATTTGAAAAATATCTACCGGCCAACGATATACTACCGGAATTAAAACAAGCAGCTGAAGATTTCAAACTGAAATTACCAGTTATTGGCTATCTAAGAAATAATAACTTTAGAGCGGTAATCATACAATTGATTATATATACAAATATCCCCCTGTTCTGTAAACCTGTAAACATAACGGTTTCATTGTGCAAAATCGAGCGATTTTCAGAACATCAATTATTCATATTTGAAATCGCTAGTTTTTGAAATCACTCAATTTATAGAACAGAGGCGATAGTTTTTGGTCAAACATTTTAATTCACATTACTTTCTTAGCGCCACTGGACAGATATCGAAACAGTCTTGGGCCGAAAATTCTTCCAAGAAGAAAATATTTTCTTGTCGACATACGAGGAACAGCACGCTTTCGATGAGGATATAGCCAACTCTCTTATGGAAATCTCTTCACAAGCCACGGGAGAGGCTCAACTGGAGAATATGCTTAAGAGTATTGAGGGTGTATGGAAAGAACAGGAACTTTCAATTGTTATTTATCATGATCAAAAGGATGTATTCATTTTGGCTGGTACAGAGGAATTACAAACCATTTTAGATGATTCAAACGTCAATATAAATACGATAGCAGCTTCGAAATATGTGGCACCGATTAAGCATAAAGTTAACGAATGGATATCATTGTTGGAACAATTTGGAAAAACTTTGGGTTTGTGGATTTGGGATTTTAATTTGTACATACTCTAAAAATGATTACTTATAATTTTAGAGGTCTGGATGGATTGTCAAACATCTTGGATTTATTTGGAGGCTATCTTTGCCTCTCCGGATATACAAAGACAATTGCCACAGGAAGCAAAAATGTTTTTTGCAGTTGATAAAAGTTTTAAAGAATTATTGCGTACAGCAAAAAAAGTTTCCTTGGCTTTACCAGTAATGTCTTCCAAAGATAATTATGATGTTCTCAAAGAAAATAATAGGCTGTTGGATTTAATAACCCGTGGTTTAGAGGCTTACCTTGAAGTCAAGAGAGTAGTGTTTCCAAGGTAGTATTTCAAAATATATACATGTAAACAATGTTATACATACATTCAACAATATCTAATTTAGATTTTATTTTCTATCCAATGGTGAACTACTGGAAATTTTGGCACAAACTCGTATACCCCAAGCTGTACAGCCACATTTGCGCAAATGCTTTGATGCCATACATCGTCTAGAGTTTGGCCAAAAAGATGATGGTGCTGGTCGCATGATACCCACCAATGATATTTTAGCTTTTATATCTCCCGAAGGTGAAAAACTATTCTTTCAAAAAGGTTTGAAAGCCAGAGGAGCTGTGGAGGAATGGCTGAGTAAGGTGGAAGAAGGCATGTTTGCCTCGGTCAAACGAGCCATGCGTTTTGGCTACCAATGTTATCCGAACAAGGAACGTGATGTCTGGTTTCAAGATCATCCCAATCAAATAGCTTTGACTATATCGCAGCAGCAATGGGCAAGTGATATTCATGCTATTCTAGATAATCCTCGTAATGATGAAAACAAAATTGTTGGTCTAATGAAACAATTCGAAACGAAGTGCCTGAAAAATCTTGCTGCCTTGGCGGCATTAACGAGACAGAATATAACAAGTTTAGTAAGAAAAGTTTTGACAGCCTTAATAACCATTGATGTGCATGCCAAAGATTCTGTAAGAATGTTGATTGACAAACATGTTGTGAGATCGTAAGTTGTTTTCTTTTCAATAATCTGATTATTTCGATACAGAATATTTACGATAGAAAATTTTTTCAAGTTTCTACAGAAAATTGACGATAACTTTAGTTACTATAACATTTTCGATGTTTAATTTTTGCTGAAAATTTTGATAATTTGATATTTATAATTTTTTTATAACTTCCTTAACTTGCAGCCTGTTTATAAAACAAGATCGAATAAGCCGAACAAATATTTAACACTTGTTTTCGTACGTCTTAGGTGATGATAAATTGAGCAGAGGTGCAGTTTTATGGGCCATCTCGGAATGTTGTGCGCTCTTGAGGAAAGGTTTTTCCAATTTTTTTTTTCAGCTAGGCTAAGAACTTAGTTTCCTCAATGTAACTTCTTAGAGTTTTCCTTCCTGAATTCCTAAGATGTTCCAGGTGTATCCATAAGCTCCATAACCCTTTGATTTGCATAGCTCTCCTTTCCTGGTTTTGATATGAATACGACCCTTACTTCTCTTCAGCATAAAGGCGTGTACTAACATTTTAAGCAAGTAGTAAATATTTTTGCCAATTTTGAGGTAGATATTTTCTGAAAGAGAGTCGGGAAAATTCCACCCGGGCCTGCTGTATGGCGAGAAACTAATAACCGCTTTATTTACCATTTGAGTAGTTATTATTATATTATTTGTAGCGTTTCTTTCAATAGAGTTTGGTTCTACTGTATCACCCATCCTTTCCATTTTAATGTATGCCTTCATTAATATTCCTAACTTCTCTTTCATTATTTCCGAGCTTTTACCATTCAAATCTAAAAGTATTTTGGATTGGATATTGGTTTTTATAGAAATTTCCTAAATTTCGCAGTAGAGCCTCCTGGATTTACGTTTGGCGGTTCGTATTACCTTATTGTATGCTTCGTGTTGTACTCGTTCCAGTATACTGAGAGTTTTTCGGTGGGCTCTTGTTTATCTCCTGAGCTATATTATTTATCCTGTCGTCAAGTGTTTTTCAGTTTTCTCAATATTGTCCAATAAACAGGCTGGTATACAAATGTACATGTTTTCTTTTTTACTTTTAATTTCTCAGCACCGATTTTGACTGGTTAAAAATGTTACGTTTCTATTGGGCAACAGAAACAGATACCGTTTATTCGCGAATGACTTCGGCTACCATACCATATTATTATGAATATTTAGGTGCTGGTGGTGTATTGGTTTTGACACCCCTAACTGATCGCTGTTATTTGTGTCTAATGGGTGCAATACAAATGGACTTGGGTGGTGCCCCGGCTGGTCCAGCGGGAACTGGTAAAACTGAGACAACGAAAGATTTAGCCAAATCTGTAGCCAAGCAATGTGTGGTATTCAATTGTTCTGATGGTTTGGATTTCAAAATGATGGGTCGCTTTTTCTCGGGCTTAGCGCAATGCGGTGCCTGGTGTTGTTTCGATGAGTTTAATCGTATCGACATTGAAGTGCTGTCGGTAATAGCCCAACAGTTAATAACCATTAGAAATGCTAAAGTTATCAATGCAAAGAGGTAATAAATAAGAAATATGGTCCACATGTTCACATTTAAAATGTTTAACTTTCAATAATATTTACTTCATTTTAAATAGATTTATTTTCGAGGGCCGAGAGATTAAACTCAACAAATCCTGTGCCGTTTTCATAACAATGAATCCTGGATATGCTGGTCGTACAGAACTTCCCGACAATTTGAAAGCACTATTTCGTCCCATATCTATGATGGTACCCGATTATGCTCTTATAGCTGAAGTCATTCTCTACTCGGAAGGCTTTGAGGATCCCAAGAATTTGGCACAAAAAATGGTACAAATGTACAAACTTTGTTCCGAACAACTTAGTCAGCAAAACCATTATGATTTCGGCATGCGAGCTGTGAAATCGGTGCTTATTATGGCGGGCGCTCTAAAAAGAGCCTCGCCTGATCAAAGGGAAGATATAACATTGATTGCAGCCTTAAAAGATTCGAATATTCCGAAATTTTTAGTAGACGATGCCACACTCTTTCTGGGCATACTTAGTGATTTGTTTCCAGGGGTCGAATTGCCCGATTCCTCACATCCTCAATTGGAAGCAAGTATTGTGCTGGGTTTGTCGCAAAAGAACTTGCAACCTGTAAGTGCCACATTGCGCAAGTGTATTCAGCTTTATGAGACCATGTGTGTGAGATGGGGAGTAATGTTGGTGGGACCTACAGGTGGTGGTAAATCGACGGTACTGCATGCTTTAGAATTTGCTCTGGGCCATTTATTTGAAACTGAAGTGCCGGGTCCTCACTTTAGACCGGTAACAATTCAATGTATGAATCCCAAGGCAGTATCAATGAATGAATTATATGGTTATATAAATCCCAAAACACTGGAATGGCAAGATGGTCTGCTAGGTTTGGCCGTAAGAACGGCGGTAAACGTAGAAGGTAAACTAGTTATACATTTTAAGAAATATAAAATAATAAGTCTGAAAACTTTTAGATGAAATTCATCAATGGATTGTTAATGATGGACCGGTGGATGCTGTATGGATTGAAAACTTAAATACTGTGCTCGATGATAATAAAATGCTTTGTTTGGCCAATTCGGAACGCATTAAACTCACAGCTTGGGTTCACATGGTATTTGAAGTGCAAGATCTGGTGCAAGCATCTCCGGCCACCGTTTCACGTTGTGGCATGGTATATGTAGATCCCGATGATCTTGGCTGGTTACCCTTGTTAGATTCTTGGATAGCTGGACCCATTACAAAGAAAATACAAGAGCCACAATTGAAATATTTATATGGTTTATTCTCACAAAACTTTAAAACGATCTTGGAGTTGGCGAAAAAACATGGGTCTTTTCTTATAGGACAAGTTACCAGTTCCAAAGTTTGTCTGTGTTTGGAATTGTTGTTTGCTTTAATAGAACAAATAAATTGGCATGACTTTAAAGCAGATGAAGATAAATCTTTGTTAAATAAAATGTTTATATGGTGTGTTCTATGGTCTCAATCATCCAATTTTCGAGACAACGAAAAAATAATTTTTGAACAGCTTTTAAGGGAACATATGAGTACAAAATCTCATGTAATGTAAGTTTTTACAAAAATCATAAAGAAATCTAATTAATTATGTATATATACATATTTTGATGTTTCAGTTTCCCTGAGCAAGGTTGTCTTTGGGATTATAGAATAAATATGAATACACGCAATTGGGAATCGTGGTCTAAAATAGTTGATACTTTTGTATTTAATCCGGAAGACAAATATTTTGATATGCAAGTTCCGACAGTTGATACTACCAAATATGGGTGAGTTAACTAACAGAACATGGTGGAATATTTTTATAAGTTAATGCTATATTACCAGATATGTTACCGAATTATTATTTCAACGTAAATATCCTGTAATGTTCACTGGTGATACGGGTGTGGGTAAAACAGTTTTAGCTGTCACCACTCTAAAGAAGCTTTTGCAGAACTCAGTCGTACCGGTACAAATTAATTTTTCAGCCCAAACAAGTAGCATACGAACCCAGGAAATGATAGAGGGTCCCTTGGAAAAACGTAAACGTAATCAGTTGGGTGCTCCTATAGGAAAAACTGTTATTGTATTCATTGATGATGTTAATATGCCCAAATTGGATACGTATGGCAGTCAACCAGCTATAGAACTTTTAAGGTACTTCCAGGGTAAACAATTTTTAATATAAACATAACGCTGATAGTTTATTTGTCATTTTTAGACAGTTTTTGGACTTTAAAGGATTTTATGATCGTGAGAAATTATTTTGGAAAGAAATTGTAGATGTAGTTTTGGGTTGTGGTTGTGCTCCACCTGGCGGAGGTAGAAATCCCTTAACCCCACGGTTTGTCAGACACTTTGCATTACTCGCACTGCCCAAACCAAATGATGACATTTTAACCACAATTTTCGATGGAATTTTAACAGGGTAAAGTTATAAATTAAACACTTGTATGGCAATAATAGATTTTCTTATTTTTTTACATAAGATTTTTAAGTGAATTCTCCTCGGTTATACGACCTCTCTCTACACCCATTGTCAATGCCTGCGTCGATGTTTATATGCGCATAGCCAAGGAAATGCTACCCACCCCCGATAAATCTCATTATATATTTAATTTAAGAGATCTATCGAAATGCATACAGGGTATTTTACAAGCCAGTAGTCTGCACTACAACATGGAAATGCAAGTTTTACGTCTATTTTATCATGAAACTACACGAGTGTTTCACGATCGCCTAATTAACGATGAAGATAAAAATTCATTTAAAAAGATCATGCACGAAGTGTGTCTAAAACACTTCAACAAACAGGTCTATAGGGACGAAGAACCTCCAATACTCTATGGCGACTTTATGGTATTTGGTAAAGCCAAAGCCGATCGTGTATATGAAGAGATTAAAGATCCTGCTAAATTGGAAAGTATTTTAATGGATTATGTGGAGGATTACAATTCAATGACAGGAAAAAGAATGAATTTGATACTATTCCAAGATGCTCTAGAGCATACTGTTAGATTGGCTCGATTGCTAAGAAGCGATCGTGGTAATGGCCTATTGGTTGGCGTCGCGGGTATGGGTAAGCAGTCATTGACGAAACTGGCAGCTCATGTTAACGAATATAAATGTATGCAAATTGAGCTAAAGCGTAATTATGATATTAATGGTTTCCATGAGGACTTAAGGAATATTTACAGACATGCGGGGGTAAGATTCTCTCTGAGTTTATATTATAAAGAACTTACTTAAAGTAGCTTAAAAATATAAACAATTACAGATTGACAATACACCAGTAGTCTTTCTTATGATTGATACTCAAATAGTTGAAGAGGAATTTTTGGAAGACATTAATAATCTCTTGAATTCGGGAGAAGTGCCAAATCTTTTTGAAGGTGATGATTATGAAAAGATTATATTGGATGCTCGGGAAGCCTGTAATGCTTCAATGAAAGATGTAAATTAAACAATCAATATGTTAGTTTCAAATAAGTAAACATATATTTAAACATATACAGGGTTGTAGTCGTGATGTCATCTACAAATTCTTTATAAATCGAGTGCGTAATAATTTGCATGTTGTACTCTCCATGTCGCCGGTAGGTGATGCATTTCGACGTAGATGTCGTATGTTTCCATCGCTGGTAAACTGTACCACCATAGATTGGTTTTCCAACTGGCCAACTGAAGCTTTATATTCGGTGGCTTTGGGACTATTAGCGAAAATCACCACCACCACAGAAGAATGTCAAGCTTTGGCTACCACAACTGTGTTCATACATAAGGTTTGTTTTTAGCATATATTTTTTAAAATTCAACAATAACAGATCTTTTTTTTTCTTTGTTATACAAGACTGTGGAGGAGGCTTCCGAACGTTTTTACAAAGAAATGAAACGTCATTATTATACTACACCCAGCAGTTATTTGGAACTTTTAAAACTTTACCAAAGTCTATTAAAAAATAAAAGTGAAGAGATTAAAAATAAACGTAAACGAATTTCAAATGGCTTAAATAAGATTTTGGAGACGAATGATATAGTAAGTTTTTGAAGAAACCAATTTGAATTAAATTTAATAAACCTTTCAATTAATTTAACTAGATTACAGTCATGCAAAAGGAACTGGAAGTAATGGTGCCTCAGCTTGATGAAAAATCCGCCAACATGAAATCTTTACTGGAAAGATTAGCTATTGATACCAAACTGGCAGATCAAGTTAAAGACAGCGTTATGCGTGATGAGGCCAATGCAAAAGAAAAGGCTGGTATATGCCAAGCAATGTCCGATGATGCCAACAAAGATTTAGAAATTGCTATGCCAGCTTTAAAAGAAGCCGAAGATGCCCTAAAAGGTTTGACCAAGGCTGATATAAATGAGCTGAAATCATTTACCACACCACCAGCTCTGGTGCAATTCGTTATGGAAGCTGTGTGTATATTACTAGGAGCTAAGTAGGACTTGTTAATTTCATATTTGCAATATTTTAATTACAATGTTTAATTCCACACAGGCCAAGCTGGGCTTCTGCCAAAGGAATCATGGCAGATGTTAATTTTATAAAGCGATTGTTTGAATTCGATAAAGAGCATATTAAAGAGGAGACTTTGAAAAAAGTTAAGAAATATATTAGTCACAAAGATTTTGTGCCCGCTGTGAGTAAACATTTTTTTAATAATGTATATATGTTATTCAAGATTTCTTCACAACTACATAGAAATTTGAAAAAGTTTCGAAAGTGGCAAAATCGGTTAGCTTATGGGTTATAGCTATGGATAAATTCGCCAAAGTTTATAAGGTAGTTGAACCGAAAATCCGACGCAAAGAACTAGCTGAGTCCGAACTAAAAGAGGTCATGGCCATTCTCAGAACCAAACAACAAGAATTGGCATCTGTAGAAGCCAAAATTCAGGCTCTCAAAGATAACATCGATCAGAAGAGTCGTGAATTTCAAATTATACAAGACGCTGTGGATCTAACTTATGGCCGTATACATAGAGCAGGACGTTTAACGTCGGCTTTGTCAGATGAAGAAGTCCGCTGGAAGGACACGGTTCAGGTAAAATAAATTAAAAAAAACCAATTGGCCAGAAACGATTTAAATTATAAACATTTCACAGTCTCTAACACTAGAACTAGCTTGTGTACCAGGAGATGTTCTAGTTGCAGCCGCCTGTGTCGCTTATTTGGGTGCATTCTCCACCGAATATCGCAACGAACTTTGTGCTCAATGGGTCATCAAGTGCAGGGAACAAAAAATTGCTTCGAGTACAGAATTTCATTTACTTAAAGTTTTGGGTGATGCTTATGAAATACGTCAATGGACTGTTGATGGCCTGCCCAAAGATGATATATCCGTGGAAAATGGTCTCTATGCCACACGAGCCCTTCGTTGGCCTCTTATGATTGATCCCCAGGAGCAAGCCAATCGTTGGATTAGAAATATGGAGAAAAATAACAACTTACACGTTTTGAAAATGAGCGATGGAAATCTATTGAGAATTATAGAGAATTGCATACGTCAAGGTTATCCCATACTATTGGAAGATATAAGTGAAAATATCGATCCCTCCATAAGACCTGTGTTGCAGCGTGAAACTTATGTATTTGAGGGTAGAACCTATTTAAAGCTGGGAGATGTTATAATCGACTATGACGAACATTTCAAATTGTATATGACAACGAAATTGGCCAATCCACATTATTTACCAGAAATATGCATTAATGTGACATTGGTTAACTTTTTGGTTACGGAAAGTGGTCTGGAAGATCAACTGTTATCGTATGTATAAGTTACATATATATATGTCTAGCATTGAAACAAATAAATATTTCTATTTGAATTCCCACTTTTTCAGAGATATTGTGGCAATTGAACTTCCAGCATTAGAGATACAACGGAATGATTTGATTGTGAAAATTAATAGCGACAAGCAACAACTTTTGGCTTTGGAAGACAAGGTCCTCAAGCTTTTGTTTAACTCAAAGGGGAATATTTTGGATGATGAGGAGTTGGTGGAAACTCTTAACGATGCCAAGGTTAGTTACAAGCAAAGCTTCGAATTAATTCATTTGATTTAAGCTCAATTCACTAACATCTTAATTCAGAATTAAACAAAATACAAAATAGCTTAATAAAATGTATTGAATGATTAAGTTTTCCTTCAATTCACTTAAATATGGGTTTCAACATGTTAATTCCAGGAAACTTCTTTGATAATCGCAACTCGTTTAGTGGACACTGAAGAAACTGAAAAAGTCATTACCGCCACTAGAGAGAAATATCGCAACTTAGCCTCTCGCGGTGCCATACTATATTTTGTTGTTGCTAGTCTGGCCGACATAGATCCCATGTATCAATATAGCTTAAAATATTTCTCACAAATTTTCTGTGCCGTTATACGTCTGGATCATCCTAAAATGAGCACTGAAGAGCGCATACAGCAATTGAAATTGGACGAACTGAAAGCTATCTATGATAATGTTTCAAGAGGTCTATTTGAAAATCATAAAATAATTTTCAGTTTCCTTTTATCACTCGCTATTGAGCGACAAGAAGGACGTGTAAGTCAGCAAGAGTTTAATTTTCTAACTCGAGGTGTTGTTGGTTCTGTAAAGGAGAAATCAAAGCCAACAAATATAAAATTAACAGATTTTGAGTGGGAGGCATGCTTATTTTTGGATGAGAACTTCTCCACATTTAAGGGATTTTCAGATAGATTGCATATACCATTCTTTTTGCAAATTGATGATAATCGAGAGGTATTTACAAAAATTAAAAACAAAAAATATGGTAATTAAGAATATTTCTGTAATTACAAATTATAGGTTTTCCGTTTTGCTAATGATGAGGATTCTACTGCTACGGATTATTGGAATAATAGGCTGACAAATTTCCAAAAACTTATGTTTATTCGAATTTTTAAAAGAGAACGATTCTTATTGAATGTAGTTGTTTATTTAAGAGCAACTGTTGGACGGTATTTTACAGAAGTTTCTGCCTTAGGAAGTCAGCTTAAAGTTGTGTAAGCTTAACTGTTTAGAATTTGTATTTCTAATGAAATGATTATTTTATTTATTACTATTTCAGTTTCCTAGATACCTCTAATATAACGCCGCTGATCTTTGTGCTTTCTAGTGGTTCTGATCCAATGGCAAATTTCTTAAGATTTGCCGAGGATATGAAGTATATGGATAAATTTTATTCAATTTCGTTGGGTCAAGGACAAGGACCGGTTGCCGAAAGTTTAATAGACAAAAGTTTACGCTTAGGTCACTGGGTGTTTTTACAAAATTGTCACTTAGCCACATCTTGGATGAGTCAAATGGAAACTATAGTACGAAATATAACTTTAGGTGTTATTAAAGCCCATGAAAATTTTCGCTTATTCCTGTCATCAATGCCCCAAAAAAGTTTTCCCATAAGTGTCTTGCAAAACTCTGTTAAAGTTACCAACGAACCTCCGAAAGGCATTAAAGCGAATATTTTGGGAGCTTTAGCCGATATCAATGTGGACTACTTTGAACAGCATGTACTTCAAGAAAAATGGCGTGCTATAGTATTTGGCCTTTGTGTGTTCCATGCCGTGCTCTTAGAACGACGTAAATTTGGCGCATTAGGATGGAACATCACATATGAGTTTAATGAAAGCGATCGTGAGTGTGGTCTTAAAATACTAGAATTCTTCATTGGACGCAAGAAAGCTGAAAAAATTCCTTGGGAAGCTATTTACTATATAAACGGCGATATTACTTGGGGAGGTCGTGTAACTGATTCTTGGGATCTGCGGTGTTTGAGAACGATTTTAAAGATGTTTACTTTTGAAAAGATATTAGATCCCGATTACAAATACTGTCGGGGAGATCCTTATTATTGTGATCCCCGCAAGAATACTATACAGGAGTATCAAGGTTATGTACAAAATTTTCCCACTTTAGAGGATCCGGAAATATTTGGCATGCATGATAATGCCAATTTGGTATTTCAGACAAAAGAAACTAACTTTTTCATTAACACACTGCTAGTGGGTCAGCCAAAATCTTCTGCCGATGAGGGCCAAGCTCAAGAAAATGACTTATGCTTGGAAGTTATTTCTAAAATACAAGAAGTTTTAGCAGAAAAAATCAGTAAGGAAACGCTACATCCAGAATTATTGAAGGTATTGCTTGTTATTATAATGTAATCAGAGTTTCGAATTCATTCATTCCATAAATCCATTCCCAAAATCTAATTTTTTTTAGCTTCATTCAAATGCTTTTATTTAAATATATTCGTTCATCGAATTAATTCATAATGGCATGATTCAATTTTTGTTAATACTTTAACACTTTCTTCATTAAATTTGTTTTCAATATTTGTAAATGATTTGAATTTAAGAAAATTCTAATCATTCAACATATTTTATTCAGCTATTTTGCAATGGATTTGAATTAACGAAAACATTCCAGTTTCAATAAGGAATTAATTCTATAAAGAATGAATTCAATGCATTTGGAGAATTAAGACAACGAATTAATGCATGCAGACTGGTTTAATGTAATTGTTACTAGAATATATTTTATTTGATTTTGAGAACAGAATTAAGAATTAATTCTTTCGAACCTTTAAATGTAATGAAGATAATTTAATGATTAACCTATTTTTTCCTAACAGATTGATGCTAAGGGTCAGCAGCCGTCTTTAACGACAGTGCTGGTACAAGAAATAGATCGTTATAATAATTCATTGCATTTGGTGCATGGAAGTCTGGTTAATTTACGAAAAGCCATTAAAGGTTTAGTTGTGATGTCGGAGGAGCTAGAAGAAGTTTTTCAATCACTATTAGCAAATTTGGTGCCAAAATTGTGGGAGAAAAAGAGTTTCCTTTCCATCAAACCATTGCCTAGTTATATAGCTGACTTTCAGAGACGTATAGATTTCATACAAAACTGGGCTGATTTCGGAAATCCAAAATCTTTTTGGATTAGTGGTTTTTATTTTCCCCAGTCATTCTTAACTGGTGTATTGCAAACGCATGCACGTAAACGAGTGCTGCCCATTGACGAATTGAAGATTGACTTTCAAGTGTTGGAAAATGTATTAATACAACAGAATTTCTTTGATAGAAGGCTCTACAACAAGCCTGTGAGAGTTAATTGAAATATGAAAGTTTATATATTTAATAAAATCTACTACTAATTTATTTAAGGTGGATGATTTGTATGACAATATGCCAGAATCCTCAGAGGCAGGCGTAAATGTTCATGGCATATTCGTAGAGGCAGCCGAGTGGCGCAAATCAGAAGGCGGATTGTGCGATGCTAAAGTTGGTGTGTTGAATTCAAGATTACCAGCCATACGTTTTATACCCTGTCTAAAACTGGAGCCAGATGAACGATATGAAGCACCGCTTTATAAAACTCAAGCTAGATCGGGAGTTTTATCCACTACAGGTCATTCTTCCAATTTTATATTATCTATACTTTTGGAAAGTGCCTTGCCTGCAGATTTTTGGATTTTACGAGGCACCGCTTTAGTGTCTGGAGTAGCTGATAATATTTCATAAATATTTTTACTTTGTTATACATATATTGTATTTAATTTAAATGTTTATTGTTAAATAAATCATATGTTCAAACTCTATTCGTCTTCTAACTCTTCTCCGGCATCTGTTAAAGAGATACTTTTAAATTTATTAACGCCACGATTTACAACACCATCCTTTTCATCCATCATCTTTTGTAATTCTATTGAATTCTTGGTTTCTATGGGCGCTATAAAAATATCACGCACTGCTCGAAATTGTCCCACATTAAATAAATGTTCATTTTCCAAGCGCACATAATTCCAAATATAACGTCTAATCAAAGTAAAATAATAATACATATTGTACAATTTGTATTAGGCAAATTAGTTACCTGATTATTTCCAAGCAACCCGCTAAAGAGTCCATATTATACGTGCTTATATAATTTTGCGTTATCAGATAAAGAGATATGACCCAAAAGAAACGCAATATGATATTTTCCACAATAGCGAAATAATAAAATACAGGATGATAGATAATGTGCTCCCGTAGAAAAATATTTTTTGCCGAAAATGTTTGTAATAAACCAAAATCTCGTAAAATATCCCAACAGCAGCAGTAGCAAGTTTGAATAATAGCCGATACCAGATAAAACCAAATGAAAGGATTTTGAAATGTATATTCGTAATTATCTAGAAGAAATTAAAAAATTTACAAAGGATTTCAATGTATTTTGAGGATATCACTGAAATTGTATAGTTGTTTGAAATATAATTGTAGTTAAACTTTTTTTGGTTGAAATATTTGCATTTTTTAAATGTTTAGAGATTATAGATGGAAATGGCTTAGAATAGATTTAGCACGTAAACAAATTTTATCGATTAGGATTAACATTATTTAGGGTGGACAAAAATTTATAATAAACGATATGTGTAATATACGGAGGACAACTTTTCCAAATATTCAATTAATAGTTCACAATCCATTTTATAAATATATACTTTTATTTACTTATGTTACGACAAAAAGAAATAAAAACATAATTAAATTCTGAAAATAGAAAACAAAACAATGGAAACCTAAGGACAACTTAGGGTTCACGACTTCCTGGTGAGTTGGATAGTTTCAATGCTGGATAGCAGGATTATCAACTCAACCCTAGGGGACGATAAGATCAGAAGACGTTACCAGAAAAACAGCGCAAGTTGGAGTTCCTTCTTCTCTTTTCTGGCTTCCGGTCGGTAATCTCTATTCTCAAAATCTATGAGTCTAAAGGTAGAAAGATAGTCGCCAATGCGTATGACGTGGTGATTCTGATTAAAGGAAAGTTCCTCTCTACTATCAGTGACATCATGCATGAAGCACTTGATGATCTCTCGTCCTGGGCAAGAACTAACGGCCCTTTGACATAATATTTTTTGGATAACCCTTGTTTTTTATTTCATAAAGATTCAATCGTCTCCTTTGAAATGTTTTGTTTTGTTGTATTGGATTCCACTTCTGTTTAAATTAGAGTTTCCAGTTCGGTTTTAACCGAAACCGAAACCGAGGTTTTTCAAGGCCTAAAACCGAATCCGACAATTATTCTTCGGTTTTTACTTTTAATCTATTTTCAGTAGAAAAATTAAAAATTCAGAAATGAGAAACAACCTCTTTCATCCAATGATTCATTCAATATCTCTAAAAACAAATCGGTATAAATATCTTAAGATTTCTTTAAATTTTTTAAATTGTATTACAATAATTGCTTCAGATGATACCTATCGCAGGCTAGGCAAAAAAACCTGTTAATAAAGAATGACACAAACTCATTTAAAAATTTCCTGATAATTGATTCTAGGTTCAATATTATAGAAAATTCAAAAAGTACCATTTTGAAGAACGAAATAGCATTAACTCATTTTGTTTCTATAACATTACGGTCTAATTCATAATAACTTAAAACAGCTTTATAAGTCGTTAATAAGAAAAAAATCAAAAAAGTGTATTCATAAACGTTTAATAGTCTTATAAGTCTATTATAAACCATTCATAAATTTGAAATATTTATTGTAGCTTCAACACTACTATAAACCAACTTTAAGGTATTCTTTTTACATTTTATCTGAAAAAAAGGGAATTTTAAAGATAATTTTTTATAAATTTGCAATAATAGACGATACTATTGCAATTGACAAACGTAATTTTAACTCCGCTGGGGAATATGTTCCAATATAAAAATATATGATTTTGTTTCAAATTCCTCCGGCAGTGAGCTATATGAGGTTCGCAAGTGAGTTTGATTGCCATTTTTGTCATTTTCTTTTAACCTGTAACGAAATGTAGTAATAAAATGTGAAAACATTGTGGAAGGAGGTCCACACAATCTAATATACCCATTCCGGAATTAAAATTATCTGTTTCCTTATATAAATTCATTAAATTTTGTTAAAAATTAACAAAATGACAATAAAAATAAATTAATAAAACAAATTATAAAACAGTGATGTTTATTTTATCACAGACTATTCGTCATTCGAATACTTTTAATAATAATTGAAATAAAATATATAAAAACGTTTGTATATTGATACATTTTAGCTTAATATAAAATTACTAGAATCAGATATACATTTTTTTTATCTAAAAATTAGTTTTTATCTTCAAAAATGTATTAATACAAAAACAAACAATTAAAAAAAGAGAATTAACGAATATTTTATCCTAATTGCAAGCAACACTAACAACGAAAAAGGGGAAATAACTGAGAAGCATTGCCAGATTAGACAAAAAACAGTACATTACTTATTGTGGCTTTAACAAACGTTTATGAATAAAATACCTTTATTAAAGGTTTATAAAGCTAAAGTGTTTGTTAACAAATTTGTGTTTTAAATCTACAATAAGGTTTTATTATGAATTAGACCGTTACGGTCTAATTATCACAAATCCGAAAAAGACCGAAACCGATCGGTTTTCAATTTTTTAAAACCGAAACCGCGGTTTTGAAATTCTTCGGTTTTTTGGAAACTCTAGTTTAAATGTTCTTTGGCAAATTGTATACGATTTTATAGATTTTGTTGTATTGTATTCCATTTGTGTCTCGGCCAGTTTAAATGTGTTCTTTGGCAAATTTTATACGATTTTTTAGAGTTTACTTTCTTTCTTGTAAATGTTTAAAATTTTCCATTGTTTTGCCAATGCTAAGGCTACATTTATCTTACATATCGTACTCGTTCAACAATACTGTATTATCTCAAAAAATTGTAAGTTTTTAGGAGAGACATAAAACTGTTTGTGGTTATATTTTAAGAGAATTTGAAAAACCGAATACTTCATAGTAAGCAAATTCCATTTGAAAACATATTTACATTGTTTTTCTTTAAAATGTTTCCAATTTTTGCAAAATAAATCTATTTTTTGAGTTAAAACCATTTTTCAGAAATCCATTTTTCAGAAAACCATATCAACTCAAAATACAACCAAATTTAATGTGCTGTTTTTCTATAGCGAACGAGTGCTTTGAGTGCAAATTTTACATGTATTTTGTTTTTGTTACAATAACAAAACACATATTAAATTTCCACTCAAAAGTACTCATTTGGATTAAAAAAACAGCACATAAATAAAACAATTTGATTATTTTTAACTTGAATAAAGCCTCAAATCAAAATAATACCTTTTTTATGAAAATATACGATGTATTTCTATTTAAAATTTTGTATTAACTCAATATAAACCTTTTTGTTGATATAAAGCACAAAAAGGGTCTTAAATGTTTTCGAGATGAAAGAGTAATCGGAATACGTTGAAATTTTTACAGTAGATAGATATTGATAAAGAAATCAACTAACATTTCTTGCAAAAAGTGAAATTTTAAAAATTTTGAGTTAATACAGTATTGTTGAACGAGTGCGATATGTATGTACATTAGGCTGGGTCGATTTGTATGGACAATCAAAAAAAAAAATCGTATTACAGAAACGCAATCTACGGAAAATTCAAAGAATGTTTCCTCCAGAAACCATGGATCTAAAATCAAATTCTATATTGCGGATTTCGTCGTTTATCCAATAAAAAGAACTATTGAAAAACAATACTGAAATATCATTGGAAAAAATTCGAAATGCGCAAGATAGGATTTGATTTTAGACGCATGGTTTCTTGGGGATAATTTCTTAGAATTTTCCGTAGAATGCGTTTCTGCTATACGATTTGTCGTGAAAAAAATTTTCCCACCCTAATGTACATATTTCACTTTTTGCTAGAAATCGATGTACAGTGGTCATATATACCCACTGCAAAAATCTTACATCATTTTCTCTACTCTTTCGCTAAAAATACAATTATAACCGTCTTCAACTTTCATTATAATGTATAACAAAAAAAAAGGTTTTTGCCTCTACTGAAAAATTTAAAATTTTGAGTTGACTCTCTTTAGAGGAACCAGTGCGATATATTTGGTAAATGGTCATGTTTTTAAAAGTAAATATTTTTAAATCTCATGAAATATTTAAATATTTTCCAAAAAGTTTTTTACTATTTGATAAGTCTCTCTCTCTCCTATTTGTTAGCAAATTTATCAGGACAATGTTCATATTTATCTTAGACATTTATGAACCGATTTGACTGATTTTTAATAACAATTATCATGAATATATTTGACATTTAGTGCTTCTCTGCTTACCTTTATATTTTGCTGCTAATGTTAAAAATATAACCATGGGAAATGTAGCAGCATACTTTCCAGCATTCACCAGAAACGGATGGACCTGACCTGTATCACAATAACGTCTTAAACATTGAGCAAAACGAAACCAAGACGGTAAACAACGCACAACAGCATTACCCACGTAGTCTCTTTCCATACACTGACTGTAGGGGAAATCTGCTTTCCCACTGGAATTACTAATATAAAAACATAATAGATATTTAAAATCCAAAAGGCAAGCAACCAGAGAATTTAATTGATCGCCGAACCAAAAATCTGCAAATCCAACAGAAAACAAGGGAGCCAATATTACACGACCCTATAGAATTAAAAAAAAAATATTAAATGTTTAACAACTTTTTAAAATGTAAAATTAAACTCACCATTAATCTCAGCAACCAAAAACGGCCATTGCAATGAAATATTGGCAGTGGATTAAAAAGAAATGCCAGCATTATACCAATTAAGAGTAATGGAAACAATAACCGTGACATATTAATATAATCGGCATAAATGAAACCCAGTATACAAAAGGACCATATTATACCAAAAATAGCATGTAACTCCAATAAATGGGAATATGTTAAATGTTTACGTGGATTTATTTCAAATATTAATATATGATTAACACCGGCACGACGCCAACTAAATACATTTATTCCTAATAGAAATAGGTACATGATCACATAAAATGGGGCACGAAATAAAATTAAACCATGAACCGACTGAAAATTCGTATCTAAATTGCCAAAAAAAGCTAAAAGAATTATTTAAAGATTAGTAATATTTATAGGTAAGTGTATGTAATAAATATATATTTCTTAGGCCAATTTTGTAAAACCTTTACCCATATAATAAAGAGTTTTAAAAACTTTATAAAAGGTACAGCTCTGTAAGGACTCTAGACTATTTTCGATAATGGGTATACAAATATACGGACACACTCATACTTACACAATATTAATATAAACCCCAGAAGTACTAAAAATGCACCTAAAAACAGTCCCACTCGAAATACCGTTCCAACTTCCTGTATTTCCTCCAGCGGTGGAACTCTTAAACGTTTCATAGCTTGTGTACGATCTCCATTTTCCAAATATTCTGTAAAATTATTTTCAACATCTTGCATAAGTCTGTCCAAATCATTGTTTTTATAAAAATAAGCTATTGCAACATTCTCATCAAACCATTTCTTCCCCTTAGTATTGTTTAATAACTACAAATTTCTCATTAATTACAATAAAAGATAAAATAAAATAATTATTTTATCACCACACCTTGTCATATTTTTTCAGTATCTTTTTAAATCCGGTATGATTTAACATTTTATAGTTTTGCAATAGCACCAAACTTAAATATAATTCACTAAAACCATTTTTCAAATCAACCATATTAGACTTTTTCTGTTTTAATCTTTTTCTAATGGTATTTTGATGTAAACTCTTGCGAGACATGGTGCGGGTCCTTAAACGAAACTCAACGATAAGCTCATCCAATACTGTAGAGAGATTGTCATTACGTCTTGTGGCTTCGGCTAATTTTTCGGCATAAAATGTGTTAATTTTTCGTAATTCATTTTCACACTCCATTAGGAATTCTTCTTCGAATTTTGCGTAGTAATTGTCCATAATGCGGCCGGTGGAAATCTCCTTAAGTGGGGCATTTTCTACAGCATTTAAGATCATGTTCTTCAGATCCTTAAATTAATTAAAAATAAAAGTAATTTAAATAGATTGAAGTCACATTTTTAATTTATTTAATTATATCTTACTCACTGCATAACAAATGTATTGTTGTCGCCATTCTGGAGTCAAATGGGCACTTAATTTTTCTGTAAACTTCATTTGAACATGAGAAAAGGTCTTTCAATATGTATCTACATATGATTATTAAAAAATATTTTGATATTTTATAAATGCTAGCTCAGAAAAAAACTATTTTATAACATTTTCGAACTTATGTTTCATGCTGTAACAAATGACAGTAGTTCAAAGTAAATGTTATTATCATAGGTTAACATAGGGACGAGACGTAATTCATAGAGAATTATACATTGATACGAGACACTCCGATTTGTCAAACAAAAATTAAACAAATCATATGTCTCATACAACTACAAAATAAATTTTAATAGCATGTATTTTGTTGTTGCAAGAGTTAGACCTTTCCAGTTTTTAAATTTGCATCAATATTGGACCAATGATCTAAACAGAAAAAAAAATTAATTAATCAGACGATTCTCTGAAAGTCTGATCAAAATATAAAAAAAGTATTTTTTATTTTTTTTTGCTTTACAATCGATTTTATATTTTACATTTTTTGTTTTTCTTCTTAATATTACATACGATTTAGTTATTTTTTATATTGTAAATGTAAACTATAGTTTTTCATTTTAATTAATAATAATTATGTATAAGTAAATTTAGAGCTCATCAATAAAACGAGCCAAGTTTTGTAACAAAACTTGTT
Organism: Calliphora vomitoria; assembly: GCA_942486065.2. Lineage (NCBI taxonomy): Eukaryota > Metazoa > Arthropoda > Insecta > Diptera > Calliphoridae > Calliphora > Calliphora vomitoria. The sequence goes on from OW818032.2 coordinate 8,207,113, forward strand.
GATAGAAACATTAACTTTAGCACTTACAGTAAAGAAATCAAAATCAAATTACACATACAAAATATACTAAATATATAAAGTTGGGAGAAACAAAAAAAACAAAAACAATAAAGGTTATAATTTTTAATGTTCTTTATAAACGTTAGGAATGTAATGTTGTGGTATCATCAATTATATTTGGAAACACGAGGAAGATCATTTTTTTTCTTTAGTTTAGGTTTTAAGTAATACTGCCTTAAAAAAAATTACGTTTTAAGTTTATGGCATTTTAAGTTTATGGTCTTTTTGATTTTTCTTAATGGCTCTTAAGTACTCGACAATAATAAAGGAAATGGAAAATTGGAATTAAACTAAAGGCAAATTAAAATTAACTGTTGAACTTAACAGCTGTTTTGAACTAAAATAAATTAAAATTATTAAGTGATTATTATTATTTGGCTAGACTTTTTTTTGCTTCAAAGTTTTTTAGTGCCATCGATGTCGATTGTGAGGTCCTGTAGGGAACCACGGGGTTGTAGAAGACTTCTCTTTTCGGGGTCTTTAGATTTTTTCGGTTTTGGACGGTTGGTTTTTGTGTAACGGTTAATAACACCATCATGTTCGTCCATCATTCGTAGTATTTGGGTTTGGTCGGACGAGTCTATGGGAGCTATAGAAATATCGCGAACAGCTCTGAACTTACCGCAATTGTTCAAGTGTTCGTTCTCCAGACGGAAGAAATTCCAAACAAAGCGACTGTAAATTGTAAGACAAGGCAACAATAATTATAGTAACTATTTATACAGGAACAAATTTATAATTTACATACCGGAAAACTTCCAAAATTCCAGTTATAGAAGTCATAATATCGCCGCTTAAATATTTCATTTCGGTTACATAAAACGACAAGGCCCAACTGAAACGCAACAACAAATCTTCAACTATAGCGAAGTAATAGAAACCCTTAAAAATATAAAATGATTATGTTTTTAACAATTTTTAATTAGTACTCGTAATTAACTGAAACTCACAGTTGAAGAATATACAATTTCTTCTCTTAAGAAAGTATTTTCGCCAGCATTTTTATCGAACAAACCCCAATCCATTTTTATATCCCAGGTGTAGGAATAACATGAAGATGTAACCGAAGCAACAATCCACAACCATGTATACGGATTATCAAATGTATTGGAATAATACCCTAAAATCCAATGGACATTAAACAATAGATTTTAAGTGAATATTAATTGAGTACTTACGACTATTGAAGCTTTTTAAAGTGGCAAATATTACGACCATAAATGTTGTGGAATATTTTCCCGCATTTACCAAATGAGGAAAAGCTTCACGTGTATCACGATAACGTCGCAGGCACTGAGCAAAACGGAACCAAGCTGGTAGACAATTAAATATAGGTCTTATTATAAAGTCCTTTTCCATGCAAATAGATGCATCACGTGCCTCAAACCAATTGCCATTGGTAAAATAGAAACATATTAAATACTCAAAATCCAATAAAGCAGTGGCCAAGGAATTCAACTGATCACCCAGCCAGAAATCAGCAAATCCTACATGAAAGAATGGTGCTGCTACCATACGACCCTTTTTTACAGAATAATATAAAAAAAATAATTTAAAATGTTGTTTTTTTGTTTTGCCAAATCATTTTTGTAACTCACCGATATTCTTAACAACCAAAATCGTGCATCATGATGCAGCACATGGAACGGATTTATTAAAAATAGTACCATAATAATGGTCAAAGTAAGAGGATTTATAAACGCCGGAATACTTAAGCTGGCCGAGTAAAGGAAACTCAACATGCTTAAGGTCCAAATGACACCAAAAATCGCTGCTAATTCCATAAGATGTTGCTCCGATAAATGATTTCTTGGATCTAACTCAAATATAAGTACATGATTAACACCCGAAGAACGCCAGCCATAGATATTGACACCAATCAGAAATATAAACTCGATTATTAACAGGGGACCGCGATACAGACGAAACGTAACTTTTAGATTTTCTCCACTTATATCATGGAAAATTGCTGTAAAAATGTTGAGACAAGATTTGTAAAAAACAATTGCAAAGGAAAATTGTAATAAAAATTTGTGATAAATTATGATTGTTTTAATTGATTTGTGAAATTAAATACTATATATATAGAGGTACTATATATTTAAAACTATAGCGGACATAGCTACATCTACTCTGCTATCTATAACGATCCAGATTATATATATATAAAAATGTAGATATTACAAACGGAATGACAAACTTATATATACCCTTGCCACTCATGGTGAAGGGTATAAAAATATTTGGTGAAAAATAGGTTACAAAATCGAGGTAGTCAGTGTTTCACATATATCTCAGCCATTTGTGGGCCGATTTTCTTGATTTTAAATAGCAACCGAAGTTGAACTATAGTGGATATATTGATGTATCAATAATGTATGTTATTTGGGGGCTTCGGAATGTTGATTTCAACAGACAGATGGATAAGGCTATGTCGACTCCGATATCAATATACTTTGTGAGGTCGCAAATAAAAAATGCGGAAATTAAAACCTTACCACTCATAGTGAAGGATATAATAAAAGTAGATAGAGGGTTTATATATTTAATTCATCTAAATTATTCAATTTATTTGTAGGTATTGAAAGTTTAATTCGAATAGGAAGTTCAAAATTTATTTTATAGTTCAGATGCCTAAGAATTGTTCTTAATATTCCGCCTTAAATATATGCTATATCTCGAAAAAGTTTTATTCAATTTAAAATATTTGGACAGATTCGTGATCAGCATGTCCAAAAATATATTTTTAAGATAGAGATTTTACAAAAATTAAAAAAAAAAACATTTGTTTTGCTTTATATTTGCTGTATATTTTATCATCAAAAACTAAATTTCATGAAAAGCTAGAAAAGGTAGAATATAGTACCTCGATATGTATGTGTGATTACGAAAATGATTATGAAAAATTACTTACCCGACAATACCACCACAATACCCAAAACAATAAATGATCCCGAAAATAATCCCACTTTAAATGTTGTCCAAGGACTCTGTTGTTCGCCGAGTGGAGGAACCCGTAAACGTTTCATAGCACGTTGACGATCACCACCCTCCAGTTCTGTGGTAACTGTTGTCTCTGTTTCATTGATTATATTGTCGATATCCTTGTTAATGAAGAAATGTGAAGCTTCAACATGATCCTGACGCCACTTAGCGCCAGTATCAACACGCAACAATTTATCATGTTTCTTAAGAATCTTACGAAAGCCGGTGTGATTAAGATTTTGATAGTTCTGTAATAGTATCAAACTTAAATAAAATTCACTGAAGGCGAGCTTTAGCTCCTGGGCCTTGCGATGTGGCAAGCCAGCTTTCTTCAAAGCTTTCGACTTTTTAGCACTGCGTTCAGACTCATCGATACAAGTTTTCAGTTCTGCTTTTAATGTGGCAAATTTACGTGTAGCTTCGGCTAATTTTTCCGAATAGAATGTATTGATCTTTTTCAATTCTTTATCACAATAATGGAAAAAATTTTCATCGAAATTGGCAAAATGCCTTTTCAAAACTTCATCTTCCACACTGTCCACAGAGGGAGCTTCTTCTACAGCCATATAAAGCATGGCTTTCATTTCCTGCAAAAAATTCAAATATAAAAATATTAAATTTGCATAAGTTTGTTTTTAATAAACTTACCTCATAGTTAATATACTGTTTACGCCACTCCGGCGTTATATGAGCCGTTAAATGCTCAGCAAACTTCATGGTGGCAACTTAAATAATTCAAATCTGAAAAAATATTTTTAAAGGAAAACAAAAAATATAAAATCGAAATACTAATGCTGCAAATTATGTTATTTATTATAATTAAATGTATAAAAAATTAAAATTATATTTTTATTACACCAAAATATTCTGGCTCTCTAAATTACTAAATTCATTATAAATTTTAATTGATATACATATTTTTTTGTTGGTTTGATTCGCTTTAATAATTACGTAATAAATATCATGTATGTATAGAGTATGTAATTATGTGTTTATAAGTTTGTCAATATTTAAAAACGAAATGCTCATCAATTACAGTTTTTATAATTGATGGATGACACATTTCAATGGTTTCTGCTTAAGACAACAACATTGGCCAAAAATTAATCATTAATAATCATTTATTTAAGTATTTGAAATCTGTTGGCTTGTCGGTGGTAATAAGAAAAATTTGATTTAAAATATTTGATAAATTAAAATGTATGTAAATAAAAAAAGTAAAATGAATTAATTCATTTACAATAACACTTAAGTTAGGAACAGTTCGTAATAATTAAAGAATTTATTTTGAATTTTAAAATACTAAGAAAATATCGATAATAAGTCACAACTTTAACTCGATCAAAGCCCATAATTTGGGTTGGACTATTATGGCATTTAGTACTTAAAAATATTTCAGATAAATTTAATAATGATAAGCAATTTATTTAATAGAAGAAAAAACGGTTGTGTGTTTTTAATGTGTATTCATGTGTTTAATTAGGAATGTGTATAATTAGGAATTTAAAAATATCAGTCATTCATTCCGAAAATCCATTACCAAAATCTAAGTCTTTAGCTTCTTTGAAAGGCTTTTATTTGTATAGAATTCATTCATCGCTGAATTATTATGGGAAATGGAAGTCGCTGAAAATGGAACCTGAATAAACTATTAAAATAAAATGTTTCAAGATGAATAAGTCTGTAGATATTATAAACTTTACAAGGCTATCAAACACTACATTGTTTGAATAAGTTTCTTGAAATTTAAGCTCAGCTTTTTACTTTATGGCGTGAAACAACAGATGTCTATTTTGCTAACTACCAGCATATTTTTTTTAACTCTTATAATCTGAATTTATTTGTTTATCAAATATTTATATTAAATTATTTTTATAATATCTATGTTTGCGATGTCTATCAATATTTACTTACAAATTATTTAAACTATGTTAATTAAAATTTAAATTTTGAATAAATAATAAGCTCTGGAAAATCTTTAAGCTATCAATGAACCATAACTTTCCAGGTTTAATTTTATTTCAAGTAAAATAGTTATTTTAACAAGAAAAAATAAATAATAAAATACATATGTACCTACATAAAATAAATAAATTATACCTATAGATATTTGTCTCAAGTAAACAATTAATACATTGTATGTACAATTAAACATTAATGCTTTTGCCAAGTGACATTTGTGGCGAATCTATTTTCATCCAAATGTCATACGTCATAGTTTGTATGTTTGTTGTATTTATTTTGGGGGAAAAATCACAAATGTTTTAAACATATTCATCCATACGTACATACATACACACTTGTAAAGAAAATATAAGCTTAATTATCTTTAAATCAGTGAACCAGATAAGATATAAATAACATTTGTATATACCAGTCGGAAATTTCGTTTGACTACTTAATTATCGAAACATAACAAAATATTTAAATTCGAACAATAAAATAAATCATAAATTAAATTGAAATAAAGATTCTACTACTAAATCACATTAAATCACAACAGCGTCATGTTTTAGCACCTATGTGTTAGAAATTTGATAAAATAGGTTTGTATGTAATCCTACAAATAAATTGAATTGTAATTATTTAAGTTCAAAATAAACCGAATGTCAAATAATATTCCATAACTCACATTGATAGATAATTGCAAAGTATATTTTTACTTTGGATAATAGTTTGTTTGTTTATTTATGTATTGTACATACATAGATATATAGTACATACGCCCGTATTCGTAGTCATAGCATTTAATATTTTTCTTTCGTTTATTTTGAATATAAAGTCGGTTGTCGTACCTATTTTATGGATGAAATATTTTAGTACATATATAAGTATTTTGTGCCAATTTTAAGTTTTTATTTTTAAATTTGTTGACATTTGTATTTAATTATTAAAAGTATTCTCTTTTTGCAATTTATTTTGTGTAAATATTGATTTTTATTTAACGAAATCTCTAAGATTTATATATATATATATACATACATACGTACTTCTTATCTTAGAAATTTTGTAATTACAATAAGATTTGGGCGAGAATTGTATTTGCTGTAGTATGAGATTGTTATCAAACACAAACAATTTGTTTTTATTTTCTTGTAGACCTTAAAATGTGGTGATAGTTTTCATAGCCCCTATTAAATGTAGATCAGGGAATACAGTGCTGAGCAAAATAAATATAAAAGCTTGAATTTAGTTATCACAAATTATACAAGTATGAATCATTTTGTTTCAGTAGTATGGCAATCGAAAACAAATTAAAGAAAATGTCAAAATGCTTGTGGTTTGAATAGAGTGACAAATATGTACTATATACATATATCACACTCGTTGAAAAGTACGGTTCGATATCACTTTTTTGACAACTGTCATTTGTTGCATATCTGTTATAATCTATGCTATATGAACAATTCAACAATTCATGAACTAAGTATATAATAATATTAATAAAAATAATAATTTATTAACATTTTTCATTTATCTTTGAAAATCGTTACAATCGATTCATTACAAATGTCAGTTGTTTTTTAATTATATTTCATTGATAAACGTATTACGTATTTAAAATTAATACCATAAATTTTACAGATATGAATCAGCTGGTTTTGCTTTGGAAAAAGGAATAAATATAAAACACACTCGTTGCCTATTGGAAATGTTATTTTTTCTCTCGCTATGCAAACCACAACCATTAAATAGTGGTTGAATTATTTATGTATTTCAAAATAGCAATACGGTTAAATATTAATTTTTTTATTGTTTTATAAATCTTTAATAAATTTAAAACCCGTTTATAAAGGTAGAATATTGGTAATGGTATTTGTCGTTATTTCGAATACGGTTAGATTTTACTGATAACGGTAATTTCATCCTGAATTAAATTTAATCATATTTACAAAAAAATTTTATTATAATTTTTTTTTTTGTATTTTTTTAATTTAAAATTATTTATAAAATATCGGTAATGGTAATTGGAGTTATTTCGTTAACGTTAATTGCAGTTATTTCGGTAACGGTTGCTTAGCGGTAACGGTAGTTGAGCTGAAAGGTTATTTTAGGGGTAACGGCAGCTAACCTTACTAAGTTTATTAGAATGTTGTATTTTAAAGTTTAGGTAGAACAAATCGGTTAAGTGTTTCTTTTTTATTTTTCATTTACTTCAATTCAAATTTACAGATACTTTTGTTTTGTTATACAGTGTTAGCGATAGTATTGTGTGTTTTATTTTATTGTGTTTACAATATATAATATTTAAGAAAATATAATAAATATTTATTAAATCGAAAACTTCTAAATGACATTCAAATTATGTTCAATAGAGAGAGCTGGATCACAATTTAATAGAAAATATGTAGAGCATAAAATTGATTAACCAAAAAAAATGTTTATGTTTTATTACTTTATTAATGTATCTGTATCTGCATTAAATCAATTACCACGAATGACTATTTTGTCTATAAAAATAAAAATCAAATTCTCCATAATTCCTACACATATATATACTTAATAATAATACCTACTTAAATGTTTGTTAAATTTAAGAAAATTATTTTTCGATTATTATTATTATTATTTTAACTTTGTAATAATAATACAGAACCTAATTTGTTATGTGCATATTGTTACCTTAATATAGAAAAGCTCTAACTCGTCTTTTTTTCGTTTATTTCCATAAATGGTCCGCTCATATATATGTATATATATATATATATATACATAGTCAATAAATCTCGCCTTAAAAAAACACAAGTTAGGGCCCCTTTCTATATTAACATAACGATATGTATATAATACAGCCGGTGACAAGACAATGAAAACTTTTTTTAAAACTATATTCCGTAATTTTAGTTTTCAAAAACATGGCCTTTTACCAAATGTCTAAAACAAAAAGAATATGTAAGAAATCGATGCAAACATTTTTTCGCACAAGTTTTTTATTTGAAATTGATATTAAAATGGAAAAAGTTATTGCGTGAAACAGGTACTGTAAAAAATCAACATCTGGGAGGAAGACCTCTTAATACTACTACAAGACAAGATAATTTAATAGCATGACTTCCCGAGAATTTTATATAAAATTGATAATTAGTTCTCAAAATTTTAGCCGCATCAAAAATGAGACTGATCTTGGTTGCTATCGCCACGTGAACAAACTTCTTATATAAAAAAAAACCCCGTACTGCTCGTATACAATATGCCAAAGAAATGAAATACTGTTATCTTTTCGGATAAATCCAAATACCTATAACTTAAGACGCAGTGATAAGAAAACATTTGGAACTAGCCGAAGGGAAAGAGTCTGAACTCCAAGTACACAAGTAAGACAGTTAAGTTTGGCGATGGCAATATTATGGTATGGGTCTGTTTTTCAAAGCAAGGTATGGATCCAATTCATCCCAAGCATACATCTGGGATTGTAACCGAGTGTTACGTGTTTTGAAGTGACCAATCTCAATCCCATATTCATTGGCAACAAAAAAAAAAACTAATTATGATGGAAAATTAAGTTTATTTAATTACTAAAGTGTTATTTTCGAGAACATGATTAAAAAGAATTTTAAACTATGTTGGAGAAAGCCTTAATTAAATTCTTTATATAAATTTAAATCACAATCGATTACACACTTAAATAAGATAATGAAAATCACAAGACTATTTTCTTATAAGAAACACTATAAATTATTTAAAAGTATTCTTAAAAACGGATAAAACAATGGCGTTTACCTTAGTTTTTATCGTCGTAGGGTTTCTTGTCTCACTTTTTTTTTAATTTCTAAATATAAAAAAGGGCTTAGTAAACATTTAATCCTTTGTAAACATTTGATTGTTTTATTACTGCTGCGGCTGCTTATGTTGTTGTCGTCGTTACAAAATCATCAACAAATACACTAACAACAAACACTTTATTTTCAACGTTAATAATAGTTGCTCATCGTATTCATTCTTAAAATCATGTTTTATTTATTAAATTTGCTTTTGTGTTTATTTTTCCTTTTTTATATTTTTGTTTCTCAGTCTTTTCAAGTACAAAATTCACACCATTTAACTTAATCGTAGTAATTTTTATAAAAATATCACTTTACAATTGAAATAGAAACAAAAAAAATAGTTTAACACGAATTAAGTAAAGGCACGCATTTTAGTCAGGAAAATTTTTTAATTTTCCGTAAATAAATGATAGTATTTTTTAAGTTTTTCAACGAAAACCTGGTAGAATGCAATACGTCTGAAGAAAGAATCGAAAAGAACTAAACAAAGAAACAGCTGTTGAATTTAAAGTGACATTTTGAGTAACAAGTTGTCATTTTTGATTGAGAACAAATGTAAACATATAAAACAGGGTGATACAATTAAAATTAAACGAAAATGTTACACGAAGAAAAATAAAAATTCAATTATAGTTAAATAAATCAATTTGTTAAGGTTTCGGTAGAGATTTTTGGTTTATGGTTTCTAAAAATAAAATTTAATTACGGATGTTGATTTAAATGCAATAATTAGTTATATCTAAGAAATTGTTAAAACCATAATATTGTTGTGAATATATTAAGATTATTATATATTCCCTTAAAATGATGTCACTAAAAAATTTAATGAATATTCGATATTTTAACTTAATTAAAATTTTATGGTTTCTAAGGATATATTATATTTTAGTATATTTTTAAAGAACTCACTTAAATTTTTTTCTAAAATCACTTCTCAGTAGCACATATTATTTCAGACTGACTTTAGCAAATTCAATTTTCCTAAAACTGTAATACCAGGTAATATGTTCCAAAATCTTTATCATTAATAATCTTATCTGGTAAACACAAAAGTGTGCCTTAATTCTAATTAAAATCATTCGATAGAAAAAGCTTAAGAGTATGTTCAAAATATTCATATTATTAAGCAAATATTTAAAATTTTAATTACACTTGGAGATAAAAACAAAATGTAAGATTTGGTATTGTTAGAAATAAATGTTTGGCGGAAAACATAAAAAATAAAACAAATATTTGTTTTATTTTTGTGTACAAGCAAAAGCGCTATATTTTTTTTTTTATTTATTTTTCTTCAATATTAAATATCAAAGTAGTATCTACTTTATTTTTATAAAGTTTAAACAAATTTAAGTGAATATGTTATACATCATAATGTGATCATTGTCGTTTCGGTTTTTATGAACAATTTTAAATCTTAGCCACTGGTTTCAAACCCAAAATATTGAAACAATTTTTCAATACCTCAGCTGTAGCTTCACACAACAATATACGACTACGGTTGACTTTGACAATTTTTCCTTCCTTGTTCTTTTCAATGCAATAACAACTATCGTAGAATTCCGAAAATACCGTACACACTTCGTAACAATATTCGCAGAGTAGATGCAGTAATAAGTCCTTGGAGATTTTCACCAACATATCGGGGAATTTGAGCAAAGTTTTCGCCAATTTCCATTCCTTTTCGTGGTCCAATTCTATTTTACATGTTTGTAAAACCTTTGACAAATCGGAGAAATCTTCACCGCTGTTTCGTGATATAGAGCAAATTCGGGTGTAGGCATATAGAAGATAAACAGCCGTATTGCCACGATCTTCCAACATTTTATCGAATGAGAATACGTATTCATTGGTGCGATTGTGACTTAAATCGGCGTATTTAATGCAACCATAAGCTACAGATTCTTGGGCAGCCTTAAGTTCTTCGGGGGTCAATACCTTGTCACGTTCCTTTTCCAGAAGTTTTTCTAGTGATCTCTTTAGACCTTCGTCCAAGAGATCGGATAACTTGACAGTATCACCCGAACGAGTCTTAAATTTCTTACCATCTTCACCCAGCACCACACCGAATTGCACATGGTCTGCACGATGCTTTTGAGGATCCATAATACCACATCTTTCGGCAGCTAAATAAATATTCTTCAAATGAGTATTTTGTCCAGCATCTACTACGTAAATTATCCATTCAGCCTTTTCTTCTTCGATTCTATAGCGTATAGCGGCCATATCGGATGTATCATAAGTGAAACCACCATCAGATTTTACAATAGTCAACGGTATAGAGTCTTTCTCTGCGGTAGCCCACATAATTTTTCTACCCTCATCGAATTCTAAAAGATTTTTAGATTCTAAATATTTCACCACCTCAACCATGCGGCTTTGGTAAAATGATTCTCCCTTTTCGGTCAGATGAACATCCAAGCGATCGTAAATTTTTTGGAATTCACGACGCGACACATCACATATCAATTTCCAGGCTTTAGTTGAATTTGGCTCGCCACTTTGTAACTGGACTACACGGTTGTAGGCACGTTTTTTGAATTCTTCATCTTCGTCAAATCTTTTTAAGATTTTGCAAATTAATTTGTAAAAATTGATAGAAAAACAAAAATAAATTTGTAAATATTTACCTCTTTTTGGATTCTTTGTAGAAAGCTTGTAAATCACTTATGGGTGGACTCTCACTGAGGAAGTTGGGAAATCTGTCTTCCAAATGAGCAATCAACATACCAAATTGTGTACCCCAATCACCTAAATGATTAACACGCAACACATCGTGACCCATAAATTCCAATAAACGAGAAATCGATTCACCAATAATGGTGGAACGTAAATGGCCCACATGCATTTCTTTGGCAATATTTGGCGAGGAGAAATCAACGAGAACACGTTGGCGTTTAATATGAGGAGCTTTAACACCGGTACACAACATATTGGCTAAAGCCTCAATGGCGTAGGTTCTAGTGAATGTATAAAGAAATATATTAAAATAAAGTCAGATTTAATATAACAAATAATTTACTTCTTTAAGAACACATTTATAAATCCAGCACCAGCTACTTCCATTTTCTCAACCACAGGCGAAACTTGACATTGTTTTAAGACCTCTTGAGCAATGTCACGTGGTGACTTATTAACGCCACTTGCTTTAAGAGTTTTTGATAAAGACATGGCACTATTGCATTGATAATCCCCAAACTTAGCTGCATTCGAATTTACGGGCGAAATAATAGCTGATGTACCGGCTAATTGTGGGTAAGCTTTGGCAATGGCATTTGTAAATAAATCCAACAAATGATCACTAATAGAAATCATTTCATTGATTTGCTCTGGAATAACGGCTGGAACGAAAGGTTTTACGGCAGCACCACTACCCTGGGTCTTTTTCTCAATTTCCAAAGCCTAAATAAAATTAAAGATGAAATTAAATTAAGGACTTAATAGACATTTCTGAAAATTATATTAAAAATTGTTTAATTATTAATGGAAAATTGTGAAATGTTTTATGCATTTTGCTGTAAATTAATTTTAAGAATTAAGGGGAAATTTAGCAAATATAAACTTACTAAAAAATAAATTTTGTATTCCCAAAATAACTTTTTGAAAAGTGGTTTATCATTTCGGAATCGCAATGCGTATTTTCTCGAATAGAACTAATTTCTATAAACACAGATCTGTCAGAAATAATTTTATGAATGTCACCTCAAAAAAATCAGTTCAATATTCATATTTTATCTATTTTTTGTCGGGCACAGGTACTCTTAAATTAATATTGAACACCGGCTTTATATAACACCCATTTGTATATCAAAATATTCTTAAGTACGGTCATATAGATTCAAAATGCAGGTTTTGCTATACAATATTAATAAATTGAAGCATATATTTGCAGAAAGGTATTTGAAGTACTTTGATATGGTTTAGATAATTTATTAATTAAATGTCCTATAACTCATAAACTTAAAGAGAGCGTTTCGATGAGCTTTTTTATTCCCAATGAATGTGATGACTGGCTTGATAATAAATACTCTTCAATTTACTGTTTATCCATTATTCACACATTTAATCATTTAAAACTTACATTTTGTAATACAGCTAAACGATGTTTAAGCTTTGTATTTTCCAATTGTAATTTCATTAGGCTTTCGTCATGTTCTTCCAAACCTACAGCATTCTTCGTATCATCAATTTGCGCACGCAGCTCAGCTGTCAGTTGTTCCTAAAAAATTCACAAATTGCTGCATTCCCTTTCAACTATTTTTTTACAAATATCTTACTAATTCATGTAATGTATCAATTTCACGCTTTAAGCTAGCCATTTTCTATAAATTATTGATACTTTTCCACTTTATGATACAAACTGCCACATGTAGTTTATTAGAACAAAAAAATAGAATAACAGAAATAGCGGCTGTCAACATGCTTCTTCTTGTAAATAATACACTCAATAAAATTGATGACATTAGGAAGTGTTTGGAAGAACATAACGAAAAAAGGCTTGCCATTACTTTTATTGAAGGGACTGTAGCTAAGGAGGACAAATACAGTTTCAGTTCTTAATTCAATTCATAAAATCAAATTCCATTTCTTAAACATTATATAAAAATATTCGTATTAATTTATCAGCTGGTGCCCCGGTAGGTTAGTTGGTAGTGCGCTAGTCTATCAGTCTTATGGTTGCGGTTTCTATTTCCGCCAAGGACTCTGGCCTGTTTCAATACAGCGGTCTTCGTTAAGGTCTTATTGTATAAACATATTTATTTCACGACTTTGGGAACAGGGCATTGAATTGATTAAACTTAAGCTTAATTCGCTAAAATCTTAATTCTAAATTTCAGCAAACATTCCATAGAACCATTACCAACATATTAAATTCTTTGGCTTCATTCTAAGGCTTTTATTTGAATAGAATTCATTCATTGTTGAATTAACAATTTTTTTTTATTAATTCTTCATTTACATAATCAACCCATGAATGGTTAAATTCTTGTCAATTCTATTCTAATACAAATTGTACGAATATATTTATTCTTCATTCAGTTTTATTTTTAACAAAAAAAAATTCTTAAGCCTTTTTGTAATAGATTTGAATTGAAGAATAATCGAATCATTCAATAATTTATATTAAGCCATTTTGTATTTGATTTCAATTAAATAAAACCTATGAGGAATTAATTTTATTTATTAATTATCAAGGGAATGAATTCACTACGTTTGAAGTAGTAAGGAATTAATTCGTAATGAATTCTTTATTGGGAAGGTCAAGAGAAATTTGATTTTGAAAATTTAATTAAGAATTAATTCTTTAGCCTTTGTTTGGGAGTTCATTCTTTATACAATTGAATTCTTTAGTGAATTTAATTTTTGTTTTTGCGTTTATTCATTTAAAAAGGCTTAATAAAAACATTTTATTGAACTGTATTGAAACATTCAATTTACTTAAATTCAAATCTATTATAAATTCCTTCAACAACAAATATTCATTGACTTACCGATTTTTCCATAACTTTGAAGATTTTAAGCTATTTTCAAGACACATATTTTTTAAGATGTTACTAACCGAACATATGATAAAGATTTTGATCGCGACTCTTTTTTAAGCAATAACACATTTATAAAATATTTTTTTTTTTTTAGAAAAAAGTCTATTTTATTAAAAATTCACACAGATATTTTATATGCTTTCTTACTAAGTATGTATAAAGAGCTATATTATGTAAATATGTACTATACATATACTTATTTTCACAACTTAAATTACCAAGATAAAAACATAGATTAAAATTTCGTTGAATAATAACAAAAAACCGCGCTAAAATCGTCTTTAACTCTTAGTTTTAAGGGAAAACAAATCAAAAAAAGAACATAATATCATCACATTTAGATGTTCTAATTCCACGTGTATATTATACTATAGAAATTCATCATCACACACTGGTATTTCATTTCTTTAAAATTTCTTCACAATTCTATAGCATATTGCACAGTTTAAGTTGAAATGTTGTTCTTTTAAAATATATAATTATCATTTTTAAGGTCTGCCTCTTAATACTAAACCTCTTTCACGTATGGCTTCTGCGACAGCATCTTCATACACCTCATAGTAAAGAGGACTTAAATGTGGACGTCTGGCTGGTGGATGGACAATAAAAACACTTCCATCATTCTCGTTACCCTCACTCCGGCGACGCCTTCTCTGAAGACCGTGCTGTTGTATGGCAGTATTTATAGCATAGTTACTCAAATACTCGGCCCGTTCCTGACGATCTGCTTCAATGCGTCGATTTATAAAATTATCACATTCACACTCAAAAATTGCATTATGTTGCCATAATACTAATTGTTCATCGGTCATTTGAACTGGAATCATGAACAATTTACAAAATGTAATTAGTTAACTAAATAAAATATACCCACTTAATTTAGCAGCAGCAGCAGGTTAGATACTTACAATTTGATGGTGGTAGTAGTGCAAATAAAAAATCCATATTCATATCAAAATTCTGCATTATTATTTTACTTTAATGCTTTGCTCAATAATGAATACAAATTTATTGATTTTGTTAAATTTGTTTATAAAAAATTCACTATTTGTTATTGTTTTGGTGATAAACAAAGTGCAGTACATTTGTAGTGTATATTTTATTCTTATTGCACTCACACACACACTCGTGCCAGGGTTGACAAATCAAATGTAAAAAATTGTACCAATCAGCTCAAGGCGAATTTATAGAAGGTGACGACAGAACTACAACAAATACAACATGTACAAAAACAACAGGTACTTTGTTTTTGTAAAAAGATAAGTGAACTGTCAAAGTTGCCTGTTGTTGTTTTTGCTTTTGGGTTTGTTGTATTTTTCGCCACAACAACCACAAGTGAATTGACAGTTCACTTGTCTAAACAACTGAATATAAAAAATAATCAGCTGTTCTTGTGAGGTCACCTTCTATAAATTCGCCTTGAATCAGCTCTTAAAATTGTACTTTTTTTTGGCTCTTTGCGTGACGTAGACAAACCCCATTTTCACAATCTCTGTTTATTTTTTATCGTTTTATCTCATACAAAAATTATCTTAATAGAAAGTATATCGTTACGAAAAACGATAACCA
The DNA here is from genome assembly GCA_942486065.2 of Calliphora vomitoria. NCBI lineage: Eukaryota > Metazoa > Arthropoda > Insecta > Diptera > Calliphoridae > Calliphora > Calliphora vomitoria. The sequence goes on from OW818032.2 coordinate 8,223,032, forward strand.
GAGATTGAGAAAATGGGGGAAAGACTTTTTGTTTTCTTTGGAAAGAAAATACTAATAATAGGACAAAATCATGGCACAATTATAAGAAAGTATGTTCTCAATTATAAATTCCCTATAACGTCCGACAAAAGAAAACGAAAAAATATAGAAAGGAAATGTCGAAAAATATAATTGAAACAAATTAATTTCAAATATCAATTTATTAATAATTGAAGAAAATAATTGTGTATTAATTTCAATATAAACTTTAAAAATTTATAAAAAAAGTTAAGTGATTAAATATATAGTATGACGTTTTAGGGGTGAAAATCGAAAACTCTCTTTAATAATTCTACCTAGTTATTGATGTACCATGAATCAAAATAAAAAGCTAATTAAAATGAGGTGAAAAATTGCTATAATAATAATAAGTCAAAACTTTTTTTCCCGTCGGATACTATTTTATTAAAGCAATGAGAAAGTTTTTTGTCCTAGTTAAATTATGTAAAGACGTCGAAAATCTGTATGGAACATTTCAAAACAGAGGAATTCAAAAAGAGTTTTCAATTTAAAATGAGTAAGTTATGAATAATATACAAAGGTATATGCAAAATTAAGTGTTTAATTTTTTGGAATCCTGCATACGGTTTTACAATAAGACTATCTTCAACGGATGAAGAGCGTCATAAGTGCCATGTACAGTGATTATTAAAGAACACGTTGCAGAACTGTTTAGCACAATGGTTAGAAAAGTTTAAAAACTGTTAAATAGAATAACGGGACCATCAGTGCAGCCTGTGGAAATTGAAATGTTCATGAAACGCAAGTTTTATCCAGAATATGCACTTTCGAAGCGCCAGAGGAAAAGCTTTTTAAAAAAATAATTATGAAAAAATGAATGCAATGTTTTTTAAATCAGTAAAATCATTTAAAATAACTTAGGCATAGGGTAACATAGAGGCGAGACGTAATTGTCAAAAACCTAACTCATGCAACAACCAAATACATGTTAGTCAATGTATTTTTGTTTGACAATACGGGGTGTCTCGTCTCTATCTTTAATTATCTATGAATTTAGGCTTTGATTCAGAATCAGGACCGAAAAACTATTTTCAAACATTTTTATGAAAAAAAATATATATATATATTTTAAAACTGATTGATTTTCATACAAATATTTGAAAATAATTTTCCGGTCGTGTTTCTAAATAAGACCCTAATGCCCAGTTTTTGACTTCGTATTTAAATATTAATTATATTTAAGTTCTATTTAAATAGGAAAATGAGTTTATCAGTGCTTTTTTAAATGATACTTAAATGGCCATTTAAATTCTATTTAAGTTTCATAAACAACCATATGTTTTCAACAGCTGTCTTTTGTTGTCTGTTTTTTTTCACTCTATTGTAGCACTGTATTTTTTTACGGCATCTAACAAAAACTACACTTCCGACGCGGTGAAATTGGGGCATCTTTTGTGCATTTTCCTACAAATATTTTATTGTTTAATATCCTTCTTTTTTTTATTATTTGGCAAAATGTATCAATTTTTGTTTTGCTTGAACAGCTGTTTTATACAAAACTATCGATAATTTTTGGATATTTAGTAGTGATACCACACTTTTATCTTATTTAAATAAGAAATATTATATAGCACTGAAAAACTCAAACTGTATTTAAATACCATTTAAATTTAAGTAAAAATTAACTAAATTCGTATTTAAATACGAAGTCAAAAACTGGGCATAAGTTCTTTTAAATGATTTTAAGTTAGTAAGGAGCTCAACAAATTCCAGTTTAAAAAGCCATTTAAATTTGATGAAGAAAAGGCCGAAATTAATAGCAGCACTGACCATATAAATACACTTTAAAAGATGGTGGCAATAGGACAACATAAAGAACAAAAACAATAGTATTTTTATGAGGATGCTTATGTCAGTCTGACTGTTGTTATCGCATTTGTTGTAGTAGTTAAAACAACAAACACAAAATTTTTGACAGTTTGATGCATTACATTCTTTGACATTTCCTTTCACATAGCACAAAGTTCAGCACTACCAGTGATGACAATTTAGCCATATTTATTAGTTGCCACACATTAAAAGTTACCATCACTGAGCACTCAAACAATTCTTATATATACTAGGGTTCTATAAGTCGATTGTTCGATTGTTCGAACAATCGACTTTTTGCTGAAAAAAGTCGAAAAGTCTAAGTCGACTTTTTGGTCACAAAAAAGTCGAACATTCGATAGTTATCACAAAAGTCGATAAAAGTCGAAAAAAGTCGATAAAAGTCGAAAAAAGTCGAATAGTCGATAAAAGTCGAAAAAAGTCGACTTTTAAGATTGTTAAAAAAATTTTTAATTGCAACATTATACTAAAACAAAATATGCACAGAATAACTTAATAATTTTATGTTATTGCAATTTGGTACACTTACATTTTGTCTAGTGTATGCAAAAATAAATAATAAGTAAATGTTCATACAAAAATGCTCTTTCTACATATTATATATTATCGCCTTAATACATTTAATTTTTATTGCTAAAATTAACACAAGGCGCATCAATAAATGCAGAAACCATGTATTTTTTACAAAAAATGGTAAAAAGTGAAAAAAAGTCGAAAATAGTCGGAAAGTCGAAAATAGTCGAAAAAAGTCGATTTAACTAAAAAGTCGAAAGTTCGAAAAGTCGACTTTTCATATATTACCAAAAGTCGAAAGTTCGAAAAGTCGACTTTTTAAAAATCGAAAAAAGTCGAAAGTTCGAAAAGTCGACTTTTTGTTTCAACTATAGAACCCTAATATATACGTAGTTTGTTATATAGAGAAGTCCAACATTATAAAACCGTTAAACTATTTTAAAAATATTTCGAAGAAAAAAAAAAAACAATATTCCAAAGTGTTTTTTAGAAAAGGGTTGATTTTTATTTAAACTTAAAATTGTTTACATATTATTCATTCATATATTTTGTTATTTAAATAATTTTTTACAAGCACTTAATAATTTTTTAATATGTATTACATACTATTACATTTATATGTTATGTTAGTTTTTAAAATTTTTAGACTTTCTTTAGAATTCTCATAAAGTAGTCATTTAAATTTTAAAAATTAATTAGTTTTAATTCCCGAATTCATTTCGACGAAATGTGTATTAATGTCTAGAAATGTTTGTATATGTATATTTATTGAAATATATCTGAATTTCATTACAATATTGCTATTATCGGTATATTCTGTTTAAAAAAACATTTATTTTTTTTTTTAATTTTATAATCAATTACAATTTTTAGTTTGCAAAAAATGCATTTAAGTTAAAAAATTGAACACGTTTTATTTATTTGTTGTAAAAGTGGTTGTTATACTTTTGCAAAAGAAAAATTGTCATTATTTATAAAAACCCAAAATATACATGGAAACATAAATTTTGAAATCAGTCAACCAGAAACGAAATTAAGAAAATAATAATAGAAAAAATATTAACTTTTAATTTTATGAGTATATTTATTTATAATTTTAATTAAAAATATAGAAATATTTATGCATATATATTTTTTCGGTTTTAATCTTTTGTTTTATAACTTAATTTGTTACATGTATTGTTTTTTTGTATTTCACTGCTATAACATTTATATTCATATTTTTAGTATTGATTATACATATACATTATACATATACGTATGCATTTTATGTTGTTATCAAAACAATTGGTATTGAAAATTTAGTTTATTTTTGTTTTGTATTTTTTTTTAATTGTAAACCTAATTTACATAATTTTTTTTTTTTTTTTCATAAAACTTGTCATTAATTAAAAATGTATGTATATGTAGTTTTAGTTTGTGCCTAGTTTTTTGTTTGAGTTTATCGTTTGTTTGCTTTGAATTTACCAAAAATATCTAACGGACTAAAAAATATATTGAAAATTGTATTAAAGATGCAACCATTTAGCAACACTAAATTTTTGCACCACAATTCACAATCGTGTTTGAAAAATGTTCTTAGGTTTTCCGATCTGTTGATAATGCAAAAACAAGTAAATTTCTTTATTACATTTTTTTAACAAAGGTAATATTTGTGTAAAAACTATTTACTTTTAAACTTATACATTTTTATACACAATTAGCCTTTAGTGTATATCAGAAAGAGGGAAAAACAAATTTAATAGAAACATATAATAAATTATTAATTAAATGTAAGTTAATACCAAAAACGGTAATTTAATAAAATCCCTAAAAATTATGACGTTCAGAAAATAGTTATTTGTATGAAGTTAAAGACTTTTACACCATTTTATCTTTGAAGCATTCAAATGTACTTTATGAATTTCTAGAAATTCGGTGTTAATGATGTACTTCTTTTATTTTATTTTTTTTTTATTTGAAGTTTGAAAAATAATAGATTTGCTGGTTCGTTCTTGTGCAATATACCTCACCCACACCACATACATATAAACCAATGAATAAGGGATGTTCACTAAATTTGTTGATTAAAACAGATAACGATATTTTAAACAGAAACAGATATTTAAAACGTGAATCTTGTTTACCCTCTTGTGTGGTTTTGTACACCTATGTAATACAATTTATTGTCGACCCATGATCTTTTTCTGCGAAAATGTTTTACTATGTAACCGTACTCCTACCCGAAATGTTTTATGTAAAATATATTGAATATAAACTAATTTGATGACAAACAGATAAAAAAAAAATATAAAGATGAATATGTTATTGATGGTAAATACAACACAACAATTTTGCTAGTGTTAAATACATTGACATACCGTATGTGTGGAAAACAACACATGAGGATTTTGTTAAAGGAGAGATGAGGGATATGCCACTTTCGACTAAAACTTGTAAATCTAGGAACGAATTATTTATCGAATGAGCTATTGTATCGAAAAATGATTTCAATATCAAAATTATATAAAAAATCTTCTAAATTTCTTGCTCGATATCGATTGCCATAACCTCGAATAAGTTATTTAAGATCAATTTTACTCGATATCGAATTATATGTACATTAGAACTGCCCTTAAAAATATATACGCATTTGTCTTGAATGGTACTAATTTTATTATTTATTATTAAAAACGAATTAAGGCAAAATTTAGTGGGTAACGGATAATGAAAATCCAGAAATTGAAAGTAAACAAGAGAGCCTATTTTCCAGAATTTAAATAGACTATAGCGGATATATTGATGTATCAATCATGTTTGTAAATTATTGAACATAAAAACGATCCAGAATATTCTTTATGTGAAAAATGTAGAAATTACAATCGGGGGATAGGGTATAAAAATCCATTAAATATTTTAATATTATTTTTCAAGCGTTTGAATTATCGGGTTCCAATTATCCGTTTGGTTCTAAATATTGCCTAAATTTGTTTAAGATATTAAAGTATAATTGTTCTCATCCAAACGAAGTTCTACATTAGAGATATTTAACACAGATTGGCAAAAAATTTACCAGCTATCAATGTACAATTTAAGCAAGAACTTGATGAATAAAATCTTACTTGTAATTCAAAAGAGAACCATTAACAATTATATTTCAGAAGATGTCTGTTTCTCTTATTAAAGGGTAAAACGTTCTGAAATTGTAAAAACTACCTAGATGATAACTAAAACTTCAAAATAGTCATGGCAGTATATATTGTCATAAAAATATATTTTGTATTTTGTCTATAGTTAATCTTTAAAATCTGGGATTCCACTCTTAATAGGATGGAATAAAAATGGTGTAAAATAAATGATACATATTTAAAATTAATGAAGGCATTTTGTAAATTTAAGAAAAATAATAACGCTAATAATTTTTCAAATACATAAAATGAAAAATTAGATAGGGGATATTAAAATGGTTACACATAATGACTGAAAATTCTTTTTAATTTGCAAATGCGCAAAGTGTGTTTTGTGTGTGTGTGTTTAATAATATATTTGTGTTTTATTGTTAATGGTGAAATTGGGTATTTTCATTTCCATTTTTAACTAAATGTCTTAATTGGTTGTATATATTTCTTAAGGTAGGGTCACACACATGCCAAATATTTGACGAAAAAGACGTAACCACTAAATAAAATATATTTTAATTCTATTATTTATTTATTTTAAAAAACTCCTTTTACTTAGGACAATTCAAAACAAATATTCAGTTTTATTTTATTTGTGCTAAAAAGTGGTTACGCATCTTTCAGTAAATAATTGCATGTGTAACCCTACCGTTAGTTAAAGAAGAAACTAAAGAGAGGATGGTGTTATGGACTTGGATGATATTACAACACAGAGAAATGTGTAGGTTTGCGTTTTTTTCTTTTTAGTTTCATTCTCATATTAGGATTTTAAAAACTTTGATTTTGTTAAACTTTGTTTAAATTCCAAGACTGCAATTAAAAAAAAAAAGAAAATAGAAAGAAAGAAAAAAATGTATATATTCAAATCGTTTATGTATGTTTCAAGTAATTAACAGATGTGTTATGTATTCAATTTTATATTTTACATAATCAGTCTGTTTGTTTGCCTGCTAGTTTTATTATGTTTAAATATTTTGTTAACTTTTTGTTTTGAAAATTTCCAATGTTTAAACAGATAGTAAAAATTGGCAAACAAACGAACATGTCTAAATTTGTTATGAACATTAAAGCATGCATTTTATAACGAAATACAAAAAGTTATGTGAAAAATAATAAGGACATTTATATGCAATGATTACATTGTAACTAAGTACAAGTCAAATGTAAAAATTCTTTCTTGTTAAATCATTTTTTTTTTTGTTTCAAAACACTTAACAAAATCTGTCTTGTTGTTATTTACTTTTTGACGTTATATTAATTTTTTTTTTATTTTTTTTTTTTACAGTTTTCACATGTGTAAATAATAAGGTCACTTCATATTATTATAAAGATTAGAATAAAAAAATAATAAAATTAAATTAATTTTTTACTAATTCTTGTTTTAAAATATGAATATATTGTCTATATTTGTAATACTGTTCGTATTACTGGGCATTGAGTCAACCGGGTTTTGACACACTCAAGCCGATATTGCATTCCACGAAGCCTGAATAAATTGCCAAGCTCATGGCAATTGGATGGACACTTTTCCTTTATCGATGTTTTAACTAAATATTACAAATTTTCCATGGGATTTAAATCTGGTGTTTGGGCTAGCCATTCCAATACATTTATTTTGATGTCCTTAAACCACTACTTTGTACACTTTGCTGTGTGTTTCATTTCATTTATTATCACAATGCAGAATCATTATCCTGTTGGAACACCCATTTGAGTGCCATATTTTCATCGGTCTGCTGATTTCATTATACCCTGAACTGTCTAAACAAATTAATTGTTGTTTCATCAGACCAAAGAATGTTTCACCATTTTTCTTTAGTCCAATTAACACGTTTTTCTTTGACATCATTGGTTCTTTTCTAGCACTGTGAGCTTTAAAGTTTTCACGAATAAGGGTTTTCTGAATTGTCGTTGGGTCATAGTCGACCAAAAATGTTATTATTTTATTTGTCATTGTATAAAAATAAAAAAATATTAGTTTATTTAAAATATTTATTTGAATTTGTCATTATTTTGCACAGGTTAAGGTTTTTGCATAAATAATTGGCTGTCTTTTTTTGTTAAAATTTTCACTCCTGAACCACCTTAGATCTCATTTTTATGTAGAGAAAAAACGATTAAATATATTTCAAATCTGATTTAACCAGTCGATTCTGTAACAAAAATTAATACAATGGACGTTTTTTGAACCTTTAAAAAAAATTCCAAAAAACCCACAACAGGGGCGCAAATCTCATTTGAAAAAAAAAATAAAAAAATATTACATCAAAAACAAATTTTAATTTTTTTTTTTTTACAATTTTTGATTTAATATTATACTTTTTCCAACTTATTCATAATCAATTTTAATGTGCTGTTTTTCTATAGCAAACGAGTGCTTAGTTATTAGTCTGTAAGGAACATTGTTCTCTAGACTTGAAATGAATTAACTGTCCTTATTATTTTTCACATAACTGTATGTATGTATATTATATCTACTTAGTAGATTTTTTGTTTTGATTTTTACTAAACCGAGTTTAGTTAATGAATAGAAATAAAAAAATGTTATGAAAATATACAATGAAAATTTTATTGAAAAGGAAATATGAAAATATAAAATCTAGTATATAAAAAATGAAATAATCTCGATTGAGTTTTAAAATAAAATGCCAAAATAGATAAAATATAATTATGTGTATGTATCGAAAAAAAGTTCTTACATGCGAGAGCCTTTTTGTTGCAGCACTTTTGCTCTATCATTTAATTCGGGCTCACGACCTGTTGTGGCACCACATTCCTTGGAAACAACACAAAGGAATTCATTGTTATCAAATGCACCATAATTAGAATGATATTGTGTGCCAACACTGATGAGTTGTTCAAATCTCCAACCATCAGATAGTGTTGAGATCATCTGTTAAACGGAAATATTAAATTAGGTATTAGGTAAAAAAAAAAAAATTATAATAAATTCATTTTATTTTACATACCTGTGTCAATTCTTGCTCACGGCATTGCAGAACACGATAAACGCGCTTTTTGTCATTTTGAGGACTCTGTGAAAAACAAGGCAAACAATTTAAGTAACAATAAAAAATTATATATAGTTTATTTAATTGCATTACTTTTATTTTTAAAAATTTAGTTTGAAAAATACTTTTGTACTAAAACAATCGGGGTATTGATTTAAAAAAAACAGGGAAATTACACTCTGATCTTTTACTCTTGTTATAGTTTGTTAAAAATACAACTTCTGGTGAAATTTTTTGCTTGTGTTTGTTGTAACCAAGTGTAAAAAAATCAGTGTTATTTTCCATTTTTTTGATCTTAAATTATTATTTAAAATCTTATTAGAAATAAAAATTGTTAAACTAATTTATTAATAGTTAATAATTTGTAGATATTTTAATATGTAGTAAAAAATAGTAGTGTTTGATTTCGGATTTCTCCAAAAATTTACAATCGGCCAATAATCGGCGTTCGACATATATATTACATCAAATATGTATACAGAAAATAAATAACGGTAAATAAACTTACTTGATCTCTATGGGTAATGCATTCTTTGACCAATGTTATCAGTTGTGTGACATTATAAAATTCAGCCTCTTCAAGAACTCCCTCCTCTGATACACCATCTAATACTAATTTGCCATGACGCAAATAGTTTAAAACTGGTGCAAAATATTTTGGATCTCTGTCTATTAAGTAGGCACCAGTTTCATCCTTGAATATACATAAAATAAAGAAGAAAACAAAAAAAACTATATTAAAATTAAACATACATATGGGCAAAAATAAAATATTCTTGAAATGTTTTAACGATTTTTATCTTAGCACATCAGTGGCGTTTTGTATGAAGTTTTGTATAAAATCCGCTGGCGTGAATTATTTTGGCGAAGGGGGTTTTATTAATATAAAAAATATTTTTTTATTTTTAAAATTTAAATTGAAAAAATTAAAATTTAAATTGAAAAAAATTAATAAAAAAATTCAAATATATTAAATTTTTTCAGATATTATCTTCAAATATACATTAAATAATTTGAGAGTTGTTTAATTTTTTAAATTTAATTGTAATAAAATCTTGTTATAATTTTGAAGGTCATTTTTTACAACTCTGTGTGTTTGAGGAGTGTGGTGAAAGTGGTTTGAAAACCAATACATATAAACAAAATGTTACCAATACATTCATAGAGTTAGGTTTTTTATGACAACCGACTTAGGTTTTTTTTTTGACAGCGCTTCACTTCTTATTATTCTTTGGTCTAAACCATGATACAACCATTAGAAGGTAGAATCACTAGGCAGAGAGTTTAAAATGCTATGCCTGTTACGTCAAATAATAGAAAAATAAAAAATACGAAAAATAATAAGTCTGCTTTTACACAGGGCAAGTTTACTTGAAGCAAGTCTCTTCGATTCTTTTCTAAATTGCTCGTCTGTTTACACACAGCAAGTCTGTGTTTAATTTTATATGTCAAAACCTAAAGAGAACTGAAGATACTTGCCAGTACAAGCAAGTGTGTACCTTCTTCTTTCTTCTTATCCCTCTCTCCTATAAACTCAGACTTGCGGCAAGAAAACTTGCCCTGTGTAAAAGCAGACTAACAAATGAGAAATATTTTGTTTATATTTGAAATACGGGACATTTTTTAAATCTTACGAGATTTTATTCAAATGAACATTTTCACAAGCAACATTTAACACGCATGTTTCTTCTTATATTTTTTAAATTGAATTTAAATTATTTTTCAATTTAGTTAATTTTTGATGTTTTATTTCAATTGTACTTTTATTTTTTTATACCCTTCACCTTCGTGAGAAGGGTATATATAAATTTGTCATTCCGTTTGTAATTTCCACAATATAATTTTCCGACCCTATAAAGTATATATATTCTGGATCCTTATAGATAGCGGAGTCGATTAAGCCATGTCCGTCTGTCTGTCTGTTGAAATCAATTTTCTGAAGACCCCAGATATCTTCGGGATCCAAATCTTCAATAATTCTGTCAAACATGCATTCGAGAATTTTGCTATTTAAAATCAGCAAAATCCGTCCATAAATAACGGAGATATGAGCAAAAATCCGAGACAACCTCTGAAAAAAGACAATTTATTGCATCCTTTGACAAAAAAGCAACAAAACGTATATGTGTTGGATTCATTGTGTGTTGGCTTCATGCTTTGTGTATTTTTTTTTTTGGTGTTTCACAAAAAAGCAACAAAACGTGCATATGTTTGGATGTTTGTTGGCTTCATTATTTTGTTTTTGTTTTGGTGTTTGACAAAAAAGCAACAAAACGTACATCATATGTATGTTTGGATGTGAGTTGGTTTCACTGCTTTGCGTATTTTGTTTTTTGGTGTTTCGTTTCGTTTGGCGTTGTTGTTTTTGAGAAGGGAGTTGAAGTTGTTGTTTCGTTTGTAACTTCTACAATATAGCAATAGCAATTAAATGTAAAATTTTTAAAGGTTTTCTTGATATATTTAGGATGATATACGCTGAAAATAGAGAAGTAATGCATCCACAACAAAGGTGAAGGGTATATAAAATTCGGCATAGCCGAATATAGCACTCTTACTTGTTTTATTTTATATTAGTCTGACAATTAAAGGCATGTATAATTGATAACATATTTTGTAGTGATTCAACCTTTTATTGTTATATTATGGTCTAAACCAAGGCGTATTAACAAGGTGAGTGCATAAGATCAGCTGTTTCTTAATTCGCCGTGGTTTAATGTAAGTCTTCTGCCAAACTATGTTTATGTTTACATTTGTTATTGTAAATAACATAGTAATATTTTAATTCGCCTTGATTTTGACATTTATTCTACATTTTAACAAAAACAAAATGCCTGTTGTTTTTGCATTGTTGTATTTGTTGCCGGGACGCACTCACCTTGTTAATTCGCCTTGGTCTAAACAAAATTTGTATTAGATTTTCAAAAAATACGAATGATTTTTTGATTTACGGCCGGTATTCAAAATTTGTTTAAAACAATTCAAAAACTTGTTATTTTCATATGTATTTATAAATACAAATAAGGCAAACAAAAATGTCAAGAAAATATGAAATAAAAATAAACTTTGCAGAAAAATATCAATCAACAAAGAAATAAAATATTTGTAATACTATCGTGTAAACAATAAATGTTTTTTCGAAACGATTTCTTGAAATACCGAATGATTTCAATAATATTTTAAAATACTTTTATTTTAAATTTGAAAAGTGTTAATACTCTGTATTGCCCTCTATAAAAAAACTCTTTTGCGTTTCAATAATTTTTTTATATTTTCAACCAATAAAGGATTCTGAAATTTTTCAATTTTGTTGATACTAGTGTCATTGACACAAAATTATTTGCAATTTTATAAAAAATTATAAACTTTTAAGAAATAATGTGCAGTTAATTATGGACGGTTTCATAGATTTTAAAAGAAAAGTGTTTTTTGCCCATATATCTATTGTATATGTAGGTACGTTTGACAAAACAAAATGTTATTTAATTGTAAACAAGTGCATTTCTAGGTGAACATTCTTTTGCAATATAATAATTACAAACTGAATGGCAACATTACATTGCAACCTTCACCTCAAAGAAATAGCACACCTTCTTCTTGTAGCAATAGTGTCTCATTTACTGTATCTCTTGCCCTCACCAATAAACATATTCATTCATTCATCTTAGTGGAAATAAGAGCAAAAAAAAAAAAACGGAATAAATGTTGTTCTAGTTTTTGTACAGTCAGTATTCAGTCATTTATACAGGTCAGGTGCTGATATATACAGTATATTTAATGTACGAGTATATGAAATATGTTTCTAAAAAAGAAATGGTATACAAAAACAAAATTAAATCAATATTAAAAAACCTAACTAAACATGTTATTTTCTTGGATTTTAATGCTTTTACTAGAGATAAGCCAAGTTAGAGAAGTTGAATGCATGGTAATTATATATATGTAGAATGTATCATGTATAACGTAACCAGACCAACATCTGGGGCATAAAGGATAAAAATGCGATATTTGTGATAAAAAATCGGGATTTCTAAACAAGAGCTATATTCCGCTGTTCCGCATCTTATAAACCCTTCACCAAATTATTCTTTAAATAATTTTTTTTTTTATTAAAAAAAAAATTTATTTATTATAAAAAATTTTATGAAAAAAAAGTTTTTTAGTGAAAAAAAAAAATTAATATTTTCTCCGATTTTGACCCATTGTAGGCCCAACTTTCTATGGCCTTATATACATACGTCGTTGTAAAGGACTTTGAAATATCTATCACTAGATATCCATATTGTATATATTAATAACTTAGTAATCCAGATATAAATAAGCCAAAATTCGTGGTTGTTATGGCTTTTTCCTTATATCTCAGCCATTTGTGGACCGATTTTCTCGATTTTAAATAGCAACCGATCCGGAACTACACCGGATATATTGATGTATGAATGATGTATGTAAGTTATTAGGGGGCTACGGAAAGTTGATTTCAACATACAGATGGACATATCGACTAAGCTATCTATAACGATCCAGAATATAAATTCCTGGAAAATGTAGAAATTACAAACGGTATACAAACAAACTTAAATATACCCTTGCCACTCATTGTGAAGGGTATATGTAATTAATTGTATATTTAATATTCAATGTTTTATACATACATACTTATTTTTAAAAAGGTTTATGTTCGTTGTGCAAAGAAAAAAGTTTCAGCATAAATAATATGATTCAATTTCATTGATTTCATTTCGTTAAATTTATAATAAATGTATTAAATAGTATGATTTTTTCATATTTTTTGTTTTCAAATGATATTTAGCAGGCTTGAAAAAAATATTTAAATTTCCACAAGGCGTCAACAAGGCAACAAAAACTACAGGCAGACTTTGACAATTTAGCCAACATAAATATTGTGAAAGGTCTAAACATAGGGTAACCTAGAGACGAGACGTAGTTGTCAAAAATATAAGCCTGTAGTCAAAAACCTAACTCTTGCAACAACAAAATACATGCTAGTCAATGTATTTTGTTGTTGTATCGAACATATGATTTGTTGTATTTTTGTTTCACAAATCGGAGTTTCTCATCTCGTCTAAACCATAATATAACTATTACAAGGTAGAATCAGTAGAAAAGTAAGTTCTCAATTTTTCATGCCTTGAATTGTCAGACAAAATAAAAGATAAAAATAAAATATCAAAAATTAAAAAAAGTAAAAAAAGAAATCAATTTAACATTAAACCATATAACAAGAATATGCGTGTGAAATGTGATGTGTGTAAATGTTCATTTGAACAAAAGGATATAAGATTTTTAAAATGTCCTGAACAAAAAATTTAAGAATGGAGTACTGCTTGCGGCGTTGAGTTTTAAATTTTCTTTATTTTTATTCATATATTTGTTTCTAATTTTCTCATATTTGACATAACAAGGCATACAATTTTAAACTCTCCCTACTGATTCTACCTGGTTATTGTTTTATCATGGTCTAAACTAAACAAATAATAAAAATATTTCTCAATTTTTATTTGTTATTTTTCGTATTTTTGGATTTCTGTTTTTTATTTTTCTATTATTTGACGTAACAAGGCATAGCCTTTTAAACTCTCTCCCTAGTGATTCTACCTTCTAATGGTTGTATCATGTAGCAAATAAAAACTATCAGTAGTTTAAAAATTGTAACAACTATTTATTTATATAAATTGCTTTTGTTTGCTATTAAAGTAATACGGTTTATTTAAACCGTTTTTTAAAGGTAAAAATGTAACAATATGAACAAAAAATAAATGATCAAATGAAACACAATTTTCTAGAGCACTTGGAATAGAGTACAGTAAAGAGAAACAAAAATGTAATCATTTTCAAATGCACATTAGTTATATTGAGATTGTTTTTGAATTCCATTTTAGTATTCGAATATAAACACTCACACATTGCTAGAACGTTGTATACCGGGAATCGGTATTAACAAATATTTTGTAGGTATTTATCTGAATTATAAATGACACACAAACAAAAAATGTAAGGTGGTTGGTTTGGCTTAAATATTAAGTAAACAAAAGAAATTAAATAAATATGTATATGTGCACCCAATAAGAACATCTAATAAGAACAAATCTTACTTTTTTCGGTAAAGTGTATGTAATTAAGATTATGATAATAGAATATGGCATATAAAAAAGAAACAAACAAGGAAGTACATAATAAAAAAAAAACTATAAACAAAACTTCACATGATTCATTTATCCGACATAAATGAATGAATAACCACTTTTCTCTTTGCATAAACATAGGGAAGGAAACAATGACAATTGATTAGATTGCAATTGGCAGTTTACTGACAGTAAATTAACCATTAAACAATGTTATCATCATCATCACCTTAATAATCATTATACTTGATACTGTAGGATCCCAGCAGTAAACAAGTAGTCAATGTATCCCTTATAGACAGTAATTGTTACTTATGTCTTTTCGCTTGGCTGACTCCAAGTGACACGTATGTGCTCTTTCTAGAGCAGAGAGAAGTCAGTTGGTTACTTTATTCATCCTATGTAATCTAGCGTGTAGACAATTGTCACCTTAAGTGTCTAAGTAATCTATAGTCACTTTAAACATTTATTTTGTACTGCACTTTTTTGTGAGTAAATTGTATAAACTGCTTTTATACAAATTGTGTTGATATAATTCTCATACAGTTTATTTTCGTTTTGCTTTAGTATACTGACATCGCATGTAACCTAGCGTGAAGTCTATTGTCACTTCAGTGTCTCTAAACAACCTAGAGTGTAGTTACTTTAATCGTTTATTTTGTACGGCACTTTAGAAAGTAGTTATGTTTTTACATTCTCCAGTAAATTTGAAATTTTTTGAGTTAGGGGTTGTCACCCTAAGTGATTGGTAAAATCACTATTTCGGGAGAGTCACCAAGAACTGCTGGGATATGTGTTTGTATATTTATCTACGTGTGTATGTAATTCCCTTTCTATGCTTGAAAATATGTATGTATGTACATTAACAGCAATACTTACACATGTTCATGTGTATATAATTACAGTTATCATAATTAATGTTGTTTTAATTCCATTTGGCGATGGTGATGCATGCGTGTACAAATCTTTGCAAAAGATAACACTATTGTTGATGCAAGCAGCCCATGGGTAATGGGAAGGGTAAAATGATGGATATAAACAAAAGAACTTACCCGATCTGATATTAAATCACAGTCCTCCTGTATTAAACGCGATAAAAATGAATTTGGATCACGGGAAAGTGTTGTTTTTGTTGTGAGGAAGTATTGACCACCTACATTTAATTTAACCCACTGGTCTGAGCCCTGCTTTTTAAAAATATTAGGGCTTTTACGAGTATTTATATTAACTGTGGTCATATTGAGGCAAATAACTCAATTTGTTTTTTTTTTTTCAAATATTATTAATTTATAGCTGTTGTATTTATAACTTTTATTCAATGTTCTTTACTTCACTGTATTTTGTTTTTTTTTTTTTAGGCAATCAAAAAATATTGGATTCGACCAACACACAATATACTGTCATACACCAACAACAATAATACGGGTATATTTATCTTAAGGTTTTGCAACTTTCTGCGTATTTTTTATGGAAAATTTAATACGATTTAGTAGTAATTGAAGTGTGCACCTTTTTTGGACATTTTTTTTATTTTCAATTAACTCTTGAAATAATTTAGTTTGTTGTAATAAAATTAAAATGCAGAAAAATGCCTCTTTCCTATGTAATTCTTTTTGTCAATTTTCTTCCGTCTTCTATAGTGTTGCCATACACGCAGATTTATCTTAATTTTGCAGGCTTCTGATACGCTGAAAGGATTTTAAAGCTTAAATTGTAATAATTTTTTTTTACTATTAATAAACACTTTCTGTTCCAAGTACAGCTTAAATTTGAATAGTTTTTAATGTTAATAACACCTTTTCTCTATAGGCGGCCTTTGTAGTATTAAGTATTTTTGATAACAAATATATTGAAAGTACAATTACGTATGCACAAGGTGAAACTCTGGAGGGCCGTAACTCATAAACTAAGGGAAAGCGGACAAATATGTTTACATTCCTTTCCTCCATATCTATACTTGAAAGATATTAACATAACAATTAACCCCCATATGCATAAACAAATTTTAAATTTATAAAAGGTTTATAAAACAAAATTTCCATACAAAATTTGTTTTATAAACCTTTGATAAATTTAAAATTTTTTTATGCATATGGGGGTAAATATTTTTAAACAATTATTAACGGATTGTTTTGATATATATTGATTTTTTTCATATTGAATTTTATTATATGTACATAAATTAATATGTTTTTTTCTATAGTTAAAATTTGTTTATATTTACAAAGATTGAGGTTTAACTTAAAATAAGTATTGCAGCAAATAAAGGTCTGTTTTTAATAAAATACATGCAAATTTATATATTTTAATACAAATTAGGGGAAAATAACAATTCAATATTTATTTATTTATGTTTAAGTAATATAATAAGCCAATAAAAATATATTACAAAAGAAAAATTTTATTATTATTTTTTGCTGGAATTTCGAAAATTGCTAAACAATAGATATTTTAAAAGACATTTTAGGACTATGCTAAATAACATAAGGCAGCACTGGTCAGCTGCTTCAACTTTGTTGAAAGCGCAATGATGTGTTTGTTAGTAGTACGGAGCTTTTTTCACAGTTGCTAACAACTGTACTGAATTAATGAATAAACTTTATAATCGGAATAATTCTTTATTTTGAATTCAAAATAACTAATAGGCGAAAAGTTAATTTTATACTCATCAAGTTGACAATTATTTTAAATTTCGTAGCATAAAACAAATTTAAAATAAGCTTTTTGTTTCAAAATTTTTTTTTGTACTTTTTTAATAATTTATTTTTATTTTTAACCATTGGGTAACATAGACACGAGATGTAATTGTCAAAAACCTAAAGGTAGGGTCACACATGGCAAATATTGGACCAAAAATACGTAACCATTAAATAAAATATATTTTATTGCAATTCTTTTATTTCATAAACTCTTTTTACTTAGGACAATTCAAAACAAATAATTAGTTTTATTTTATTTGACGCTATTTGATCTTACAATTCACTTGTAAGAGCAAACAAAGTCAAACAAATTTGTGCTCAAAAAATTGGTTACAGTCTTTTGTGTTAATATTTGCCATGTGTTCCTTAAGTTTCTTGCAACAACAAAATCATACATATATTTTGTTCTTGTATCAGACATATGAATTGTTGTATTTGTTTGAAATAACAGAGTTTCTCGTCTCCATGTTATTAACATTCATTGAAAAATATTTTCAATTATTTAAATTTGTGTTGGAAAAAGTTTTGAAAAATTTTTTTAAATATTTTTTATGGTACGGAAAAAAGTTCTATTTTTAAATAAAGTCGATTTTAACAAAAATTAACTTTAAAAGTTCTTTTGTGGTTATCCTTGATGCTTTTAAGAATTGTATTCATAAATTCTTATAACTTGTGGAATTATGTATACATAATTCAAATAAAAAACCTCAATTAAATACATATAACTGTAAGATAACACAATAATATTGTGTAAATAATTTTTGGTCATTTCAATAGGATTTGTTTAAATATGTATAATTAACAAATATTTATTTAGTTGGTACATGAATTAGGATCTTGACAACAAATTTTGTTTTCTCTTAACCTTTTCAGACATTTTGTCCAATTTTTTCCTTTTGAAGTCTGTAGCGTTGACGCGAATAGACAGATTTTTACAGTTAATGGCGTTATCGAAGAGTGTTTAATTTTTCATTACTTTTTGTTAAATTATTTTAATAAGTTCGTTAGCATTGTTTTTTTAAAATCATAATTATTATTTTAAACTCTAAAAAAACGTGTAAATATTAATTCAGTATTTGTTAGGTGTTTGTATATATTTTTTAATTAATTACATAATTTTTTAAAATTTATTTATGAGAAACATCCCAACAGGTATGACGATTTACCTTCAATTTGACTTCATATTCTTAATTAACAGCCTCAAATTAGCTTACACTGAAATTTTCAGTTCTCTATCTAAACTATTTCTCCTTAATGTCTGAAAGGGTTAAAAGCGCATCTATGTATATTTATGTCCTTTCTAATTCAATTCGAAAATTTTCAAATTCAAACAAAAGTTTTCTTTTTAATTAAATTAGGTAGTGTTCTATGAATTCAAGACAGTAAATTTACTAATTAAGGAAACGGAGCTGTATGTTTTGACATTTGATATAATAGTAATGAAATTTCTTACAGAAAGTACTAAATTTGAGAATATTAAATAATATCTTTCTCAGGCTATTCATAAAAATTATATCAATATTATATTGTTTTTTTTTGTGTTTGGTAGTTGTTATAGTGTAGATAAAAAAAGTAAATCAAAACCAGAAATTTAAACAGATTTCAGTGTTTTTATTCCACAAAGGAAAGCCAAACAGTTTTAAATAAATAAATCAAAGTTTTATAAAATATATGCAGCTTCCAAAGAGAATATTTTTGTTCATCTATTTAATGCAACCAAACCCAAAAGCGATATGTTACAACCCCTAGCAAAACAAAAACAATAAACGCTTTGAAAGCTAAAACAAGTCAAGAGCGTCGCAAATCAGTCAATGGAACGTACATAACGCCCATTAAACGTGTATTTTTCACATTGCCTTCTTCATCTTTGTCATACTGTAAATAAAAAATGATTTCTAATTTTGATCTATGTATATGAATATTAAATATGAAGACCAAACTTACCTGCATCATATATTGTTCACCTCCCTCTGGACCTACTGGTACAATTAATCTTCCACCTTTAGCCAACTGCTCTATTAAAGCAGTTGGAGTTTCTGGAGCGGCGGCACCAACATGTATAGCATTATATGGAGCATGTTCTGGAAGTCCCTTACGACCATCACCCTCTAATTTTAAGCAATGGACACATAAATGTGTGTACATTCATGGATTAACAGCAAATTTATACCTACCTACAATTATGAGTTTTCCTGATTGCAACATTTGAGGGTCATCATTGTTAAGATTTTCCTTGCTGAGGCAAACCAATTCAGGTTGATGTTCAATACCCACTACTCTAGTGTTCGAATTATCGCCTTGAGCTTGTAGGTAACGATAAAAACAAGCTGTTAAATATCCGGAACCTGAGCCAACATCTAAAACATGGGCACCTGGTTTCATATGATCTCTTAAATATTCCAAAGCAAAAGCATGCTGATATAGAAATACATATTTAAATAAATGAGTTGAATGAAATGTTATTACGAATTAGTATTTTACTGAAAACAAAAAAAATATACAAATACCATATGTGGTGCGCTTATGGTAACACCATGTCCAATACTTTGAGGGGCATCCATATAAGGATTGCGAGGTGAATAGAATTTTCTGTCTGTGGCTATCATGGCCTCTGCTACTGCATCAGACGCAATTACCCGATAGTCTTTGTATTAAATAGACGCAAAACATGAATAATACATACATACATATTATAAATTTTGCTGAAAAATTACCTTTTAATTGTCTTATCAGGTCTGTATTGTTAGTTCCTACCGAACGCCAGGCCATTGTAGCTGTAAATAAAACAATAGTTAGCAAAAAACTTCGCAATAACTGCAGTTTGTCCGTTTTAATAAATCTTTTTAAGGACAACAAAAAAATGTATGCTCAACAAAATTTTTTTGACAAATGCGAAAAGTTGTTATTTCGAGAATCTCTGACAGCTGTTCTTTGTTTATATCTATTATATTTTTTTGGTTTTACAGTGTTGAACAAAAACATGAGTGGCCGAGCCGTATCTTATATATCCTACACCTAAGTTTACTTTCATATAATTTATTTTAAATAAATTTTTCTGAGAAAATTTGTTCTTTGGAAAATTTTTATAGAAACAAAGTTATAGATTTCATAGAGTGAACTTTGTGTTCTAAACAAACATTAACTATCAGCACTTTGTATAAAATTGATTATGCCTTTAATGAACATACATATTACGAAGCATTTGCAAAATGTTTTTGCGTACACTTTATAGCAAAAATATAATAAACAGACAAATTGATGTACTAAATGCAGAGCCATAAAAATATTAATTCATTGCTGAAATCTACAAATTATAGTTTGTACTAAAAAATAAATGGAAATTTTGGATGTTTTTTTTCAACATTTTTATTTAATACACCTTGATCAGCGCTGCCAACTTTGACGATTTATCGTCATTTTGACGATTTTTTAAGTCAAATTTATTAAAATGACGATTGACGATTTTTAATTTTTCCCGCGAACAAAAATGACGATTTTTTAAATTGAACATAACGTTGCATTTGCTACCATGGATCATTTGTCAAAGCTGGTAAAAAACTCTTTTACAGATTCCGATTATGCAAAAAACATATCGATTGGAAGAACAAAAGCTACAGCCATTATAAAAAATGCTGTCGGTAAAACTCAGCTCCAAACAATATGTGAAATCATGAATACCAATGCTTTTTCGTTATGTATAGATGAATCTACTGATATCAGTAACAAAAAACTGATGTGTTTGATATCTAGAGTTTGTCTAGATTTTAAAATATATGATTTCTTCTTTGGTTTGATTGAAGTCGATAAATGTGATGCAGCCTCTTTATTTACAGCAATAAAAACATATTTTTTGGATAACAAGATTGACTATCAAAAACACATGATAGGCTTTGCCGCAGATGGGGCTCCCAATATGACAGGAAAACACAATTCCGTGGCAAGCCATTTTAAAAAAGAAATACCAAATTTATTTATTTTAAAATGCGTGTGCCATTCATTAGCACTGTGCTCATCATATGCCTGTTTGAAGCTGCCATCATCAGTTGAAACTTTGACTCGTAATATATATAATTACATTTCAAACAGCCCTAAAAGAAATAATAAATTTCAAGAAATTCAATCTTTATTGGAATTCAAACCGAAAAATCTTCTTCATCCTTCACAGACCAGGTGGCTTTCACTGGAATCAGTTGTTAACCGTTTACTTGAACTTTTCAAGCCACTAAAAATTTATTTTGAATTCGCGGTCAATATTGATCTTATAGACACAGCCGAAGACATACTAAATAATTTGAACGGTATTCACCAGTTATATTTTTATTTTTTAAATTATATTCTTCGTCTTATAAACAATGTCAACAAACTTTTTCAAAGTGAAAGTGTACAAATCCAAAATATATACAGTGAGTTGTCCAGATTGTTAAAAACCGTCTTATCAAATTTTGTGAAAGAAGAGTATTTGGTTAATTTTGAAATCCAAAGTTTTAATAACTAAGACATATTTTTAAATAAAGATGAAGTGTATCTTGGCATTTACGTGAAGGAGAATCAATCTAGTTTTAATATTGAATATAGTCAATATAATATATTTGTTGAATTCTGCGTCCAATTATATATTGAATTGGTTTCACAAATTTTAAAACGTTTTGATTTTGGCGATAAACTTTTAGAAGGATTAAACTCCATTGAACCAATGGAAAAGAATATCAAGAACTTGATAATGAAGTTCGAGAATTACGTAATATAAAATTCACCGAACTCGAAACATTGGTGTTTTGGAAAAATGTTTCTAATTTAAAGAGAGCCAATAATGCAAAGGCCTTCCCAATTTTAACACAATTTGTTTCGAGTTTAATGGCACTACCTCATTCGTCGGCCAACGTTGAAAGAATTTTTAATATTGTAAATTTAAATAAAACAAAAACCAGAAATGCTTTGGATTCTTCAACATTACAAGGAGTATTGTTTTCAAAAGATTATCTTAAGTTAAATAATTCTCAGTGTTTTAATATAGCAATTAAAAATTACTTATTAAAAAAATGTCACACAGAAATGTAGCAGAATTAAATACCAAAATTAATTATTTTTTTATTAAATAATAACTTTATTTACATGTAAATAAAATAAAAATATTTAAAAAGTTAATAAAAAAATGTTTTTGGTATTTTTAACGTATTTTTGTCTTGACGATTTCTTGACGATTTTTTTCTTTTTAACTTGACGATTTTGACGATATTTTTTTTTTTAATTGACGATTTCTCCAAAAAAAAGTTGGCAGCACTGACCTTGATTAATATTTTTCAAAATTTGTTCACGACATTTTATTTTTATAAAAATTTATAAGTATTTAGGGCCTGGCTCACTAAATGCGAACGAACATTTTCTTTCTTATTTTATATTGAAAACAACAAATAAATTTGAATTTTTGTTATTGTTTTCAATATAAAATAAGAAAGAAAATGTTCGTTCGCATTTTGTGAGCCAGGCCCTTAACAAGAAATCGCCTTGCCTATTAATTATATAGATACATATATCTATATATATTATATACATCTCGTTATATTTTATTAATAAATTATTTTATATGCCCATTAATGACGCTCCAAATCAGTCAAAGGAACATACATTACGCCTACCAAACGTGTTTCACTCACATTTCCATCTTTGTCTTTATCATACTATTACAAAAATGATAATTTAATAAATAAATAAATTAAAAATATATATGTATGTTTAACTAAATGCAGAAAAATATCACCTGCATCATATATTGTTGTCCAAGCTCTGGACCTACTGGTACAATTAGACGTCCACCTTTAGCCAATTGTTTTATTAAATCTGTAGGCTTACCAGGAGCTGCGGCACCCACATGTATAGCGTTATATGGAGAATATTCCGGCCAGCCTTTTCTTCCATCACCCTCTTTCAAAGAATATATGTATGTATACTATATATATATAAAATATATTGTTGAGAATGACAAACTTACCCACAACAATAAGTTTTTCCGACTTTAGCATTTGGGGATCATCATTGTTCAAATTTGCCTTGCTAAGGCTAACCAGTTCTGGCCGATGTTCTATACCCACCACTTTTGTATTAGTATTTTCTCCTTGGGCCTCAATGTAGCGATAAAAACAAGCTGTCAAATAGCCCGAACCCGAACCAACATCTAAAACATGACATCCTGGTTTCAAGTGATCCCTTAAATATTCCAAAGCAAAAGCGTGCTGCCATTATTATTCAAAAAAAGTATTTATTTTAAATTTTATTTTTAAAAATTTAAGTTCATATTCACCATATGTGGTGCACTAATAGTTACACCATAGCCAATACCTTGTGGTGCATCCATATATGGATTACTAGGTGAATAAAATTTACGATCGGTAGCCGTCATTGCCGCAGCTACGCTATCAGTTGCAACAATTCCATATTCTTTATATACAAGATATTTACATACAAATTTATAAGTATGGACTTACATTTTATATAACCATGGAGATTGTAATTATGTATATTTACCTTTCAATTTTTCTATTAGATCGGCGTTGTTTACACCAACAGAACGCCAAGTCATTTTAAGAAATCTTCTTAATAATTTAAGACTGTGCGATGAATGTTTATTAGTGAACAGAAATTTATTGCAAAAATTCATAATTCGCAAATTATATCGCAGCTGTTTTTGTTTACAAACAATTCTATAAAAACATAGCTGACGTTTTCATCCATGGTTGATTAAAAGCAGTAGTAAAAGGTATTAATTGTTAATTGCTCAGCCACAAAGCTTGCAAAATAAATTGTCAACTTATTTTTGTGGCTCACCGTCATTTTTACATAAATTGAGTTAGGAGTGGATTATATATATTTTAACTGTCGTCATTCCGACTCCGAAACCGCTGTAAAAATTAAAACAATTATATGCACTACAAAAGCTCCATAACTTTTGGTTAATTGGGCATAAAGGTATGCAAATTTAAAGTATTTTGGATTTATTATGAATAACAAAAAAGTTGTACAGGACAGTTGTAAAACGTGTAATTTTTCTCAAAATATTTTTATTTTGAATTCATTGATGCTTGATGTTTACTCATTGAAAAACGAGCTCATTTCGTCAATCACGACACCGGATGCGATCATACAAATATAACTCATTTTGCGATTGCTCCACTTGGTCAATCGGCCGACACCATCACTTGATTGCGCCTGCAAGCTGGTGTCTTATATTGGTGTAACGTTACGTGGATACTAGGGTTAATGTATGTATTTGTTATGTAATACATTTGTAACTACATTTTCGAAACGCTTAAAATGTAACGGTAACTCTAATTAAAATTTTTTGGGTATCTTAGCGGTAATAGTATTTTGACTTGTTTCAGCAAAGGTAATTAAATGTTGACGTTAATTTCGACCTGACTTAAAATATTAATAAATTTGAAATGTAATTGTTCTACAACAAATATAAATGAACAAAAGCTAATAAATTAACAAAGAATAAAGTCTTTTAGAGCTCTGCAATGACAATTATTTTTCAAATTTTGTTTTGGTTTGGAATTTTACATTTCATCACTTGAATAAAAAAGTAAATTAAACAAAAAAAAAATATATATATTAACAATCATGGATTCTAAAGTTACCGTTCTTACACCAAATGGCAGAAGACAAAACGTTAAAGTTACTCCCAATACCACAATAATGCAAATATTGGAGGAGGCCTGTAAAAAACATGGTTTCTCAAGCGATGAATACAGTCTGAAACATCACAACAAGGAGGTGTCCTTATCGCAAATGTTTCGCTTTAGTGGCTTACCCAATAATTGTTTGTTGGAAATGTCACAAACGGATAAAAAACGTGTTCCTATGCCAGTAGATATATGTGTGCAAACTGAAGATGGTACACGTAAACAAGCACAGTTTGTACCGGGTGATAATTTATGGCATGTTCTTAAACAGCTGCAGGGAGAAGAATTGCAGAAATTCGAAAGTCCAGTAATACTTTATATGCGTCAAGAAATTTTGGGTGAAGAACTGTTGTCTAAAACAACTTTAAAATCGTTGGGTATAATGGAAGGTAGAGCCCTATTGCGTTTGGTGGACAAACAGCCAGAGGAATTAAAAACGTATGTACAATATTTAGAAAAACAAAACAGTTTAACTTAACTAAAATAGGTAGTTTTATTAATTTTAATACAATTCAATAATTATGTATAAAAAAAGGCAAGCTATGGTTTATAAACCACCAGCACCTAAAGTTATTTCAGCAAACGACATGGAAGACGACAAGCCCAGAACTTCAAAAAGTATAGTGCCAGGAGGTAGTGGTTTTGCAATAACCAAAGACTTGGTACAATCTCTTAAAAAGTCGTCAGCAAATGATACAAAAGAGTCCAATTCAACTGAAAACAATGAGGCAGCAAGCAATGTTGAAACTCCAGAACCGGAAAAACCAAAATATGATTGGGGCTCGGCACCAGGTCGTTCAATGCGTACATCGGAATTAGAAATGGAAGTTGATGAAATAGAAAATCTAGAACCAGAAATCGAACCCGAATACCATATTGTAACTAAATTGATTGATCTTAAATTTAATTATTGATTAACATTTTCCTATCTTCATTACAGCTTGGTGAACGTAATGCAATCATTTATTCCTTAGACTCGGCTCAAAGCCAAATAGAAGATTTGCCAGATTCATTTTATGACTTAACGGTTAACGATTTAAAATTAGTATTGCGCGATCTTAAGAAAATAGCTGCAGGCAACGAAGATGCACCACTACTCACTGAAAAACTCCGGGAATTAGAAGATAATAATACAATGCTAAGAAAAATTGCTCAATATAAAAATTGTGTTATACGCATTCAATTTCCTGATCGCCATGTCTTACAAGGAATGTTCAAACCAATCGATAAAATCTCAGATGTTAAAGAGTTTACTAAAATTTACTTGGAGGAACCTGAAAAACAGTTTTATCTCTGTAAGTTTAATAAAAATTAGTTAAATTTGATAAAGATTTCTTAAGAAAGTTGCACGTTCCATTTGCAGTTACCATACCGCCTAAAACTAAATTAGATTTGGATAAAACTTTACTAGAACTTGATTTTGTACCAAATGCATTAGTACATTACTCTCTAGAGGATGAAACAGATAATACAGACAAGTTTATAAATCCAGAGTTTCTTAAGAAATTAACACCTGCGGAAGGAGCTTTTTATGTAGCAAGTAAACTAAGGTTAGTTATATATATATTTAATTTAAAAGTTTGACACTTATTTGACTACTTTTAATTTTATTTAGAAAGCATCAACACAACCAACATTCAAATAATCAAGTCGCATCTGAAGTTCCAAATCCATCCACTGGTGCTATACCAAAGCGCCCTCGGAATGATGAGTTAAATAATAAATAATATACACACTTCATTCTTTTTAAAAGCATTTAATGTAGACCTTAAAAGAGAAGTACCACAAAAGTAATATGAATAAAAATTTTACTAATTTATTACTATTTTTGAAAAAGAAAAGTCAGACAAAATTAATTGCAGGACTCTTATTTTTTTTAAATTTTATTCGAGTTTTTAATGTTTGACTTTTTTTATTTCTGTTCCTAATATTATGTTTGAAATTTATTAATGCAACTATTAGATAGCTCTGCTCTTTTACTTTTCCAGTGGATACTTGCAACGAGAGAGTAAAATACTCTCAAAGTAAAAACTTGTTAAACAAATGCATATACATACATACTTTCAATATATTTTGAATATAAAAAAAACAAGAGTCCTATATTCGGCTGTGCCGAATCTTCACCAAAGTATGTATACTTTAAATAAATTTTCACCCTTATTCTATTTGGCGTCGTCGACATCGTCGTTAATATTGAGTCAAAAAATGGTATATGTTTCGCCGATATCGAGAACAATTGGTAACTTTGGACAGCGTTTTGTACCTTATACCCGATAACTCGATATCGACGAAACATATACATACCATTTTTTGACTCAATATTGACGACGATGTTGACGACGCCAAATAGAATAAAGGTGATTGAATAATTTGATGAAAATAATAGTTTGCCGAAAAAAAATGAGTAAAATTATGATGCAAAATATGTAAAAAATATCTATAACGATTTAAAATATATGTATATATATGTACTTTGTGGGGTCGCAGATGATCATGTTTTTCTGCATTCTTGGTCTTTGTTATGTCATTTATCAAAATATTTTCATGACTTTGGTGAAGGATACATGATACATCACTCACAAAACAGCTGATAGAACAAAAACTAAGCGTCAGAATTCATTTCGACGTTCGAGAGAAATGTTAACAAATCTGTAACTAAAGTCACCGTTAAATTAAAAAAAAAATATATATTATTACTTTTGAGATAATTGATGTTTTGTAATGCATGCCATGAGGCACTTGCGGGTTAGAGGGATATATTTGATAGAATTACGGACATAAGTCTTGAAAACTTTTTATCGACCAAAGGATAGTTGATTTGTGATGATGTTTACAACATTGACACTCCTTTTATATTCATCTCACTTGTCAAGCTGCTTGTACAAAATGGTTATACATACTTATACACTGTTTAGCAGTACTAATATACTTTCATCTGTTTTACGTTTTTTTTTTTTAATATATTATTAATCTTTTAAATAAAAAATCAGTTCTTTGTGTTTGGAATAACATGATGTTTTCTTAATTTTAATTGGAAATCATGCAAAAAGTTTTTTTGTATAAAATAATTCACAAAAAAAAAATACGCTTAATAAAGTCTAATAAATTGTTGTACATTATTGTTAAAAAAATATACATAACTTTCTAAATAACACGTGTACAAATCAAAATCATGATAGTAAATTATAATACATACATATGGTGGACATATGCATGTAAAAAGTATATGGATAATTACTTAAAAATTGTTGCCAATATTACGTACATACATATGTAAATAAATATATTGCTCTTTTGAAGTATTATTTATACAATTTCGCTTTGCAAAAAAACAAAAAAAAATATACAAATTGATAAACAATCCTTATCGTTTAATTGTTATATCTTTAAAAAGATATATATTTAAACTTTTCTCTTAAAATGATATCAAAAACATGTACAATTAATTGGCATAGGGTAGTTAAAATGATCCACACCGACATCTTGATAACGTCAGTAGTCCTTATCAATCATAACAACACTTTGCTCTTGAGCTATAGCGGCTAATTCTTTTAACCATTCATCTAATAATACAGCACACAATGCCAGATCTCTGGTGCGTTCAGTGCCACCGCTTGTAATCGCTCCCATTGTCGATGACATCGAATCTAACGAAGCTGGTTCGGAGCCATTTCCGCTACCGATTACATAAGCATTTCCTAATGTAGTTGAAGCTGTTAAAGTCGACGTTGAACTAGTTCTATCACCCAGAGATGGTAACGTGGCCGATGATAGGCTATGTTGTGGAAAATTGTGATAAGAAGTAGCTGCACTTGTTGAGTTGTTCGATTGTGAAGTAGTCGTACTGCTTACACTGTCACTACGTTCGTTTGTGCGTTCATTTGTTGCCGAAGCAGAGGAAGATGACGCTGAGGATTTTGATCCTGAAGGCGGTAGATTCGTTAAACTAGTCTCTCTTGTTATGACATTATTTACTGTATTTGTTGGTTGATTTTGATTGTATAAAGAAGACGACGCCTGCGCTGCATTAGATCCACCAGCAAATGGTGATGTAGAACCTATAATACAATTGCTTAATTAAATATATTTAAATTTAGAAGGAAATATGTTTTCTATATACATATGTATATCGTATAGACAGTAAGCATTAAAAATAACACAAATAAGCTGTTAAATAATTTAGTATATATTAGTAAATTAATCCTTGACATGCTGTAATTTTAGTTAAATCTTTTAAAGTAGATTAAAAGTTATTAATAATAAAAATATGTATGTTTGTATTTCTACAGATTTACTAGCTTTCTGCATGAACTAAAGCAAGCCAAAGTTATGTATTCGCTGTATTTTTTTTTTGCAAATATTTGTATTTTATTTATTTATTAATTAGTAATACAAATAGCCAACAAGGCCAAAAATGTATACATCTAAGGAGCGCGATCGAAAAATTCTTAACTTCAATTTCCGTGCTCTGTTTTTGGTCTCTAAATTTTTAGCAGCGTTCCTGTCAGGAACTTTTTGAGCCTTGTATGTTTTTAAACCTGCATTAGCTTTAACTTTTCGTACCAAATAGTCCGAGTACTGAGCTACCCGGGCTGCTTTCCTACCGAAAGTGTTGGGAGCTCTTTTGAAAATGCTTTCTATTTTTTTGGCTTTAGAAACATCATCTGGACCATTCCTTCTACCTGAACAAGGTTTTCTATCAACGGACAAATTCTACCGGTACTGTTTAATAACATTGGAAACAGTTTGACGGCAGACCTTTGAATGCTTGGCCAACTTTTTGTAGGACCAAGTTGGGTTTTGTTGAAAATATTTAATAATTTAATACGCACTTTTTTCTGGTCACTCATTTTAATCAGATTAACAACGAATGAATATAATTGACATTAAACATAATAACTGACATGTTTTACAAAGGTAACTTGATAAAAAAAATCAAATAAAGTTAAAAGTTTTAATGAAAAACGTGTGATAAGAATTTTACGATCTCTCTCCTTATTATCATAATAAATAGCTTTTTTACAGGGTTTTGTAATTCAACCTATTTTTCTAATTTATTTTCATAAGTTTTTGATAATCCAAAAAATATATATAAAAATAAGTAATCCGGCTGTGCCGAATCTTATATACCCTTTACCAAATTTTACTTTAAAATACATAATATAAAAAATTTTTTTTAAAATTTTTTTTTTAGAAATTGTTTTTTTTAAGTTTTTTCCAATTTTTTTAAATTTTTTTTTTTTTTTAATAATTTTTTTTTTATTTATTATTGAAGAAAATTTATGACAAAAAAATGTTTTTTGTGAAAAAAAAAATTCGAGTTAAAAAATATTTTTCCCGATTTTGAAATTTTAAAAAAATTTTTTTTTAATTCAATAATTTTTT
Organism: Calliphora vomitoria; assembly: GCA_942486065.2. Lineage (NCBI taxonomy): Eukaryota > Metazoa > Arthropoda > Insecta > Diptera > Calliphoridae > Calliphora > Calliphora vomitoria. The sequence goes on from OW818032.2 coordinate 8,253,507, forward strand.
TTTTATTTATTATTGAAGAAAATTTATGACAAAAAAATTTTTTTTGTGAAAAAAAAATCGGGTTAAAAATTTTTTCCCGATTTTGACCCATTGTAGGTCCCACTTACTACAGCGTTATATACATCGTTGCAATGGACTTTGAAATATCTATCATTAGATATCCATATTGTCTATATTTATGACTTAGTCATAGAGATATATGTAGATAAAAAATAGGCCAAAAATAGAGGTTGTCTTGGATTTTTGCTCATATCTCCGTTATTTATCGACGGATTTAGCTGATTTTAAATAGGAAGCTTCTCGAAAGCATGTCTGACATAATTATTAAAGAATTATATTGTGGAAATTACAAACGGAATGACAAACTTATATATACCCTTCTCACGAAGATAAATGTATTTTCTCCAATGACAACACATACAATATGTTATATCATTTGAAAGCTCTATTCGCATATAAAGGCTAAACGTCATGTCCATCCTGGCCCTTAATATTGGGAGATTCCACAACTTATATGATTTTTCAGGGAAATTTCCAAAATTTCTGTGTGTTGATCTAGTGTATACTCTTTAGATTCATTTGGACATTTGCATTTTAAATTCTTTTAATTTCGATTTTACTTTCTGGAAAAATTAAAAAAAAAGTCCTTTTTCCATACAAAAAACGATTTTAAAAAATACACAAAATCATCGTTGTATATAGCCGTGCTCTTTAATAACCGCATAGTGTGTACAAAATCCACTTCTTTAAAGTTTGCGTTCTTTTTTATTAAAAACAACGGCGGCCAGTTTAAATATATATATAGATTAATATATGTATATATACATATATAGCTATTTGTAAACAATGGCACCCTCGTCAGGAGCAAATCATTTCCAAATCCTAGAAACGGAAAAAATCTAATTCTTACTACAACATAACAATTATGATTTTAAAAACTAGAACAAAAAAAAAAAAAAAAAAAAAAAAACAACTCTATTATTAATAAACAACAATGTCCAAAATATATTGTTATTAAAAGTAAAATATGTCCCTGCAAAACTTTAATATTTGTCTATTGTCAAAAGCAATAGAAAACATATCAAGTGAACCTATGCACAAAATCGTATTTACAAGTAACGGCAACATTTTCGATTAACCGAGTAAATTTTATTTTAATTTAAAACAAGTTAGAGAGCTATATTCGGCTGTGCCGAATCTTATATACCCTTCACCAAATTATACTTTAAAATAAAATTAAAAAAAAAAAATTATTCTTTTAAAAAATTTTTTTCACTTTTTTTTCGAAATTGTTTTTTAATGTTTTTCCAAATTTTTCTTTAATTTTTTTAATTTATTAGTGAAAAAATGTATAACAAAAACATTTTTTTGGTGAAAAAAAAAAACAGATTAAAAAATATTTTTCCTGATTTTGACCCATTGTAGGTCTAAATTACTATTGCCTTATATACATTGTTGCAATTGACTTTGAAATATTTATCATTAGATATCCATATTGTCTATTTTAATGACTCGTAATCCAGATATAGATACAAAATATGCAAAAAATCGAGGTTGTTCCGGTTGCCATTTCTGGGCCGATTTTCTCGATTTCAAATAGCAACCGAATTGGAAGAATTCCCGATATATTGATGTATCAATTATGTTTGTAAGTTATTTGGGGGCTACGGAAAGCTGATTTCAACATTTCAACATTTGCACCACCTCTAAAAGAACTTTCTGACCAAGAAATAACCAGCCGCAAAGTAGGTCTGGGTTGATTAACAACTCGCGCGTTATTGTAATTATCTTTTAAGTGCAATCAGGCCCGTTTTCGTTTTTTTGCCTTCTACAATTTTGCGTCTCACTCTGGCACGTGTGTGATTTAAGGCTTCGTATAACGGTGCCTGTTCTACGTTGTTTGCACCAACCGCGTGTTTTTTAATTTATGTCAACCCTGGTGGAGACCATATAAAACTCAACATCGATACTGGTGGAGTACCATTTAAAACTCAAATCGTATACTGGTGGAGTACCATTGAAAACTCAACGTATCAACTGGTGGAGTACCATTAACACTTCTGATTTTTACAACAAGGTGTTCCAGCTTCCTATATGAAAATATAGGTCGAATAGGGACCAACTTGAATCGACGTGGGACAACCTGGCAATTTGAGAGTCTTTACTCCGCCAACTAACTTTAAATTACAAAAAACAAAAAAAAAAAGAAATAACCGATCAAAGATCAAGTCGTCGTCGATTGCAAAAAAATCACAAAATTTAATGAAGGCAAAACAACAAACATTGAAATTAATGAAAGAAAAATATGATTCTCATTCCTACTACGATTTTGTATTAGAGAATGCATGTGAAACAAAAAATATTTTATGTAATATTTTTTTCAAAATTTTACAGGGAACAATTTAAAATGCATTCGAATAATTAAAAAATGCAAGTGCAATTTAAAAAAGATGAATTTTTACGACTCATTTTAATGGGGATAAGTTTTTTAAAAATATGTACAAATAACCGTCTTAAAAAACAGGTTTGTCAAAAAATCGAAAAGTTAAAGAAATCGTTTGATCGATTTTCGGTTTTGGAATACACTAATTCAATGGCTTTTATTTAAATAGAATGCATTCATTGTCGAATTAATTTATAATGGAGTTAATTCATAACCGAATTCAATCAATCTTTGAATGATTATATTATATATTATAAAGCCTAATGAATGAAATCAATACGTTAGCAATACTAAGGAATTAAGACAACAAATGGTCATTGAGGTTTTTAAGAGGATATATTTAACTTGATTTTGAAAATTCAATTAAAATTTAATTTGGCCATTGTTTTATTTAAAATGACCAACAGTAACATTTTATTTTTTCGTATTTAAAAAGAATTCTTTTTGGAAGTAGGAATTGCAATCTGGGGAGATAATTATTTAGTATTTACACAAATAAAAATGGAAAGCAATAATTTATCTCAAAAATACATATTTACAATTAAGATCAAGCAATATCAATTAAATTTTTATAATACCATACAATAAGCTACAACTAACTAAATAACTAACTACATACATATTTATTTATGAAATATAATTTAATGTACTAGTAATAAACTATAAATTTAGATCAAACAAACAAATGATACCAAGTAAAGTGAAATATTTACCGGTGAAGAATGCATAAATTTGTGATAAGCCAGATGTAGCTAAGGAAATATCGTAAGAAAAAATAAAATAAAAACAAAAATCAAAATATATTAAAACATGAAAAATATGATGTTTTGTTTTCTATTTAAGAAACGTTTTCATTAGGTTATTTGTAATGGCTAATACATAGTGTGTGTGTGTATGTGTGATTTAATGTTGTAATGGAAATATGTAATATGTTTAAAAAAAATAAATAACATACATAAATGAAGCCCACATTAAGCCCAATTTTTAATTTAAAAGAAAAATAATATCACCTTAAAGTTACCCCAAACAATATTAAAAAATGAATAGATATTAAAGTGTTTTAAAAGTAAAACAAAAACAAAACAAAGTAATGTATTAAATGTAACAATATCATGAAATGTAAAAAGAAATCATTTGACTTACCATTGGACTTGCGGCTAAACATACTTGTTATAGATTTGCTAATACTCATTCTTTTCGTGTCATTACGTTTGAAGGGATCATACGAGGACGAAGGTGTCACTTGCACTGGTGAGGAGGCCGATATGGCAGCATATGTAGAATGTTGCGACGTCATAACTTTGGCTACATGTAAGGGAGAATTTTCTGATGCTTTTCGGGAATTAATCAAACGAAATTCACGATCTATAAGATATGACCGGGCCACATCAATTATTTCTAGAGAATCTTCAACCACTGGTAGTTCTGCATCGATTTGTTGCTTGAGAATACGTAAAACTTGATGAAATGAGGGAGTGTCCGAGGTAACAACAATATCGGGACGCAGCAATATAGAGTGTATTAAAGGCAAAGGGTACCAGGCCAAACGTGTTATAAGGCCCGTAAGATGTAAATTTACATAGAGAGTATTACTGGTAAATGTTTGCAATTTGCTACAAACCGCATTTAAAAAGGGACCTTATAAATGTACATAAAATAATAAATTACATAAAATAATAAATATGATTAACAATAATTTAATGCCACCTACCCAATGATACGGTCCCCTGGGCAAATAAATCTTCAGAAAAGTCCAAATCCGTTAAATGTAATTCATTGCGATTCTTCGACAATCTCCATGTTTCCTTCTTCAGTGACATTGAGTTTTGTTTGTTGCTACAACTGCTGGAATCTAGATCAATATCCCCCATACTAACGGATACATTGGTAGAGTGTGGTAACTCATCGGCTGCTGTTTCTTCGTCTGCAGGTCTCCATTTAAATGACTCATAGCCACTAGACTCGCCTATAGATTGTAAACTGTCCAGCTGCTTTTTATCATCATAGAATGTTGTGCTTGAGGATATTAAATTTGATTGTTCCAACAAAGGACTGCTAGTGAATTCATTGAAAAATTGTTTAACCATTTCCAATGTTTGATTATTTCCCTTGGCCGATTTTCGTGGCCATTTCTGATATTTATAATCGTGAGACCATGTTGAACAAGCCGCCAAACATTGCACTATACGAAAATGGGCTTCAAAAAGGTATGCATGATAATTGGCGTACAAACTATCGCCAGTATGTAAACCATAATAATTCCAATTGGCTCCTATAGTTTTGCTCAACGTTGATGTGGGTGACGGCATGGTGGGATGTGTATGATGCGCTGTGTCACCCAAATGTTTATGTTTCGTCAACTCTCTAGCTCTTTTCATTACTTCAGGCGTGAGATCCAAAAAGAATTCTGCCGCATTTGTATAAGGATCAATTTTGTTGATTTTGTGACGATAAGATATGGGCACATGTTTACCCGGCAGTAAATATTTTAACAATAATTCCAACATTAAATCCTCACAATGCAAACCCAATAGGGTATCGAATAATGCCATCGTAACCATGCATAAATTTGGATCTGTAGAACTTAAACGATCGACCAATGTATCCAGTATACGTTCACCATCGAACTTTTCCACATCCAATAGAAATTTCACAAATAATTTCATGAGTTCTGGTTCCGTCACCGAGCGCAATATTAAATCCAAGTACGACATGGCCGAAATTTGAGAATCCACATTTGTCTGGAAATGTTTGCCTTTCAATGTCTGTGAATATTTCCAAAAAAAAATTGTTTCGACTTTTTTTTACAATTGGTGTGGTTTTACAACTGAGTTTATTTTTGTTGTTGTTTATTACACGAATAGAGTAGTAGACAGGAAATTAAAGGTTGTTAAACAGCATAAAGTGAGATTTAACAAATACCAGCGGTTAAAGGACAGTGTATAAAGAGTAACAAATATTTTGACTAATTGACATAATTACAAAAAACAAATTAGCAATGCATCGATTTTGACTAAACAAAAAGCTCATTGCTTCTCTACTTATACTAAATTCATATATACCTATATTAGGGTGGTCCAGTTTGAATGGAGTAAATATAAGATGTCGATGTTCCCAACATACCATTAAATAGAAAATAATTAATTTTTTTATATTTTTTTCACCGTTGTTTTTGTTAATTAAAATGCTTTTTAAAGAAATGTTTCTCATTACTAATTGTTCACAAAATTTAGTTTTTTATTATTAATATTTCGAATTTAAATTGGAATTTTCGAAAATATTTTACAAAGCTTATATTCTGAAACTACTTTAGAAATAGTTTTAAAAAACATTTCAATTCAATTCGAAATTGGAAAAAGTTTTATAAAATATAACTAAAATTATTTCTTTATAAGAATCCTCATGCTTAAGATATTATTTCGAACTTGATTTTGAATTATCGAACATAATATTTCATTGCCATCCGGTTGATGCATAATCTACAGTTTATTTTAACAGCATCAACAATTTTTCGAACATAAGATCGAATTATCGAATTTTATTTAAAATTTTCCAACACATGAATGCCACATTTCAATTAAGTTACAAATATTAACCTAAACAAGTATACAAACAAATATTACAAGTTTAATAAAAGCTTTTAGAAAATCTCGTGTTTCCAGATAAACTAGATCAAAAATATTACATCTTTTAATAAACAAATAAGCACATAAAAGGTTTGTGCTGCTTCATGGCAGATATTCTTTTTTCTAAAATTTAAAAAAATTTAATTAAGAAAATTCGTATGCAACGAACACGAACTATATTTAACAAGCTCTCCCATAATCATTACAGCTTCGGGCAATAATAGATAATATGTTCCACAGTCCGGGTTATTACTGCGCAAAGTAATAATTAATTCCTACCCCACCTGTTTTGCAACTTCGTCCATAATCTCGTGGCTCTCAGTGTCCTTATTTCCCACAAAGAATATCTTCGTAGCATTATATCAACCTCTCCACGGCATTTTACTAAACAATAATTTAATATAAACATTTCTTATGGACCATTCTTAAGAAATATATATTTTTATATGCATTGACAACCAACATTATAAATAATTACATGTAGAAAGCAATATATCTTGCAAAAAAAAAAACCAACACCACATTAAAATCGAAGACAATTTTTTTAAACATAAATACAAAACAGGGACACAAGCATAAATAACGTACAGAACAAACAAGAAAACATCAAATAGTGTTTCTCGTGTGAGTGCGTGAGCTATTTTTGTGGTGTCCCTTAACATACCTGTAATAATGCCGGACCCAAAACGGGTACAATAAATCCTTGATACATAAAATCAAGCAATTGATTTTTTATCATTTCATGGGCCACCTGCACCACAGCATTACAAAATTCCAATGCATTCATAAACAGCGTCAATTCGGGTATTTCGGTAACATCATCCGGTGTAATACGATGCCAATCAATTGAATTGATTTCAATTGAATTGGGTAGTCGTGAATAAAGACCACCGAGGCCAGTAACCAATAAAGGGCACATGGACGAATATTGTGCTATATATGTACCGATATTGGAATTTTTTTGAGATAATGCCATACAAAGTAGCAGGGCATCTCTGGCTTGATGACCCAAACTTCCTTCACGATGAACATACGGTATGAGTAAGGAAAATATAATAAAACTGTAATATGTAAAGAGATTATTTTTAATAATTTATGTATACAAATAATATTTTATCTTAAATTTATTATACATTTTGCCACCTAAAATGCAAAATGACGTATCATAAAAAAATGGAAATTGACTTATTATTAATTACGATTCACTACATCATATTACATTATTGTACATAACAGAGTATTTGATTTTTTTTTAAATTAGATTTGATTTTTTTGTTGTTTATGTTTTATTTACGGTTATCTCAGTTTTAATGGAATTTATCATCAAACTGTGTTATAAAAATAATAAAATGTGTTCTATAATCGAAAAGAGTTATAATGAAAACATGCATATATTAACGACCGAAAATAAGCATAAAGCTACATATTACTCATTTGCGACAATGGAATCATAACATAGTTCTGAGTAAAATGATTTTAAATATTTTTAGACCTTTTCTTATTCTTTAAATAACTTTTATCCATAGAGAAATATACATAGAGCGGAAACTCTCCTGTCAAAGACCTAACCATAGAGAAAATATACATAGAGCGGAAACTAGAAAAAAACTCAAACAAAAAAATTACTCAAAAATGTTACACATACGAGTGTTGTTTTTGTTTTCACATAGTTTTTTTTACTAATACATTCTCACCACTTAGGTTTTTGACAACTAAGTTAGGTCTTTGACAGGAGAGTTTCCGATCTATGTGTATTTATCTATGGACCTAACTCAGTTGTCAAAAACCTAAGTACTGAGAATGTATTTTTTTTATTTTTATTTATTTATTTATTCATTCATGTAATATAGAGCCAAAAAGGCCATACAAAAATTCATATTACATAGAAAATATCCTGAGCAAAAAATTAGTAAAAAAAACTTATATGAAAACAAAAACAATACTCGTATGTGTCATTATTCTGAGTAAAATTTTTGTTTGAGATTTTTTCTAGTTTCCGCTCTTGTTGTTTCTCTATGCTTTTATCCAAAGCCCTTGTTTTGAAAATTATAATAGAGTTTGTTTTCAAATGAAATGTTTAACAATAAAATACTGATCTTACAGTTTTAATTTTGACTTTTATTAGAACAAACCTATCCACTCACAGACATTTTATTAAAAAAACAAGTAAGAGAGATATATTCGGCTGGGCCGAATCTTATATACCCTTTACCAAACTATACTTCAAAATAAAAATTTTAAATATTTTTAGGTAAACAAAATTAATTTTTTTTTCCAGATGTTTTTTTTAATTTTTTGAAAAAAAAATTTTTCGATTTTTTTTTTTTAATTTTTTTTAAATTTAAAAAACTTTTTTTTTAAATTTAAAAATTTTTTTTTTTAATATTTAGCCAAAAAAACTTTCCCGATTTTGACCCATTGTAGGTCCAACTTACTATGGTCTTATATACGTCGTTGCAAAGGTCTTTGAAATATCTATCATTAGATATCCATATTGTCTATATTAATGACTTAGTAATCCAGATATAGGTCAAAAAATAGGTAAAAAATCGAGGATGTCCTGGTTTTTTCATTATATCTCAGCCATTTGTGGACCGATTTTGCTGATTTTAAATAGCAAACTTCTCGAAACCATGTCTGACAGAATTATTCAAGATTTGGATCCCGAAGATATCTGGGGTCTTCAGAAAATTGATTTCAACAGACAGACAGACGGACATGGCTAAATCGACTCCGCTATCTATAAGGATCCAGAATATATATACTTTATAGGGTCGGAAAATTATATTGTGGAAATTACAAACGGAATGACAAATTTATATATACCGTTCTCACGAAGGTGAAGGGTATAAAAACAAATAAGACAGCTATATTTGGCTGCGCCGAATCTTATATACCCTTCGCCAGAGTATACTTAAAGAAAAACTTTTTTTCTACATTGTAAAAAAAATTTCTTTACGAAAATCCTTTACCAACAAAAATTTTCTAGCTTTTTTCTATGACTGGAATTCGTTCATTATTGAATTAATTCATAATAAAATTCATTAAGCCTTTGAACGGTTAAATTTTAGGTAATTCAAATCATAGAGCGGAAACTACACCTTTTTCAATTGAAAATGAGAACTTTTCAATTTAATTCAGAAAATATCAATTGGAATTGAGATTTTATTTTTTTTTTTATATTCAATCTATAAAATCTAATTTACAATTGGGATTTTCTTATCAAATGAAAAATCTCAATGTTTTTGTTTTCACATAGTTTTTTTTTTAAAAAAAAAAACTTCAAAATGAATTGAAAAAATTGTCTAAGGAATTAAGGAATTAATTCTATAAAGAATGAATTCAATACGTTTGAAGTAATTATGAATAAAGACAACGAATTAATTCGTGGTGAATTCTGTAATGGAATTGTTAAAAATAACAATTTAATGATTCAATAATTTATTCTATAAATAATGAATTCACTACTTTTAAGCCTATGAATTAATGGAATATTACGACATAAAGTTTAATATGATTTTGAATTATAAATAATTGAATTAAGAATTAATTCCTTCGAATCTTTGATTTTAGTTTTTAGCATGCTATAATATATGTATAATGATTCCAAATTTTTGTTTCATAAAAAAAAAAAAAATCTACTTACTTGCTAGGACTTTGGGTCTCTTGTGCTGACGAAAAGAAAAACAAATCCAAAAGATGAACATTTTGCATTAGAACGACGCAAAGTTGATTTAACAGTATGACCAAACGTTTTTCGAGATCGGGCGGAAATATTTCGCCTTGACTCGAAGCCAATATCTTTAATAATGGCCTTAAAAATGGTTCATGACACAGAAGCTGATGCCTCGAATGACTAACCAATAGTTCATACAGTTTCAATTGTTCCAAACGCACAGCATTGGCATAACGACCTGTCATACAGCCCCATTCATACAATTTATCTAACAGGTTTTCACTTAACATATATTCCAAACAAGGTGCAGGCGGTGCATTCGACGAATCTGGTAAGGCAACTTTATTACAATGATGTAGTTCCACTAATAAAAGTGTAACCATAAAATCCAAATGCGATACAACCGCCAAAACGTCATCATGTGTTGGTGTTCGATTTGGGCCATCGGCTCTTTGGATAATTTCGTAGGCTTGTTGCCAATGTTTACAAAAACTATCATAACAGGCACGCGGATCACAATCGGTAGCTGTATCTATAGGACGTTGTCTTAAAACGGGATGTTGTGTTGAACCGGAACTACTGGATGTTGCGAAAAATGAACTTCCCGTGCCGGAGCTATTACTTTGAGTGCGTGTTAAACTTTGCCTTAAAGGACTTGAACGTAACCAACTCATATTTCACACTTTTGTTGTAGAGTTTTTACAATTTTAAGTTTATTTTGATTTGCTTTGCAAATAAATATCTTTTATTGTTTTTTTGTTTTCTTCTTATCGTCCACTAAATGTGTTGTTATTTTTACGCTATACAACAACAATGAAATGTGTGTTATATTCACAAATAGATATATGTAATAACATAAATGTACAACAACACAGTATGTAAATATATGAAGAAAATTTTATATAGTATTATTATTATTATTGTATATTTTGATTCTCTTCTCTATGGTCTGTCTCTATATGTACTGCATAATCGTATTCGTACTCGTACTCTAGTAATCGTATGTGTGTTAACTATACATTTATATTTATGTATGTTGGTTGTGCTTATTTTAGTTTATCATCATCACAAGTTTTAGGCGACGTTTCATTGTAAATGGGGGGACGTAATATAATTGACTGTGGTGTTGTTTGTTGCCTTATTATTTTTATTTGTTTTGTTCGATGTTTTGTTGCTTTTTGTTTTTACTTTATATTTTTTTGTTTTTTGTGTGCGATGATAATGATGACGTGATGCAAATTTTAAGCGATTCTAAAATAAAAATGATAAGAACAATTGTTAATTTTAAATGTTTGTTAAATAATTATTTAGTTAAATTTAAAAGTAAATATTGATATTATTTTTTTTAGAGAAAAGTACACATTACTTTTCCAACGCTTACGAAACTTTACTATGTATATAGTTTTAGCGTTGTGTGTGTGTTATAGTTATAATTTATAGTGTGCTTTAATGTTGCAATATTTGTCTTATTTCTCACATCAAACAAACAAAAAATGCTAGACACAAACACCGCTGCTATAAAAATAAAGTAAAATGTTGAAAAAATCAAATCAAAATAATTAACAACTACTAGTAAATAAATTCACAGCAAAAGCAAATGGAAAATCCCACAAATATTGTTTCAATATGAATGTACATACATATGTATATTTAATATACGGCCCGAATTGATACAAAGGTTGCAGATATTCACAAATTGAAAAATCTTGTATTAAATTTTCTCCAAAATTCAAAATAATAAAAACGAACAAAAATTGTTTTCAAATGATGCTAAAAGTTTGATGTGGATGTTACCATAAATCTGGTGTGTTAAGAATTCTTAAACCCGTTTTTTATAATCCAATTTGCACAGATCATATTGCATAGCCATAGTAATTTCTTTGTATTCTACTTCAAATGTATTGAATTCTTTCCTTGAGAATACCTACATTCTTTGTAGAATAAATTCCTTATTGAATCATTAAAATGTTCTTAAATTCGAATCCAATTACTTTTCCGAATCAGATGTTTCGCTACAAAATGGCATAGATTTCATGTTGCATATTTTAGGCATATTTTTTATTGGATATTTTAAAAATGAATGCGTTAAATTGAATAATCCAACCATGGAGAAAATATACATAGAGCGGAAACTAGAAAAAACCCAAACAAACAAAATTACTCAAAAAAGTTACACATACGAGTGTTGTTTTTGTTTTTACATTATTTTTTACTAAGAGTTAGGTCCATAGAGTAAATATACATAAAGCGGAAACTAGAAAAAAACTCAAACAAAAAAATTACTCAAAAAAGTTACATATACGAGTGTTGTTTTTGCTTTCACATTATTTTTTTCACAAATACATTCTCATCACTTAGGTTTTTGACAACTGAGTTAGGTCTTTGACAGTTGAATTTCCGCTCTATGTGTATTTATCTATGAATCAAACAGTCTGATTAATCAATTAATCAAAATTATGATGAATCAAATTATTTGAATTTTGATTTTTCAAATTTGAATATTTTTGTTCAGAAAAATTAAAAAGAAAAAACAAGAGTTGTACAAAATTCAAATAATTGATTTGAAATGATTAAAAAATTATTCAATTATTTGAAATTTGATTAATCAATTAATCGCACTCCCTAATAAAAACTGTTTGTGTCTCATATATCAGAACTTCGAATTAATTGATTAAATTTGAGCTAAATTCATTAAATAGAATTCATTCATCGTTGAATTAATTTAGGAAAATCTCAGCCCTATTCAGAACTATTATTCGTCCAAACACAACATTTAAATAAGACGTTCCATCCTTCGCTTGAATTAGAAAAGTTAACCACTCAAAATTTATACCAGAAACAATCTTCGCATATATGTAAATTACTATAATAAACAAATCAAAAGAACAGTGACCAGCTACATTGCATGCTTCTTGAAATTAATTCCTTTTAATATAACACACAACTGATGAAAACAATAAAAGTTCAGCGAACGCCTTATCTCGAAAAATATTTAGCAACCAACCTTTTCTTAATTTTTTCCTATTATAATAATAATCGAATTTATAATTTTTTGTATTTAAGTACAATGACCAGTAAATAAATGTTTGCACAAAGTTTAAGAAACTCTGACAGATGTTGAAACTTTTTAGTGTTGATAGGAGAGAAATAGTCAGACTGGTTGGCTGACTGGCAAGAGTTAGCGGTTGAATTGTTTATGAGTTTGACTTCAATGCTTCGATGCATCACAACCTCAGAAAACAAATTATACCACCAACCAGATAACAAAAACAGATGCTGCTGCTGGAAGTCTTCTTCAACTTTTCTAATAAACCCATACACAACACCTGTACATTTTTTGTATAATTATTGGTGTTGCCTAGCCATAGAAGTACTACTTCTGAACTCAGCTGGCGGCCAGGTAGGCTGGCAAAATACAAATAAAAAACAAAAAATAAAATATACACACTCACTCTTTATAGAAGCACTTGCAATGTACAACTATTTAAAACTATAAATAAAAACTATACCAACAAAATTTAACACCTATGGCCTTGTGACAAATTAGTTTTGTATTAATACAATAAAATAATACAAAAAAACAAATATTTGTCACCAATTTTTTTGTTTAGAAGCTTTATTGCAACACACACACTCCTACATTATTTTAATAGACGAAATAGATAAGTAGTAAAAAAAAGTTGAATAATACGTACATTTCGAAATTTTGCAAGCAAAAGAAATTGATTCTATAAATCGAATGGCTTTTGTCAATTAATTATTTTCTTGTACACATTCTACCTCATTCACATACTTTTTATTTTTCAGTAGTTTCTTAAATTCAGCTTTAATAAAAACACAACGTCTTTATGTATTTTAAGATGTATGTACGTATTACGTTTTTGTAGTAGTTGAACTTCCGCAGCCCACAAAATTCAATATAAACAATGATTTATTTCACTTTTAGTTAATAATAAATTGAAAAATTTTATAATGCTCTTAATGTATGTCAACTAGTTTATACTTTTTTAATAATTTCACATTTTATAAATGATTTATTTTAATGAAATTTGCATTGCAAAAAATTTTAACATAGAACAACACACAGAAAAGAAAGTAATGACGATATAAAATAAATTCACAATAACACGACTGACAAGTATTTTGACATTTCTTATAACTAAAACAGGTATGTTAAAGCAAACAAGTGTTTTTTCTTCTTTGTTTGTTGTTTTTTAGCCCCCTCTAGAGGCAAGTAGCATTAACAGCCACACAACAAAATAAACTGTCAAAATCAGCTGGATATTAAAAAATAGCATAAAGCGAAATAAAAAAGTTGTAGCAAAAAGGAGGTGTAGTTTTTGTTTAACCATTTAATTTGTTAAAAAATATAATAATTATGTCTAATCCTTTTGGAGAACCTGATGAAAGTGATGTTGAAATACTTGAAGGCTTTATTTGTCCAATATGTCGCGAGGATTTAAAATCTTTAGAATTTCTTACGGAACATTTCGACAAATCTCATGCTGAAGATGACGATCTTAGGACATTGTTTAAAGAAATTTTTAGCAAAGCTAAAAAGAAAATGAACTTTGACTTGTCACGCAGCTTAGAGAAAAATGTCACCATCTCCAGCATACGTACTGGAGTAGAACCGACAGTACGGGAAACAAGCAATGCACATTCTCGCATGAATGTTTTCAATTTCATGGATCATCAAGAAGTTGGAGTAGAACGACCACTAACAGAGTATTTCCAATCTGTTCGAAATCCTCGCTTGGAACGCTATGCGAGTGAAACAAATAAACTGATTATAAGACTACATAAACTTCTGAAGGATATGCCATCGGATGCCGTATTAAGAAAACAACATGAACAAAATGTGAGCATATGTATTAGCTGTATTTCCATTCAGATTTATAGGTTTTTGGATATATTGTTGCAAATTACTTTTATACCTATTGCTTTGTTTTTAATAACTCTGATTTGAAAACACGTAAATCTGATAATTAAAAATTATTCACTAACAAAATCTTAATTTAGATTGTTCCCTGGTTGGATGGCAGCTCAGTTAAATTGTGTCCCAACTGTGCCAAAAGTTTTCATATTGCCAGACGTCAACACCATTGTCGTTTGTGTGGCAGTATAATGTGCCATGATTGTTCCAAATTTTTACCCCTTGACACAGCATGTAAGTACTTTTTGGTATAAATATAAATCCTGACAACTGCTTGTATTTTAGTAATTTTTATAGCATATTGAAATTAATGATGGTATTTTAAATTTCGGTATACCGAAAATATAATACAATACAGTAGAAATTCCCTTCGTACGGCTGAAACCCGCAAAACAGTAAAAAATCTTGTATTTTAGTAATTTTTGATAGCATAAAAAACAACATATTGAAATTATGACGGTACTTTAAATTTCGATATACCGAAAATGAGAATAGATAGTAAAGTAACAGTAAACAAATTTTGATTGAAAGAGGAATATTTCGTGGTACATAATTAATTTAAAAAAATAATAAAGTTAGGACTCTCGTTATATAGAATAAGTTGAAAGCCTACAGTAGTAGAAAGTCCCTTCGTGATGCCGAAGTCCGACATTACCGTAAATGTGAATAGTAGCTATTTAAAGTTGAATCATTAGTAACGATATGAAAAAATATATATATACCTACAAGAATGCGTTTTAAAATAAACATGTATTAAATATCGCGAAAATTATATGATTAAATCTATAGATTTTTGTTGGTTTAAGATTTCCTTTTTTAGATAAAATTAAAAAAATAACGTTTCTTTATAAAAAATATTTTTTTCAAATTAACGTTTTTGGTGAAAGTTTTTTTTACAAAATTTATTTTATCTCCTATTTTTGTGATTTTCAATGACGACAATATAAATATATATGTTATAGTACACAAATATGTACTATATAATTATTTATGTATAACAAATATTTAAAACACAATACATATTTTCAATTACACGAATTGTAAATTTCTACTTTCTACTAATAACGTTATTGCAATAAAAACACAGTTGCATTTTATGTTCATATGAAAGTACTATTTTTTATTTACTACGAAAATTAACAACCATTCAAAAACAGAAAAAGGAGTAGCCAAAACAACTAAAAAAGAAAATTGAAGAGAAAAACTGCATACAAGTTGTTTTAAAATAATAAAAATGAAAAGAAAATTTATTTAATTTGCAAAATTTTAAAGAAATGTTTCAAACTGTTTCCAATTGGAAATAGTTCAATCGAATTCAGTAGTATATAAGATAAAATGTATACAAAAATATCACAATAAACAACTAAACACTGGAAGAAAACAAGAGATAACGTGGCAAATAACAACAACAAAATTGATAAATTATACCAGTTAGACGAAAGGAAGTATAACAAGAATCTCTAAATGAAAAAGATCTAACGGATGTAAATATCTACTAAAAACAAACTCCAGTTAAAGTAAATACATTTCAAGTAAAATCCGATAGAAACAGAAAGATGACGGAGGAAACTTTCATGTTAGTAATGCTAGTTATAGTGATGTTGGTAGGTTCATATATGGCTGGTAGCATACCATTGGTAATGAAATTAAGTGAGAAAAAACTTAAACTAGTTACTGTCCTGGGAGCGGGTCTGTTGGTGGGCACAGCTTTGACTGTCATCATACCTGAAGGCATACGATCTCTATACACGGATGTAGAAACTCCAGCGCTAACCAAAACTACCACCAATACTGCCGAAGCACCAACCTCACATACACACGACGAAGAGAAAGACCATTCTCGCACCATTGGCTTGTCACTGGTGTTGGGATTTGTCTTTATGATGTTAGTAGATCAAATATCACAAAAGCGACAAAAAGAATCCTCTCCCAACGATAAAAATATAACAGCTACCTTGGGTCTTGTAGTTCATGCTGCAGCTGATGGCGTAGCTCTAGGTGCTGCTGCTACTACCAGCCATAAAGACGTCGAAATGATTGTATTCCTGGCAATTATGCTTCACAAAGCTCCGGCAGCATTTGGTCTTGTTAGTTTTTTACTGCATGAAAAAATCGAACGACAACAGATACGAAAACATTTAGCAATATTCTCATTATCAGCTCCTCTATTAACGTTACTGACATACTTTGGCATCGGTCAGGAACAAAAGGAAACATTAAATTCTGTGAATGCCACTGGCATAGCTATGCTTTTTTCAGCGGGCACCTTTTTATATGTAGCGACTGTTCATGTTTTGCCCGAACTAACACAAGGGGGACATTCTCATGCATCGTCCCATTCTTCGCAATACCGTCTGCTTGAGGAGAACACGGATCTACCTGCACAAATTGTCACATCTAACGGTTTAAGCTGCAGTGAACTTACAATAATGATATTTGGCGCATTATTACCCTTAGTGATAACATTTGGCCATCATCATTAATTAATCAACTTTAGTATTAGTATAACAAAAATTATTGTAAATATATATACTATATAAATATTAGGGTGTCCCCAAATAGAATTGAACGTTATAATACTCAAACCTTGTTCATTTGCGAGCGTATTGATCAACAAATAAAAACATAAGTTGAACATTTTTATGAGATAGCAGCTTATTTTCCTCGTAGTAAGCTTGTATTTCATACACTGTTTGAGTCTTCTTACTTTCAAATTTTTTTTCGCGTCATCCTATATTTAGATTTATACAAATTATTATAAAGACAAACATATGAAATTTATTGAGATCAAAATAAAAGTTTTACATATAATGTATACAAGAGCGCTTAATTTATAAAAAAAAAATATTAAAATCATATTTATCAGAAGAATTAAATGTTTATGTGGATATATGTTTTGTTTTAATACATCAAGTTTAATACCCCATAACACAAACTATAGCTATATTCAGGTGTGCCGAATCTTATATACTCTTCACTAAAGTGAAGAATCATAATAAAATTTGGTGACTAATTCAGATATAGACCACAACTATGTCAAAAATAGAGACAAAAGTCGAGCTAGTTGTGGTTTTTTGTTTAAATCTCATTCATCTGTGAGCGATTTTAAATAGCAACCGTACATCAATATTTAATGTATTGAGTTTATAATTTTTTTATGAGTTATAATTTTTTACATATTTATTGATTCAATACATTGTGTTTGTTTTAGTGGAGTTAGCCAGTCTCACAATGACACACAGTGAACCCCTTAAACAAACTACGGATGTAAGGAACGCCTCAAGCTCCTCTAATCCTCATCAAAGTGGTATACGTTCCTGTGATCACTGCCTATGGCTTTTGGAGACACGACAGGAAATGCACGAAAGCCGTACATGTCGTCCACCGATAACACACATCTATGCTGATGTCCAGAAATTGCGTAAAAATGTTATGCCCGACATAGAAATGTATTTGAAAATTATTGGCAGTCTTTATGAAGGGGAATCCATATTCACCCTAAACGATGCCAGTGCGTTACGCGGCAAAATTGGACAAGTAGCCGAAGCTATAGATGTGCTTAGTAAACGTATATTGGCCATAACATGCGAATCGGGTACACGCGAAGAGAGCCTAAAAAAGGCCATACGTTTATCATGTATACAATTGATAAAAGAGAAAATGCTTTCTCTTCCACCTTTACCAAAAGAGGAGGAAATTCGAAAAATACAAGAACGTAAGCGTATGGAAACTGAATTACGTATTGCCACTGAACGAAGACAGGCAATGGAAGCATATGAACGATATGGTTTGGCGGCGGGCTCTAGTTCGGAAAATACAAGTTTAAGAAGTGGTGATTATGCACAAGGGGTATGTTCAAATATATATGTGTATGTATTTCTATTTCAATTGTTTTCTTTTATTAATTTTAGTCCGATTTACGTTCCTTGGACAATTGGACAGCTCATCAAATTAGTACAGCTGGTCTTGTGCAAACTGATGATCCCTTAGTAGAGCAAATAAATATAATCAAAGGTTATATAAAGCAAGCCAGACAGGACATGAACTT
The DNA here is from genome assembly GCA_942486065.2 of Calliphora vomitoria. NCBI lineage: Eukaryota > Metazoa > Arthropoda > Insecta > Diptera > Calliphoridae > Calliphora > Calliphora vomitoria. The sequence goes on from OW818032.2 coordinate 8,272,236, forward strand.
CGACGTGGTTGAGACACTAGAAATTAACTTAAGGGAATTGCAAAAAGAATTTTACCAACGCCAAAGAACTTTAAGTGTTATGCAAAATAATAGTGCAACACAAAAGAACGATGAAAAATTCACATCGAATCTAGATACTAAATAAATTTCAATTTAAATAACCACATTCCCCCCGATTAATAATGTCACAAATTCTGTATACAATATGTATACCAAAGTGGATTACATTACATTTCCATATACTTATGTATGTCTATTAAGGTGGGCAAAAAAAACCGGGTCGATCTTCTCAACTTGATATGATTAATGATAGATTTATTTAGAGTTTCGTATTCGGTTTTAACAGAAAAATTTGTTTTTGAAATGAAATATGCATAAACTGATAATTATCTCAAAATCAAATCTGTTATCTAGAATATGCAAGGTTATTAATATATTATAAACTGATTTTGTTTCAACAGTGTGTTAATTTGTTTCTATAACATCAAAACCGAAACTGATCGGTTTTATTTCAGTTTTGGGGAATTTATTAAACACTAGCTTGATCCGGTGCGCTTCGCTACCCCTGTCGTAGTCTATGTTGGAAATTTCAATAAAATCGTTTCGGCCGTTTAGTATTTATTGTTTAAGAACTAAAGGTACCAATTTTACCGGTTTTTCCCCTGTTTACCCCCTTCTGGTCCTAGTATTGAAAAAAGTTATAGCCTATTGACGCTTCCAAGTAAGGATCTATCTACGTTCCAAATTTCAATAAAATCGATTCAGCCGTTTAGGCGTGATGCTCAAACAAACAAACAAACTTACAAAGACATTTATATATTTATATAGATTAAGATATTATAGAAACAAAACTAGTTGGTAATATATAAATATACCTTGCATATTTTTGATAACAGAATTGATTTTGGGATAATTATCAGTTTATGCATACATAATTTCAAAATAAAATTTTTCTGTTAAAACCGAAAACGAAATTCTAGAATAATTTATTTTAAAATATGTACCATTTCTCAAAATGTGTATCGTAGCATTCGTGGTTTGTGGTCTGTATAAAAAGGAAATTTTTGTTTTCTATAAATCTAAAACACCCTTTATGAATGCAACACATAATTACAAAAATTCATGTACAACTCTTAAAAATGTAAAATTTTCGAACACATTTGGATATGATTTCACTTACTAGGAAATTGCTTTCATGCTATTCAATGCATCTTTGGAAGACCTTTCATATGGAACCAACACTTTATATTTACCTTTGAGTGAATTATAAGAAAAATCTAATAAACAACAATTTACAATCCTTTGATATTACAGCTCACCAAACATTTTGAAAAATGATATTTTAAAATAAAGTAAACTTTCATTTTAGTTGCGAACAAAGACTGCCTTTCGGCTTCATAAGAACGGGCCATCCCAATGTACATACATACATATTGGTTGAATGAATATTTTCAAAAATAATAAATTCATTATATTAAACATGAAAAAGGTATTTACTTTATTTTATACCTTATAAAAATGTGCAATTATATTGTATGTTTATACATTTACTCTAATATTTATTTAACCATTTATTTTTATAATAAATGCTATAAGTAATAATTTAATAAAAAAAAAAACTGGACTTGTTTCAAAATATTCGTTGTATTTTCTCATTTTATGCTTTAAGACCGACGGAGGCGATTAATCCTTTAACTTTTTCTACGTAAGCGTTAGTAGCATCAGCAGTTGACATACCCTTACGATTATTCCAAGCTTCCCATTTGGCCTTTCCTTTGAAGTCCAAAAATCCAGGTTTATCTAAAAAAAAATTATGTTAATACTTATTACAATTTTAAATTATACAGAATAATGTTTGCCTAGATGACAAATAGTAAATAGTAAATAATTAAACTGAAAGTTGGTATTAAAATAAAATATTGAAATCGATTTTCATCACATAAATGTATGTTTTCAGTTTGGATTACAAGAAATGCTTAATTAATCACGCTTATCGCGGATGGCGATAGTTTTGTACTATATAGATGAAAGAAACAGGTTGCATTTTATCTTTAATGTACTGCGAAACTGTTGATGACGTTAAACTTCTGCGCCAACAAAATTAAAGAACATATATCGCACAATACTGGGGGGTAACTGCGTAACTCAATCCGAAAACCAAAATGTGTGCTAAATACAATGTAATTCAAAAAAATTCTTTTCGAATCGAATAACTCAAAAACTTTTAAGTGTTCAGGAGAGACAAAATATAGTGTTTAAAAAAGTTTTGTTTATCGAAAATTCCGCAATACATATTAAGAAAATCCATCAATTCTTGTATTCCGCTACATATCCATTTTACTTGTTCATTGTCTGGAGATAGTATTATGTACTGTTTTTTGCCAAAAAGACAAAATAAAAAAAATGTTGAGTTAATACAGTATTGTTGAACGAGTGCGATATATAGAAACCAGCTAAATTACAACGGTTATTAAAATACCCTGTGTATACAATACAACCAGTAGGTATTAAATTTTTAATTCGTTATCAATTTATTGATAGTAAGCAATAATCCATTAAATATGTAGGTTGTAATAATGTTATTTCACTTGTATACATAAGTAAGATATGATTATATCGCCCTTTGGAAATAATTGAAAAATAAAAGATTTTAATTTAGAAGTTAGAAATAATAACTGATTAGAGAACACTTTCTCCTGGATTGAATTTATTTATTCACTAGGTATAGTAAAACAAATCCATGCCGACCAAAATATTGTGGACATCAGATTTGTTGTTGTATTTAAATGTTGAGAAATTATTAATTTACACAATTCTTGCAGAATTATAAAGTACGATATCTCGACATTTGGATATCTATCATACATACCTGTATTACAATCGCCAACGGTAGCTTGCTTGTACAAACTATACAATTCTAATAAATCATTATCGGCGGGTGTAGAGTTCAAATTTTTTACATCTTCAGCAGCTTTGTTGAATTCCTATAGAAACAAAAAAAAAAATTAAATTCAATACAAAAGATAAAAACTTAACACGTGTAATTTAAAGGAACATTAACTTTACCAGTACAAAGTACAACATATTTTTATTATTAATTTATAAATTTATCAAATATACATATTTACCTCTTGAGTGGCCATTGTTGTTAAAATTAATCTAACTTTGTGCGTAGTTAATCTGTAAATGAAATAAGTATTTAAATTTTATAATAAAATCAATTTTAACATTAATTATTAAAGACTTCAGTGGTGTACACACAAAAATATACATAGTATATGTACTTTAGGGGTCACACCACTTGCTAAAGCCACTCCCTCTCCTTTAAAGTTTTCCAATTATTTCTTATATACACAAATGTAGTAGATGTTCAAAGAAGGAGAAAGAGTGGAATATTAAATTATTATGTAAATTTACAAATTACTAAATGTACTCCGCTTTTTGTTCTTACCAGTTGAATAGTTAATATCTGTGTGAAAATTAGCCGGTTCAAGGCGAATTCATATAAGGTGTACTCGTCCCTACAACAAATACAACAATACAAAAACAACATACATTTTTGTTTTTGCTTTTCATCCCATCTGTCAAAAAATACAAGTACGGCGAATTCAATATTAAACTGGAATTTAACAACAAACCAGTGTAAGTTTTATATTTTGCTTTATTTCATGTGGAGGATGTTAAAATGTTCGATTAAGAGTTCAAACGCGTGGAGAAACAGAAGAAATTGAATATAAAACAATAACAAAAAAGTGGACGCATCAAAAACACACAAACACAAAGTCACACATATATATGACGCGCACCAATATTAACACAAATTTTGACAATTGAGATGAAACAGCTGACGATCAGCTGGGCTAACGAGTACACCTTATATAAATTCGCCTTGAGCCGGTTGTTTTCAAGGCGAATACCAAGGCGAATTCATACAAGGTGGTGGCAGTTCTACAAAAACAACAATTGGTCTTAACAAATGTCAAAAAACAAAAATTAAAAATTAAACAAATATGTATTAAAACTTAATATAGTGTAGATATTTGAATAGTGAGGGCTTTACTTATTTATGTAAAAAATAAATATTTTATTATTAAGCTTGGAATATGTAGATATTTAAATATAAACAAAAGCTTTGACAACTGTTAGAACCAAAAAGCGAAAAAAAAAAGTTATCAGCTGATTGACTGACTCCACCTTGTATAAATTCGCCTTGGCGAATACATAGAAGATGACGACAGAACTACAACATGTACAAAAACAACAGGTTTTTGTGAACACAAAATTGAACTGTCAAAGTTGTCGTTTGATGTTTTGGTTTTTGGGTTTGTTGCATTTTTCGCCACAACAAACACAAGTGAATTGACAGTTCAATCAAGGCATATTTAATCAGGTGGCAGCGTAACGCAAGCTCAATATTTTTTTGCTCTACTCATGTTTTACCTTTTAAAATGTCAAAAACTTGCTTACAAAATTTTTTAAATTTGTTATAAGAGTAAAAAGATTATTTTGTAATGTGTGTAAAATATTTGAAAATGCTATTTCATTTTAAAAATTGCGTTTTTGTGATTTTTTTTGACAATTTAGAAGGCATTACACAAACAAAAATAACTGTTGTTCAAGGCGAATTTATTCAAGGTAAAGTCAGCCAAACAGCTGATAACTTTTTTTTCACTTTTTGGTTCTAAAGATGTCAAAGATTGTTTTTATATTTAAATATCTACATATTCTAAGCTTATTAACAAAATATTTATTTTTTACAAAAATAAGTAAAGCCTTCACTATTCAATTACCAACACTATATTAAGTTTTAATATATATATGTTTAATTTTTATTTTTATCTTCTTCTTCTCTTGACACATGCAATAATGTGTCAAAATAAATAAAAAAGTGATTTTTGATGAGTGATCACAGATTATCGTTATTTTATCAAAAAACTCAATATTTACTGAGATATGGCAATTTTAAGATTTTCATATAAAAATCAGGTTTTTGATGGGTGATCACAGATTATCTTTAATTTTCCAAAAAACTCAATATTTACTCAATATTTATATTTTCATATAAAAATCAGGTTTTTGATGAGTGATCACAGATTATCTTTACTCTTCCAAAAAACTCAATATTAACTGAGATATGGCAATTTTCATATAAAAATCAAGTTTATGATGGGTGATCACAGATTATCGTTATTTTATCAAAAAAATCAATATTTACTGAGATATGGCAATTTGAAGATTTTCATATAAAAATCAGGTTTTTAATGGGTGATCACAGATTATCTTTAATTTTCCAAAAAACTCAATATTTACTGAGATATGGTAATTTGAAGATTTTCATATAAAAATCAGGTTTTGATGGGTGATCAAAGATTATCGTTATTTTATCAAAAAACTCAATATTTACTGAGATATGGCAATTTTAAGATTTTCATATAAAAATCAGGTTTTTGATGGGTGATCACAGATTATCGTTATTTTCCAAAAAACTCAATATTTACTGAGATATGGTAATTTGAAGATTTTCATATAAAAATCAGGTTTTGATGGGTGATCAAAGATTATCGTTATTTTATCAAAAAACTCAATATTTACTGAGATATGGCAATTTTAAGATTTTCATATAAAAATCAGGTTTTTTATGAGTGATCACAGATTATCTTTAATTTTCCAAAAAACTCAATATTTACTGAGATATGACAATTTGAAGATTTTCATATAAAAATCAGGTTTTGATGGGTGATCAAAGATTATCGTTATTTTATCAAAAAACTCAATATTTACTGAGATATGGCAATTTTAAGATTATCATATAAAAATCAGGTTTTTTATGAGTGATCACAGATTATCTTTAATTTTCCAAAAAACTCAATATTTACTGAGATATGGCAATTTTAAGATTTTCATATAAAAATCAGGTTTATGATGGGTGATCACAGATTATCGTTATTTTATCAAGAAACTCAATATTTACTGAGATATGGCAATTTTAAGATTTTCATATAAAAATCAGGTTTTTGATGAGTGATCATGGATTATCTTTGATTTTCCAGAAAACTCAATATTTACTGAGATATGGCAATTTTAGGATTTTCATATAAAAATCAGGTTTTGATGAGTGATCACAGATTATCGTTATTTTATCAAAAAACTCAATATTTACTGAGATATGGCGATTTTAAGATTTTCATATAAAAATCAGGTTTATGATGGGTGATCACAGATTATCGTTATTTTATCAAGAAATTCAATATTTACTGAGATATGGCAATTTTAAGATTTTCATATAAAAATCAGGTTTTTGATGGGTGATCACAGATTATCTTTAATTTTCCAAAAAACTCAATATTTACTGAGATATGGCAGTTTTAAGATTTTCATATAGGAATCAGGTTTAAGATGGGTGATCACAGATTATCGTTATTTTATCAAAAAACTCAATATTTACTGAGATATGGCGATTTTTAAAATTTTCTTTTAAAAATCAGGTTTTGATGAGTGATCACAGATTATCTTTAATTTTCCAAAAAACTCAATATTTACTGAGATATGGCAATTTTAAGATTTTCATATAAAAATCAGGTTTTTGATGGGTGATCACAGATTATCTTTAATTTTCCAAAAAACTCAATATTTACTCAATATTTATATTTTCATATAAAAATCAGGTTTTTGATGAGTGATCACAGATTATCTTTACTCTTCCAAAAAACTCAATATTAACTGAGATATGGCAATTTTCATATAAAAATCAGATTTTCATATAAAAATCAGGTTTATGATGGGTGATCACAGATTATCGTTATTTTATCAAAAAAATCAATATTTACTGAGATATGGCAATTTGAAGATTTTCATATAAAAATCAGGTTTTTAATGGGTGATCACAGATTATCTTTAATTTTCCAAAAAACTCAATATTTACTGAGATATGGTAATTTGAAGATTTTCATATAAAAATCAGGTTTTGATGGGTGATCAAAGATTATCGTTATTTTATCAAAAAACTCAATATTTACTGAGATATGGCAATTTTAAGATTTTCATATAAAAATCAGGTTTTTGATGGGTGATCACAGATTATCGTTATTTTCCAAAAAACTCAATATTTACTGAGATATGGTAATTTGAAGATTTTCATATAAAAATCAGGTTTTGATGGGTGATCAAAGATTATCGTTATTTTATCAAAAAACTCAATATTTACTGAGATATGGCAATTTTAAGATTTTCATATAAAAATCAGGTTTTTTATGAGTGATCACAGATTATCTTTAATTTTCCAAAAAACTCAATATTTACTGAGATATGACAATTTGAAGATTTTCATATAAAAATCAGGTTTTGATGGGTGATCAAAGATTATCGTTATTTTATCAAAAAACTCAATATTTACTGAGATATGGCAATTTTAAGATTTTCATATAAAAATCAGGTTTTTTATGAGTGATCACAGATTATCTTTAATTTTCCAAAAAACTCAATATTTACTGAGATATGGCAATTTTAAGATTTTCATATAAAAATCAGGTTTATGATGGGTGATCACAGATTATCGTTATTTTATCAAGAAACTCAATATTTACTGAGATATGGCAATTTTAAGATTTTCATATAAAAATCAGGTTTTTGATGAGTGATCATGGATTATCTTTGATTTTCCAGAAAACTCAATATTTACTGAGATATGGCAATTTTAGGATTTTCATATAAAAATCAGGTTTTGATGAGTGATCACAGATTATCGTTATTTTATCAAAAAACTCAATATTTACTGAGATATGGCGATTTTAAGATTTTCATATAAAAATCAGGTTTATGATGGGTGATCACAGATTATCGTTATTTTATCAAGAAATTCAATATTTACTGAGATATGGCAATTTTAAGATTTTCATATAAAAATCAGGTTTTTGATGGGTGATCACAGATTATCTTTAATTTTCCAAAAAACTCAATATTTACTGAGATATGGCAGTTTTAAGATTTTCATATAGGAATCAGGTTTAAGATGGGTGATCACAGATTATCGTTATTTTATCAAAAAACTCAATATTTACTGAGATATGGCGATTTTTAAAATTTTCTTTTAAAAATCAGGTTTTGATGAGTGATCACAGATTATCTTTAATTTTCCAAAAAACTCAATATTTACTGAGATATGGCAATTTTAAGATTTTCATATAAAAATCAGGTTTTTGATGGGTGATCACAGATTATCTTTAATTTTCCAAAAAACTCAATATTTACTCAATATTTATATTTTCATATAAAAATCAGGTTTTTGATGAGTGATCACAGATTATCTTTACTCTTCCAAAAAACTCAATATTAACTGAGATATGGCAATTTTCATATAAAAATCAGATTTTCATATAAAAATCAGGTTTATGATGGGTGATCACAGATTATCGTTATTTTATCAAAAAAATCAATATTTACTGAGATATGGCAATTTGAAGATTTTCATATAAAAATCAGGTTTTTAATGGGTGATCACAGATTATCTTTAATTTTCCAAAAAACTCAATATTTACTGAGATATGGTAATTTGAAGATTTTCATATAAAAATCAGGTTTTGATGGGTGATCAAAGATTATCGTTATTTTATCAAAAAACTCAATATTTACTGAGATATGGCAATTTTAAGATTTTCATATAAAAATCAGGTTTTTTATGAGTGATCACAGATTATCTTTAATTTTCCAAAAAACTCAATATTTACTGAGATATGGCAATTTTAAGATTTTCATATAAAAATCAGGTTTATGATGGGTGATCACAGATTATCGTTATTTTATCAAGAAACTCAATATTTACTGAGATATGGCAATTTTAAGATTTTCATATAAAAATCAGGTTTTTGATGAGTGATCATGGATTATCTTTGATTTTCCAGAAAACTCAATATTTACTGAGATATGGCAATTTTAGGATTTTCATATAAAAATCAGGTTTTGATGAGTGATCACAGATTATCGTTATTTTATCAAAAAACTCAATATTTACTGAGATATGGCGATTTTAAGATTTTCATATAAAAATCAGGTTTATGATGGGTGATCACAGATTATCGTTATTTTATCAAGAAATTCAATATTTACTGAGATATGGCAATTTGAAGATTTTCATATAAAAATCAGATTATCTTTACTTGTCCAAAAAACTCAATATTTACTGAGATATGGCAATTTTAAGATTTTCATATAAAAATCAGGTTTTTGATGAGTGATCACAGATTATCTTTAATTTTCCAAAAAACTCAATATTTACTGAGATATGGCAATTTTAAGATTTTCATATAAAAATCAGGTTTATGATGGGTGATCACAGATTATCTTTACTCTTCCAAAAAACTCAATATTTACTGAGATATGGCAATTTGAAGATTTTCATATAAAAATCAGGTTTTGATGAGTGATCACAGATTATCGTTATTTTATCAAAAAACTCAATATTTACTGAGATATGGCAATTTGAAGATTTTCATATAAAAATCTGGTTTTGATGAGTGATCACAGATTATCGTTATTTTATCAAAAAACTCAATATTTACTGAGATATGGCAATTTTAAGATTTTCATATAAAAATTTGGTTTTTGATGGGAAACATGGGTGATCACAGATTATCGTTATTTTATCAAGAAATTCAATATTTACTGAGATATGGCAATTTTAAGATTTTCATATAAAAATCAGGTTTTTGATGGGTGATCACAGATTATCGTTATTTTATCAAGAAACTCAATATTTACTGAGATATGGCAATTTGAAGATTTTCATATAAAAATCAGGTTTTGATGAGTGATCACAGATTATCGTTATTTTATAAAAAAAACTCAATATTTACTGAGATATGGCAATTTTAAGATTTTCATATAAAAATCAGGTTTTTGATGAGTGATCATGGATTATCTTTGATTTTCCAGAAAACTCAATATTTACTGAGATATGGCAATTTTAGGATTTTCATATAAAAATCAGGTTTTTGATGGGTGATCACAGATTATCTTTAATTTTCCAAAAAACTCAATATTTACTGAGATATGGCAATTTGAAGATTTTCATATAAAAATCAGGTTTTGATGAGTGATCACAGATTATCGTTATTTTATCAAAAAACTCAATATTTACTGAGATATGGCAATTTGAAGATTTTCATATAAAAATCAGGTTTTTGATGAGTGATCACAGATTATCTTTACTTTTCCAAAAAACTCAATATTTACTGAGATATGGCAATTTGAAGATTTTCATATAAAAATCAGGTTTTGATGAGTGATCACAGATTATCGTTATTTTATAAAAAAAACTCAATATTTACTGAGATATGGCAATTTTAAGATTTTCATATAAAAATCAGGTTTTTGATGAGTGATCATGGATTATCTTTGATTTTCCAGAAAACTCAATATTTACTGAGATATGGCAATTTTAGGATTTTCATATAAAAATCAGGTTTTTGATGGGTGATCACAGATTATCTTTAATTTTCCAAAAAACTCAATATTTACTGAGATATGGCAATTTGAAGATTTTCATATAAAAATCAGGTTTTGATGAGTGATCACAGATTATCGTTATTTTATCAAAAAACTCAATATTTACTGAGATATGGCAATTTGAAGATTTTCATATAAAAATCACGTTTATGATGGGTGATCACATATTATCGTTATTTTATCAAAAAACTCAATATTTACTGAGATATGGCAGTTTGAAGATTTTCATATAAAAATCAGGTTTTTGATGAGTGATCACAGATTATCGTTATTTTATCAAAAAACTCAATATTTACTGAGATATGGCAATTTTAAGATTTTCATATAAAAATCAGGTTTTTGATGGGTGATCACAGATTATCTTTAATTTTCCAAAAAACTCAATATTTACTGAGATATGGCAATTTTAAGATTTTCATATAAAAATCAGGTTTTTGATGGGTGATCACAGATTATCTTTAATTTTCCAAAAAACTCAATATTTACTGAGATATGGCAATTTTCATATGAAAATCAGATTTTCATATAAAAATCAGGTTTATGATGGGTGATCACAGATTATCGTTATTTTATCAAAAAAATCAATATTTACTGAGATATGCCAATTTTAAGATTTTCATATGAAAATCAGGTTTTTGATGGGATACATGGGTGATCACAGATTATCGTTATTTTATCAAGAAACTCAATATTTACTGAGATATGGCAATTTTGGGATTTTCATATAAAAATCAGGTTTTTGATGAGTGATCACAGATTATTTTTACTTTTCCAAAAAACTCAATATTTACTGAGATATGGCAGTTTGAAGATTTTCATATAAAAATCAGGTTTTTGATGAGTGATCACAGATTATCGTTATTTTATCAAAAAACTCAATATTTACTGGGATATGGCAGTTTTAAGATTTTCATATAAAAATCAGGTTTTTGATGGGATACATGGGTGATCACAGATTATCGTTATTTTATTAAAGAAATCAATATTTACTGAGATATGGCAATTTGAAGATTTTCATATAAAAATCAGGTTTTTGATGGGTGATCACAGATTATCTTTAATTTTCCAAAAACTCAATATTTACTGAGATATGGCAATTTTAAGATTTTCATATAAAAATCAGGTTTTTGATGGGATACATGGGTGATCACAGATTATCGTTATTTTATCAAAAAATTCAATATTTACTGAGATATGGCAATTTGAAGATTTTCATATAAAAATCAGGTTTTTGATAAGTGATAACAGATTATCTTTACTTGTCCAAAAAACTCAATATTTACTGAGATATGGCAATTTGAAGATTTTCATATAAAAATCAGGTTTTTGATGGGTGATCACAGATTATCTTTAATTTTCCAAAAAACTCAATATTTACTGAGATATGGCAATTTGAAGATTTTCATATAAAAATCAGGTTTTGATGGGTGATCACAGATTATCGTTATTTTATCAAAAAACTCAATATTTACTGAGATATGGCAATTTTAAGATTTTCATATAAAAATCAGGTTTTTGATGTGATCTTTAATTTTCCAAAAAACTCAATATTTACTGAGATATGGCAATTTTAAGATTTTCATATAAAAATCAGGTTTTTGATGGGTGATCACAGATTATCTTTAATTTTCCAAAAAACTCAATATTTACTGAGATATGGCAATTTTCATATAAAAATCAGATTTTCATATAAAAATCAGGTTTTGATGAGTGATCACAGATTATCGTTATTTTATAAAAAAAAAACTCAATATTTACTGAGATATGGCAATTTTAAGATTTTCAGGTTTTTGATGGGTGATCACAGATTATCTTTAATTTTCCAAAAAACTCAATATTTACTGAGATATGGCAATTTTAAGATTTTCATATAAAAATCAGGTTTATGATGGATGATCACAGATTATCGTTATTTTATCAAAAAAATCAATATTTACTGAGATATGGCAATTTGAAGATTTTCATATAAAAATCAGGTTTATGATGGGTGATCACAGATTATCGTTATTTTATCAAAAAACTCAATATTTACTGAGATATGGCAATATTTACTGAGATATGGCAATATTTACTGAGATTTAGCAATTTGAAGATTATCGTATAAAAGTAAAGTTTTGATAGGAAATTATCATTATTTGCTCAAAATGAAATAACGAGTAATAGTAAGTTTAAGCTTTCATAGAAAGCCCTTGTTAGGTTAGATTCAAAAAAAGTTAAAAGGGGTTTAAAGATTTTCATTTAATATTAGAAGCAAGGCGAATTTATAGAAGGTGACGACAGAACTACAACAAATACAACATGTACAAAAACAACAGGTACTTTGTTTTTGTAAAAAGATAAGTGAACTGTCAAAGTTGCCTGTTGTTGTTTTTGCTTTTGGGTTTGTTGTATTTTTCGCCACAACAACAACAAGTGAATTGACAGTTCACTTGTCTAAACAACTGAATATAAAAAATAATCAGCTGTTCTTGTGAGGTCACCTTCTATAAATTCGCCTTGATTAGAAGTATAAATAATAAAGTATGTATTCTCTTTTTATTGCTAAAAACTTAATTTTCAATGCCTTCGTATTTTTATATTGTATGAATTCGCCTTGCTGTAATTGGTGTAGTTACGCTGCCACCTGGTTAATACATCTTGTTATATCTGTAATCAGCTGTCCTCCCCATGACAGCTTATTAAATTCGCCTTGATTTTACTAATCAGGGCCAGAGGGCGATGTCGTGCCAAAATATTCGGCGGCGTCCGATAGAGCCGATAATTTTTTAAAAATATTTTTCGAAAAAAGATATCTCGATATTTGGAATTCGATGGCAAACAATAATTTTATATCTGCAAAATATTTTTCAAATTCTTAGATGACAGTTTACGGAACAAAATTATATCTATCGTAATAGCAATTCAACCCCCCTTAAATATCAAAACATTTGAGAGTGAATAATTGTTTTAGGAGATATGATTTTAGCTGTTTAGGGATATAAATGAGTTAATTTAATAGTAATATTGTTGATGACGCCTTTGGCAGGGTAAAAAATGCATTCCAATTGTCTAAAATTACTTTGAATTATTAAAGAGTATGTAATTATAATAAATGAACTTGAGCCAAATTAAGCAATATACTTTCAAATTATAAGTTTACATTTTATTTTTACTATTTTCACAACTTGGCAACCCAATAATATAAATCAAGGCAAATTCCAAGGTGCATTTATAAGGTGTCATCAGGAGCACTGCTGATTAATAAAATAGCACGCATAAATGTCAAACTACACATATAAAAAATATTAGCCTAAACGCATTTATGTCAAACTCCATACAAAAGAAATAAGTGAATTCGCCTGTATGTATTTGAATTCTCCCTGCTGTCACCTTATTAAATGTGCCTTTGCGAATTCCAAACAATAACAATAAATTGATATGAAATTGTTAATATTTTTTGTTTTTTTTCTCCAGGATGTATTAATTAAAAACAAGTAAACAGATATAATGGTAAATTATAAAATTTATATTTTGTATCAGTTAGATTTTTGTAATATTAAATGTATATCATTTAAAGGTATTAATAGAAGATGAGCTCAATGCCAGTTCAACCGAAGACGAGGGTGGAGACACAGACTCCGTAAATGAATGTAGTCACAGAAATGCAAATAAAGACGATATACCAGGGCAAAAACAACAAAATACCAACAATTCGGACGGAAACTCGAACTCAGAAGATAATCCAGAGATATTATTTAAAATATTTACAGATGCCTCCAAAACAATAGGCCACCAAATAAAACGGACATATCATTTAGTTATGGTTGATTTGGGAGGTTATCAAATATTTGATCGCTTTGCACAATGGTGTGTACAACATCCTCAAATGGCGATTTGCTTATTATCGGCAGGTTTGGTGGCATCTTTACCAGTTTTGCTGTTTGTGGCATTTGTCTTATCAACTGTTGCCATGACCTTTACTGGATTTTTAGTATTAGAAGGTGAGTTGTGTTATTAACTGATGGTTAATAATTAAATGTCTAATCATGTTTTTGTGCTTTTCAGGAACTCTTTTAACCATCTTAACAATGATAATGCTTGGCCTTTTGGGAGCCGTAGTTATAGTTTTACTATTTTTTGCTCTAGTTGGTTTCGCCACATATTTTGGAGTTGCACATGTCTATGACATGTATGGTAGTACAGAAACACAACGGACAAATTTAAGAAACGTCATGCAAAGAAATGGTCAACATTTAAACCCGCATCCAGCACCAACAAGAAATTCTAACCAAAATTCACAAGATGAAAATGTTATTTACTAGGGTGTGGTATGGTGAAGAAATCACGAATATTTTTAATCTTTAAAACAAATTCTTGCCTTTTTGGTGATGTATGTTTACAGAGCTTCGAATTAACTATGTATTTCAATTTAAGCTTAATTCACTAAAATCTTAATTCAGATTAAAAAAATGTCAGCAAATCATTTTTTTTATTTATTTATTCAGTTACAGAATCCTAGGCCAATTGGCCATAATCGGTTCCAATTATACTACTCATTCCATGAAACCATTCCCAACATAACAAATTCGTTAGTTTCATTCGAAGGCTTTTATTTGAATAATGGAATGAATTCAACTTTCATTTAACACTTGAATGGTTAAAATTTTGTTAATTCAATTACAATACAAATTTAATGAACCTATTTTTTTTCATTCAGTTTCGTTGTTATTTTGATTTTAATAATTTACAAAATAAAATTGAAGAAAAATTTAATAAATTTTTAAAGCAATATTGTAATGGATTTGAATTAAAGAAAATTTGAATGATTCAATAAGGAATTAATTCAATACATATGAAGTACAAAGGAATTAAGCTTATCAATTAATTCGTAGTTAATGGTATGTTAAAAAGATAAAATTTAATTTAGGATATTCTTTCGAACCTTTGTTCACAAGTACTATTGTTTTTTTTTTTATTAATTTCATATCTTTGACTAATCTCATTTTTCAACATTATAACATTTAAATATCTAAATATGTATCTTAAATAATCATAAATTATTTAATATACATTCCTGTAAACAGACTTTGCCTAAATTCTTTAATTTAATCCTAATGTATAATTATTCTACAAAAAAATATAATTTATATTGAACTCTATTTTATAATTATGTTCGTATTAAGAGCCAAATTTTATAAAACTTGAAATTAACTTTATATTATACATCAATATATCGAGAAAATCGGCCCATAAATGGCTGAGAAATAAGCAAAAAACCAAGACTACTACAATTTTCACCAATTATCGGCCAGGCCATCACTGTCAACGGAGAGGGCTATAGGTCCATGGTTACCAACCTCTTTTTGTCTTAACAGGAGGTACAGAACGACTTTATGTGTCACTCAGCTCATGCCACATTGGACATTCTGTACGATCGATTTGAGGGCATGGTCATTTGACGAGGAGGTGATGTGAATTGGCCGTAAGACTTTCTTGTGGGGTTTTATTAAGTTGCAGATCTATGCGAATAAGCCACAAACCACATTGGCTCCCAAAGCCAACATTAACCATGGCATCTGTCAAATTAAGCATGATTTATGGGCCTGAGTCATGGGTAATTGGACATTTCGGATGCGCGCCACGAGGCAGACATTTCCACGATGTTATATTTCATACATATTGGTATCGATAGGCCTTTTAAACAAATAAAAAATGTTTATGATATCCCACACAAACCATTTTATTTAAATTTAAAGATAGGAAGCGCTTAATGAAATACCCTTTATAAACAAACACATAAAACGGAATCTGAACTATAATTTGTTTTTGCTGTCTGGCATTCTTTTAAATTCAAAGAGCAACTCTGTTTTTGTATACCATACAAAAGCAGCCATTTTAGTCCAATTCCATTTCATTGCATTCGTTTGTGTTCGTTTCGACTCGTTGTTGTCTTTTGCATTTTAGTCTATCGAAAAATTTATTTTTTTTAAGTAAAAAGTGGTTTAAAAATACAAATTTGTATATAAAATTGTTATCTTAACCTTACTAAGTGGTAAGTAATTGAAGTTTTTAAAAAATATTCTGTAATTTTTGCAAAAAAATTGATTTGAAATGTTGTGTTAATTAGGTTTGGTGTATGTGTATTTTTTCTTTTGTTGATACGATTTGTATTGTAGGGGTGTGGTGAATTGTTAATCTGATATACTATGTATTTGTTGTGTTTAAAAAACTGTTTTGATTTGTTCACATTGTAACTTGCATGTATTTCAGGTGGTAAAAACATAAAAAAGTATAGTATATCAATACAATTTTTATCACGAATTTGTAAATATTCCACTCTTTTTTTTATTTAATCATTTTTATTGTTAGCTAACAATAAATTCATACATACAAACTGCAGTTGCAGGTTCTCGGAGAAAATGTATTTGCAGATGTGTGATCAGGGTTGACAGGTACTTTTTATTCGCTGTACCAAACTTAAAATTTAAAATATCCCCAACAAATGTAATATATGATGAAGGAAAAATTGTACTATATAATATAACAATCGAAAAGAACTTTCTTTCAATTTTAAAATATTTTAAATTATATAGCTGATTTACTAATCTTGATGTATACCCTCAGTTAAATAGTTAAAGAACTTTTATTATTGGTGACAAAATATAGACAAATACAGTCGAACTTCCCTATAATGAATCTTGACGGGACCAGAAAATCACTTCATTATATAGAAACTTCATTATACAGAAATTATATTTTTCCCCCACTTTTTATTTAAAATAATTATTCATATTAGTTTGGGTTATACTTTTCCATTTTTCTTCCACATCAAAACCTTGTAATACCAAATAACAAAGCCATTATATAAAAATTATATTTTTTTCCATTTTTATGTAAAATAATCAGGTATTTTAGTTTGGATTAGACAAAAGTTCGAAGTACATCTATTGATGAAGAAACGTGCTCCAATATAGGTATCGTCTTATTGACGTCAGTCAATTCTTCACCAATCAGCCAATTCTTGACTCTATAAATGTAAAATTAATGTACATCACACATTTATTTGGCATTAGGATTAAAATATGTATGTATGCACACAAAACTAATAAATAAATATGTATGCACCTGCCATAGCCGAAACTCAACGAGTTTCCAGAACACTAATGAGAATATTCTCATCGGGATGCCCATGGTCTGCACATCAATATCAACATTGACATAATCTTCAAATGATGCATCAACGTTCGTTACTTCCCTAAATGAAGCCTGTAGAGCAGGCAAATCAGCTAACGGAAGAAAGTCTTCCTCATCCCAATGAGTCCGCACGCCATCTTTGGAAAATCCTGCCTTTCTGGAACAATTCGCAATTGTTTCTGATTTTACAAAGGCATTATTGATGTGGCTTTCTTCTTTTTTTTTTTTTGTTCTTATTTTCCTCTTTTGGGAATCCCCTCATTATATGTGGCATCTTTCTCGGTACACAGAGTTGTTAGTATGCGTAATAGAAAATTGTTTGAAAAATTCATTATATGGAGACAAAAACGCATGTGAGTCAAATATTACACCTGCAAAATTGCTTCATTGTATAGAAAACTTCATTGTATGGAAATTCATTATAAGGAGATCAAAAACAATGAAATTGGAAGGGAAAAAGTTGTGTATTTGAAATCAATTCATAATAGGGAGAGCTTCATTGTATAGAAGTTCACTATAGAGAAGTTCGACTGTATATGACAACATTCAGTGATAGACACTCTTCTGTACGCACATAAAATATTTGTATACCCTACACCACCATAAATTTCTCAAAAAATTTGGTATTCAAATAAGATTCAATACAAATAAGTTTTTTATCAAAAGATAACTGATTATAATCATATACTCGGTGTAGGGTAACATATGGTCGGGCTTGACCAACTATAATTTTTTTCTTATTTTTAATTGCTCTAATTTGTTTATTATTTATATTTGTAGTTTTGTTTGCATAATTATGTAGATAACAGATATTTTATAGAAAATATACAATCTTTTGAAAAATATTAACTATTTTTAGTTAGACATTCGTTTGTACTGTAACGACGTGGTTTCACCTGGACAGCTCGCGGTTCTTAAGGTTCAATTAGTCGTGACTTACCATATCGCCATAGACGTAACCATAGCCATATCACAAGCATTTTACTGTTATTGCTATGGCGTTATGGCATGTCACCAATAATCAAATACATTGTTTCCCATAAGCTTGGTTTGAACAGATGTTTTTTATGGTTACGGTTATGGCACGTCTAATTGAACCTTTAGGGTTCGTTACAAAAAATTACGGGACGTATGAGGCACAACTACTACGGGGAGTAGTCTTCTCTCACGATTTTGCTCGTCACAGTACCCAATAATGAAAATAAGTAATTTCGAGAAAATGTAATTTATTTTTAGTACGACTATTGGATTCTAAAACAAATAAAAATATTAATAATGAATATAATTTTTAGAAATGAGATCTTGAAAGTTTCAAAGGCAATCGAGAAAAATTCAACCAATACGCTAAAAATGAACCAAGAAAATGCAATTTTCTTTTGATGTTTTGTTAACAGATACATATTACAATAAATGAAATAAAAAAATTAAACATACACTATGGAGATTATGGATCCATTAAAAGGTTTTTAAAAACTAACATTTCGTTAAAAATGTCGAATTCGTCTCAAAATAAAGGCAAATTAACCTTCCCGTATTTAAAATAATTACTACCCCCAATATATGGTCGAATCCTTTAATAATGTTGAAGAAATAATGCCCCTAACCACGATTTTCCTAGGTTCATAATATGTCTGAACTCTGCATAAGGTCAGATATTATAGATGAAAATAGTGATACAAAGAAATATTTATGAATGAAAACAGATGATCCTGACTGTAAAAGTGGTTATTAATACGATTTAAACGAACCCGCCATTATAAATGCAAACTAAATTTCGGTGCTGAAAATGTATTGGAATGTTTGTTTATGTTTCTGATACGATTTAGAGTTTCGCAATTGTTTTATATCAATCAAAAGTGTATTCTGAAATATTACTCGAATTATTTTAAGATGCTTTGGTGACAAAACTTGATGGATGATGGGCGAGAAAATCAGATTGATTTTCTGACATAAATTCGTTATTTCTACAATATTTTAGAATGTTATCCCATCGAAAACCTATGTGTACAAGATTTATGAACATGGATGACAGTTTTTGACGTTTAATCAACTTGGAAATTTAATCTAAAAATGGTGCTCAAAAATTCGTAATAGAACGAACAGAAATTCTTCAGTATTAGAAATTCTGGAGGTCATACCAAATATTAAGATTGGAAGAATAAGGTTTTATAATTAATTTGTATTATTTTTTAATAAATTAAATAAAGTGCGTAAAAACGAATGACTCAGCACAATAGAGTTGAAAAAAGTAGAATCTTGATTTGTTCCAAAAAATCGATTATAGGTATGTAAATAACGTATGTTTCCAACGTTAAACCAAATAATATATAAAACCTTTATAAAATAGCAGAGTACCAAATATTCATTCATTTGTCACTCATGTTCATGAAAAGACAATTTTAATTTTTGTTGTGTTATGTTCACTTCATGTATGAAGAGACAGCAAATGTTTTTGTTTTATTCATTCATGTATGATAGGATTTGTATTGTTTTTTTATTTTCACTCAGAAATGAGAAAATAATAGGAACTTTTTTTCATACACATGAGCATTTTTGAGAAGTAAAATTTTTTTAAATTGTTCACAAATGAAGAGCATCAAGTTTTATTTTACACAACTGTTCAAAAATGAAAAGCAAACAAATGAAAAAATTTTGTTTATTTACGCTGCATACATAATGATAATAAGAATGTGCGTAATTTTGTTTTGCATTGTTCAACAGAGGTTTAGAAAAGATTTTTTTGGAAATAATTCGGTATCTCGCAAACTAGTAAATACATTGTTAAGAAATTTCATATGGTTGGAGCTGAGGTGTTTTCGGTTCGATTTTCAGTTGTTCAGCTTCCTAGGGATAATGGGGGAAAGTGCGTGGCCCCTCAAAGTTGGTCACCTCGTGTCTCACATTTTACAAAAAAAATCGCCAAAAATCCATTTATGATCCAAATGAGCTGAAATTTAAAATATAGATAGACCTTGAGAAGATCTACAAAAAATACGCTTACACGTGTAGGTTATCTCTTTTAGTTGAAGAAATATTTGGGTTTATTTATTTATTTTTTTTAATTTTGCCCGATCTTTTTTTTGTTTTTTAGACATGGCGGGCCTACGGAGGGTCGAATTTTTATTTTATATTGTATATCAGCTATATTGCTGATAAAATTCTAAATAAAATAAAAACAACTTGCTAACAGTTATCTCGTCCCTTTAAAAAGTTACACGCATCCAAAGTTGGAACATGTAAAATGCGCAGTATTTTTAACATTTATTTATTTTTTTCATTGAATAGAAACAAATAAAACAAACAACGCACACATGAATATAAAAGAAGACCAAACATACATGATAAAAAAACCAACAACATTAATGTGTATAAACATTAATGAGCGCGATGAGAAAGCCTCTCAATTTTGAGCATTGGAGATTTTTTATTTCTCACTATTCATATACGTATATGCAGAGTACCAAATATTCATTCATTTGTCACTCATGTTCATGAAAAGACAATTTTAATTTTTGTTGTGTTATGTTCACTTCATGTATGAAGAGACAGCAAATGTTTTTGTTTTATTCATTCATGTATGATAGGATTTGTATTGTTTTTTTATTTTCACTCAGAAATGAGAAAATAATAGGAACTTTTTTTCTTACACATGAGCATTTTTGAGAAGTAAAATTTTTGTAAATTGTTCACAAATGAAGAGCATCAAGTTTTATTTTACACAACTGTTCAAAAATGAAAAGCAAACAAATGAAAAAATTTTGTTTATTTACGCTGCATACATAAAGATAATAAGAATGTGCGTAATTTTGTTTTGCATTGTTCAACAGAGGTTTAGAAAAGATTTTTTTGGAAATAATTCGGTATCTCGCAAACTAGTAAATACATTGTTAAGAAATTTCATATGGTTGGAGCTGAGGTGTTTTCGGTTCGACTTTCAGTTGTTCAGCTTCCTAGGGATAATGGGGGAAAGTGCGTGGCCCCTCAAAGTTGGTCACCTCGTGTCTCACATTTTACAAAAAAAATCGCCAATGATCCAAATGAGCTGAAATTTAAAATATAGATAGACCTTGAGAAGATCTACAAAAAATACGCTTACACGTGTAGGTTATCTCTTTTAGTTGAAGAGATATTTGGGTTTATTTCTTTATTTTTTTTAATTTTGCCCGATCTTTTTTTTGTTTTTTAGACATGGCGGGCCTACGGAGGGTCGAATTTTTATTTTTAAAAATCAGCTATATTGCTGATAAAATTCAAAATAAAATAAAAACAACTTGCTAACAGTTATCTCGTCCCTTTAAAAAGTTACACGCATCCAAAATTGGAACATGTAAAATGCGCAGTATTTTTAACATTTATTTATTTTTAGAAACAAATAAAACAAACAACGCACACATGAATATAAAAGAAGACCAAACATACATGATAAAAAAAAACCAACAACATTAATGTGTATGAACATTAATGAGCGCGATGAGAAAGCCTCTCAATTTTGAGCATTGGAGATTTTTTATTTCTCACTATTCATATACGTATATGTACTTTAAAGAAAAAAAACAGTGTATTCATTTATGTGTGATTAAAATTCAAAAAATTCTTAGCAACTCATTTTCGAATGTGAGCATAAAAAAAAAATTTGCAAATTTCATTCATGACAATTTATCATGAATGCATAAATTTAAGTGTTCATACATGAATTCTTCTGAACCCTGCGTATATGTACTTTAAAGAAAAAAAACAGTGTATTCATTTTCGAATGTGAGCATAAAAAAAAAATTTGCAAATTTCATTCATGACAATTTATCATGAATGCATAAATTTAAGTGTTCATACATGAATTCTTCTGAACCCTGTAAAATAGCCTATTGTATTAATTTAATGTAAGCAAAAAAAAAATCGTATTCATGTACTTTTGTGGCAGTTATGAAGAAATTTATATACAGGTGTTGGAAATACCGATGTTTGTAATTTTCTGAACTCTTATTTTTCTCGCTTTTTATTTAAAATAATCTACAAAAACTCTTGTATTTAAAAACTCTCAAATTAATTTTAATTTGAAAACATTGGGACATTTTTTCACTTTTGAAAGTCTGTGTACACATTTCATAATATATTAATTAGAATTGATGGTCAAATCAAATTCCAAAAAAGTCAACATTTACAATTTACATCTGATTGATTAAGATCCATATATATTTTTTTCGAAAAAAAAATTATGTTCTACTTGGCACATCTTATCAAAAATAGGATTATTTACTTCCAAAAAATGTCCACTTTTCTGCCTTTCACTGCCACAAATTGTTCCCGATGTTAATAGATAAATTATGGAAAAATTTGCAAATATTTTTTCAAGGTAGTTCTTATTTTGTTAACATTTTGAAATAACTAAAGCCAGATTTTCAAATGGGGTTTTAAAGTATATAGGCAAAACATAACGTAATTCAAAATAAGTCCTAAAACACTAATAGCTCATGTAGTTTTTCTTTCTAATTTTTGTTGCAATTTCATTCCGCATACGTTATCAGCTTCTTTTAAATTACACATTTTTGCTGTATAAACATTGTTGACCCCAGGGTACATTCTAGGTGATACTGAAACTCACTACACCAGCTAATTGTTTTTTTTTAAATATGGTCATTACTGTATGCTTGTGTAAACTCCTTACAGAAATCCTTTCACTAGTAGCAAACTGCATTAGTCGAGCATGTTGACTTGCATATGAAATTTCTTGAGTTTAAGGCCCGGTTAATTGTTTGGTTCAAACCCATACATTTTGTAATCATTTGGTTTCATACAGAGCAAGCTGCGCAACAGCAGAAACATGTTAAAAGCGAAGACAACAGTTTGTTGTTGAAACAAATACAAAAAAAAAACCCAAAAGCAACAAAAACAACAGACTGACAGAACCATCCACTTTTTCAAAAACAAAGTTCCTGTTGTTTTTGTACATCTTGTTATAGTCGAACTGGCACTACCTTGTTGAGTACAACAACAAAAAAAAAAAAAAAAGAAACAACAAATATATTTCTGCCAGCAGAGCTCTATGTAGTTTTAATTTCTGTATACTTCCACTGTTACGTTTCGGCTTTCATCGTGTAATGGCTGCGTTTTCCGTTAAAAGATATTTTAACTAAATATCAAGAAAATAAATACATACCTACATGTATAGACATATTTTAAAGTTATTCTTTAAAATCAATCAATAAACTTTATACAAAAATAGTGTTTAAATAATTTAAAAGGTGATAAAGAAAATATATGTAGTTAAACGAGTGCTTAGTATATTACAATAAATGATAATAAAAATAATAGATAGTGAGAATTAAAAAATTACTTTTTTTTTGTTACTAAATTGTGTCTTGTTAAGTTTTGTTTTTGTATATATGTATGTACAATACAATAAATATTTATATGTTTTGCTTAATACTTGTTTTTTTATGTACATAAATATGTACTACGTACACAAATGCTTGCAAGCCTATGTACAGATATATGTATATATGTATTTATATACGTTATTATGTACATATTTACATTTTATTTATCTATCTGTTGTCTTCATTCAATTTTTCTTCGTGTTTAAAGTTTTTATTTGCTTTGTTGTTTTTTTTCTTTTTTTTTAATTTTGTTGTATTCATTTGTTTCTGTTTTAAACGGAAATATTTAGGGAATGACTAATGAGTTGTTTATTTATTTGTTTGTTTATTTTGTGTTTTATTATTTTTTCTCTGTTATTTTTATATTGGATTTTCATTGTAAATTTGTTTTGTGTTTATGTTATGAAATATTCGTTAAACATCCAAATACTTATTAAATAAAATTACCGTTATAATTTTAACAAAGTTTGAAGTGAATTGGCTTTAATATATGATGTTACATATTTTTATTAAAAACGAATTTAAAAACATTGTTCTTTAAATAAGTACAATTCATATCGCATTAATTCAATATTATAGGTATAAAATAAAGTAAGCTTAGCTGCCATTGCCGCTATACTTCCATTACCGAAATAACTGCAATTACCGTTTCCGCTACAATTTCGTTAACAAAATAATCCGAATTAGCGTTAAAAATACTAATTTTTGATTTCAATTATTGACATTATTGAAATCTACAAATTTAGGAAGAAATTATATTTATCAATAAAATACAGTTACCGAAATAACAGTCAATACCGTTACCGCTAAGCCATAAATACCGTTACCGAAATAACTGCAATTACCGTTACCGAAATAATCCAAATTTGCGTTACCATTACCAGTATTGGTAAGCCAAGCTTGGTAAAAAGTATTTATAAAATAATATTTTATTTTTTATAAGC
Source organism: Calliphora vomitoria (assembly GCA_942486065.2). NCBI lineage: Eukaryota > Metazoa > Arthropoda > Insecta > Diptera > Calliphoridae > Calliphora > Calliphora vomitoria. Next base: position 8,297,227 of record OW818032.2, read on the forward strand.
ATTAATGACTGAAGTGAAAGTAGTTTCGCAACTTTGCAAATAACAAAATAGCGGAGTTCACTATTAAGAGATGGCGAAGTTGTCGCCGGTTTTTTCATTTTTTAATTAATTATAATTCATCCTTATCTTCGCCGTGTTGCGTTGGCGCCATCGACAGTTTCGCACACGCACTATTGTCAAATCACATGCGAGTTGCAAATCGCCAAACTTGTTTTTACATATTCTGAAACTCACGTATTTTGCTAGATCAGATGATGTTTATTAACAAAAAATATTTTAAAAAATTATTTATGCTAAGGGCTGATATTTTTTTAACCCAACAAAATTTTTTTTACGGGAATTATTTTTTTCCACATTTTTTTTTTTACCAACAAATTTTTTTAACCAAAAATATTTTCAATAAAAATTGTTTTCAATTTCCTTAAAAAATACATTGATGAAGATGATATATAAGAATCTATTACTTGTTATAACCACGTTTTTCTTACCAACAATTTTTTTAACCAAAAATATATTCAATAAAAATTGTTTTCAATCTTTTCCTTAAAGTACTTGTCATACCCTTCACCATGAGTGAAAAGTTTATATATAAGTTTGTCATTCCGTTTGTAATTTCTACATTTTTCATTGGCGACCCCACAAAGTATATACATTCTGGATCGTTATAGATAGCGAAGTCGATATTGCCATGTCCGTCTGTATGTTGAAATCAACTTTCAGTAGCCCCCAAATAACTAACATACATGATTCATTCATTAATATATCGGGAATTCTTCCACTGAGATATAAGGAAAAATCCAGGACAATCTGGATTTTTTACCTATTTTTTATCTATGTATATCTGGATTACTAAGTCATTAATATAAATAATATAGATATCCAATAATAGATATTTCAAAGACCTTTGCAAGGTCATATGTAAGACCTACATGTCGGACCTACAATTGGTCAAAATCGGGAAAAATATTTTTTATCCCGAACTTTTTTTTCAACAAAAAATTTTTTTTTTTTTATAAATTCACAAATAAATAATTTTTTTTTTTTTATTATTAAAAAATATTTTAAAAATAAATTAAAAAAAATGTTTTGCTCCAAAATTTAAAAAAAAAAAAATTAATTTTGTTTACCTAAAAATATTTGTTTAAAGTATAATTTGGTGAGGGCTTAACTCCAACATATTATATTATGTTGGGCCAGATATATGTATATAGAAGTATAGAAGTATTTCAATTTAATAATCATTATCCAATAAGGATGTTTTATAGTATAATATATTTTGGAGTTAAGCTTTTGACTTTGTTAAATTTTTTTTTATTATAATTTATACCTATCATAATTAATTTATATCATAATTATTTAATTTACTTATATATATATATATTTTTAATGTAAACTTTTTTTAAGTAGAAATTTGTAACCGGTTATGGCCAATAGGCTAGGTTATTGAAAATAAATAAATAAAAAAAAAAAAAAAAAAAATGCAAGCAGTTTCAACGATCTTGATTTATTCCCTTTGTAATATATATTTTTTATTGCAGTAGAGTATCACTTTGAATAAATTATAAACAACTCTGCATTAAGTCGCTTTAGGGACTGTAATAATCTTTAGCAATTAGTTTCCGAAAATAATAAGGACTGAGATCGTAAAATTCTTAACACACGTTTTTCATTAAAACTTTTAAGCCAAGTATTATTTGATTTTTTTTTTATCAATTTACCTTAGTAAATCATGTCAGTTATTATGTTTAATGTCAATTATCTTCATTTGTTGTTAATCTGATTAAAATGAGTGACCAGAAAAAAGTGCGTGCTAAAATTATTAAATATTTTCAATAAAAACCAACTTGGTCCTACAAAAAGTTGGCCAAGCATTCAAAGGTCTGCCGTCAAACTGTTTCCAATGTTATTAAAGAGTACCGGGAGAACTTGTCCGTTGATATAAAATCTGGTTCAGGTAGATGGAATGGTCCACATGATGTTTATTAAGCCAAAAAACAGAAAGCATTTTCAAAAGAGCTCCCAACACCTCCGGTAGAAAAGCAGCCCGGTTAGGTCAGTACTCGGACTATTTGGTACGAAAAGTTAAAGCCAATGAAGGTTTAAATCCAAACAAGGCTCAAAAAGTTCCTGACAGGAACTCTGCTAAAAATTTATAGGCCAAAAACAGAGCACGGAAATTAAAGTCAAATTTTATACAAAAAATATACCTGCTGCATAATGGATGACGAAACGTACGTTTGGAAAATTTTTCACAGCTTCTGGGTCAATTTTTTATGTTGCAGATGCCCGAGGGAATGTTGAAGAAAAGTGTAGGACCCAAAAGCAGACAAAATTTTACAAAAAGTTCTTGGTATTGTAAGCAATATGCAGTTGCGGCAAAAGAAGCCAATCATTTGCTACAACGGGCTCTATAAAAACCGAAATTTACATCAAGGAATGTTTACAAAAAAGGCTGCTTCCATTCATAAGACTTCATAATGTGTCCTTATTTTTGGCCTGACTTGGCATCCTGTCAGTATGGTAAACAAGGCCTTGAGTGCTACAAGAACAATAATGTGGTATTTGTACCAAGAGAGGCAATTCCTCCAAATTGCCTGGAGCTAAGCCCGGGGGATAGATATTGGACTCTTGTTAAAATAGACATGAAGAGCACAAAAATGTGTCCAAAAGTGTGGTAGATTTTAAACGGAGATGGACAACCTGTTCGAACAAAGTGACATAAAGCACTATAAAAACCATAATGGAAGGGTTTTCGTAAAAGGTTCAAAATTGAATCATTGGTGATTAGAACTATAAAAATATTTTTTTTTTTTTGTACATTGTAACAATAATTTCAATCAAATAAAAAAGATTCAAAACTGTAAGTTTAGTGGTTTAATTTTTAAATGATTTTTCGATCTCAGTTTTTAATAACAAATATATTTTATTAAACAACGATTTTAGAGTTCGAACGTGTTCGTATTGGAACAAATATGGGGTTGCGGTCAATATTCGGGCAAATTTAGATAAATAATCAAACTTTTCCATTTTTTTTTAACTAAATAAATATTTTCCTATTTTATACCTACATATATGCATGTACATTTATGTTTGTTTAACTATTTATTAATCTTTCTATCTAAATCTTATTTATTTTGAAAATAATAAATCTTGTAAATCTTTAAATCATTTTTAAGTTATTTTAAAATAACTTATACCTACTTGATATATGTATATACACATAATACATGCACGTGTTCCTCCTTGTCAAATTGGTTCACGTTGTTTTTATTTGTAGTCAGTAGCATTTTTTGTTTGTGTCCGTTAATCCCTAAAGTACCTGTATTTCCTAGTGTGACTAAAAATACTAAGAATTATCTATGTTTCGTATGTCTGGCTATAAAAATAAATATTTATTATTCACTCCTCTAATATATCCTAAACATTTACAAATTTTGTGTTAGATAAACTACTAATGTTTCATATACTATGTATGTACAATGGCACTTTTGAAAAAAAAAAAAAAAAACAAATTAATATTGTTAAACATATTTATCTGCTAGTTTCGAGGTTTAGAGAAGTTTAATTTAAGATTGTCACAGGTATAATTCTATGTAACCATATAATGTAAAACACATAAAGTAATAACAAAAACTTAATTTGATATTTTAATCTTAGTGTATTGTATTAAAATATTATTTTTCTTTCTTTTATAGGTGTGGTGTACAGCGCCTAAATCACCAAAATGAGTTATATGCCAGCACAAAATCGTACAAGTAAGTAACAATTCATCTTAGTTATCAGAAATGCATATAAACATTGAACATTTTTTAATGTAAAAAATATTTTGGAAAAAAGAAGAATCATATATACCTATGTATGATATGTTTTACATGCATAATTATAAAATGTGTAAAAAGTTTACAAAGCCTTTCAATCATGTTATAAATTACAGCACTCACAAAATACATTTCATTATACATATACCTACACGTACTTGCGCCAGTATGAGAAACTTTTCCAATAAAATGCTTATTTCTCTGTTACATCCAACGCTTGATTGCATATTTCAAACTAATTTCTTTTTGCTAACAAAAGTAAAAAATGTTTGAACTACTTAAAATTCAGAAGAGAAAAAAATTAAAATGTGCAAAAAGGCAGCATTTTTAATGGTATGGATTGAAGCTAGAGTGAAGTGCTCTCGTAGACATAGTAGAACTGCTGCAACATTAGGACAAACATATGCCCACTGAAAAAAGAAATACATACTCATGCAAATAAAAGAAAAATATTTGAAATGCAATAATAATATGTTGTACATACTTTTTATTTATTTTTTTTGTTGAGATTTAACACGCGCTACCATATGGGCAATACTTTTACTCCCACCACTTGAAACCACCACCACCAGAGAAAAACAAAATAAAAAGCATACAAATTGTGATTGTTGATGTATTCTTTCTTCCTTAAAAACATGCTAGTGATGCTGATGATGATGATGATATGTTCGTCTTTGCAAATAAATATACATATTTACGCTCATACATTCATTTACTCGTGTTTTTTTTTTTGTTTTTTTTTAATTTGAATGTTGATAATGGTGGTGGAATTGTAGAAATTCATTTTGTAAAACATGACCAACAATGTTTTTTATATAAATGATTAAGAAATAAAATTGAAAAACTTACATTCGTAAGTAATAAGAATTATAACAATGGAAGTTTGTATTTGTTATTAATTTAATTTATTTATGAACAAATCATTCAGAGCTAGTTTCTGGGATAAAGATAATCTACATTCTTCGTTTAAACCTAAATTAAACTAAAAATTGTGTTTCTCACTTATTGTTTATTTACCATATAATCTAGGTTTAACTGAGCATAATTGGCGAGTTTAACCTAAGTATAAAATGCTAAAGCACAAACAGCTGGAAAATAAAATAAACAATTCAGCCAGCAGCTCTTTGTTTTAATACGCTTTATTAACATCAATATAACTTTTAATATACATTTTATATACTTTGATGTCCCTTTTTCTTTTACAAAGTTAAAATTTACAAAAAAGTTATGTACTCGGTTGCTTTTTCTTATAAAATTTAAAGTACATATTGCCATATTTATATGAACAATTTTGAGGAATGCACATGTGATTTGACTGAAAAGTATGGCAATGCTAACGAAATTAATCCATTAGTGAGAAACACAATCATTGGTTAAATCCCGGCTAAATATATTTCAGGTTTAATATAACAGCGTGTTAAGCTACGTTTAACTGACAAGTAAGAAACTAGCTCTCAGTCTAAATAACCCAATTTTTCTGTTATGTCTGCACAATTTAAATTTTGTGTGACAAATCATTCGATTGGTATCAAATCACAAAGTATCAGTGTTATTGCTTCAGAAATAATACTGTAACTTCAGAAATAATACTGTAACGTACAAAGAAATTCCTGAAAATTTCCGTGAATTAAACTCACAAATAAAATTCATTAAAATTGTGGACATAAAACATCGAGAAACGGGTTACAGAATCAATATATATACTCGTTCCTTACTTATTTTGTCTAAGTAGTAGGTGGGTCAAAACAATAATAAGCTGGCAATCTAAGATTTTGCTCAGATAAACCATATTTTTTCACAATCGAGGTACATGTGTTCATTATTATAGCAGTTGGTCACATTTATTAAAACAGAAAATTTACTAATATTTTTAGCAATCTGTTTGTAAGTCTTTTTAATAAAACTCAAAAATAAAAAAACCATCCACGGTCTTAGCAAATTTTAGGCATTATGCTCCTTTCAAAAATTTGCTTTTAATAGTACAGAGTGTTTTAAAATTTGAGACATATTATTAATAAAATATCGCAGTAAAATTTAATAAAAGTGGAATTTATATATTTAAAATAAGGAACGATTATCCTATAATGTTATCCAATAACATTTTTTTTTAAATCCCCGGGAATTACGAGAATCTCTTTATAAGCAATTTTCTTAAAGTTAACAGTATTTGTTCGCACAGATAAAATATATTCGTTATGATTTAATGCCCATCTAATAGTAGCTACAGAAAATAAGTTAACGCAGAAGAATTACGTTTTAAGTGAATGCATTTTTGTCAGCTCAACCAACATTTTTCAGTCAGAAGAGAAAAAAGAGGACATTTAGAGTGAATCATTTGATTACCAGAAAATTCGGTTTTCACAACCAAAACTATTTTCTTTGTGTGACAGAAAAATTCACGGGAAATAACACATTTTTTTAATATATCCCTGGAATGGAAAAAGTCAAGGAATCCTAATCGCTAACTTAGAGTATAAATCACAGATTACACAAATATGAATTAGCTGGTTCCAGTAATATGGCAATAGAAAACAAACAAAAGAAAATGTCAAAATGGTTCTGGTTTGGAAAGAGGGACAAATATATATGACACTCGTTGCTTATTGAAAAATGTATTTTTTCTATCGCGCTGCACACCACAACCATTAAAAAAATAGTTGTAGAACGTCGAAATAACCATACGGTTCGATATTACTTTTTTGAGAACTGTCAATTGTTTCGTATCTGTGTAATCTGTGGTATAAATATACAAAAAAAAAAAAGCATTCAAACATTTTGTTTTAGAAAGTCACACAGGAAATATTTAAATATAAATCTAAGCTGACTTTATTGACAATTTAAATTAAAGGTTTTAAATGGTTAAACATATATTCAAAGAGAAAATATACATAGAGCGGAAACTCTTCTGTCAAGGATCTAACTCAGATGTCAGATACCTAAGTGGTGAGAATTTATTAGTAAAAAAACTATATTACTTTTTTGAGTAATTTTTTTGTTTGAGTTTTTTTCTAGTTTTCGCTCTATGTATATTTTCTCTATGCATATATTTACTTTAAAAATTAATCGAGTAAGTTAGTACCATATAAATAAACTATGTATATCAGGACCATAAAATTAACATCTCCTCTTACGACACTTTGTACTCTAACCGACACTCGTTTGCATAGAATATGATGATTTGTCCTGTATGTACTCGTATGTGAATGTATTTATTGAAGAGCATTTTAATTTCGTTGCTGAACAACATACTTAGCGCACAAATAAAAAAAAAAGGAAATTAAATATTGCTGTTTTAGCATTAACGTTTTTCTACATATATTTCTAAAGTACATATTTGACACTTCAAATAAAATTATGCTCATAAACATGCAAAAAGACGTATCTGGTGACAAAAGAAATATTGAAAAATTTTAATATTCAAATTTTATATTTGTGTAAAAAAAAGGAAAGGAAAGCAGTTGTAAAGCATTGGGTGTTGGTGAAAAGCCTTATTTATGCAAAGTGTACACTTTTTAATGTTAAATATAAGAAGTTGATTTTTTTATAATGGAAAATATTGTGCATATACATAATTAATATGTATTAAGAAAAACGTTAGTATCGTAAAATGGATTAAGGCATTAAATGTGTAGTCGATTGTCCCGTTGGTAAAATGTTTGTAGTACTTAGTATATTTTGTATTAAGTATTTTGTTCCCCAATACTTAGTTTTTTTGAATTCAACTTATCAGATCGATCTATATATTTCAAAGGAAATAAATGACTTTAAAGTTTGTTTCTATTTCTAAAGTTTGTATTATTTCTGATATAATTTGTTAAAGCATTTCTTTAACTTGTGATGTTAGTTTAGTTCAAAATTTGTAACTAAATTTTGAACCTGTTATAGTATTTCGAATAGACTGAGATTTGGCATTCATCCCAAGGCATTTTCGAACGTATGTTAGAAATTTGTTTAAAGCTCCGGAAATAATCTCTACATTAAGCATACACCTAATGACAAAGAAATATTATGTTCGAAAATTCGAACTTATGTTCGACAAATTTTTAAAGTTGTTAAATAATCTCTTAATCGTAAGGATCTTAAAAAAATTATAGTTTTATTTCAGGCCTATTTATTGCATTTTCTAATTTCGAACCTAAAAATTTAAGGGAAATAATGTCTATTAATTTACTGTATTTTCTGAATATAAGCTTTTGAGGATATTTTCGAAATTGCGAAAATAACTATCAAACTAATAAATCAAGCATCAGGAAAATATAGCGAATAGCGTTTATACGAGTGTAAATTGTATAATGTAATAAATTGTGCTCCGATAGACTACACGATAGTGTGCTTGACTATCAATCTGGGGGTTGCGGGCTCGATTCCCGTCAGAGACTCTGGGTGTATCTGCAGACAAGCAAAAAGGTTAGCAGTTTGTGATTGTTTAAAAAAAAAATTGATTTAAAGTTTATTTTCTTACTTTTAGAGCATTTAAATAAAAGTTTTATTATTACATTATTTCATCTATACTCGAAAAGGGCTCATAAGAGAATTCAGCATTTGATAAAGGTTTTTTTTGCCTTGCTACATAATAGCGTTATACTTTGTTTTAAATTTCATGGCATTATTTAAAACAAAGACATGGTACCACAATCAAAGTGCCTATTTATATTTTTTGCTTACCCAGGACTTTAGTACTTGTATTCACAGTTGGACAACTAATTCATATTCAATGAATTATTTTGTATGCTCTATCAAATTATTTGCAATACCCGGTTGGATTTTTTCTATATATAAACATGTCAAATTCAGTTTTATACTTGTAAATAAATACACATTGATGCTTGTTATGTTGAATAAACACCAATCCGTCTTATTTGATTATTTTGCATAAATGGTTATGTTCATTTCGGTTTAATGACTGTGGGGGGTGTGGAATAGAATTTTGAGTTGCTGATAAAGTGGTGGTAGTTTCTGTAAATTAATGTGTGGACATGGATTCTGTAAATGATTTGTTGACATTTAATATTGTTGTAATCGTTATCATTATTTTGTTTAACTCCCATTCATTGTGTCTGTTAAGACATAAAACAACAAGCATGCAATTCAACCTGTAGGGTTTTAAGTTCAAGATTAGAAATATATTAAATTTGTATACCTTGATTACCAATCATTCAAATGTTATTAAGCTTTTTAGGAATGGAAAAAGTCTTATTTCACGGTACATATCAAGCGATGAACTTTTATACCATAGTGGGAATATATTTGGATAAAATTCGGCACATAAGTTTTTTCCGGCCCATGATTTCACCTAATCACCATACATATATCCTATGTATAAACCACTCAAGTGGTGGGTCAAAACATTTTAATTTTCCAAACAGTTTTCATTTTATTGGATTCCTATTGTAAGATATTTACATTATCCACGTTATAAACAAATTTAATTTCTTCATATTTAAAATTAATTAATTGTTCCAATTCTTATTAACTTTATTTGCTAATAATAATTAGTTTATCATCCAGTTTTTATACATAATTTAAAACGAGTCCTTTCTAGACGTACATTGTAACATGCACACAATAAAGATAGTACATTTCATTCAACAAACTGTCTCGTTAATAGTAGACCGTGAAATAAAAACCCTTTTGCTTGACGCATGGCTGGCATATGTACATACAATCCATGATCCATTGTATATGTATGAATAGTACCTTTTTGAAATTTTCTGTAAATGATACGTACGTACATACAGAATACTGCAAATCTATGGTATAGCTCTTTTTTTTAAATTACTATGATAAGAGTGGTTGGTCGGTCTTTTTCTGTATAAGGTACTACTTCTACTACTAACATATTATAATGGTTCATTGTATGGTGTTTTATATTTCACTTTGTGTAATTTTTAATCCTGCTGATTCTATTCTACCATGCAATTAGTATTTTTTTTTTTGTTCTCTTCTCATTTTCATTTATTATTTACTTCTGTTATTATAAATGTGGTATGTTGGATGTTCATTTTGAGTTTCATTTAGTTTGGTTGTTAGTAGATGGAATATAATATGTAAATGTTGACTTATTTTGTGGCTGTAATGATATGTCCGGTCGGTCTCTTTACATTACTTGCCCTTAGCAATATATTTAATCATTTTGCAAAAAATATAATATTGCGATTTGTGAATACTGTTTTTTACATCTCCTTCCAGATTTAAATATATTTTTTTTGTGGTATCTGCGTTATATTTTCCAAATACTGATAGTCCTTATAAATATGTACGTACATATCTATATATTTCAATTTCTATTGATTTCTTACACATATACATACATATATATGAATTTAATGTTGAGTTGATTTTGGCCTTTCAAATATTATTGAAAATGTGTACATAGAAATTGTCTTCCGACATTTTTTTCATTTCGACTCTTAACTTTGAATGTTTGAGTTTGTGTTTTCTCTATTTGTTTTTTCAATAACTTTAATGCATTCTTTTATATTTTATATGCGGTTTTTTCTAACATTCGTTGTATATATGTTGTATATACATAAATATATATGTATAAGTACCCAGCAGTTTTACAAGTAGTCAATGTATCCTTTATAGACAGCAATTTTAAAAAATGTCTGATCACTTGGTTGAAGTGTAGCATGTTTAATTTATTTATTTTCATTTCACTTTAGGGATAAGCCATTTTACTCACTATAAAGTATGCAAAGCATACAGGGTGTACTATAATTTTACTTTCTCTTGTTAGATCAATCTGTAGTAATTTCAAAAGACTAATGATATTTCACTAATATTATCTGACAATATTATCTTATTAACTCGAATAATATAACAAATTATAAATAAATTAATTTTCACAACCCCCTCCTGAGCATTCTTCTGTGTCATTTGTCGACATAATCTATTTAAATCAACAGTTTGGAGAAATTAAATAAACGACTTATTAACAAATCTCTCTTTAATCTTATTAGACGAAGTTTACGAGCTTTTTCAGCGTTGTATTATTTTTTATTATGTATTACTTGTTTTATTAAAAACATTAAAAACTATAAAATTTTATTCGTAAAATATTTGATACCGGTTATTTGATTGTCCTACTGTAGCTAGTATATAGAAGATTGGTACCGTTGTATTAAGCATAAAGTAGTTGGAGAAAGGTTTGTATACAAGCAATTATTTATTGGACTATCAGATGACTTTTAAATTGAATATTAAAGTTCAATTAGCTTAAGCTTAGTTCCCGTACATGTTTAAATAGCTAGTCATGTAGCTAATCAAGTAACCAGTTAGGTAGCTACTCTATGTAACCGGACCAGCTATCAGACATCTATAGTGTCAACGCTTAGCACACACACATGTCCCTGTTTAGGACACGCACATGTTAAAATAACTATTCACGTATTTATTTATGTAATCAGTGGTAACCCTAAATCAGGTGCGGATACAGGGGGGGAAAAGTCCCCTTTCTCCAAAACCCACAAATGGTTGACCGGGATCTGTATAATAGGTAAAATCAATACTTCGAAACAGTCACCCAGAACTGCTGGGTATATTGATATGTGCATATGTATTTCAAGCTTATGTTGTTTTATTCTTCCTTAAATATGAAAACAAATGTATCCCATCTCAGAGAGTTTTTAATCACATTTAGTGTAAATCATTTCATCCTTGATTGGGGATGACTTGATATTTTAAATTTCTTGGGGTAGCAAAATGAAATGTGTCGAAACATTGAACACGTAATTTAACACACAAATGATCATGGTTTTACAATTTTACTTTGTAATAAAAATATGTTTGTATATTAATGAAATGGTTTTTTTTTCTCTTTTACTTCTAGTGTCTCATAATAATCAATACAATCCACCGGATTTGCCGCCGATGGTTTCCTCCAAGGAGCAAACGCTTATGTGGCAGCAAAATTCATATTTAGTGGATTCTGGTATTCATTCGGGTGCCGTCACACAAGCACCTTCGCTCTCGGGCAAAGAAGATGAGGAAATGGATGGCGATCCACTAATGTTTGATTTAGATACTGGTTTTCCACAAAATTTCACCCAAGATCAGGTGGATGACATGAATAGCCAGTTGAGTCAGACGCGTTCACAACGCGTTCGCGCCGCCATGTTCCCCGAAACATTGGAAGAGGGTATCGAAATACCTTCGACCCAGTTTGATCCACAACAGCCAACTGCTGTACAACGTTTGGCCGAACCATCGCAAATGTTAAAACATGCCGTTGTCAACCTCATCAATTATCAAGATGACGCCGAACTGGCAACACGCGCAATACCAGAATTGATAAAATTGCTCAATGATGAAGATCAAGTTGTTGTTTCCCAAGCCGCCATGATGGTACACCAGTTGTCGAAAAAGGAAGCTTCGCGCCATGCTATTATGAATAGTCCACAAATGGTGGCAGCTCTCGTGCGTGCCATTTCGAATAGTAACGATTTGGAAAGTACTAAAGCTGCTGTTGGCACTCTTCATAATTTGTCACATCATCGACAAGGTCTCTTGGCTATATTCAAGAGCGGTGGTATACCAGCTTTGGTGAAACTATTGTCTTCTCCGGTTGAGAGTGTTTTATTCTACGCCATCACCACCTTACACAATTTGTTATTGCATCAGGATGGTTCTAAAATGGCAGTTCGCTTAGCTGGTGGTCTCCAGAAAATGGTTACCTTGTTGCAGCGTAATAATGTCAAGTTCTTGGCCATAGTTACAGATTGTTTACAGATTCTTGCCTATGGCAATCAAGAGAGTAAACTAATAATTTTGGCTTCTGGTGGCCCCAATGAGTTGGTACGCATTATGCGTTCCTACGACTACGAAAAATTGTTGTGGACCACTTCACGTGTTTTGAAAGTCCTTTCGGTATGTTCTAGCAATAAGCCAGCCATTGTAGATGCTGGCGGCATGCAGGCCCTGGCCATGCACTTGGGCAATCCATCGCCACGTTTGGTTCAGAACTGTTTGTGGACTTTGCGTAATTTGTCCGATGCTGCCACTAAAGTTGATGGCATGGAAGCCCTTTTGCAATCCTTAGTTCAAGTATTGGCTTCAACAGATGTTAATGTTGTCACTTGTGCAGCTGGCATACTCTCGAATTTGACTTGTAACAATCAGCGTAACAAGGCTACGGTTTGTCAAGTCGGTGGTGTTGATGCTTTGGTACGTACGATTATAAATGCTGGCGATCGTGAAGAAATCACTGAGCCAGCCGTCTGTGCTCTACGTCATTTGACAACACGTCACGCTGATTCAGAAATGGCTCAAAATGCAGTCCGTTTAAATTATGGTCTCTCGGTGATTGTAAAACTTTTACATCCACCATCCCGCTGGCCATTAATTAAGGCCGCTATTGGTCTGGTACGCAATCTGGCTTTGTGTCCAGCTAATGCAGCACCTTTGCGCGAACATGGCGCAATACATCATTTAGTACGTCTCTTGATGCGTGCTTTCCAAGATACTGAGCGTGTAAGTACATATATATATATTTTTTTGTATTGTCACAATGGAGAATTGTAATATTCGTATGAATTCTTTAGCAACGCTCTTCTGTGGCCACCACTGGCTCACAACAGCCATCGGCTTATGCAGATGGTGTTCGTATGGAAGAAATTGTAGAGGGCACTGTAGGTGCATTACACATTTTAGCACGAGAGTCTCACAATCGCGCTTTGATTCGTCAACAGTCGGTAATACCGATATTTGTACGGTTACTATTTAATGAAATAGAAAATATACAGGTGGGTTATTTGTTGTTGGCATGTTATTTGATAATTTTACTAAGCATTGGTTTATTTAATGTAATTCTTAGCGCGTTGCTGCTGGAGTCCTCTGTGAATTGGCCGCAGACAAAGAAGGGGCTGAAATAATTGAACAAGAAGGCGCCACTGGCCCCTTAACTGATTTATTGCACTCTCGCAATGAAGGTGTAGCAACTTATGCCGCTGCTGTTCTATTCCGCATGAGCGAGGATAAGCCGCAAGATTACAAGAAACGTCTCTCTATTGAGCTCACCAATTCACTTTTACGTGAAGACAACAACATATGGGGTAATGCCGATCTAGGCATGGGTCCAGATTTACAGGTTCGTTATGTTTAATGCTACTTTTTCCAAAAATTTACTACAGTACAATAAGTATTTAAAATTATTAAGACAAAAAAAAGAAGACCTGTAAAAAAATAAGAAGATAAAATAACGAAATCAAATTTATTAATAGAGTATTGTATATATGAAACAAAGAATATTATTATTTTTTATTTAATGTAAGAATAGTTGCTGAATATTTGAATATTTCTATATATAAAATAAACATCGTATATTTTGCATTTTAATTTTGATTTACAAAAAAAAAAAATTCTTTAATTTTTCTTTTTGATTTTTTAATAAGTTTATTTTCTGTAAAATGTAGTTGAAATTAGTGGAAAAGCAAAATACTTATTTTTGTTGTTTTCATATGAAATATTATTAGTGAGCAAAATTGTTAGTTTTTTATCATAAAATTTATGTTTTTAGCTTTAAATGTTGTATTTTTTATATTATTAACCTATTTTTTATTTTTTTATATATTAATTTTTGTTTTCTGTTTTGTTTTTTTTTTTTTATTTTTATGATTTTCGTTTTTTGCAAATTATCACAACTACCACAACTGCTACTTCTATTACCAACACCAAACGTAAACTCAACCACCCCACCATCACGTAAAATTGATAATACCCCCTGCACCTGTTCAAAAAATTTCTTAAAATTTGGCTAAACTTTTTTAATTCTTAACAAAAAAAAAAATGTGTTTTGGTGGCCCCTCGTATTGAAAATTCCCCGTTTTCCCCCTAAAACAAAAAAAAAAAAAATAATTAAATTTAATGGTTAATGTGATCAAATTACATAAAACAAAAACAAAACTCAACCTATCAACCTACTATTTACAATGTGACATTTTTCTGTTACCATTTTTAACAACAACATACAATATTAAATATCGAATTGAATTTCGAAATCGAATCATTTTGAAATCATCCCCAATGTTTAATGTTTACATATATAAACAAACAAAAAAATCAAACCTCGATATATACACAGGATATGCTTGGTCCAGAGCAAGCATATGAAGGCCTCTATGGTCAGGGGCCACCGAGCGTACACAGCTCCCATGGCGGTCGTGCATTCCAACAAGGTACGTATCTCTCCTATAATTTTGTGTGTTTCTTTTAATTAATAATTGTTCTTTACCAAACAACCAACCAACCACCCCAACCCCACGCCCCGATCGAAACCATTATCAGTAAATAACAATAAATAACTATTACAAAAACTAAACAAAACTAAATAACAAAGCATGTAGAAAGTTATTCATATTCAAACAAGACAAAAAAGAATAACATTTGTAAAAGTCAAAAATTATTAACAAACATACCAACCAACCAATACAATAATAAATTCTTGTCACATGCGCCACATACGCCACAAAACAAAACATTTCTCCTCCTACTCGTTCAAATGTTTGTTGGTTCTTCTTATCATCATAATATCGATTTCTATTACATACCTCTCCACCACTACCATTAAACTCCCCCCCCCCACTACTTACTACCCATTCGTTTGTGCAGATATATATTAATCCCTTTGTTTTCGTTACCCCTGTGTCCTGTTTTTTCACTAGTAATCGATCTCTACTACATATAATTTGTTAAATTTTTCTTGATAATTTATTTTGAACTCTCTTTCATTAATATACAAATATTTATTTTGTTTTAATTTGAATACGAGTATAAACAGATATCTGTTAAGAAGAAATGTAAAATTTTTTAACTGCGCCTGTTGCAACGTAGCAGCCCCCTATCCACGTTTTTATACTTTAAATTAAACGCCTTTTTATACCCACCACCAAAAAAATGGGGCGTATATTGAGTTTGTCATTACGTTTGTAACATATCGAAATACGTTTGTAACATCGTAGTACCACGTAGTACCAAAAATATACATATATATCTGATTCTTTAAAAAATTCTAAAACGATCTAGTATGTCCGTCTGTTTTTGTCCTCTAGAGTAATGTCATGAAATTTTGCACACATTTTTATTAAAAAAAAAATACAATAATCCTTCCATGAGTTCTCTCAGGCCACATACGAATTTCTACCCGGAATATGGCTCTATGGTAAATGAATGCCAATAGACCATCAGGATCCATACACAATTTTAATTTATTTTTATTCACAATTTATGATAATAAAAGCCTTTAAAGGCCATACAAATTCTACAATTCAGCACAAATAAGTTCCATGTAAAAGCAATTTACAAAACAACATTTTTTTTGGATAGAATTACTCCATAAAATCACTTAAATATGCATAAATCTTTTACAAATATTGAAAATAATAATAATATGAAGATCGGTCCATAATTGGTCATAGCTCCCATATAAGGACCACTTCTGAAAAGCAGTTAAATACACATGCGAATATGGATCCATAGCTTCTATAAAGGCCCACATCTGGAAAATACATTATCCGCTAGCAATATGTAATTTACCAAAGATATTTTCTAGCTATATAAAACTAACTAAATTGGATAACCAGATAAATGTTTTTATACAAAATGCACAACAATTCGGACCGACAATGGGTCAAATTGGGATATATACATTTTTTCACCAAAAACTTTTTCAAACTAAATTTTTTTTTTAAATTGATTTTATTTTTCTTTAATAAAAAAATTTGTTTACCAAACATTTTTTTTAAATCTTTATCTTCAGTATACTTTTGTGATGGATCTGGCTTGTTACGATCACTAAACAGAATAATGTATTCATTCTTTTGAACAAATGTTGCATAATTTATCCAAAATTTTCCGTCATGGATGTGGGATTATTTATATAAATAATATGTATCTCCGAAACTATGGATCCGGTTGTAATATTTAGAAGATTATAGAGAAGCATCAAAATTTTTAGATAATTGAAGTTGTAATCACCATCTTTAATTGCAATATAAGCTAAGGGGTGTCAAAGTATAAAATATTTGTGCTTTAAAAGCTTGTTTCTTACTGCAATCGCCCACCGAATAAACTACATTTTGTTAGGTCAAAAATCCAAAATTAATAAAATATATAAATTTTATTTAAAAAAAATTCTACAACATTCGTTGTGCACAATTTTTTTTTAAACACTCACATATCAGCTTTCACAAAACCAAACATATTTTATTTTCAATTACAAATCATTTCATTAGTTTCATTATTATTGTTTTGTTTTTTGTTTTTCATTAGGAATTAAACAAAAAGTTATTGAACTTTATTTTATGTAAATACAATATACAACAATGTGTATACATCTAAACTACTGTATTATATATTTTATATCACAAATACCAGCCATATAGAAACATGACATCACTTAATAGTTAATCAAACAAAACTCTATCTACATCATAAATAATCGTTAACTTAAGGAGTTTTCCAAATAAACTAATAATAAATGTATTTTTATTTCTTTTTTTACTTGACAAACAAAAAATGCTCTCTCATAATATAACGCATTATTTTAACGCTCCTGTGTGCTATTTTGGAACACAATTTAAACAAAAAAACTAAATTTTACAAACCAAACACTACCAAATATAACTTCACAAACAGTTGAGCCAGCCTAACATATATCATCATTGAATCCGAATTTGAACTCCGAATTTATTTAAAAATGTGAACAAATGCTAAATCTAACCAGAAAAATCAAGAATATAACAACTTTAAACAAAATAAACATAACAAAGATCTTCTTAGCTGTATTTTGAAACAAATATAATTAAACAACGAGAGTAGCACTTTCCAAATAACCAATTTGCAAAAGCCACAGTGTATACCACATAATATATGATAATACATATACGCAATAAAAGAAAAATATTCAATAGTTATCCACTGCAAAAGTAACCAATCTTATCTTTATTCAACAAAATTATGCTAAAAAATTGTCCTGCAAAATCTTACTTAATATTTGTAGGTGATTGTCATTGTCTATAAATCAAGAAATAAAATATAACAAATATATTAAAAAATTTATATTTTATAATACGCACATTTCTAAGAGAAATCTTTATCGAATTGAATGTACATATATTTTTAAAAGGTGTGACAAAAAATTGTTCATACAAAAGGTCAGCATGAATGATTTATTTGTTAAAGGGGTTTTACACTACAATACTTTGTATTATTACAAATAAAAATTGCAAAAAGAATTGTAGTGTAAATCCAAAAAGTATCGAGTACTATTTGAAAAATTTTCTAATAAAAATTCATTGTGACAATCAAATTGATTTTGTATTATAGAGAATGAAACCCTGATAATAATACAAAATATTGTAGTGTAAAACCCCTTTTAATACTCTCGGAATAAATATTTATGTATGTATGTACATTAGAGCTGCCCTTACAAAATCGATATGCTTTGGAATGCAAAATTTCGAACCGTGAACCAGTTAGTTTTAGATACTAAAGAACAAAATAAACTCATCCACAGCAAATCTGTTTTATAGGGCTGTTATGACGTACATACATATGTACATATATATTTAACAAGCAACTGCAGCATTTTCGATCCTTCTAAAGTTCTAAGTAGCAAAATTTTACACAGAACACAATTGGATAACGCCATAGAAAGTCGGACCTACTATGGATCAAAATCGGGAAAAATATTTTTTAACCCGATTTTTTTTTTCACAAAAAGAAATTTTGAAATAGAATATAGTTGTTTTATAAATTATTTGTTGGTAATTAAAAATAATTTATTTAAAAAAAAAAAAAAATCGGGAAAGATTTGGACCCACTATTACTAAAAAACAAGATCAAGGTCGGTAAAATTTAAAATGCTAATTAATATCTCCTAAAGTATAAAAGATAATAAAAGTATTTTTGTCGCTTCGAGGACAAATATTTGGCATCGTTTTAAATGTTTGT
Organism: Calliphora vomitoria; assembly: GCA_942486065.2. NCBI lineage: Eukaryota > Metazoa > Arthropoda > Insecta > Diptera > Calliphoridae > Calliphora > Calliphora vomitoria. The sequence goes on from OW818032.2 coordinate 8,315,994, forward strand.
ATATACCCGAGGTACCCCACTTTGGTTTCTTGAGACTTCGCCTCACTTGGTCTTTAAAGTCCAAACTCATAACTTATCCTCAATTACGCCTCTTCTATAGAAGGTTAAAAAATTATTTTTTCGAATGTTAATAGTAAATTTTAAAAGTTTCGGTTTGTTTCGGATTAGAACGAATAATGATGGTTTCGGTCGAACCTTCTGTTTTGCCATTCCTTAAAATTAGAAAGTTCATATTTAAAGTAGCATAACTTTTGTATGATGAACAATGTAAAATTTATAATTTATAAATATAAAAATTTATATAGAAATTCGTATATTGTACACCAGAATTTCGTGGTGGGAAACCATTTTGTACAATGTACGATTGTTTTTGGATTTTTCTCAGTGTATGTAAGTTAAGTTATCGTATTTAATAACCTTATTAATTACAAAAACCGTTACCATCAATGAATTTCTTGAAGTGTCATAACGTCAATAGCTTTAAAGTTGCACATTTTAACCGTTTCTGCCGTGAATACTTTTATTAATATTCTAGGTATTACCATTTAAATATATATATATGTGTATTTATGTATGTATCTGTTTTCTGTTTCAATCTGTCTATTTGTACCTAATCATAAAGGTTGCAATGTCCCTTCAAACATGTTTATAATCAATTTAGTCTGTTTCTGTTTTAAAACAATTTATTTCGAAATATTTTCAATTCTGTTCTGAAAAGTTGTACGATCTATTATTTGTCATTTCACCTTGTATATAGAATATGTTTGATATTGATTTTTCTGAACATAAAGTGTTATTTCTTTAGTTTTTTGTTTTTTTTTTTTTACAAATTGTTAATGTTGTTTTGTTTAATTTGGTCTTTAATTTAAATATTTCTGGAAAAATAAATTTTCAAATAGAAATCCATGCTTATAATTATTATTATTATTATTATTATTTTCATTATACATTTTCATTTAAATTTACAAATACAATTCTTTTTTGTTTTGTTGTGCATGTTTGACACGTTTTATTTTAATTCAAAATGGTTTTGCATGATATCATTGTTATTAAAATAAATTAAAAATACCTAATCCAAAATTAAAAAAAATTTATTTTTTGCAAATAAATATTTTATTTAATAGAATATTTACTTTAACACATATTTAGTTTTGAATTAATTTATTCAATTTGAGCTTAATTCACTAAAATCTTAATTCGGAATTAAAAAAATGTCAGTCATTCCATAAATCCATTCCCAAAATCGAGTTTTTTTTAGCTTTTATTTAAATAGAATCCATTTATCGTTGAATTAATTCATAATGGAATTAATTCATAACAGAATTTATTCAACATTTGAATCATAAAATTTTTGTTAATTCAAATCTAATACAAATTGAATGAATATATATTTTTTGTATACCATTCACCATGAGTGGTAAGGGTTTACTTAAGTTTATATAAAGTATATATATTCTAGATCGCTATAGATAAGTAGAGTCGATACAGCTATGTCCGTCTGTCTTTTGAAATCAACGTTCCGAAGCCCCCCAAATAACTTACATATATGATTGATACCAAAATTATATGGTAAAAAATGTTTTCCAAAAAATTGTTTACCAAACTTTATCTTAAAGTATACTTTGGTGAAGGGTATATAAGATAAGCTCACATATTTGTTCTTAATTCAATTTGTTTTTGTTTTGTTTTTAATAATTTACAAAATGAATTGAAAAAACTGATTTACGTCTATTTATAATAGATTTGATTTGAATAACAATTTAATCATTCAACAAATTTCATTAAGCTATTTTGTAAATGACTTGAATTAAAAAAAGTTGAATGATATTCAATTAGGAATTAATTCTATGAATAATGAATTCTTAAGGGAATGAATTCAATAGGTTTGGAATACTAAGTTATTAAGACAACGAATTGTTAAGAGGATATATATTTAATTTGATTTCGAAAATTGAATTAACAATTAATTCTTTCGAACCTTTGCTTCTAAATAAATTAAATTTTTTTGATATAACTGATAAAACATTATAATTATACGAAGAAGCTCGCTCGAGTTTGTTATTCAAACCCTGCGCCTTTTTTGTTTATCGTAACATAACGATTATTTTGGGATTTACTATTTTTTAATAAATATAAGATTTAATGGAATCTTAAAATGGTGCCTTCGATTTTTTTTTTAAATAACCTGAACTATTATTTTTTGAAATAAAATTTTTTGTTTTCAAAATTTAACTGCAGTGACACATTTCAAGTTATGTTTCCCAATATAAAGTAATTATAAATTAAGAAATTTTTCTTTGCCATGACGTAGTCATCACTGTATGTCGGAATTTCAGAAATAATTTTTGTGAGAATCACATCTTCAAGTTTTTTGTAATATCCATCATTGCGAACGTATAACATATTTTTTTTATTATTATTTTCAACAATTAAAGCATGCCTTCAATAGTTTTTTTTTTAATAACATGTTATTACTTTTTGTTCTGATTTTGTCAATGCCAAAGTTTTTAATACTTTTATATATTTTATTATTATACATATATTTATTGAAATATATTTTAAAACTAAAAAAAAAAGTATATATTTTGAAGCATACTAACTTGTAATTTTGTATTTATTTTTTTTTATTATTCAAGCAGGATATGATACTTTACCAATAGACTCTATGCAAGGTCTTGAAATCAGCAGTCCCATAGGAGGCGGCGGCGGTGGCGGTGGTGCCCCACCAAGTGCTGCACCAACTTCACCCTACTCCATGGATATGGATGTTGGTGAAATTGATGCTGGCGCATTGGATTTTGATTTGGATGCTATGCCAACACCACCAAATGACAACAATAATTTAGCTGCTTGGTATGATACAGATTGTTAAACAAACAAAATACAGAACAACATTTGTAAAACACGAATAATTTAAAAGTAAAAAAAACACTGCATTTGAAAAATCAAAATATACATTACAACTAAATGTATCTTTATAAGAAAGGGAAACACCGCACCCCAACAACCGTTTTTTTTTTTTTTAAACTTAAACAAATATTAACACGTCTTCTAAGGGCTGTTGCAGCTGCTGATTGATTTAAGAAAAATTATATACAAACAAAACCAATTTATAAAATATTTAGCATACATAAACAAAAAAGAGGAAAATAACAATTTTTACGAATAATTCTTATTATAAAATTAATAACACTTACGTTCGTATGATATAATGACAACACATTTTGTTTGTTTTTAATAAATTTTTTTTAATTTTTTTATTCTCTCTGTTTAAATTTTTTAAGCACTCTTTACATTTTTATTATAATTACTATTTTATATGACAAAAAAACAAACATGAAACAAAAGTACCCCATTTATTTAGTAGTATTAAAATATAATAAACAAAATTCCGTATGCATTTTATTTTTTATTACGGAAACAATACAACAGATTTTCTTTTTAATTGCTTAACAATTTTTTATGGCACACAGAGGAACTGCTTAAAAATAAATGGTTTAAAATAACTATGTATAACTGTAACAAAAGTTGAGACATTAAAGTTGTAATTAAAATTAATTACTATTTTGTATTTCCCAACCTACTTCCCTGTGCTGTTATAATGTGTTTAGTAATCGACCAACAACATATTTCTTTTACTTTTTGCCTTGTTTTTATTGACCATTTTAATATATACGAACTACGTTTATGTGAAAAAAATTAGACTTTTTAAACATAAGTGACATACAACTTAAAAAATAAAAAAATAAAACATTTGATCGAATTTAAAAACAAAAAAAATATATATTAAAAAAAAAATCGAATACAAAAAAAAAAAATAATCATAAAAGAAATAAAAAAGTTTTTAAATGTTACTTATTAAAAAACATGCGGATTACATATGGTATACAAAAGCCAAAACAATAGACAAACAATTTACATATATTTAATTAATGAAAAAAACAAAAAAATAGAAGAATAATATATATGTATATGCAGTAAAGTCAGGCATTTGAATTAAAAGATCAATATAATTTAAAGATAATACATAATACATTTGTTTTATTCATGTTCTACTGTATCGACATTTACAACTGGATTCAAGTATCTAAACATTTTTTGCAATACTATGAAAAACGTATCAAAAGAAAATAAAATTAAAATATTACATTATAAAATTAATAATATACGAAATAAGTATTACCAAGAAAATATCAATAAAATGGTAAATAAATAAATAAATATTGGAGTTTTTGTATAGTTATGTAAAATAAAATACTGAGTATATTAAAAGTTCTACATCGTGGTAATTTTTCAATCATAGCAAGTCAAGAAAACGTCTGGGAGTGTCTTCTTTTATTTTAATCGGAAGTTTATTGAAATGACGGCAATACGTTGAATGTATCCACATCGGCCAAATATTGTCCACCCAGCACCAGCTGTATCAATCGAAAGCATTTTACCCAAGAGAGAAATCTCTACAACAGTGGAACTGTTACAACAATAACCTTGACAGTCACAGAATCCAACATTAAACTACTCATATGATTAAGAAAATGTAATAGTCTACTTACCACCAGTAACACGAAGTCTGATTATGTGTTAACTAATATTTATACTGACAGTAAAAATACATATTTTCAAAAAACAAAAGAAAATGATTTTATAAGTAAATAAGCCCTATTTTATAGGTAATTTTAAACAATTTTAAATATTATGAAAGAAGAACAAACATTTTCTGATGTGTAATTTAGAAATCATGTGTAATTTACAGTTTTCTTGGTGTCAACACTGATAAAGAGCCTCCAAAGTGAGTAAACACCAGAAAATTATTTGATTTTTTGAAGATAATGATATGGATTTTATGCCATCCATCGAATAAAATTTTAAAGTTTTGGTGTGTTGAAGATGATCCCAAATACTATGTTCGGTTCTTAAAAAGGTTATCTTAAAAAATAGTTTAACATTAACCATGTATTTTTTTACTAACGCTTATAGGCAATTTCAAACGAATTTAACATTTTTATATGTACGTTAGGAGTTAACATTTAAAATGATACAAATTAACTTTAACGCCGACAAAAGTACTCCCGAAACAAAAATACGATTATGGAAATATAAAAGTAAAAAATATATTAAATTGAAATATTGGAAAAAATCCTCAGATAATTGTTTAGTAAGAATTTTTAAAAAATGTTTCTGAATAACAGTTACAAGTACCCAATATTGTTTTGGTATTTGATAAAAATTATGAAAATTTTTTATTTTTTTTGTCTTTGATAACTAACCATTATGAAAGATTTTTATTTTTTGTTTAGGTCTTCCATAATCATTATAAGTAACCAAAATGTTTTTTGGTCTCATGGACCAGGTTTTCTTGCATTTTTAAATAGACGGAGAATTTCATAATCAATAATAGTTATATCTCCAATGCCACGCCTACGTTAAAATCAAGCATGATTCACCTAAATTGAACGAGTTTGTCACCATCGCTATGGAAGACAACAGAAAAATAATAATAAAAAAATATTTGTAATCGCTATAGTCAATAGAAGACCAAAAATATAAAAATCATTCATAATGGTTATCAAAGACAAAAAAATAAAAATCGTTCATAATGGTTACAGAAGACCGAAAAAATAAAAATCTTTCATAATGGTTATTTTCTATAACCAATTGCTTACATAAAAAAAAAATAACAGTTATTTCGGGTCCTTGATTTATACAGAAATTGTACATAATGTTAATCAGCAATTCCTGTTTTAATGTGAAGTGATACCAAGTCAAGTAAGGTAGCAACAAAACACAGTTTTTTTTGAATATTAGTAGACTGTTATTTTCCACATAAACTTGACAGCACTTTTTCATACATAATGTTCAGAGTTGCTTGTAGAAATATACTACATATTTTAAGCAACTATGCTGTTTCCAAAAGTGATGGAAACCATCAGCAATCCTATTTTTTTGATATTATATAGCTCGTGTAAAACTATATTTGGGAGGTCATGAGCCAATCAGTCCCATAAGAAATGTACGGTACTCATGTTTGATGTCATCCGTAGAGTGGCCGGAGTATAAAGTTGAACAGATTGTACAGATCTGGCAGCACTTCTAGATTTTTACAAAGAAAAAGTTTTGGCAACACTAGTTCATCAAAAGAGAAAATTAAAGTACCTTGTATTTTTTATATCTTGGTTAATTTATTAGTGAGCTGGTTCTCTAAATGTAAAGTTGTGTCATATTATATCTTCCACAGAAAAGTGATAATTTATTAAAATCAAAAGTGAAAATATATGAGAAAAGAGTAAAAAAATATATAAATAAGCTTTAAAGAGGTATAATTAACAAAACTCTTTGAAATAATTCAATTTGAATAAACTAGAACTTGTAAAAGTGTATTTTGAAATTATATAGTACACACATTGTTCAAATGATGAAATTTGGTAATGGATCGATATTTTTTTTACAGCCTTCCTCCCCACTATTGGAAAAAAGGAAGAAATAAAAATCTCACCCTTTATTAAAAGGGGAAAGAGAGTGCTACCACTTGCTAGAAAATAGTAAACAGAGAGAATTTTGCCAACAGCTGTTTAGTGTTTTTGTTTATGTGTGAATAAGCATATATTTCTGACTAAGAACAACCGAAAGAAACTTCCTTTAGATTCAAAATGTCCTATGTAAGTGACCCTGGAATATAATACACACATATGTGCAAGTAGAGTTAAAAGGAACCATTCACTTTTCATATTTTTTCAGCGTATGAGAGCCACCAAATGTCCCACAGACGAACTGTCATTGACCAACAAGGCCATTGTTAATGTTAATGATTTTCCGGAAGATATAAAGTATGGATTTTGCAAAAAAAAAAGGTGGTGAAAATTGTTATAATATACACGTATTTCATTGTTTAGGTATGCAGACATCTCTCCCGGCCCTGGCCAGCATTATATCTTTGCACTGGAACGCACTTCTGAAGTGCCACGAGGTCATGTTGGCTTTTCATTGGTACAACGTAAGTGGGCCACTCTCTCCATTAATCAAGATATTGATATACGCCCTTATCGCTTCGATGGAAATTCCGATATTATTACTCTGGTGTCCTTTGAAACCGATTTCTTGCAAAAGAAAACGTAAGTATATTTTATTTTAATTTCAGTTCACCTTTATTTAGTTGTATATTTTGGTAACCAGAAAACTTATAAAAGATTTTCTTTAAATCTAGGAAGCAAATACTTAGAATCTAAATTAATATGATTCATTAGTAATATATATGTACTATGTACTATTAAATATGTTCGAATATCTACAGTATGCCAAGTTTATTTTCGTACTATTAGCAAATTAATGTTTTATTGCTTACGTGTATTTTTTAAATGATGCAAATTTTAACCAACAGTTGACTTCTTTTTGTATGAACTGTAATTTTTATTAAATTTCATTTCATCTGCTGAATTCTGAAAGAATTATTTTTACGAATTTGAGAAAATCATATATGAATTCGCATATTTCGAACATTTCATTTTTAATTAGTTTTATTTCAAGCTATATTTGTGTTTTTATGTAATATATGGGTAGCTTTAATGGATATAGCTCAATAGCACTTATTGTTGCCTTATTTGAATGTGTATTATTGCCTAATTCAAATGTTTATTATCGTGTTGTACATAATATTTAAAATACATACGAACTGCAAAGTTTCTGTATTCGTTAATTAAACAATTTTTATCTGCATTAAGAAGATATGTTGGACATATAGTAAAAAATACTCCCCATTACCCATGTGTTGGTTGTACCAATTATATCAAGGTTAATGTAACAAAAGGATAGAAATTAAAATGCTTCTAGCGCTACTTAGATTATTGTTGTATGTACAGTATATATTTGTGCACATATTTTGTATATTATATACCTCCTAAAATCGATATTATGGGGGCATTAACCATTGCAGGTTTGATGCGAATTTTGCTGTGCTTGTGCCAAGAACATTACACAGTGATACATCGTTTGCTTAACCACTTTTAGATTGTTATCAAAGTTTTCTAAGATGGAAATGTGTTTGGTTTTATACATCTATTTTTTATTGAAACTAAGATAACTTTTTGAATTGTAATTGTTTGAACTTTGATGAAATTGTTATAAATAAATACTCATTAGCGGACTTCACAATCTTGTGCAAATGGCCTTGCATCATTGTATATGCATTGCATTTTTACTTTACACTAACAAAATATACAGAAATACACCATTGCATAAATTTACAATACAGATGCACAAGATTGTGAATACCGCTATTGTATTGTATATAACTTGTAAATTTTATCCATTATTATGAACTATACCGCTATTGTATTGTATATAACTTGTAAATTTTATCCATTATTATGAACTAAATTACTCAATAAAGTCTTACCGCACGAATGCTGGAATTATGGATGTTATTGTAACGTTAGTCATCGGTTGAAACTGCAGTTTAATCAGTCGTCGGCATTAAGATAACTTATTTTTTATATTGTAATCAGACCAATTATATATTGTTATTTTTGTTTCTTCTCTGATATGTTTTGTCAACTACGTTAACATTTTTGTTGTTTACATTTAAATAAACGATAATGTTAGGCCTCTGTTGGCTCTCTGCTCTTAGTGTCGACAACTGATTTAAATACATAGATTGAGAAAATGCATACTTTCAATAATAAGTTAAAAATATTAAAGATTATAATTAAAGTTGTTCACCAACAAGACATGTAATACGTCTCGTGTTTTCTTATATTTTAGTTATAATTTTGGAAAAGTAATATAAAATGATAATGATGCAAATAATATTGAAGTATGATAAATTATATGTATATGTTTTATACTAGATAAAAAGATTGTAATATATTTCATATATTATTTAAAAATATCATTCTTGAGTAAAAATTTATTACAAAATAAGATTAAGTTTATAAAACTTTGACAATTAGTTATAAAAATATACATAAATACGTGTTTTTTGTTTCATCTCAATATATTTAATTTTCAATTTTAGCGATACATAACGAATTTCAATGTTTGAAACCATTTTTTATTTAATTTTTTATTAACTTTCAGCACTTCCCAAGAACCCTACGATTCGGATTTAATGGCAAAAGAATTTTTAATGCAGTTTGCTGGTATGGCCTTAACAGTGGGTCAAACGTTAGTCTTTAGCTTCCAAGATAAGAAACTCTTAGGTTTGGCCGTGAAAACTTTAGAGGGTAAGATAACTTAAATTAAAAAAAAATATATATAAATAGAAATAAAAAACCAAATAAACAAACATTTATCCAACACTTTTTAGCTATTGACCCTAAAACTATTAGTGAGGGCAAAGAGGCAGCCACTAGAAATGTACGATTTGGACGTATATCAGGCAATACTATAGTGCAATTTGAAAAGGCCGAAAATTCAGCATTGAATTTACAAGGCAAATCCAAGGGTAAAATAGTGCGCCAATCGATTATAAATCCCGATTGGGATTTTGGTAAAATGGGTATTGGCGGTTTGGACAAGGAGTTCAATGCCATCTTCAGAAGAGCATTCGCATCTCGCGTCTTCCCACCAGAGTTGGTAGAGCAATTGGGGTGCAAGCACGTAAAGGGTATTTTATTATATGGTCCTCCCGGTACTGGTAAAACATTGATGGCCCGCCAAATTGGTAATATGTTAAATGCCAGGGAGCCCAAGATTGTTAATGGTCCACAAATTTTGGATAAATATGTTGGTGAATCAGAAGCCAACATCAGACGTTTGTTTGCCGAAGCCGAGGAGGAGGAGAAGAGGGTAAGTGCGGGAGTATGCAAACAAAAGCTATGTTACCATTTAAAATAATTTCGACTTCCGTTTAACTTTAGTTGGGTCCTAACAGTGGTCTACATATTATAATCTTTGACGAAATCGATGCCATTTGCAAACAACGTGGTTCTGTGGCTGGTAATAGTGGTGTCCATGACACAGTGGTAAATCAATTGTTAGCCAAAATCGATGGCGTTGAACAGTTAAATAACATTTTGGTTATCGGTATGACAAATCGTCGCGATATGATTGATGACGCCTTAATGCGTCCTGGTCGTTTGGAAGTACAAATGGAAATTAGTTTACCCAACGAACAGGGTCGTGTGCAAATTTTGAATATTCATACTAAACGCATGCGGGAATTCAATAAAATCGCACCAGATGTAGATAGCAAGGAGATTGCAGCACTTACTAAAAACTTCAGCGGTGCTGAATTGGAAGGTTTGGTACGTGCTGCTCAGTCCACGGCCATGAATCGCCTGATTAAAGCTGATTCTAAAGTATCTGTCGATCCTGAGGCCATGGAAAAACTGAAGGTTACCCGTTCAGACTTTTTGCATGCTTTGGAAAATGATATCAAACCAGCTTTTGGTACAGCCTTGGAAATTTTGGAAAATATGCTTTCAAGAGGCATCATCAATTGGGGTCAACCCGTGGCTAATATTTTGGAAGATGGTATGCTGTTTGTGCAACAAGCACGAGCCACTGAAAGCTCTGGCCTGGTGTCGGTGTTGATCGAAGGTTCTCCAAATTCCGGTAAATCTGCTTTAGCGGCCAAATTGGCTAAAATGTCAGATTTTCCATTTGTTAAGGTTTGCTCACCAGAAGATATGGTGGGCTATACTGAATCGGCCAAATGCTTACATATCCGTAAGGTAAGAAAGTGTATTAAATAGCATATCTTTTTTTATTTTTTTGATTTTAAATTGTGTTTAATTCTGTTAGATTTTTGATGATGCCTATCGTTCCATGTTAAGTTGTATTGTTGTAGACAATGTTGAACGTTTGTTGGATTACGGTCCTATTGGTCCACGTTATTCCAATTTAACATTACAAGCTTTATTGGTGCTACTTAAAAAACAGCCACCAAAGGGTCGTAAATTATTAATTTTGGTTACTTCCAGCAGACGGTAGGTGTTCTTTCAACATGCTGTCTATTAAGTTATTGATTAAGAAATCTTATTGTTATTCCAGTGAGGTTTTGGAGGAAATGGAAATGTTATCAGCCTTTACTTCTGTTATACATGTACCTAATCTCTCTCATCCCGAACATGTTTTGGCTGTATTAGAAGATTGTGACATCTTTAGCAAGGGTGAATTACAAGCTATTGGCAAGAAAATGTCGGGCAAGCGGTAAGTTTTATTTGTATTTTTTTTACGATGTTTGGAAAAAAATTTATTATACCTTAAGCACTTTTGGCAAGAAAATGTCGGGCAAGCGGTAAGTTTTAATTTTTTTTTAAATGCATTATACCTTAAGCACTTATGGTGAAGTCTATATAAATACTACAAGTATACTATAGTAAACCTGTTTTTATACCCTTCACCATGAGTGGTAAGGGTATAAACTCATTTTTCATTTGCGTCACCATAAAATTTACATATTCTGGATCGTTATATCCATGTCCGTTTGTCTATTGAAATCAACTTTCCTAAGTCCCCAAATAACTTACATGATTACATTAGTTTATCCGCTATAGTGACGCTTCGGTTGCTATTTAAATTCTGGAAAATTGGCCCACAAATGCCTGATATATAATCAAAAAACCACTACTACCTTGTATACCCTTCACCATTCACGTGTTAAGGGTATATATAAGATTGTCATTTCGTTTGTAATATCCACATTTTTCATCTGCGACCCTATAAATAATATAAATAATATGGACCGTTATAGATAGCGGAGTCATATGTTGAAATCAACATTTCGAAGACCCCAAATATCGTACATATATGACGATACATCAATAAATCCATATAATCAACCGCGACTACCTCGATTTTGTCAACTATTTTTCAACAAAAACTTTTTCGACAACATTTTTTTAATATATTTTTTTGTGAAAAAAAATATTTTGTTTAAAAAAAAATCCTTTTTTTAACTAAAAAAAAAATATTTTCGCCAAATTTTTTTTTTTCAATTTTTTTTACGAATTTTTGTAAATTGTTCTTAATCTTTGTCTTAAAGTATACTTTGGTGAAGGGTATATAAATAAGATTTGGTTCAGCCGAATATAGCACTCTCTTAATTGTTATTGCTACAATATAATGATTTTCTTATTTATTTGCAGTGTATTTATTGGTATTAAGAAATTGCTCGCTCTCATTGATATGGCACGTCAAACAGAACCTCAGCATCGGGCTATAAAATTCCTTTCGAAAATGGAGGAAGAAGGTGGTTTGGATATGGCGGGAAAGCACTAACTACTTCGCAATAGTTTGAACATGTCCATTGTTGAGCTCAACGTTGTTTTCTGAATATAAACAAAAATATATAATAATGGCATTACTGTAAGTTAAAAGACAAAACAAATTATTACAAATCTTATCCAACAAAACAAAAAACATGAAAAGAACTCTTAATTATTAAAAAAAAAAAAATTAAATTTACTTATCCAACGCAAATAGCGAATATTTATAACTTACACTCATCAGAAAAACTAAAACCAACAAACAACAACAGAGTAAAGAATTACAAGCTGCAAAAAATATTTTTATTTCATTAAGTTGAGCAATAAAACGTATTAGCCGCTAGGATGTGCTTCAAATTTTAAATCGGTCTCTACTAAACTTAATTTTCTAAACTGTTACTAATTAATAGCAGTTCTAATTGCTAAATATATTTTAATTAATTACTAACTGACCACATCAGAGATTTCCCTGAAAACACATCAATATTGAAAAGATCTCATATCGTGTGTGGAAATTTAGACAGAATAAAACAATAATTCTCTTCAAGTAAATCCAGCTAAACAATGGTTTAATTTCTGTTCTATTTTGAAAAATCCCTCGTTAAACATTCCACACAATTATGTTCTCGTATAAATGTTTTAACTAAACGTTTGTTGTTACAATATTGTCTCTTAAAATTGTTGTATTATATGTTGATTGAACGTACTTCATTCTGTGTGGTGTAATTAGACATTCAATTATTAGTTTATAAGTTAAACTTTCAAGTAGTATATATTCAAATTCAACGAATAGTGTCAAATCCTTTTATAAATAATAATGATTGCTATGCTAGCCATATTCTTTGCCCTACACTTTCTATATTGGTATAGCGCACTCAGACCTCTTTAAACAAACAAACAAACAAAAAAAGACATTAAACACCAGGAATTGTATGTATAGCATTGTTAAAAGTTACACAGCAACGTAAAACAAAACAAACAAAAAAACTGTTAAATATTCAAATAAAAATGTGAAATTTAAAGCTTCTGCAACAAATATTTATAATTAATTATATTTTGAATGATGATTGGTTTTTGCAAATGTTATTAGAAAAATCTATATGTATGTGTTTAATCCCAAATATTTAAAACAAATTATATACATTATTAATTAATATTTAAAACATAATAACGTAATATGTCATCTGATTATATTTAAAGAAAGTAATAAATCAATGAGCAATTATAATAAAATTATTCAAATGTAAAAGAAATATTAACAAAATTATTAAAACGTGTATTTTTATTGAGCTTTACAAGAAGAGTGTATTTCGATTAACATTATTTTACGGAATTGGTAAAGACTGAATCAGGGTTTATTCATATAGTAGATGCAAAAGCGCAGCTGAATGATTTTGTATAAGAAATTCTAGGTGTAAAGCTAATTGACATGCAATGCAAATTTTATAACTTCCTATTTTTTTTTTTTTTTTTTTGGCTGTGTGGTATAATTTTTACAGTTTTTCTGTTACGTTCTTTATGACTCTGTATTATTTGAAATAGAATTTAATTTTTACCAAAAACTAATTTCATAATAATTCAGCCATTTATGAACTGATTTTGAATATATAATATATGTTTATATCAAGAAACAGACATCGTTAAATTAAAGCCATTATATTGTACAACTTGCTAGATAACAAACTTATGTATGGACATTTCCACAGAAAGGTGACCGAAAATTCAACTCGGTTGCAAAACAATTAAATGGGACTATTTCGCAACTTCTCATGGAAAAGGTGCAGTCGATGTTATTGGTTAATAATCTAAACAAAAAATAGTATTTAACATTATGGATTTTCTTTCTTTAACTGCGCAATGGGGTGACATAATTACAGAGCTGCATCCAAAATTAACAGAAAAAAAAAAAGTGAAGGATATACAAAATGTTACAGGCTTCTGAGAATTGCATTTCTTCTCCTGTGACGAATAAAAATATTTATATTTGAGAAAAAATACACTTACATCCGATCCCGAACGTGACACACTTTGAAAATTTAAATAAAATGATTAGGGTGCATTACATGCAGTTACTTGGTTTTTAGTTAAAGCCATTCAATTTTGATTTGAATTAAAATTTTCAACCACTTTATTAGAACGATCTCGGAGTACTGGTAACAAACTAGGATTTGCAAACATTTCAACAAGACAACTCTCACCTGATAGCTATTGTTGGTAAGTGAATTAATAAGCAACTCTGTGTTTGCAATGTGCACGTCGTTGACGAGTATATTCTTGAACTCGCTTAAGTTAAGCGCGTATAGTTTTATATGGAAAAATGTAAATAAGAAAATTTTTTTTTCACTTTAAAGGTGTACGAATGTCGCGTTCGGGACCATATACGACAATTTCATAAAAACAAAAAATCAAAAATTTCACAAAAAAAAATCTTTTTTACACCAACGAAATACAGAGGAAGTTATGCCGTTAATAATGAAAAACAACATCAGCCAAATGGCCACCACGACCAGACTTACAGGACCATATCCTTGTCATGAAATTTTCCATAACCAAATCACAAAGTGCCTGCCCTATGTCCTTGATAGCCGTACGAATTCTATCTTTGAGGTCTTGAATCGACGCTGGGCTGTTGGCGTAGAGCTTATCTTTCACGTACCCCCAAAGGAAGAAGTCGCAAGGTGTTAAATTACAAGATATCGGTGGCCAATTGTGATCACCTCTTCGAGAGATAACACGGTCCAGAAACTTTTCGTTGCTTGTGTGGGACGTAACGCCGTCTTGTTAATAGTAAACGTTGTCCAGATCAATATCATCCAACTCCAACCATAAGAAATCATTAATCATCTCTCGATAGCGCAATCCATTCAACCTCAGTTTCGAAAAAGTAAGGTCCATTGACCCCGCCGGACCATAAACCGCACCAAACAGTCACACGTTGAGGATGGAGAGGCTTCTCAACAAAAACTCTTGCTTTTTCCGAGCCCCAGATGCGACAATTTAGCTTGTTGACGTAGCCACCGAGGTGGAAATGGACCTCATTAGTCAAGATGAATTTTCGGTGGAATTCCGGATCAAGATTTTCATCATTTTTATAGTGAATTTTAATAATTTCAATGCGTTGTTGAAGCGTTGGCGTAGTTTCTACTTGTCAAATGTCAAAAATAAAAGCTTCAAAAGTGACAGCTTCCGAAATAGCGGGTGATTCAAAATAACACCTCTTGTTGGAAAACCCATTAACATTTCAAAATTTTTAAAAAATTTCAAGTATTTTTTATTGTAATTTTTTTGGAACAAGTTTAACAAATTTATGTAAATTCAAATTTATTTTTTGTTTGTTTCATCTAACAACTGGTATTCTTAACAAGTTTCTAAAATATTTATTTATAAAAATAATGATTAACAAAATATATGTATGTATAAATTACTGCAACAATTAGCTCCAATAATTCATTGTATTGAATTGTCGTGTTTCCCATTTTTCAACTATCTAAATTTAAATTACAGTTTTGCTGTGATTTAATGATAATTTACCACTGCGCACGCGCTTTTGTAGACGCTAAAAAGAAAGAGAATAGAGATTATAAGTATTTTCTAGGTTACTGAATTTCGATAAATAAAATTAAAAAAATATAAAAAAGAATTTAGTTTTCAATATTTTCTGGGTTATTTTCTAGATGAGTTTTTCCTTAGTGATGTTTAGTCAAAATGAGCATAACGTATTACTGTGGGAAGGCTATTCAAAATCCTTAAATACAAGAAATGAAAATGTACATACCCGATTAAAAATATCTCTTAGAATACGATTACTTCGTCGTTTTTTCTCTTCAATCTCACGTTCTTGTCTGGCTACAACTTCGGGTAAACTGGAAAAACGTTTATTGGTGAGCGCTTTCATTTCCTTGGTATTCAAGATACGTACTTTTTCTGCGAAAGAAACAAATTTATAAATAATAATGGTTTTTATATTGAATTTATTACAAACTTACGTATTGGTGGTGGTGGTAAGTATTTTAAACGTCTTTCTAATGAATTGAAACTTGTATTATCGATAATTTCTCTTAATTGACGGTCGCGTTCCTGACGCATAGATTGCAATTGATTAAGTATGGCTTTACGTTCTTTTGACTGCTGCAAAAATTTCGGTTTGCTCTTTTCTAAATGTTCCCGCAGTGTTAGTTGTGGCTCTGTGGATAACAAGGCCTTAAAATTATTTGCTATTTCGTTTGTAGCATTTGATTTGGTGCGTAAATCATTTGAGTTTATGTCAGTATTGGAAGTTGAGTTTGATGCAGATTTGTTATCAGCAAATTCAATAACGTACGCAATACCTTTGGGTTTAACTTGAATACAGGCAGTAGTACTTGAGGAGCTTGCGTTATAAGGCTTTAATGTGGATGAAACCCGTTTGGGTCCATATATGGGTTTTGAACGCATTATGGAATCTGAGGTTTGTACTGCAACTCCAACTACGACAGTAGCTGCTGCTACATCATCATATTGATGGGTGGTAGTGGGTGTTGAAGAGGTGTTTTGAGAACCCATTGGCACCGAAACGTCTGAAGACAAGCAAAACATTGAAGATGAGGAGGTAGTTGTGGTACTAGTATTGGTGGCGGTGGTATTAATCATTTCCGTGCCATTCAGTTTGGCCCCTTGTATATGATGGTTATTCTTATGTTGCCCCATAGCTGTTGTATTATACATAATAGGCTGGCGCTTAGGAACATCACTTTTTGTTGGAATTAAAGGTAAGGGATGCTGTGTATAGGCATAAGGCACATTATTGCTGATATATTTTCTTGGCAATGTATGAGGCACTGAATAGTGTTCAGAATCAGTAGTGGTAGCAAGTTTGTTATTAATATGACTTTGTATGTTCAAATATTTAAAGTCTTCCTTTTGCTGCTGTTTAAGGGCTTCGTAATGGTGTTGCTTTTTAGTTTTATAGGCTGCCATAAAATCACGTTTCCTTTGTTGTACCAAATCTCTTAAACTTTCGGACTCTGGACTTTTCTCCGTGCTGGGGGTATCCATTTTTTCTCTTTGTTTTCGTTGTTTGTTGCTCATTTCTGCCTCCCTAATGTCTAACAGTTGCTCTTCACTGATGTTAATGCTTTCTTTAAGTGTGCGAAATTTTGGTTTAGGTTTGGCACAATTTTTCTTTGATGAGTCTAATTCCTTCTCGTATATTATTTGAGTTTCTTTTTTTCTGTCTTTTGTACGTTTTAAATTGTCTTTGAGATTAATAACATCTTCATGAGATTCTTCCAATATAATCTCGATTTCTTGTACCAAACGTTCGGCACTTTCACTTAAAACCGATGACTTATCGGAACAGACAGTGTCATATAATTTATCCGTTTGTGTAGAGTTCTTAGTTAAGTTTTGGGAGTTACTGTACTCTGTAGGTAAACTTCTGTCAGTGGTTTCGTCTTTTAGCAAAAGATGTTTCAAACATTCAAGTCGGTTTATTTCATTTTCAATCCAATTTAATTGTTTTACACGACCAGAATCGTCTTTGGATTTTTTTATTAACTTTTCTCGTTGACTCGCCGTATTCTTCTTCATTTCCTGGCGTTTTCTCTCTTCATATTCAATTTCGGATTGTGTCAAAGGATTCAGCCATTCACGCATTGTAGGCTGATCGGCATCGGTATTAGAATTATTCAATTCATTATTAGATACAGCTATAAACTTTTGTGTAGTCATATCTGGAGTAGTGGTTACTGATGTAGTTGAGGATGTAGTTGTTGCAGTTTTTGAAGTTTGTGTAGAACGACTAGTTTTATTTTCTATGGATGTTGTAGAGTGTTTCATTTCTTGCGCTTCTGACATTTGTTTAAGATTTGATATTTTCTGTTTACTTCTTTCCTTGCTTCGCGGCATCATAATTAGTTCACTTTGAGTTTCTTTGTTAATTGAAGATGCTGCTGCTGCACTTGACACATTTGTGTTATTTTCTTTTAGGGCATTTTCACATTGATTTTTCGGTTTGCATGGTAAGTTTTTATAATGACCTTTATTTTGATGTAGTTGAAAATGAGATTCAGGTGGATGCTTTGATTTGACATTGTCTTTAGATTGTTTAGCAACTAAAATTTCAATTAAAAATAATGTTATATTTGTATTGTTTTTTAACATGTTATGTTAAATTAAGAAAAAACAAAATGCTCAACTTACCTAAAACATTATTCGAATTTTCATTAGTGCTACTGGAAGATGTAGAAGGGGTTTCTGCAAAACCTTCTGTGCTGATATGCTCCCCTGTTAATGGCGATAAACCCAACTCCGTGGCGACCTTTAATTTTGACATGTTCTCTTGTTTATGCCTATTACTAATATTTGAACGTACGGAGTCATAGATCTGACGACGATTGCAATCACTGGAATTAATAGTTGTAGCACTAGTACTATTTATTGTAGTAGTAGAGTTGCTAGTTTGATCATTAGGTTCTAAACGTGTTATACGCTTAACAATATCACGTATTAGTTGTTTTTTCTGTCTGCCATTAACACTTTTAGCATCGATAAGTGAACAAATCAATTGTATGCCTAAATCCAATTCGGGTGCTTGTTTGCTCAATGAAAACGAAGTGGCAGTCGTCGTTGAGTCTATTGTAGAATGTGATTGATTTTCTTTATTTTCATCTAAGGCAGCTTGAAATTTTGTTTGTAGTTCGCGTATACTATTAAATTGTTGACGTTTTTGTTGATTTTTCTCACCTAAAGCTTTTCTTTTCATTAACAAATCTGTAATGCTTGTAATAAAGGGATGTTCCAATGGGTTATTTTGTTTTTGACAATTTGTATTGGAAATATAATCGTTTAATTTTGATGATCCAGATTTAGATGATCTTGATGAATAATATTCAAAACTAGAGGGCGTGGCTGTACCTTCTATTATGGAGTTAGTTGATGACATGGTGCATTGAATTTCTTGGGAATGAACTATGGTTGGCTTAATGAGAGAAGTTTGGGCATATTTTTCAAATTTTTCGTGCAGTGAAGTGGATGAAGTTGACTGTGATATCATTTTGGGTTTTGCTCCCCTCTTTGTTGTTTCAACCAAAGTGCTGCACGCTAGAGGAGGAGTACTATGCTCAATTTCAGTAGCTTTTAATTTTCCCACAGTTTTATGTTCTTCTGCTATATGTTTTATTTTTTGAACGGTAGTGGCAGTACCTGGTTCAGAGACAACACTATTTTCTTTGAAAAATTCTCTCAGCAAAGACCGCTCCATTGTACTAATATTACTAGTAGACATAGACTTCTTGTAGCCAACATCACCTAGGGAGTCCCATTCCAGACGCCTATGTGTTTTAGCAACTGATTCAGGAGTTTGTGTTTTGGTATTTTTAAAGGTTTTCTTGGGTGTTTCCAAATTTTCAGCTGATATGCTTAGAATCTGAAATAGTTTAGAATTTTGTAATTTTTTTTTTTTTTTATAAAAAAAAATTTTAATCTTTTTATGATCATTGATTTAAAATACCCATATTCATAATAAATTTGTATACCCTTCACCTTCGTGAGAAGGGTATATATAAGTTTTTCATTCCGTTTGTAATTTCCACAAAATAATTTTCCGACCCTATAAAGTATATATATGTATTTCGGATCCTTATAGATAGCGGAGTCGGTTAAGCAAATTTCCGTCTGTCTGTCTGATTGATTTATATATTAATATACAGGGAATTCTTCTGGCTCGGTTGCTATTTAAAATAGAGAAAATCGGCCCACAAATGACTGAGATATAAGGAAAAAACCGGACCAACCTCGATTTTTCGCCTATTTTTGATCTATATCTGAATTACTAAGTCATCAATATAGACAATATGGATATCTAATGATAAATATTTCAAAGTCCATTGCAATGATCTATATAAGACTATAGTAATTTGGACCTACAATGGACCAAAATCGGGAGAAATATTTTTTAACCCGAATTTTTTTTTTTACCAAAAAAAATTTTTTGTCATTTTTTCCACTAATAAATTAAAAAAAAAAAATTGAAAAAAATTAAAAAAAAAATGTTGATACAATTTTGAAAAAAAATATTAATTTTTTAAATTTTGAAAAAAAAAAATTTTTTTAAATTTTGGAAAACAAAAAAAAAAAAAAATTTGGTTTACCTAAAAATATTTTAAATTTTTATTTTAAAGTATAATTTGGTGCTCTCTTGTTAAATTTATAAAAGGTTTATAAAACAAAATTTCTATAAACATTTATTTTTATAAAACTTTGATAAATGGGAGCAAACAAATTTTCAAATTTGTTAAAACTTGGTACACAGGTTCCTTATGGTCACACAAAATACCGAGTGGGACCATGAGTGGATATGGAGATAATAAGAGTAAGAAGAGTAATCAAAAAACCTGAAATATCTTTTTAGGCATATCTTTGTAAAAGTCGGACAACTGATTTTTATAAGCATATATTTATAATTTATGCTAAATATTATAAAATAATAGTACACACCTTTTCTTTTTCACACTCTGTTTCAATATTTATATCCACAATAACATCATTGGAGGCAAAATATACACCTTCTCTAATATCCTGTCCTTGCACATCAATATTTGGTAGACTTTTACTATTGGCTACAGCGCAAACACTCAACGGTCTAGATGGCATCATAGCCAAGGCTTCACAACTGCTGGTTGATGGGATTATTGTCTCTCGACTTTTGCTGCTCTTGCAACAGGAATCTAGCGTTACCCCACATTCACCAGCTTGTGTCTTTTGACTATCTTGACTATTGGCTGGAGAATAGAGACGCATGAACTTTTCTAAATCACGATCATGTCCAAATAGTTGATAATATTCCATAATTTTATCACTAACGCGTGGGGTATTTGGTAAGACACGCTTCGAATGTTGTGAGTGATTGTCCATAGTTTGTTGTGGATGCTAAACTAAAAATTAGTTTTTAGTTGCACGTCTTATCAATGACAAAATTAACAGCTGTGCTATATAAATATGTTATGCAGATGTTAAGCTATTATATAGAATTGTTTTTAGAACTCGTGCCAGAAAATCCATTCAAATTCCAAAACTCTAACAAAAAACAGAAAAAAAAACAATATGAAAAACCACCCTTGTTAGAGGAAAAAAAAATACTAACAACAAATTGTTTTCATGAATGCTTGTTCTTATTGTAAACAAAATAATATGCAGTATTGCCAGTTGAAAATAATAACGAAATAGAGTTGTCAGTTTAAAAAACTAGTTGATAAACGGAAACGTTCAAGAAGCAAAACCCGAAAAAACTAAATTGTGATTTATGTTTTTTATAAAAAATAAATACCTCAAAATAACAGTTATAAAATGATTTTTGTTTACATATTTCGGTATAAGAAAAAAGAAAAAAAAACAATAAGAAAAACAACCTTTGTTAGAGGAAAAAAATACTAACAACAATTTGCTCTCATGAATGTTTGTTCTTATTGTAAACAGTATAATATGCAGTATTGCCAGTTGAAAACAATAACGAAATAGAGTTGTCAGTTTAAAAAACTAGTTAATAAACGGAAACGTTCAAAAAGCAATTACCGAAAATAACTCGTCGTATAATCAAAATATCTGAATTGTGACTTATAGTTTTTTATAAAAAATAAATCACTTAAAATAACAGTTATAAACAGTTCAAAAAGCAAATACCGAAAATAACTCGTCCGTATAATCAAAATATCTGAATTGTGACTTATATATATATTTTTTTTAATAAATCACTTAAAATAACAGTTATAAACAGATTTTTTCTTAACATTAGTTTTTTTTTAATTTTTAAAATTTTTGCAAAATTTATGATTTGTTATGTAAAATTGGAAATTTTACACTCAACGATTTATTAACCTAATCGTTAGCAGTTAAATTGCATCAAATAAATGTTTGCCATATATTTTCAATTCAGAAAATATAATAGGATATAAAATTTTATTGTTGTAATTTTGTTCTAACATGCAGTTTCTGTATATCGAACGTTTAAACCCCATTAACACGAAGTCTGGTTAGGAGTTAACTTGTAGTTATACTATCAGCTAAAATTATTTTTGTATGAAAACTGTCAGTTAGTTAACACATAACTAGACTTCGTGTTAATGGGGGTAAGTTGTGTGAAAATTTTGTTTTTTATTGTAACAAAAACAAAACTAGCAATTTCTTTATTGTAATTTATAATTTTTCATTCATTTTGCCGAAAATATATTTTTTCATTACAATAAAATTAAAAAATTCATCAATTGTAACGAATAAATATTTAAATTACTGATCTATTGGCAACTCTTACAAATAATTTAATTTTCCAATTTCACAGCATTCAGCTTTTTTATAGCTTATCATAGCCTTAACGTCATTATGACATTTGACATATCATGCAAGGCGAATTTATACAAGATGGAGTCAGTCAAACAGTTCATTACTTGTTTTTCGTTTATTGGTTCTAACAAATGTCAAAGCCGGTTTTTGTATTTAAATACAAGCCGAATTTAAAGAATAGCTGCAAGGCGAATTTATAGAAGGTGACCTCACAAGAACAGCTGATTATTTTTTATATTCAGTTGTTTAGACAAGTGAACTGTCAATTCACATGTGTTTGTTGTGGCGAAAAATACAACAAACCCAAAAGCAAAAACAATAACAGGCAACTTTGACAGTTCACTTATCTTTTTGCAAAAACAAAGTACCTGTTGTTTTTGTACATGTTGTATTTGTTGTAGTTCTGTCGTCACCTTCTATGAATTCGCCTTGAATAGCTGATTATGTTTTTTATTCAGTTGTTAAGACAATTGAACTGTCAATTCACTTGTGGTTGTTCTGGCGAAAAATAAAACAACAACAACAGACAACTTTGACAGTTCACTTATCTTTTAACAAAAACAAAGTACCTGTTGTTTCTGTACATGTTGTATAAATTCGCCTTGTTTAAATATCTACATATTCCAAGCTTATTAACAAAATATTTATATTTTACATAAATAAGTAAATCCTCACTATTTAATTATCTACACTATATTAGTATGTATTAAAATATTTGTTAAGTTTTTGCTTTTTGACATTTGTTAAGACCTATTGTTGTTTAGGTAGAACTGCCACCACCTTGTTTGAATTCGCCTTGATTTCATGTTTTTATTACATTTTTTAGTTATTTTGCGGCATTTTTTTGTTGTTCATTCATCTAGTATTGTTGTTGGTCTATTTTTACAAGCTGGCTTAGAGAATTGGTGGTATAATATTATTGTTGTTTTTTTCTATTGTTATTGTATCTATTTCTGTGTGTGAAGAATTAGTAAAGGTTTTTGAGAACGGCCAACAATAAAAATTTTACGTTGTATTACTTCTGTTTCTGCTGCTTCTGCTATTGAAGGCGGCTAAAAACTTCGTTTGGTTACTACAACAGGCAGGTACAAAGACACGTCGACAAGATTCTGTATGAAATTAAATGACACTTTCTTTGTCGTGGATAAATCTTCGATAGGAGTGTTGTTGGAAGTAATTTCCAAAAATTAATTGATTCAATTGAGTGGTGTGCCGAGCGAGTGTTGTGAAAAATGCGTATCAGCAATATACGCAGCGGACGCATGTGCCGTTTTGCCCTTGTGTGCTTGGTCATTTTACCCCTGCTGTATTTACTTACCACTTGGAGCGATAGCCACAAGCGTGTGCAAGAAGCATATCAAGCTAAGTTTGGTTCTGGCCGTCGTAGTTACCAACGTTTGGAGGGTAGACCTAAAGAGGTGCCCCTTTTGATAGAAGGTAAGAGTTGTGTATACGTTTTTCGTGTTTTACATAAACAAAGAAAAAACACTTGTGCTTGTTTACTTAACAATTGCATTTGCTTAATTGATGCTCATTTGTTTATTTTTTTTTTTTTTTATTACTAACAGGTTTGGGTAACTTCGAGCCTAAAAATTTAGAAGATCGTGTGGGGCCGGGTGAAAACGGTGAAGCTCATCATTTGGCCGCTAACAAGAAAAATGAAGCCGACGAATCGGAAATGGAATATGGCATGAATATTGCTTGTTCCGATGAAATCTCTATGCATCGCAGTGTTCGAGACACACGTTTGGAGGAGTGCAGACATTGGAATTATCCGTTTGATTTGCCTAAGACTAGTGTCATTATTGTTTTCCACAATGAGGGTTTTTCCGTACTCATGCGTACCGTCCATTCCGTAATAGATCGTTCTCCCAAGCACGTTCTCCATGAAATTGTCTTGGTCGATGATTATTCGGACAAAAAGAATCTCAAGGAAAAGTTGGATGAATATGTTGTACAATTCAATGGCCTCGTGAAATTGGTACGTAATAAGGAGAGAGAAGGTTTGATACGTACAAGATCAAGGGGTGCTTCTGTGGCTACAGGTAAGTTAGCAAAAATTTTATTTTTTTTCTACAGATAAGTTGAAATACGTCATATATCATATTTGGAACAAATCAAGATCCCTGTAACAGTTTATATTTTCAAAATTTTTTTTCTGTTAAAATTCACATTTTCTGCATTGCAGGCCTTCGGCCGGGCGAAAGGACTTTAAACTCTGGGGTGTATCGAACTACGGCTTCGCTAAAATCACTTTTTCTGTATACCAAAATTTTCTGAAGTACTGTCATATATTTTTAAAAAAGAATTTTTGGTTCACAATGTTAATGAACAGTACCATATTTTATATCATATTAAAGGTATTTTGAAGCACTATTCAATGATATCCATAATGATCAGATTATTTTCTAAATATATGAGAAATTTGCTATTATGTATATTGATTTAAAATTCCTATAACTCCTAAACTAAGAGAGAGCAGGCAAAAATTTTAACGTTTTTGTGCTTAGTTATAAGAGATCTATCAATACCAAAAAAATTATTAAAATGCAAGCTGGTTCGCCGATCTTGATTTATACCTCATATTTAGCCAAAAACACGAGTTAGGGCTTTTTTATATTGAGTTAACGATGTGTATATTTTTGACCAACGACGTTGATATTCGGCCGATAATGGGTCAAAATCGGGATATATATTTTTAACTCGATTTTTTTTTACAAAAATTATTTTTTTCATATGTTTAAAACCCCAAATAGGCAAGGGTAAAGCTATATTGGAATATTTTCTGTTATTTCGGTAATGGTCTGATTTAAATTGTTAATAAAATTTACAAAATTTGAAAGTAAATTTTTTAATTAGGCTTAAGTTCGTTTATTATAATTAATCTGTAATAATTCAAAGCATATCACTGAATACTACAATTTTTAGACAATTGGCAAATTGGAATGCTTTTTCTACCCTGCCAAGGGCGTCATCAACAATCTTTATTGTCAAGGTCTATTGTAAATTCCATCTATTTAACTTACTATTATTAGGATTAGAATATGGGAAGCCAAATTTATATATTTATTATTTGTAAGTTAGACGAAATTTCAATTATTTAAAAAAAATGTATGTTTTATAACCTGATAATTGTAGATCGGTATTATTTATTTTAGCGGCAACGGTAGTAGAGCTGATAGAATATTTGATTTTGAATATTTTAACAAAATTTTTCAATTTGTTTTTGCAGGTGAAGTCATTGTGTTCTTAGATGCTCACTGTGAAGTCAACATTAACTGGTTGCCACCACTATTGGCCCCCATATATCGGGATCGTACCGTAATGACAGTGCCCATTATTGATGGCATTGACTATAAAACATTTGAATATCGTTCTGTTTACGGCAGTGAAAATCATTTCCGCGGTATTTTTGAATGGGGTATGCTGTACAAGGAGAATGAAGTACCAAAACGTGAACAACGTCGTCGACAACATAATTCAGAGCCATATCGTAGTCCCACACATGCTGGTGGTCTATTCGCTATCAATCGGGAATACTTTTTAGAACTGGGAGCATATGATCCCGGTCTTCTTGTATGGGGTGGTGAAAATTTCGAATTAAGTTTCAAAATCTGGCAGTGTGGCGGCAGCATTGAATGGGTGCCTTGTTCTCATGTAGGTCATGTATATCGTGGCTTCATGCCTTACAATTTCGGCAAATTGGCGCAGAAAAAGAAGGGTCCCTTGATAACGATAAATTATAAGCGTGTTATTGAGACTTGGTTTGATGAGACGCACAAGGAATATTTCTACACCAGAGAGCCCTTGGCAAGATTTTTAGATATGGGTGATATTACGGAACAATTGGCCCTGAAGAAACGTTTAAATTGCAAATCATTCCAATGGTATATGGACAATATTGCTTATGATGTTTATGACAAGTTCCCAGCACTGCCAGCCAATTTACACTGGGGCGAATTACGTTCGGTGGCCTCCGACAATTGCCTCGATTCGATGGGCAATCAACCGCCTGCAATAATGGGTTTGTCCCATTGCCATGGCAGTGGTAATAATCAACTAATAAGACTTAATGCTGCTGGACAATTGGGTGTAGGCGAACGCTGCGTAGAAGCCGATCGCCAGGGCATAAAATTGGCAGTCTGCCGTTTAGGTACTGTAGATGGACCCTGGAGCTACAATGAACAGACAAAACATTTGCTGCATCGTGCTCATAAGAAATGCGTGGCTTTACATCCCACCACACAACAGTTATTTTTGGCCCACTGTGATGCCAATGATGGTTATCAGCAGTGGTATTTCAAACCTATTAAACCCAAATATTAGACAATCTACATAAAAAATTACTTTTTAAACCAGAAATGTGAAAAATTAACTAAATAAACGAATGAATGAGTGAATGAAAAAGGAGACCTATCTATACAACAGAAAAAAAAGACACAACAATTTATAAGCAATATATTTATTAGGAAATTTAAAACTATAAATCTAAGTTAGAAGAAAATAGAATGAACGCAACATAATTGTATGTGAATGTAAAGAACAATGTGGGTTTCAAAAAAAAAAACAATCTATAGTTTTTTAAAAAAATTTATAGATGATTGTAAGAATGAACTTAAAAACAAAATTTAGTGAACAATTTTGTAGACAACAAATCAAAATCTATATTTAAAATATTAATGAATTGAATTTAATTATTAGTTAACATCATTTTAATATGTATGTATTTAAAATTTTTTTTGCTTTTCTTTATTTTTTCATTTAAAATTTTATGTTTAAACAAAAATTCGTCAACATTGCCAACTTCTTTTTAAGAAATGTTATATTTATTTAATTACATGTTTAAAATAAACTAGATCTATACTTAAAAAAGGTATATGAGATCCTGTTATACAGCTTCCATTTTTCTATCAATTTTTAATTTGTGATAAATCTTGCAAACATTTTATTATTTCTAAAACTAACTGAACATGTAATCTCTTTTTATTATTATTATTATAATAAGCATTTACTTAACTAATTTTATTTAGGCCTTTATCTTTTTTTTAAAAAAAACGACTTTTTGAAAAAAGCAAACAACCATTTATAAATGCTACTATTACAAGTCTGAAAATTAAAAAAAGTTAAACAAAAAATTATTTAACATTAAAATATTAATTAAATAAAAATTAAAAAAAAACACGATTTTGCATTTCTTTTGATTTTGTGAGGAAAGTAAAAAATAATTAAAATTAAACTTTTACCCCCATATGCATAAACAGTTAATAAATTTATCAAAGGTTTATCAAACAATATTTCCATACAAAATTTGTTTTATAAACCTTTGATAAATTTATAAACTGTTTATGCATATGGGGGTTAATCTTTTTACCGAAATTATTATTTATTATAGTATACTTGTTAGCGGGTTTATTTTATCGCAAGAAAAAACTCTGGATAATTTATACATACAAAATGTTGTAAAAGAAACTGCGTAAAAAAAGTAATAACATTAATTTTAATAAAAATATAAAAAAAAAACTTTTCCTATAGTTCTTTTGAAGTCTCTTAAAAATCAATCAAAATTGTTTATTGTAAGTTATAATTAATACTTTTATACCGCTATTTATTGGTTCTTGTAATTTGAAATGAAACAAATAAGTACGTTGACTATTTCATGATCATAAATATTGGACAAATAAATAGCTAATAAATTAATATTTTCTTTTGCAATGATAAGAAATTTGCCTTAATTACATGTACTTTATAAAATTATACACTTGCGGAAATAGTTTAGTACATAAAAATATAAAGCACTAATTTGTGTATTTAATAGAATGTAGCTGGTCGACACAAAGATGTACTACTACAGCTGTATCAACCGAAAGTTTTTTTTCCCAGGAATAAACTCTCGACTATAGTGAAATTGTTACAAACGATATTCTACTTAGGACAAAATACATCGATCAATATTCTGAAGCAGCCACAGATTTTTGTACTTAATTATACCCTGCACCTTCGTGAGAAGGGTATATATACATAAGTTTGTCATTCCGTTTGTAATTTCTACAATATAATTTTCCGACCCTATAAAGTATATATATTCTGGATTCTTATAGAAAGCGTAGTCGATTTAACCATGTCCGTCTGTCTGTCTGTTGAAATCAATTTTCTGAAGACACCAGATATCTTCGGGATACAAATCTGTCAGGCATCGTTTCGAGAAGTTTCCTATATAAAATCAGCAAAATCCGTCCATAAATAACGGAGATATGAGCAAAAATCCGAGACAACCTCTATGTTTGGCCTATTTTTGATCTATATCTGGATTACTAAGTCATTTATATAGACAATATGGATATCTAATGATAGACATTTCAAAGTCCATTGCAATGACATATATAAGGCTATATGGGTCAAAATCGGGAAAAATATTTTTTAAACCGAATTTTTTTTTTCACAAAAAACATTTTTTTGTCATACATTTTTTTTACTAATAAATTTAAAAAAATAAATTTCTAAATTAAAAAAAAATTTGGAAAAAACTGTTAAAAAACAATTTCCAAAAAAAAAAAAATGTTTTTTAAATTTTATTAAATTTTTATTTTTTGAAAGTATAATTTGGTGAAGGGTATATAAGATTCGGCACAGCCGAATATAGCTTAATATTAGACAAATTATTAAATAATACGATTTGTTTTGTAAAAATCGAAATCAAAATTAAGTGAAAGTTGGATTTTTGTATAATCCAGTGAATTTTTGTTGAGTGATCCAGATGTTATTGTTTGTATAGTAGCTCTTTAGTTTTTTTTTTTAAATATTTGAAAGATCAAAAATAGAGTATTCAAAAACCGGTATTTTTAAAAATCAGGTTTTCGGATTATTTGAAAATAAGCTTTTTCTTTAAAGCCGGTTTCGAATACAGTATTAGTTGAACCTGGTTTTCAGTTTACTTTTACAAATAATAAACAATTTAAAGGGAAACAAACAATGTTTAAAAAAGTCATAAATAATTATCGTCCAATAGCAATTTGTTCTGCGCTCTCGAAGATTTTGAATCAAATGGACTTTTCAACGATAGACAATAGGTGTGTTCGCGTACTTTCTAGTAAAATTTAGTCAGTAACTTTAATTTAGAGAGTAATAATAAATTAATTCTCTTTCTAAAAAATATCCAAACATCCATCTTATGAACTTTGTAAATATATATGTATCTAACATTCTCAATAACTCTAAATATAATGTAAAGAATCATTTACAATTTAAGGATACAATTAAACAGTTAAAAATTAATAATGATGAGAAACTAATTTCACTTGATGTAGTATTATTGTTCCCCAGTATACCTGTAGCCCTTACTATAAGTATTATAGATGAAAAATGGAATAAAATAGAAGAACATACTAATATTAGTAGAGATAAATTCTTACGTATTCTTAAATTTTGTATAATTGATAACTGATATTTTCAATATAATAACAACATATATGAACAACAAATAGGTCTTCCAATTGGATCCCCAGCTTCTCCAATTGTAGCTGATATTGTTATGGAGAAATTACTTAATGAATGTATTGAAAAAGAAGTAAGAGAGATATAATCTTATATACCCTTCACCAAATTATACAAGGTGGCGCAAAAGTAATCATCCTATCAGAAAATGCTATAAATTTTGCGATTGGCCCCTAATGTCAGTTCTGTTTTGACATTTGTGTAGTAAACACATGCGAAATACACGTTAATAAACAATGTTACGCTACACTGCTCCAGAACTCGGAATATTGCTGACTATTTATTTGACCAATAATCGGTCGGTGACTTTGGCACACCGTGAATTTCGTCGCAGATTTCCTGGCCGTCCAACGCCTACTGGTGAAACACTGCGACGTTTAGCCGCTCGCCTCGAAGAGACTGGCACAACACGAGACGCTGCCAGGCATGGCAGACCCCGGAGTAGCCGTTCTGCAGAGAATATTGCTGCTGTAGCCGAGGATGTCATGGAAGCGCCGTCGACATCGACCAGACGACGTGCCACGCAAATGGGTATCAGTCGACGGTCTTTACAGCGAATTTTGGTACAAGATTTGAAGATGTTTCCGTACAAAGTCCAGACGGTGCATCAGCTGTTAGCTGCTGACCGCCAATCGCGTCTGACATACGCTCAAGCCATCCTTAATCACCACCAAGAGGAAGATGATTTTTCATCAAAAATAATCATGAGTGATGAGGCCCATTTCCATCTTAGCGGGTACGTTAATAAGCAAAATTTACGCTTCTGGGGCACTGAAAATCCGCGTGTAACCCACGAAGAGCCATTACATCCGCTCAAAGTCACTGTATGGTGTGCTGTTTTCGCTGGAGGAGTCATCGGACCTTTTTTCTTCGAAGACGTCGCGGGCCAAACGGTTAGTGTGAATGGTGAGCGCTACAGAGCAATGATCAACGAGTTCTTTTTGCCGCAACTTGATGAATTGGGATTGGAAAACATGTGGTTCCAACAGGACGGTGCAACGGCACACACTGCACGTGCCTTAACCGATATGCTGAAGGATGCATTTCCCGGGCGCCTAATCTCCCATTTTGGCGATTTGCACTGGCCAGCAAGATCGCCTGATTTGACCGCTCCAGACTTCTTTTTGTGGGGCTTTTTGAAGTCGCGGGTTTATGTCAACAAGCCTCAGACTCTTGCAGCTCTTAAAGACAATATCCGTCAAGAATGTGATGACATATCGCCGGAAGTTTTGAGCAAAGTGATGGAAAATGCCATAAAAAGGGCTCTAATGACAATCAACTGTGGCGGCGGCCATTTACATGACATCATATTCTCGACTTGATGTAAAAAAATTAAAAGACCAAATAAAAATAATTCACAAGAAGAATCAAAGTTTTTCATTTTTTTTTTAATTACAAAAAACATCGGAAGTTTACTTTTGCGTCACCTTGTACTTTAAAATAAAAATAAAATTTTTTTTTTCGAAATTTTTAATAAACATTTTTTTTTTTAAATTAGTGAAAAAAAATTTAAGACAAAAAAATGTTTTTTGTGAAAAAAAAAAATTCGGGTTACAAAATATTTTTCCCGATTTTGACCCATTGTGGTTCAACTTACTATAGCCTTATCATTAGATATCCATATTGTTTATATTTATGACTTAGTAATCGAGATATAGATCAAAAATAGGCCAAAAATAGAGGTTGTCACGGATTTTTGCATATATCTCCGTTATTTATGGACGGATTTTACTGATTTTAAATAGGAAACTTCTCGAAAGCATGTCTGACAGAATTATTGAAGATTTGGATCCCGAAGATATCTGGGGTCTTCAGAAAATTGATTTCAACAGACAGATAGACGGATATGGCTAAATCAACTCAGCTATCTATAAGGATCCAGAATATATATACTTTATAGGGTCGGAAAATTATATTGTGGAAATTACAAACGGAATGACAAACTTATATATACCCATCTCACGAAGGTGCAGGGTATATATATATACTGTTAAACAAAAAATTTTAACAAAATATGTAGATGACTTGTTTTGTGTTATTTTAGAAAATAAAATAGAAGATATGATGACAATATTTAACTCATTTCATCCAAATATTAAATTTACTATAGAGAAAGAATGTAATAACATACTTCCTTATTTAGATACAATAATAATAATAACCCAGCAGTTTGAAAAGTGCCAATTGGAAACCTTACACTAGCTACATTACTACTTGCACAAGAAACTAGTTCGCTGTGGCTACTAAAGTGGTAGTTAAATGGTTATCATTTACACTACATTTCGCCAGCGTATTCAGTAACAAACAATAGTCGGATATTCGCCTTAAGTTTTTGAAAATAAATTCAAGTAAAATAAAATCCTCTAAAATATACCACTTCGATGGCCACATGTAATGCTGAATGTGGCCGTTTGGTAAAGTCTTCAAAAATATACCACTTTTTTTTTTTTTTTTTTTTAATTCATATTTATTTATTTTTCATAAAGTTTAGTGCCTCTGCGTCTTGAAGACATTGTTGAGGCAAGTTGGCATTATAATTCAATGCAAATATATATACATTTTTGTAAATATAAAAAGTAATAATTTTATAATTTCAATTGATTATTTCTTCTACAAAAGGAGCATTTCTTACAAAAGAAGCATTTCAATATTTTCTAGTAAAAATTGTTTTAATTTTCTTTTAAAAACATAAATTCGCTCTAAATTTCTTAGATCTTGTGGAAGATTATTAAATTCTACGCTACCCATGTGTTTAACTCGTTGTTTTGTAGTTTCCAATCTACATCTTGCTACTCGAAGATTCGAACTGTTCCTAGTGTTAAAAGCTATTTGGTTTCTTGTAAATATAATGGTATGATGACCAACATTATGTATTGCTTTATATACATATAGCAAAAGTTGAATTTTATATAAACCATGAACAGGCAAAATCGTTTTTGTAATATTATTATATAAATCTAAAGTTGAATATGTCAAAGGTAAATTAAAAACACACTTTAAGGCCTTATTCTGCACTCTTTGTAGAGATTTAAGTTCTGATGTTTTCCTGTAACCATATATCATTGGCAGATAATTCAGATGGCTGTGAATTAAAGCATAGTATATCAGTAACTTTGTATTTGTATCGAATTTGTTTTTGTATTTATACATTAATCCTATGGCAGACGTTATTTTTGATTTTAAATATTTTATATGAATATCCCAGGACAAATTATTCTGTAGATGTACTCCAAGATATTTTGTTGTATTAGTTTCTGTGACATTTTTGCCATCTACATGTATACTGAAGTTAAGATTTCCAGCTGGATACGGTTGAAATCTTATTAGTTTAGTTTTTTCAGTGTTTAAAATCAACTTATTCATTCTAATATATTCAGTTATTAAATCTGAATCTCTTTCCATTTGAATTTTTAACATTGTTTCGTGTTTATAAGGATAAATTACGCATATATCATCCGCAAACAAATATGTTGTTCCAAATAATTGAATATTTAGAAAGTCATTAATATAAATAGTAAAAAGTAATGGACCCATAGGTATAATTTTCGCAATTTTTAAAGCATCCGGATACAAAGAGCGTCCAATCATACAGTTAAACATTCTCAACAGGTATGGAGTTATAATATCTCGACATTTGTATAACATTTTTGATGATATTCCATCGTTGCTTTTTCAATTGCATTGGAGACATACGATGTAATTTGACAAAGATCTGAGGCAGGATTTCCAGTTTCTATAAATGAGCGTAAAGAAGTACAAAGCATTTCTTTTGCAAGGTCATAATTGCAAAAAGTTTGGATTTTTTCAACATATTCTACACAAGTTATTTCCCTTTTTAATTTACACGATAATATATTGTGATCTGTAAGTGAACAGGGAATTGTGTCAATAAAAATTTCATCAGTTATATTGCTGAATACATTATCTATTGATGTACCAGATTCAGGCCTTGTGATTAAATTATGGCAATTATCATAATTGAAACTTCTTAAAATATTAAGAATGTTATCATAGTTTATATTATTTAAAATATCAATATTTGAGTCACCCATAGTAATATTTGGGCTTCGACCACGATTAACGAGCAATGTTTCCAGAAAAGATAAAAACTGTGTGTAATGACATTTTTGAGACCTATAAAATGAAGTTATCATTAATGGTTTTCCATTTATCTTGAAATTTTCTAACGAAATTGTTATATTCTCAATAAAATTACTGCTTTCACATTCAATTATCTTGTATTGAAAGTTGTTTTGAATATAAATAGATGTTCCGCCAAATCCATCAGCTCTGCAGGAATCAACCACGTTATAGCCAGGTATGTTGTATATTTGTGTTAAATCTGATCTAAACCATGTTTCTTGAATAGCAATTATGCTAGGCATGTTCGGAAATTTAGAAATTAATAATTTAAATTTGTTGAATTTGTCTACAGCTGAAATGCTTCTAATGTTTACACTTATAATATGAAAACTAGTTTTAAAAAATTTATTGTAATGATTAAAAAAGTTAATATTAGAAAAATTTTGATTTGTACTCATAATAGAGAAAAAGATAAAAAAATATAATATTTTGAATTCATTTATTAATTACTAAGCAGGGGAAACAAAAGCAGCTCCATTTTCACCATCATCATCAGAGTTTTCGATAGTAACAGGTAAATTAGATCTACGCTTTGAAATTGGATTAGTTGTTGCATCCATTAATATAATGTCAACATCTTCTTCAGACTTAATGAGTTTAGGAGGGGATATTCCATTTCTTCTGGCATAAACTTTACCATTGAGTGTATATACTGACTGATAACCAATTGTTTTAAGGCTTCTTGCATATCGGAAAAGGTTTGATGGCCACATGTAATGCTGAATGTGGCCGTTTGGTATTTTCGTTCTCTCTGATGATGAAAAAAAGCAAAAATAGAGAGTAGACTCACATGTAATTCTTAATAACAAATTGAGAGCAGTACAAATAAGAGCTCTGTGGCTTAGTGAATAGCGCATTTGACTACAAAACCAGAGGTTATGTGTTCAACCCCGCTCTCTGAAAAATTTATTTTTTATTTTTTTTCTCAAATGCTGGAGTATTCGTACTATTGAATTTAATAGTGAAGTGTTATGCAGAGTGTGCCAATCGGCCACCTGCAATGACATCCCCGTGTTAAATTCACCAGTCAATAACGTTGCGAGTGGGTTGAAAATTCACTAGTGGTAGTTCTCAGTGGCTAACTAATTCGACGTAGCGGAACTAGTTCAATGAACTGCAGGGAAGAAAGGAAAATAGTTTACTAATAGATTGGTACGGATAATACGGATAAAAATCTTATAGAAAGATTATTAACAATAAGTGACAGTGAATTTCATAAGATTATAGAAATAATTAAAAATATATTAAAGGATAATTATTTCCCAATATATCTTGTAAAATTAATAAGACAATACAAAAATCCAGTAATATCAGAGAGATTTGAAAAATCAAACATTTTTGATAATAAAAAATACATAATGGCTCATAAAATGTACAATACAGTAGCCAGATTATTTAGTAAAACTAAAGATAGAATCTTCTACAATGCTCTTAACGGACATACTAGTACATTCGAATTCCAGAGCCTTCGATGTCATTGCCAGCAGCCCAAACATTTAGTGTTGCCATACTTACAAACAATGCCAACAACCGCATGCTACTGATGGACGTGCCCTCAAATATGATGAATGCTACAGGCAGTCGTTACAGACCGTTAAACTCAAATCGTCATTGCACATTCGTAACAGTATATATAGGTACAAAAAATAAACTAAAATCTAGAATAGCAGGACACAAATCAGATCAATAAAATACAGAGACATTTCTTCACAAAAAAAAA
Source organism: Calliphora vomitoria (assembly GCA_942486065.2). Classification (NCBI taxonomy): domain Eukaryota; kingdom Metazoa; phylum Arthropoda; class Insecta; order Diptera; family Calliphoridae; genus Calliphora; species Calliphora vomitoria. Next base: position 8,351,865 of record OW818032.2, read on the forward strand.
CAGCATTATCATCACATTGTGCTATATCAAATCACTATCCTGACTTTGAAAATATATCTGTTTTAAATACAGAAAACAATTTTAAACGTCGTTATATGTTAGAAATGCTATAAATTATAAATGTACCAACAAATCTAAGAATTAATTTTAAGGCATAATGTTGCTCAAAACTACAGACACTTAGTTTATAAAAACGGAAAAGGAAATTAAATATTATAACATATTTTTTTGTTTGTGTAAATTTAAACTTTTTTCATTTTGACAAACTTTGTTATTGTTTTTAATTCAAACTTTTTGTTATCATATATGATATTGTTAATTGCTTAAAATTGTTGCCCTGAAGATGCTACTCAATGAAGTAGCGAAATATTGGTAATAAGAAATAAAGATTATTATATGATATTGTTAATTGCTTAAAATTGTTTCCCTGAAGATGCTACTCAATGAAGTAGCGAAATATTGAAAATAAAAAATAAAGATTGTTTAATATAAGGTCTGAGATCGAACAAATCTTAACATACATATATATAAATGAAAACCACTATAAGTTTGTCAAGTACGCGAACACAACTAATATGAATTCCGCAGTGATCGTTTAGTGAAGACCTAAAGGCATTTTGTTACCCAATTCATTTCTTGCCCACTGCTTAATGTTTCTTGTACTATGCCTAAAATATTCTTTCATACTCGGGCAGTCAGGTTGGTTGTACTTAAATCTCAAATTCACTGGCTCGTCCATTTAGAAATCTTTTCTACCTTTCATATCGGCGAAACCATCAAAATTACAAAGGGAATGACAAACTTATATTTCCACTCATAGTGAAACTTCCTGTTTGATTAATTATCTTAAAATCATAAATTACTTAATATGTAGTTATTTTTTACACCTATATTTTGTTCTGAGTTAATGTTAGATAACCGTTCAAATTTATCGTTAATTTGTCGATAGTTATAAACAAATAAAAATTATTCTTCCTACACATGTTTATGTATAACAATTTAATACTTTTTATTAAAAACCCAGACAAACTGTTTTTTAAAGCGTAATTTATTTATTAGTTGTTATATATTTTAATTAATTTTTTTTGAAATAAATTCAATCATATATCTATATATTTATAAAATTTGCACATATATATATGTATAGTATACAAATAGATAAGTATGTTTTTTTTAGCAATAGGATGCAGGATGGCGCCATTTTCTTGATTTATTTTCTAATATTCTTTGATATTAAAATTAATTATAAATTTAGTTCTATTTATAATTGTGTTTATCAATTAATACGCGTGTGTTTATGAAAGTAATGTTCAATAACTTTTAACTAAAAACCCCACAACACAGGTTTGACGTAAACAACTAGAATCTGATAGGAGAAAATTGAAGAAATGAAATGACAATTTTTTTAATGAAGTATTAAAATGACAAGATTACAAATTTGTCAAAAATGTAAAGAAGGTTGTAAAATTTAAAATTTCATTAAATGTTTAAGACCATATATTTGCGTAAACATTTATTTTACATTAGGGTAGCTCCAAAAACAAAATTTGTGTATGTTCCCAACTAAAATAAAAGTTAAATTCATTTATTCTAAGATATTTCTCAAAATTTGTGTCCTGAGTTTTAGTATTTGGTAAGCTTGATTAAAGAATAATTTATCCTTTTTTAAGGTTTTTTATGATTTTTATTTGGCGCTTTCAATTCGTATCTGAAATTATGTTGTAAGTCCAAAAATATTCTAACTTTTGTAATTTTTTGCAAAAATTTAAGTTTTTTTTTTTTTTAATAAAATAATTAATTTCAATTAACAGCTTATAATCCTTATATAATTTCAACGACATCTTCTGTTTTTCGAAATTCAATCCAATTCGTTTTAATTTATCGCATAAAATAAAAAAATAATATTCAAAATGTTAATCACACATAAAGCAAGTGTTTTTTATTTAAAATAAAATGTTTGAAATTATGAAGTGTTAAGCCGTGTGTCCACTTGCAAGTTACTTGCGGAAGAACTTCTGCAAGTATTTGCTGAAGTGTTTCCACTCAAACCGAAACTTGTGGAAATCTCCATCCAGAAGTAGTTTGTAGAAGTTATCAGGACGAACTTGCTGCAAGAAATTGCAGACGTGTTTCCACACAATATGAGTACAGCTTGCAGTAGAGTTTGCTTTTTTATAAATGACAGTAGCAACTTTTCTTGTGGCAAAATAAGATTGGCAGCTGCCATCTTATCGTTTTGTTTTTAATTTTATTCTTATAGTCTTTTGAGGACGTGTCCCATAATTCAGGATAACTTTCTTTTTTTTTCAATTACCAAATGTGTTTTTCACTACTCCAAACGAATTTATTTTTGTCGTTTTTTATAAATTTGGAAAAGAACTCAAAACTAAAAAAAAAAAAAACACAAAACAAAACTGAAAACAGAAGAGAATACCAGACTTATCCGACTTCTTCTGCAAGTCTTCAAAACACTTGCAGTTCACTGCAAGTCGTTCAAGTTACTTCCAAATAATTGCTGCAAGTAACTTCAGCAAGCCGTAACTTCTGGAAGTCGACTTCTAATAAGTGTTTATCCGACGAAAACTTCTGCAAGTCTCTTCTGGAAGCAACTTCTGCAAGAAAACTTGGCAGTGGACACACGGCTTTATAAAGGGTTTTTCAACAAGAACTTTGTTTTCTAAAACAAAATAAAACAAAAAATTTAGATGAAGATGATTCAAATTTTTATTGTATTACGAAGAGATAAGTTCGGCAATTATGAATGAAAAATGATATCTGGCAAATGTCCACCACGACTACGCTGACAGAAGCCCAAATGCGGCAATTTTGCGTGTTGACATACCCTGACAAGTGAAAATGGGCTTGGTCTGAAAAATTTTTTTTTTTTTTAGAAAAACCAGCGGGTTGTTCCTAAATGAATTGAGCGAATCTACGGCGATGTGAATGGTCGGTCGGCTTCAATTCCTGGACCAGTTGAACCTTGTAAGCCAAATCCTCACGAAATGTAACTCTAACAGAACCACCATTTTCATAGTGGCTTTTAATTATTTTAATGCAATTTTCGAGCGAAATTGAATTCATTGTAACAATTGTCTGCCAATGCATCTACTAAGAATATGTCAAAAAAACTAAATGTCGAAACTATCATGTTGTTGGTGTTGCCAGAATTTTTCTTGTTAAAAAACCCTGTATATTGTACCAATTAAAAGGTTATGAAATTACGCTTGTTTGGATTTTCGTATTATAATACGTCAGATGGGGGAAAAGAAGGTTTCGAAAAGTTCAAATCAAGGCGAATTTATACAAGGTGGAGTCAGTCAATCAGCTGATAACTTTTTTTCCGCTTTTTGGTTCTAACAGTTGTCAAAGCTTTTGTTTATATTTAAATATCTACATATTCTAAGCTTATTAACAAAATATTTATTTTTTACATAAATAAGTAAAGCCCTCACTATTCAATTATCTACACTATATTAAGTTTTAATACATATTTGTTTAATTTTTCATTTTTGTTTTTTGACCAATTGTTGTTTATGTAGAACTGCCACCACCTTGTATGAATTCGCCTTGGTTCAAATATAATTCGAACTAGATGAAATTAAAAAAAAAAAAAAAAAAAAAACGGATAATTATACGAGTTTTATGACTTATTAATTTAAACTAATTACTTTAAATAATTCTATGTCAAATATAAAAAAACTTTGAATATTTTTAGATTTGGACGAGAATTCATTTATGGCATTGAAAAGGATTTTCACATGATATTAATATTACATAAGTTTCCCTTGCGAGAATATAAAAAAAATCATAAAAACGTTAAAAAAGGACCTTCAAAAAAGATGGGGGGTATATTGATTTTGTCATTCTGTTTGAAATATATCGAAATATTGGTAGTAGAAAAAAAGTATATACATGCAAATCCCGGTATAACGAACGATATGTTGTCAGGTCCATTCGTTAAATCGAGAAATTCGTTATATCGAGATTTATTTTATAAATAAGTTTTAAGCGGTGTGACAGTAGTTTTTATTAATTGTGCCATTAATTGTCTACCATTAGAAATATCCATTATTTCAAGGAAGACATTTTACAACATCACTTTGTTACGAATCGAGCGGCGTTTCTTTGCCTTTCAAAGGAGAAAATATTCTTTGTTTCCACATTCATAAGAGCAAACCAAAATTGTTAGTCTATCCTTCGATAACTTTCTTGTAGGAGCCCTGGATACTCTAGCGTGAGCAAACTTCTTATCTGGTATCATTTTCCAATAGATATCAGTTTTATTCGCATTGAGAATAACATCAGGAGTTAGATTGTGCTCAACTATAATTGTATGCTAATTATCTAAAAAGTCTTACTCCGTTTTTTTGGAATACAGATATAACTTGCATGAAATCCACCATTATGAAGCCTTTTTGTATTTTTATGGCTCTAGATATTAAAGCAATTCTATTAACTATAATGTGTTTTTACCTCTGGTCGAGCAATCAACAATTAAAATTATTTTCCACAAGAGGATACACGTCATTCGTTAGAGATACTGAGATGATTATTTGAGCCATTCTTGCTAGATTGATATAATTGTCAATGTTAAAAATGTTAACGTTCGTTTAATCTTGTTTTCTTTTTCTCAACATTCGTTAAATCGAGTAAAAAATTGTTGAAACGTTAAAAATGTGGTTGAACGTTATATTGGATTTTCGTTAAAGTGAGATTCGTTATACTGAGATTTGCCTGTATGTATATATTCTGGATCCTCATAAGATTCTAAGACGATCCAGCTGTGTGTGTTCGTCTGTTGAAAACACAATATTACCAAAACAAAAGGAGCCAGCTGGCTGAAATTTGGTATTGAAAATGGGCGATATCGGTCAATGATTTCACCTAACCCCAATACAAATGTCCCCCCGAATACTGTTTCAGCAGTCATAAGTTGATTATGCGGCTATCCTTCTAAAATTTTGCACAAATTAGATTCAAGTACTCTGAAATTATACTGTAAAGTATGAGGAAAATCGGACAAGAATTGCCCTAAATTTTTTAAACCAACTTTTGTGAGGATCGGTTCATAATTGACCCTAGCTCATATAACCTCTAATTGAAAATTAAGCACTCTATCAAATTCTATACAGTTCGGACCATAACAGATTCAAGTCTCCATAGATGGCCAAAACTACATATTGTTATCACTCTTAATTGTTATGCTTTGATCCAGCACACCAATATTGACATTAGGACATAAATATTGGGAAACGGTACACTCAAATAAACTAAACTCTCATTTTAGTTAGGCACATCGACACCTTATTTTACCTCCATACAAACGGGGCCAACCTAATGTACATATACATATGGGCAGTTCCACGAGGATGACAACCACGACTGAAAAAAGAAAAACCCTTGAAACTTTTTTTCAAGATGATTTGAATAGAAGAAAACACTAAAATGTTACTATGTGAAAGTATTTAGATCTTACTACAAGATTTTAAGTGCAAAAATAATAGTTTAAAGTGACTATATTTAATTTTTTAATTTAATTGGTATGTTTTAGGCTAAAATTGCGGCGAAAACTAAGCTCCCAATTAGCATGTATTATGAAATGAATTTGACTCTGATTGTTTTTTGCTATCATCAAATTGTTTATTAGAACCGAATATATATTTTGTATTTATTTATTTAGTTTTTGTATACATATTTTTACAGAATATATATTGTTTTACTATGAGAGAAAAATCTTTCACGTACGGTATGTTACGTACGATATTAAATTTTATTTATTATAAAATCATCCAAAGATTATTTTTATTTAAATATGACGGATTGTAAAGGAAAAATATTTGGTTTAGTGTTAGAAATTAAAAGAAAACATAACGCCTCACACGATTCGCAAATTATTGCAAAATTCTACATGTACCTCAAAATTTGTTTCATTTTATGTCACAAACGATATACTCTTATTTCGCTCGATATTTTGGACAACAATGTTTCGACAGGACTTATTATTTTTTTTAAATGTAGTACCATCTGAATGGAACATAAAGACAAAATTATTTTTCAGATACTCAAATGTCACGTACGATGACATGGAATTGCCCATATGTATGTAATGTAACTTTCTAAATCAAATTAAGTATTGTTACGAATGTGCAATGACGATTTGAGTTTAACGGTCTGTAACGACTGCCTGCAGCATTCATCATATTTGAGGGCACGTCCATCAGTAGCATGCGGTTGTTGGCATTGTTTGTAAGTATGGCAACACTAAATGTTTGGGCTGCTGGCAATGACATCGAAGGCTCTGGAATTCGAATGTACTAGTATGTCCGTTAAGAGTATTGTAGAAGATTCCCTAGATATGGCAGTGGGTGTATAAATAGTGGGAGAGGCTGCAGTAGAGAGTTGAGTTGATCATTGTCGCTGTTAGAGTTAACATCAACTCTGGTGTACATGTGTCGTGTACAAGTTTGTGTGCATTTCTGCGAATTGATAAACGATTTTAATATTGATTTGTCTTGCGACAATAAATCTTTTCAATTCGTGTGGATTGAACATTTTCAACTCCTGTTTTACCAAATTTGCACCTAATGTCATACCATCTCTACTGGATCTTATGTGTGTCTCAGATGCTCTGACCATGATATGCTGTTTTATGTATACAATATTAATATGAATTACAATGAGATGTTAACACACTTTTACTTGTACGATTTTAAAATAATTAATATTCACCAGTTAAGTGTTGACGCTGCGAACTGTAATTGAAATGAATGCTGGTTTTTTTGCAGATGTCAATGATAAACTTAAATGCTTCATAGAAAACATTTATTTTTTGTTTGAAAAACATGTTCCCAAATAAAAAGATAACCGTTAACATATTTAAACATCGGTGCTTTAATAATGAAGTCAAGTCTGCTATTAAATTACGTAAAAAGCTTTATTTAGTGTGAAAAAGAAGACATAATGACTATAATTGTTAGAAATATGGTATAGCGAGAAAAAAGTGCACGTAGTTACAAAACACTAACATATCGGCAAAAGACTTGTTGAAAAATCTTGGACGTATTGCTGTCAAAAAGAGAAAAATTTATAAAACTTAAATTGTTAAAATCTTTAATAATTCCTTTAATTATTTAAACTCCAAATTAAGCTACCCAAGATGTAGCCGAATATCTAACCTAAATATACCTGACTACAACTGTTTGTCATCATCAAGAATGTTCTTTGTGAGTGCTGTGAAATTGTCGAATAGATTACCTAATCATATCAAATCTAATCGTTGTGAGTTTTTCTTTTAAAATGTCTGTTATAAAACATTTTAGTAATTAACTAAAAACATTTTAGTAATTATTGAAAAACATTTTAGTAATTAATTAAAAATAAAGATGTTGTATCCTTTTTCTATTTTTTTTTGTTTGTTATCTAATTAGACCTAAGTTACTTATGTTTATTATCTTTTAATTCATCACAGTTAAAATACATGTTTGAGGTACCTTAAGAGACTTATGGTCTTATCTGTACTGAAATAAAATAAATAAATATTACATATAGGTAAGAGAATTGTACATAGAGACGACACATTTTGTTATGTCAAACAAAAATAAAACAACTCATATGGGCAATTCCATGTCATCGTACGTGACATTTGTACGCCTATAGAGTGGAATAGATTTTGCAAAAATAAGAGTATCTGAAAAATAATTTGGTCTTTATGTTCCATTCAGAGGGTATTATATTTTAAAAAAATTAAAAGTTCTTTCGAAACATTCTTTGCCAAAATATCGAGCGAAATAAGGGTATATCGTACGTGACATAAAACGGAAATATACGAAAATTTGCGAATCGTAAGAGGCGTTAGGTTTTCTTTTAATTTCTTACACTAAACCAAATATTTTTCCTTTACAATCCGTCATATTTAAATAAAAACAATCTTTGGATGATTTTATAATAAATTCAATTTAATATCGTACGTGACATACCGTACGTGACAGATTTTTCTTTTATAGTAAAACAATGTATATTCTGTAAATATATGTATACAAAAACTAAAAAAAAAAAAATACAAAATATATATTCGGTTTCAATAAACCATTTCATAATAGCAAAAAAACAATCAGAGTCAAATTCATTTCATACTACATGCTAATTGGTAGCTAGTTTTCGCCGCAATTTTAGCCTAAAACATACCAATTAAATTAAAAAATTGATTAAAGTCAGTTTCAACTATTATTTTTGCACTTAAAATGTTGTAATAAGCTCTAAATACTTTTAGTGTTTTCTTCTATTCTAATCATCTTGAAAAAAAGTTTTAAGGGTTTTTGTTTTTTCAGTCGTGGTAGTCATTCTCGTGGAATTGCCCATATGTCTTATGCAAAAACAAAATACATTGACTAGCATGTAGCATACTTTTTTTTTACCAAACAATTTTTTTTGTTATAAATTTTTTTTTTTTTCACTAATAAATTAAAAAACTTAAAAAAAAAATTTGAAAACAATTTTGAAAGATTTTTTTTTTTTTTAAATTTTGAAAATTAATTTTGAAAAAAAAACATTTTTTTGTTTACCTAAAAATATTTAAAATTTGTATTTTAAAGTATAATTTGGTGAAGGGTATATAAGATTCGGCATAGCCGAATATAGCTCTGCTACTTGTTATTGACCTCAAACAGTCAGCTAAAAAGATATATCATAGGCAATCCAATAAACGATAGCTTGTAAACAAAACTTTCTTCGACAACTCTTCAATGGATTACTTCTGGTGTGTAAAATAACTACTTTCTAAAGTGCAGTACAAGATAAACATTTAAAGTCACTTCAATATAGGTTACTAAGAGACACTAAAGTGACTATTGATCTCATACTATGTTACATGGGATATCAGTATACTTAAGCAAAAATAAAACTGAACTGTATGAGAATTATAACAACACAATTTGTATAAAACCAGTTTGAACGAATTACTCACAAAACGTTTAAAGTGACTACACTCTAGATTACTTAGAGACACTTAAGTGACTACTGTCTTCACGCTAGATTACTTGGGATGTATAAAGTAACTAATTATCTTCTATCTGCACTACAAAGTGCAGATACGTGTCAAATGACCAAAATATATAAATTGGAGTCAGCCAAGTGATGAGATATTTGTGACGATTACTGTCTATAAGGAATACATTGACTACTTTCTTAACTGCTGGGTACATTGACTAACATTGTTGGTTTGTTAGCCTACGTCTCTATGTTAGCCTACGAAATATTTATACCCTTCACCATCGTGAGAAGTTTATCATTCCGTTTGTAATTTCCACAATATAATTTTCCGACCCTATAAAGTATACATATATATTCTGGATCCTTATAGATACCGGAGTCGATTAAGCCATATCCGTCTGTCTGTATGTTGAAATCAAATAACTTACAAACTTGATTCATACATCAATATAACGGGAATTCTTCCGGCTCGGTTGCTATTTAAAATCGAGAAAATCGGTCCACATATAGCTGAGATATAAGGAAAAAACCGGGCCATGCTCGATTTTTGTCCTATTTTTCATCTATATCTGGATTACTAAGTCATTAATATAGACAATATGGATATCTAATGATAGATATTTCAAAGTCCATTGCAACGATCTATCTAAGGCTATAGTAATTTGGACCTTGAATGGGTCAAAATCGGGAAAAATATTTTTTAACCCGATTTTTTTTACCAAACAAATTTTTTTTGTTGTAAATTTTTTTTTAAAAAATTTTTGAAATAAATTAAAAAAAACTATTTCGAAAAAAAAATTTTTGAAAAAAAATTATTATTTTTTGAAATTTTGGAAAACAATTTTGGAAATTTTTTTTTTTAAATTTTGGTTACTTAAAAATATTTAAAATTTTTATTATAAAGTATAATTTGGTGAAGGGTATATAAGATTCAGCACAGCTGAATATATGTAGCTCTCTTACTTGTTTTCAATTAATTTTTCAATTCAATTGAATGAAAATAAAATATTTTAGTTCAAATTGTATGGGATTATTCAAAGGTAGAATTGATTATGTTATGAATTAATTCAACGATGAATGAATTCAATTTAAATAAAAGCCTTTGAATGAAGCTAAATATTTCGATTTTGGGAATGGATTTATGAACGTGTTTATGTGTTTTTTCCATCTTATAATCATATTTTCATAAGTCAGGTTAATGACTTGTTGATTAATTGGAAATGTCAAATCTAAAAATGACTGTGCCATCATTAAAATATGAAACTGTATTACTATACTCTCTTTATTTTTATTAAACGTTCATTCACTAAAATGTATTTTTTCCTGATTAAAATCAAATCGTTCACTTAGTCACAATACTTATTTATTAGCAACTTAGTTATAATCAAATATAGAAATTAGCAATTGTTTTGCTTAATCATAAAGTTGTTTAAATGATTTTTCAAGGAAATAAATAATTTACAATCTAAATAAGTAAGTAGTTCAACAATAAATTTTAAAGATAATTGTTAAAACAAAAATATTGCATATACATAAATTGTAAAAACAGAATTTTGAATAACTGCTATGGAATCGCTTGATTATAATTATTTTTGCATTAAAAACAAATGTGGAAAGTCTATGAAGATAAACTATTGTGATTTACATTAGTATCAAATTAGTTTTATGTAGAGAGACTTCTTTCCTTATAGGTGGGCAAGGAGTAGTGTAAATAAAGAGAGAATATTTTCAAAAATTCGAATGACAAAAGGTGGTTTAATAGTAGTTGTCGTGAGGAGTTGTCACTCCCCAGCAGTTATGGAAGTAGTCAATGTATCCCTTATATACAGTAATCGTCACAAATGTCTTATCACTTGGCTGACACCAATTTATATGTTTTGGTCATTTGACACGTATGTGCTCTTTGTAGTGCAGAGAGAAGACCATTGGTTACTTTATACATCCCAGGTAATCTAGCGCGAAGACTTTTGTCACTTAAGTGTCTCTAAGTAATCTGGAGTGTAGTCACTTTAAACGTTTTGTGAGTAATTCATTCAAACTACCCAGCAAGTCTAGGAGACAGTCCCGAACTAGTGATATTACCCATCATTTAGGGTGGGAACTAGTTACTTCAATAGCTACGTGACTAGTTATTTTAACACGTGCATGTCCTAAGCAGGGGGTAAATTGACTCTTTTTGAGTACAATGAGACTGGCATTGGATTCATAATACTGGTTAAATAGCGTCAGTTACCTTACTAGCTACCCAACTGGTAACTTGATCAGCTACATAACTAGTTATTTTAACATGTACGGCTGCTACTTGACCTCAAATAGTCAGCTAAAAAGACATATCATAGGTAGTCCAATAAACGATAGCTTGTAAACAAACCTTTCTTCGACATCTCTCCAATGGATTGGATCTGGTGGGTAAAATAACCACTTCTAAAGTGCAGTACAAATTAAACGTTTAAAGTGACTTCACTATAGGTTTCTAAGAGACACTAAAGTGACTATTGACTTCATGCTATGTTACATGGGATATCAGTATACTTAAGCAAAAATAAAAAAAAACTGCATGAGATTTATATCAATACAGTTTGTATAAAACCAGTTTGCACGAATTACTCACAAAACGTTTAAAGTGACTACACTCCAGATTACTTAGAGACACTTAAGTGACAATTGTCTTCACGCTAGATTACTTGGGATGTATAAAGTAACCAATTGTCTTCTCTATGCACTACAAAGAGTACATACGTGTCAACTGACCAAAATATATAAATTGGAGTCAGCCAAGTGATAAGACATTTGTGACGATTACTATCTATAAGGGATACATTGACTACTTGCTTAACTGCTGGGTGGTTTTATACAAATTGTGTTGATATAATTCTCATACAGTTCATTTTTATTTTTGCTTAAGTATACTGATATTCCATGTAACATAAAATGAAGTCAATAATCACTTTAGTGCTTCTTAGTAAGCTATAGTGAAGTCATTTTAAACGTGCAGCACATACATGGTTATCCCTTTAATATTGGTTATTCAAAAATCCCAATATGTTGGAAACTGCAAACTGTGTAAAGAATCCAAAAGCAACAATTTTAGCTATTAATTCCTAAAACTGTTTAATTCTTTTGATTAGGAATATTTAAAAACTGTACTAGCTTTATACTCGATAATTTTAACCATATGTCATTTTAAACACTTGAAAATACGAAAATAATTATTTAAATCAAAGTAATATTTTTAGAAATTACGAAATATGTATACGCAAAACGTGTAGACGACCTAAGCTAACTAATTAAGATAGTTACTAGTCATTAAGACCACAAATAGAAAGAAATGAAATCAATATTAATTAAGGGGTACTTAAGTGATTTGTTTTCAAACTTTCGAGTATGTGAAAATCTTGTGATTAATGGTTATTAATTTTAGTATTGGCAGATTAAGAAAAAAAAGCTTTTTTGACAAAATAAAAATTTAAAAAAAAAATCCCCACACAACAAACAAAATATTAAAAGTATTAAAAATATTGGTTAAATAAAGCGAGTAAACTAGCAAAAGCTAATGGTTATACCCCCATTATACTCTAATCTTATCTCCAGAAGCAATAAAATTCCCATAGAATTGATATTTGTCGTAGATATACATTTTTTTTTTATTTTTTTAAATTATATGTATGTACGATTATTAAAGCTCTTTTTTCCGTTTCACTAAAAACAAAAAAATTTTTTTTTTTTGCGATAACAAATATAAAAATGTTAATAATTATAAACAAACAGTTCAATTGTTTTGTGTTCTTACAAGAGAAAACATTTCGAAAAACGCTCCCATAAAAAAAAAACTTTTTGCTTAAAAAATAAAAAAAACAATTAAAAATACTTGATAATGGGTTTCCAAATGCATTTCGGTTTAATAGTTTTGTTGGCTTTCGTTTCCAATCTAGTGTTTTCTTATGATATTACAAAGACGGATATTAAAATCGTAACGAATGAAACGCGTTATACTACTCTAAATCCAAATGCCACCTATAGGGCATTCGGCAAAGTCGTCCATGCCAAGGGAAACATTATTTTTACTTCCGGTGAACGTATCGATGGTAAGTTTGCATTTGTTGTCATTTAAAGTTTCAAAATGACAATTGTAATTTGAAATTAAATCTCAAATATTCTTCATTATTTGTTTGCATTGAAAAAAATTGACACTTTTTCTGAAGAATAAATAAACAAACAAACAGAAATGAATGTAATACACATTACATTCTGTTATCTATTGTTGTAATCTATTGTAAATAAAACACAACAAAAATATTGAAAAGTAAATATACACTTGAATGAATATAAATCCTTGAGTCTAACAATAATTTATTTTTAACATGAATTTTAAGTAAAGAGGTGGTATTACTTGCAACGTGGTTGGTTGCTTTTTGAAAGAGTTCTTCAAATTGTCGTGAATGCAATAAGTAGTTGTCGATAATTAATGTATAAATAACTTATAAAGAAATTATAGAAACCCAGGAATATTTTTAGAACATGTTCTGTAATAACTACATGTTTACAGAACGAGTGCAATCAGAACCACTTTTGATTCTTTTATGACAACCTTAAAACTAGTGATGTCGCAACTACTTCTGGAACCTGTTCTGTATAACGCTATTGTGATCCTACAGTACGAGTACTTCTTTAGAATCTTTGACGAACTTATTCTTTGACACTAGTTATACATTAGTTCTAGAATAGTCCTATGGATCACTTATTAGTTCCTAATTGGTATATACATATCAGAGCTGTAAGATAATGATTAATTTTTCCCAAAATTTGAATGGATTCATCATGATTTAAAAATTCTCGAATGCATTCATTTTACCAAAACAATGAATTGAATTAAAATATGAATAAATTCATATTTTATTTTTTAATTAAAATTTTAATGAATTCATTGTGAAAAATAATTGAATTAAAAATTTAATGTCATTTTATTATTGACTTTCACATTTCAGTTCAGATAATAATGACAAAAAATAAACTCTGATTCTTTAATAAAATGGTCATCATCGCGATTGAAAGCTATTTCGTAATCAAGCTATTCAATTGATTTAAAAATACTTCTGAGCAACTCTTTAAATCTCCCAAGGGTTTTTTTTAATAGAAAATAAACTAATTCTAGAACTGTTTCTAAGAATGCTCCGCAACGATTCTTTAGAGCCAGTTATGGAGGTGACAATTTCAAACAAAAATCAATGGTCGTCACTCCAAATTAGAGCAAGTACTGTCTATATACGTACATTCTATAACTAGTTGTAAAACTAACAGTTTTTTCTAGGGAATATAAAATTAAAATAATTTTGTTGCCTTAAATATAAAATTAAATAAAATAATTTTAAAATGAATTTAAGCGATTATCTTAGCTATATTAGATAATTGTATTTTACAGCAAGTAATATTAAAAAATCGTAAATCGATTGAAAATAGAGCTATTTCTTAAAATTCTTACTTTTTCGTTGAATAATTTCACAAGTGGAAATAAAATTGTCAGTTGTTAGTTGGCTAAAGCTAAACCCGGCCAAAGGCCGCCTGTACAAGATCAAAGTCAAGGCGAATTCATATAAGGTCCCAGCAGTTAAGCAAGTAGTCAATGTATCCCTTATAGACAGTAATCGTCACAAATGTTTTATCACTTGGCTGACTCCAATTTATATATTTTGGTCATTTGAGACGCATGTGCTCTTTGTAGTGCAGAGATAAGACAATTGGTTACTTAATACATCCCAGGTAATCTAGCGTGGAGACAATTGCCACTTAAGTGTCTCTAAGTAATCTGGAGTGTAGTCACTTTAAACGTGTTGTGTGATAATTCGTTCAAACTGGTTTTATACAAATTGTATTGATATAATTCTCATACAGTTAACTTTAATTTTTACTTAAGTATACTGATATCCCATGTAACATAGCATGAAGTCATGTTCACTTTAGTGTCTCTTAGTAACCTATAATAAAGTAACTTTAAACATTTTTTGTACTGCAATTTAGAAAGTAGTTTTTTTACCCACCAGAAGCAATCCATTGGAGAGTTGTCGAAGAAAGGTTTGCTTACAAGCTATCGTTTATTGGACTGACTATGATATGTCTTTTAGCTGACTATTTGAGGTCAATTAGCACTCGTACATGTTAAAATAACTAGTTATGTAGCTGATCAAGTTACCAGTTAGGTAACTGTCGCTATTTAACCAGTATGTGAATCCAATGCGTTGACTACTTTGGACCAGCTATTAGACAGTCTCACTGAAGTCAAAAGGGTCAATTGACCCCCCTGCTTAGGACATGCCCGTGTTAAAATAACTAGCCACGTAGCTATTGAAGTAACTAGTTCCCACCCTAAATGATGGGTAAAATCACTAGTTCGGGACTGTCTCCTAGAAATGCTGGGGTGTACTCGTCCCTACTACAAATACAACAATACAAAAACAACATACATTTTGTTTTTGCTTTTTACCCCATCTGTCAAAAAACACAAGTACGGCGAATTCAATATTAAACTGGAATTTAACAACAAACCCAAGGCGAATTCATATAAGGTGTACTCGTCCCTACAGTAAATACAACAATACAAAAACAACATACATTTTGTTTTTGGTTTTCACCTCATCTGTCAAAAAACACAAGTACGGCGAATTCAATATTAAACTGGAATTTAACAACAAACCAGTGTAAGTTTTATATTTATTGCTTTATTTCATGTGGAGGATATTAAAATGTTCGATGAAGAGTTCAAACGCGTGGAGAAACAGAAGAAATCTATCTATATAAATATATAAATGTCTTTGTAAGTTTGTTTGTTTGTTTGTTTGTTTATTTGTTTGTTTGTTTGTTTGTTTGTTTGTTTGTTTGTTTGTTTGTTTGAGCATCACGCCTAAACTGCTGAACCGATTTTATTGAAATTTGGAACGTAAATAGATCCTTACTTGGAAGCGTCAATAGGCTATAAATTATTTCACTACTTGGACCAGAAAGGGATAAAAAGGGGGAAAAACGGGTAAAATTGGTACCTTTAGTTTTTAAACAATAATTACTAAACGGCTGAACCGATTTTTACATCGACAGGGGTAGCGAAGCGCACCGGGTCAAGCTAGTATAAATATATAAATGTCTTTGTAAGTTTGTTTGTTTGTTTGTTTGTTTGAGCATCACGCCTAAACGGCTGAACCGATTTTATTGAAATTTGGAACGTAGATAGATCCTTACTTGGAAGCGTCAATAGGCTATAAATTTTTTCAATACTTGGAACAGAAAGGGATAAAAAGGGGGAAAAACGGGTAAAATTGGTACCTTTAGTTTTTAAACAATAATTACTAAACGGCTGAACCGATTTTTTCATCGACAGGGGTAGCGAAGCGCACCGGGTCAAGCTAGTTGAATATAAAACAATAGGAAAAAAGTGGACTCATCAAAAACACACAAACATATATATGACGCGCAAAAGAGCTGATGATCAGCTGGTCTAATGAATACATCTTATATGAATTCGCCTTGGCCGGGACGCACTCACCTTGTTAATTCGCCTTGTTTCATTATGAATTAATTATATTTAAATAAAATAGCCTTCGAATGAATCCAAAAATTAAAATGGATTTATATAATGAATGGCAGACTTTTTTAATACAGAATTAAGATTTTAGCTCAAATTGAATTAATTAATTCAAAACTCTGTGTAGACTTGGTTTAATTTGTAAATTCATTAATGTCTTGAACAAGCTTAATTTTCATCTTAATCTTAATCCAACTGGTTAAAATAGTAAAAAGTATATACTACTAGCTTGACCCGGTGCGCTTCGCTACCCCTGTCGATGTAAAAATCGGTTCAGCCGTTTAGTAATTATTGCATAAAAACTAAAGGTACCAATTTTACCCGTTTTCCCCCTTTTTATCCCTTTATGGTCCAAGTATAGAAAAAATTTATAGCCTATTGACGCTTCCAAGTAAGGATCTATCTACGTTCCAAATTTCAATAAAATCGGTTCAGCCGTTTAGGCGTGATGCTCAAACAAACAAACAAACAAATAAACAAACAAACTTACAAAGACATTTATATATTTATATAGATAAGTATATGTTTTACCAGCTAAAACGAAGGGGTTTTTATTCGATAATTGGTTAATTTCGTTAAAAATTTCATTTTATTTCCCTACTACGAAGAGATTTATAAGCTAAATTGTTGAAATGTAAATTTTTCTTTAACATTAATTAGTTTGCTACCCGAAAAGTATATAAATATTATTTAAAAATGTTTCCTATTTGAAGTCATTTAATTTAATACATTAAAGTCTTCGAAAGTCATTAATTATTTAAGAGCGCATCTCTAGCAAACAATCCTGGACTTGCTGCTGATTTCGTTTGGCACTTAAAAATGTTAGTGTTAAGTTTAACACACATATATCCCATTGTGCAATAATTCTTAATTCTTGAGTAAATATTTGCATTAAAAAGGCAAATATTTGTGTAACAACACAAACAATACACTGAAACGTGATTTCCTAAATATTTCCTTCTTGGAAGTTCAATGACTACTTGAAAATATCACAACTGATATTATAAAAGCTCTTAACTACATATACTAGCTATAAATAGTATTTTGATTAATGACAATTGCAATGCTTTTAGTAATATCATACAAAAATAGTGGTTAAATGATAATGATTTAAAAACAATCATACGCCTTCGAAGTATTTGAAATATAATATAACAAGCATGGTTGGCTACCGATTCGAAACGGTTAAATGGTAACGGTAACGGTATTTTGGCGCTAACGATATTTTAGCTTATTTTGATAAGGGTAGTTTAGGGGTAACGGCATTTGTTGTTATTTTGGGAAGGGTAGCTTAGCGGTAACTATAATTTCGGTTTGAAGACATAAATGATTGACAAAGTTTACAAAAACTAATAATAAGGCGACAGATATTATATTACATTTTAAATTCTCTATATTTCAATAAGCTCGATGATTGAAATCAGAAATTTATATTTTCATAATATAAAATTATTTATAGAATAACGGTAACGGTTTTTAGAAGTAACGGTATTTACGATTATATCGTTAAGGCTATTTTACCAGTGACGGTAGTAGAGCTCAAAGTGTATTTTAGGAATAACGGTAGCTTAGTGGTAACGGTAGCCAACCTTGATAAAAACAGAACAAGATTTGCAAAATTTTTTAAAACTAAAAGTCACACAGAAAATCTTTTTTAAATTAATAAACTTTATACTTAAAAAAAGAATGACTATACATACATATAAGTAAGAGGAGGTCCATAAAAAACGAAATAATTCCACTTTTTTTATTTTTTTTTAACCAGTATCCAATTCTACATGTTCTACAATCCAATATTTATTCGTTTATATAAAAAAAAAAACTGGAAAAGTGGAATTATTGCCTTTTGTTATGGAACTCCTCATATCAAAATATTAATAGCAATCGTACAAACTTCTAAAATGTATCTCCTTTTTCTTTATATTTTCAGGTGATCGTTTGATTTTAAGTTTCATCGATGAAAACCAATTCGCCCGTCTTGTCGACATTGAAGTGTCTTTGTGGTATCCCGAAGTAGGTCACGATGGACTAATCATTAGCTGTGTTGAATTCGTTACCGATTTATCCACCTCCGATGCTGATGTCTTCTTTGTAAATGATGGCGGTGTTGGCAGTACTTACGCTGAAATGTTAATGGTTGCCAATCACACCTATAACTTTGGCTATCAAATCTTTATGTATGGTTATTAAATCACGGGAATTTGGCGATTGGCTTTAAATGAGAAAACAAAAAACAAAAACAATTAAATACAAAATGTATTGATTGCTGCATATAAAAACAAAAAACAAATTCTGTGATTAAATGTTGTGTCTTATATAAAAAGAAAACAAATTAACATAAACAAAACTAAAAACATTTAACAAATAGTTTATTTATTTATTCTGTTATTTTTAAGTTTATATTTAAGTTTTTTTTTTTTTTTTATTTATTTATAAAATATATAAAAAGAATGTGTGAAAAAACAACTAATTTGAAATGTTTGGCAAAACGAAAAAGGAATTTTGAGGATTTGTTTTCAGGTACTTAAAATTCGAAAACAATTTTAGCAAATCATTTAAAGAAACCTTTGTGTTAGAAATTTGTTGATGCATAAGAAAAACGGAGCAGTAAATGGAAATAAATATTGCTATGCCAACTCGCTACTGTTAGAATGGCTACACAGATAACACTGGGCAACAAAATCGAAAAAATTTTACAGGCTTTTTAAACCACTACACAATTTTGATGTAGTGTGGTTCCAGTAGTACAAATATGGTCCAAATTTTAAATTCTATGTAGAGGTTTTTTTTTTTTTTTTTAAATTTTAAAGTAAAATTGTGAATTTTGTTAGAAGTTTCACCACATAATTAATGATATCTCAAAAACGGTCAATCCGATGTTATTAAAGTAAACTTAAAAAAGTTGAGATTTATAAAACCTTTAATCTATTTATATATTGCATTTCAATCGGCTCAATAGTTTCGGAGTTATAAGAACAAATTGAAGCAAAAAATATATTTTTTACGTGAAAGAAGCTAATTTTTTTGTTTTAAAAAAATCATGAAAAATTTAAAACGGCAGAAATTGTTCAGATTTTTGGCTTTATCGCAAAGCCACATATAATAGGAACAAAATGAGATATCAATCATAAAAATCGATTGACTCTTTTCACAAATAAGTGAATTCGCTCATTTTCACAAAATTTTTGTTTTTTGTTTGATATACATAAAATTGGGTAGTTAATATTCTTCTTTCGATTGATTGAATTTTGAAAACATTTGCTCTATGCTATGTACAAATTTTCACATATGTATTGCGTTTCAATCGGCTCAGTAGTTTCGGAGTTATAATAATAAATTGAAGCAAAAAATATATTTTTTACGTGAAAAAAGCGAATTTTTTTGTTTTGAAAAAATCATGAAAAATCGAATACAGCAGAAATTGTTCAGATTTATTACATTACCGCAAAGCCACATATAATGGCAACAAAAAGAGATATCGATCATAAAAATCAATTAAGTCTTTTCGAATTTATTCACAATTAAGTGAATTCGCTCATTTTCACAAAATTGTATCGAATTTTTTTTCTCACCAAAAGTTTTTTTTCGCTAAATATTAAAAAAAAGAAAAAATTAAAAAAAAAAATTTTGAATTTAAACAAAAAATTTGAAAAAAATTTTACAAAAAAATGAAAAAAACATCTTTGGAAAAAACTTTGTTTACCTAAAAATATTTAAAATTTTTATTTTGAAGTATAATTTGGTGAAGGGTATATAAGATACGGCACAGCCGAATATAGCTCTCTTTTTTCGGCCTGAGGAAAGGTATTGGGATCTTGTAAAAAAATAATTAAAGAACACAGAAGATGTCAAGGCATATTTAACCAGGTGGCAGCGTAACGCCAGCTGACTATTTTTTGCTATACTTATATTGTACCTTATGAAATGTCAAAAACGTGTTTACAAAGATTTTGAAATTAGTTATAAGAGTAAAAAGATTATTTTATATTTATAAAAGTGAGTTTTAGTTACTGCTTTATGTGCGTAAAATACTTGAAAGTGCTAAAAGAAACTATTTCGTTTTAAAAAGAGCGTTTTTGTGAATTTATTTTTTGTCAGTTTAGAAGGTTTTACACACTGTTGTTCTTGTATTGTTATAATTGTTGTAGTTACGCTGCCACCTGGTTAATACATCTTGGAAGATGTATGTCAGGACATGCCGGATTTTAAGCGTAAGGGAACACAGTCCAAAAAGGTAACGAAAGCAACTATCAAATCTTTAATAGGAAGATTCCCGGAAATGGTAAAAAAATTTATAAATATCGAGTTATATGCCAATATTTTAATGTGTTATGAATTTGTACAATATTTGAATAAATTTACGTATTTGTGAGAATTTTTATATTGAACGGTTTAAGTTTTATTTAACTTAATACAAATATAGGTTTTTTCTGACTCACTCTTTATAACGATCCACTCACGGTGAAGGGCATAAAAAAGGTATTTATGGTGGATAAGATTTTATTCTAATTTTTCTATCTATCGTATAATGAATTCAAGAATTGATAAGTAAACAATAAAGGTTCCTCAACTCCTGCCAAAAAAAATTTTAACTATTACAATTTCGATCAAAAATTAATGATGGAAAAACTAGTTCCAGAAACGTACAAAGAATGATTGTGTTTTAAAGCATAAATTTTTGATTTCCGTGTTATTACAATGAAGAATGAAGTGGCTATATAAAGCTTCCGTAGATCTTATTCCGATGGTGACAATTAGGCATTATATAACTTGTTTTTTTATTTTTTTGAAATCTTTGTACAAAAAACTGTAATCACAGTATTTATTTATCATTTAAACCATAGAAAATCTATTTTTAGAAAAATAAAACTTAAAAAAAAATCTAAAATGGGTTTTAAATCATTAATTGCTCATTATTTGTAAGCAAGAGGTCTTGGACTAGGGTTCCTAATCGGGAATATTTTTTTTAGAATATCCCTAGAAATTTCTCTCCTGTATGCGGTCGAGTAACTCCAAAATAGACTTTGAAGAACCGGCTCACATATGAGAGTTGTATTCCATTTTAGATCGGATATAAGTGGTGTAAATAGTAAGGAGATCAGATGGAGTGAAGTATGTCTTACAACGTTTTAGAAACCAAGGCACTTGAATGCTTCTTTTGACACTCGAAAAATGTGTTTTGTCCAGCGGACATCCCACTGAATACTCATGCCTAGAACATCAAGAGCTTCTGATTCCTTAATATTTACACCACCCATTAAAACACATGGAACAACATGATCTGTTGTGTGTTTGTGTGTTAACATACAACATTGAGTCTTGGGTGCAGAGATTTGTCACAAGATCATTCATGAGATCTTGTCACAAGATCATTCATGTTTTGCCTCATTGCCCCAATCTCTGACAGGCCGTTTATAAAGATAAGAAATAAAATAGGAGAAAGGACGGAGCCTTGCGGTACCCCTGAATTGATCTTGAACTCGTTTGATGAGATTCCATCTATAACAACTCGTATAGTGTGATCTCTGAGAAAGCTCGATATAAATCGAGAGAAGTTATTACCGACACCAAAAGCAATAAGTTTTGCAATAAGCGCACCATGCCATACTCTATCAAATGCTTTAAAAATATCTAGAGCCACCACTTTACTTTTGCCAAAACGGAACGACACCATTTTTGCGATAGGGAGGCTAGCAAGTCTCCCGTAGAGCGTTCTCTACGAAAGCCATACTGCCGGTCGCTGAGTAAATTGTTGGACTCTAAATATTTCACAAGATGGTAGTTAACCATACTCTCCATAACTTTGAAAAGTGCAGAACAATTTGCTATTGGGCCTCTCCCTTTTTAGGAATGGGCTTTATATTAGCAACCTTCCAACATATAGGAAATTTGCCGGTACGGTATAAAGTTAGCTAATGGACGAGCTATCGTCGAAGAACACTGCTTCAAGACCAGTGCTGGTATACCATCAGAACCAGGAGACTTATTTATGTTGAGATCCGCTAAAACCCTTTTAACTGCGCGAAATAATATATTCGGCATAGTAACTGATACTCTTTTAAGCTCGGGTAGTGGTTGATTGCTTTCCAGTAAGTTCAAATTATATGCAAATAATTCAGCCAACAGGTTAGCTTTATCAACCGGGTCAGTGAATGATTGGCCATCCCTTAAAAAGTAGGAATTGATGAACTAGCATTATCCTTAATTCTTTTAACGAATGACCAAAAGCTTTTACTGCCCCGGGGAGCAGTGCTATTTTAGTGCTCATCAATGCATGAAATATGCTTTGGTTCATTCACTAATTCCGCAAGGTGATTGTGCGCCGCGAATAGTTCAACATATTGGTCTTATGTATGTTTGTATGTATGTACCCTTGCCACTTATGGTGAAGGGTATACAAAAACTCCAAAAAATCTGAACTAAAAATCTTGGTTTGTAGAATTTGATTGTGACTGTTTTTTTTTTTTACAAAATTTGCCACAAAAAAGATAATACTGATAATAGGTTCATTCATTTATTTATTTTGGTAGAAAAATTAAAAAAAGTACTCTAATTAATGCTTGATTATGGCCAATAATATTTTTTTTGTTGTCTATTTTGATAGAGTGGTGGTTAATTAAATAAATATCAACCAAATTCGCAATATAAAACGATTCATTGCCAAACAAGCCGATAAAGAAAGTGAAATTGTTTTATTTTTTTTTTTAAAGAAATGGCGCAATAAAAATAAGAATTGGCACTTGAGGAGAATGTTTTTAAATAATAAATAATTTGACTATTTAAAATAATCAGTAAAGGGGTATTTATTTATATTCATATATTTTAAGCTTTATCTGTTAATATAAGCGTGTTTAGATGAGAAGGTAATTTAATGATTGTGGTCATGAGTTTTGTATTAGTGACAGGTGTCACGCTTTTAAATGGTGTTAAATGTGCTGGTTTTATTATGGAGTATTCGCACATATTTATTACGTATTAAGCGATCAGTAGATTTTCAATCTAGATATATGTAAGAACCTTTCAAATTTGTAAACCACTTCAACCATACATTATTTCAGAATAACACTAAGAAAACTCTTTTACTTGTGGTATAATTCTTATTATTTCGATTTTATTTCAATGATTAAAAATGTAATTATACAAATTATCACTTTGTTTTTTTATTTTATTTATGGCATCTCGAATTTTGGTAAAAATTAATTTTTGATATCAAATCAATAGAGGTTTTAACTTTTACATTTTCCTTTGGAACCAATTGAATTAACTTTAATAAAATACCTGAAATGTGCCAAATGTAAATTGTTAAATACTTATATATGAATCAATAAGGTTTTTATTAAAGATATTGTTACGTTTTCACCTTTTGAAACGTTGGTTTATTTCCTTTAAATAAACCGGATACTTTTGATTGCAAATAAAAGCTGTTTAAAATTTGTAACAACTCTTTATTTATTTAAAATGTACAACAACAACAGTTCAAATAGTCGCTCAGTGTCTTGATACACGTTTATCAATTCACAGAAATGCAAACACACTTTATAATGTACAAACTCAAATGTACACGACAGTTGATGTTAACTCTAACAGCGCCAATGATGAACTCACTCACGACTGCAACCTCTGCCATTAATTATACACGAGCTATCTTTCGTGAATCTTCTACAATGATCTTAACGGACAAAATAGTACATTCGAATTCTAGAGCTTTTGATGTTAATGTTAACAGCTTAAACATTTAGTGTTGCCATACTTATAAAGAATGCTAACAAGCGCATGCCATAAACACTGCTGTTGATGGCATGCGGTGAACCGTTAAATTTAAATCGCTATTGCACATTCGTAACAATATTATGGAAAGAAGGTATTTTGCGAATTAAACAGTTTTTTTGCTCTCTTGAAAAATCTATTTTTTTAAAAAAGCTCTCTTTGAAAAAATTTCACTACTAATCTACTTTCAACGAGTTCAAGGTCCAATTGGAATGCCTGTTTTTATGAATAAATTCTTAAGAATTTTGGTTTTAAAAAAAAATTAATTGATATTTACTAGAGAAAATATGGTTGTGGTGACCATAATAAAACAGCGTCATATTATGATTGGTTTTTAGGGTTTTTTGTAAAATTATATTTTGGTTCGTATATGACCATATTATTATTGTACCCAACAATATTATGATCAATGATTATGTAAAACTATGATAGCTGATCATATTGTGGTTGTAGAACAATCATATTATTATTGAGCGCAACCATATTATGATTGCAGCACTACCATAATATGATTATTTTTAAACCTATTAGAAGACATTTCATTGTTTTTAGCCACAGGACCATATTATGGAGTATTTGTGATTATGTCATGATTATAAATACAACAAACATTTGTTTATAGTTATCATAATTTAGTTGTAGTTTGAATTTTCATAAACATAAGATCGTTCTAAATCTATCATATATCATTATAAAATATTAACCAAAACACTACTGGGGCCGAATTATCGCATTCGATATCTAGTAAAATTTATCATAATTTTATTATTTGAGATTATGGCATTCGATATCGAGCAGGAAATTTAATACAATTTATTATAATTTCAAAATCGTAATTATTTTTCTATACGATAGCTCATTCGATCACAAATGCGTTAATTTGGACCCTAGTGAATTTAATTATATATATAAATGGTCAATTCACAAGGTCTCTTATCATGTCATATTGTCATAATATCCTAATATTTCACAATGGTTTTTATTGCTTTTCAAGCAAAAAATTTCCTAAAATAATACTACTTTCTATGCTAGGCTGGCTTATTGTGTTAACGTAACGAACCAGCAGAGACCAACGCCGAATGTCTAAGAGTCGGTTGTGATATATTAGGACATTATGACAATATGGCTGGTAAGAGACCTTGTGAATTGACCAAATGTATTTAACAATAAATCTGTTTGTGACAAATATTTATGATTATGATAACATAGAGTATATTTGCCGCAACCATATATATTTTCTCTGCGTGTGCATGCATGCTGGAATTAGTTGGGTAATCAGTACAGTTTTTCCTGATACTAAATAACTAAGTAATTAAGTTGACTGTGCTACAAACATGTTTCTTTGTTTAATTTTATTTTATATATTTTTTTTTACCAAAAACTAATTAGAAATTTATTTTTGCTTACAATTCACATTAACTTTATTTTAACGATAAAACTCAATATTTATGCTAATTAACAATTTATTTTTTAATTTTTATTATTAAATGCAAGAGAATTTGTTTTTTTTTAACAAAAAATGTCTATAATACGAGTATATAGGCTGCTAATTGTACATAATGGATTTCCTTAGAAATAATAATAAACAGAAAAGTAAATCGCCAGAATTACTAACAAGTATAATTAAAATTATTCCAAATCTGTACCATAAATTGTCACTGTATACTTCTGTAGCACTTCCTTTTTTGACAAAAACCTCAGCTGACCTGTGGTAATTTAATACATATATATAGATCACGCTCAAACGCGTTGACTGATTTCAACCAAACTTATATACAAGGTAGGATTGGGACCTACCTGGTGAAATCTGAAATTCATTCCTTATTTTGAAAATTTCTTATTCTGTTTTGCCTGGCAAAGCAGTCACCGGGACTGCTAGTTAGAACTAAAATTTTGGTGATTGTCACAAAGGAGTTACAGGTTAAAAATGATACGAATAGTTGGAAGAGATTTCAGAACGTTGTGTGCATTAAGTGTAGTTATATTCAAAGTTTGATAAGACATTTAGCACTTAAAAATATTAAGAGAAAATAAAAAAAAATCTACATTTCTCAAATCTGTATATCCTCTTCAAAGATACTTGGCAATAGGATCATATGGGTTTACGCTAGTGTCTCAAAATTGGCAAATTGTGGCACTCCATAGGAAGGAGTACTATCTCCGTTGCAGTGGAATTTGGCTATAAATTCCCAGCTGTTCGAAATGTATAGCAGAAGGATCAAAACAGACGCATAAGCTGATGATGTTGCGGTATTTAGATCCGGATCTACATGCTTTACATGCAGTGTAAAGACGCAACTCGTATTTTTCACGAGGAGGTATAAAATGTACAACTTTAAAAACCCGAATGGAATCTAGATAGTGCAAAGTATCTTGGTAATATTCTAGATAGAAGATTATCCTTGAACCTAAACATCCAGAATAGGATTAATAAGACCTGATCTAATATAATAGAAGTATTTGATTAGAAACAAATTTGGCCATTACAACGAAACAGAAAATTGTAACTTTAAGAAGATAACGTATAAAGAAATTCTCGACAAAAAATATTCCCGGAAAACATTTTCATTGTAGGAAATGATAGGGTGTTTGAATGTGTTTAAAGGACTACTGAAATTCTAATAACAGGTGCTGTAAGGCCTACTTTGTCAAAAGCTCTAATCCCTATGCCAAACTGGTTATCGGTTGGTTGACTTTATGGTGATACAAATGGCTCTCAACTCTGCTGTGAAGCTTGACGCTGGTGCCTCGTGGTCTGGTTAGGACCTAGAACACTCTAAAATATTAGACTTCTGTGGGATTATTTATAACAATATCGATTACTGTATCGAAAAACCATTTTTTGACATTGACTTTTCCACAATTATTCCGAATAGGGATATGTGGCTGAACGGACTCTATCCCCCTGTGGGTATCACAAGGGTATACACTGACGGTTCCCAGAAGGGTAATAGGGAGGATTCATTATCGAAAACTATGAGATAAAATCTTTACTTGTCAACACGAGGGAGCGTACACTTGCAACCTCTTTCCTCTCGTGCTTAGAAGCACATCCATTCCTGCATAAGGTAATGTGGTTGGTTCAATATGGAAACAAGACCTGCTGTTTACTTCTAGGGTATTCCGGTGGCTGCCCACGGAACCTAACACAATAAACAGATGGATGTTCCGTAGATTCCTATAATGGATTTTGTGTTATATACGTTGGTTGCTTTAGTAGTCACAGACTCAAATAAAAGTTATAAAAAGTTTTGAATCTGTTACGTTAACAACAGAAATTCTATTAAAAGTTAATATTTGTATTATTAGAATAAATATTGTTGGATCAATTCAAAGTAAACGACAATAGATGTAAAACATATTTAAGAATAGACAATTGTTTTTGTCAAGTCAGCTGCAGTATTGTAAATATGGGACTTTTAATGACACAAACTGTTAATTTTTTTTTGAATTTACAATACGTCACGTTCTGTTAGCTAAACATCAACCAATTACACTACTAAAAATTTAAAATGGTATTCTAAGGATGTCATGAGATAAATGCAAACTATATATAAAATATCCTACAATCTTTTGATCTAGTATAAAACAGATACGTATAATTTATCATATTGTTACGAATGTGCAATAGCGATTTGAATTTAACGGTGTGTAACGACTGCCTGCAACATTCATCATGCTTATAATCACGTCCATTAGTAGAAGCTGCTACTCATCAACAATGGTGATAGTATGCGGTTACTAGTATTGTTTATAAGTGTGGCAACACTAAATGTTTAAGCTGCTCACATTAACATCGAAAGCTCTAGAATTCGAATGTTCTAGTCGTCCGTTAAGATAATTGTAGAAGAATAACGAAAGATGGCGTGTGTATAAATAGTGCTAAAGGTTGCAGTCGTGAGTGAGTTGATCATAGGCGCTGTTAATGTTAACATCATCTGTCTTGTACATTATAAAGTGTGTGTGCATTTCTGCGAATTGATAAACATGTATAAAGACACTGAGTGACTATTTGAACTGTTGTTGTTGTACATTTTAAATAAATAAAGAGTTGTTACAAATTTAAATCTACTAAATAGCTTTTATTTGCAAGTAAAAAGTATCCGGTTTATTTAAAGGAAATAAACCAACGTTTTAAAAAGGTTAAAACGCAACAATATTTTAATATTATTTGTATCATTCATACCATTTGGGCGGGGAAAAAATCAAAATTTGTTTAACATTTTTCTTTTATTTTTCTCTTTTATATGACAACTTTTCGGTTTTGGGGGAAATTCCTATTTCACCCCTTCTGGATCCGCGCCAGCCTTTTCTAACTTATATCTAAAATATCAAAAAACTTTGTTTTTGTGAATAAAAATTCAGGGTTAAAAGTATTTTTCCCGATTTTGACCAATTGTAGGTCAGACTTACGTTGGTCTTTGAAAGGTCTTTGAAATATCAACTATTGGATGTCCATATTGTCTATAATCCAGATATAGATTTAAATAATTAAGATAGTTATATTCGGCTTCACCAAATTATACTTTAAAACACACATTTTAAATATTTTTAAGTAAAAAATTAGATTTTTTTTCAAAATAGTTTTTTCTAAATTTTTCCAAATTTTTTTTTTTTTAATTTTTAAAAAATTTTTTTTTTAAATTTATTAGTGAAAAAAATTTATGAAAAAAAAAATTTGTTGGTAAAAAAAAAATTCGGGTTAAAAAATATTTTTCCCGATATTGACCAATTGTAGGTCCAAATTACTTACTATAGCCTTGAACACATCGTTGCAATGTATTTTGAAATATCTATCATTAGATATCCATATTGTCCATATTAATGACTTAGTAATCCAGATATTGATAGAAAATTGGCCAAAAATCGAGGTTGTCCCGGTTTGTTCCTTATATCTCAGACATTTGTGGTCCGATTTTCTCGAGCAACCGAGCCGGTAGAATTCCCGATGTATTGATATTAATGAAAGTTGATTTCAACATACAGACGGACATGGCTATATCTACTTCGCTATCTATAACGATGCAGAAGTTATATACTTTGTGGGGTCGCAAATGAAAAATGTAGAAATCACTCATGGTGAAGCGTATAAATAGGTCAACAATCGAGGTTGTAAAATTTTTAGTCAAGTTTTTCGACCTTTTTTTATTTATTATTAATATTAGTTATATTAATTAAGTTTGTGGTCTGTTTTATGAAATAATATTTGATTTTATTTCCAATATATCGCTACTACTTAGTTTGTGTAGCATATTCAGGGAAAATTAACAATTAATAATAAAAAGAATTGGTCTATTCACAAGGTCTCTTACCATGTCATATTGTCATAATGTCCTAATATTTCTCAATGGTTTTTATTGTTTTTCAAGCAAAAAATGTCCTAAAATAATACTACTTTCTATGCTATGTTTCTTGTGTTATCGTAACGAACCCAGCAGAGACCAACGCCGAATGCCTAAGAGTCGGTTAAGCCGAGCCGCCGAGTCGTGATATATTAGGACATTATGACAATATGACTGATAAGAGACCTTGTGAATTGACCAAATATATATGAAAATTTTCTAGATATTTTCAGCGTGTCAAAATTATATAAAAAAAGATTTTTGCCCTTCTCAAAAATTTTACTTTGTTATCATTCTGTTTTGTCTGTGTATTGCAATAAACAGGTTTCTTGCAGCTCCAGGATAAAACTTTTTAAATTTAAAACATAAAGTATTTTAAATAGACCTTGATTTTATTTAATGTAATTTTATACTTTTAATTGAATGTATGGTGTGGTACTCTACACATCAATATGTTATCTTAAATTTTGTTTTTTTTTTTTATCATTTCTTTCACAATTTTTGATGATCACTCTGTTGTGCCATAGATAACCAACATGTAATTTAACAAATTTGAGTTATTGGCAATAATTTGCAATGAAATATTATTCTCTCCAATACCCCCCTCGGTAATGTATGCTTGAGTGGTAGCACCATCTTCGGCTTTAACATACAATTGTATCTGGGTAATAGTAATCGGGGAATCATCAACTTCCACATCAACATAGTTTTCGTTCGTATTATCGGGATAGTGAAAATCAAGAGAAATGTTTTGTTGTTCCTCTTCAAATGATTGTGCGTATTGGTAAGTGTAAACTATTTTAGCGCCTTAAAGTATCACACAGAAAATCTATTAATTTATTTATTTGTTTTAAATTCGTTTCCTGGTACTCACCATTCTCTACTTGTCCCAAAGTATATTGGTCATACAAACTTCTAGCGGTGAGAGGTGATCGCATAAATTTGTTTGCTTTAAGGGCAACACTTTTTGATGCTGCTGCCTCAGCTGCTGCCATAAGCACTTGCAGAAATAAAATCCATAAGATTAATTTAATACTTGTGGCTTCAGAGCGGGCCATTGTAAAGTGTTGTTCTTTTTTTTATTGCAATAATTGTGCAATAATTTTACGAAAATGCATTCATTGCTTTTATATAAGATTTTGTTGCCGGAGAAAAAATATTTTTACAAATTGTTGTACCATTTCTTTTTTTTAACAGAACAAATAAAACACTTATGTTACTTGTTGCTACATGAAACCGAAATTGCTTGTAGTAGCATTTTGTTGTGTTTGAGTAGGGTTGGAAATTACACATTTTTGATTATTTTATTTGATTGATTGTTAAAAGGTGTGTGTATTTGCGAGTTCTTTTTTGTATTGTTTGGTTGTACGTACAATCAACAAGAGATAAGATATTAATTATATGTACTACTTTTATCGTGTTCTAAGTTTGACAAAGGTACAGTGGCCTTAATATGAAACATAATTTTTTAGTGGTTGCTACCGGGTGGTATGTATGTTTACAATTACAATTTTGTTTCTTTTTTTTATAATTTAATACTACGTCTACTTAAAGTAACATTTAGTTGTTTTAAACAATAGCTCTACTGATAGCAGAAGTTATGGGAATGTATTTGTCATAAGCAAAGTCATTATACCCTACACCCCCATAGTGGGGAGGGTATATTGGATTAGTGCTATTGTTTGTAACGTAAAAAAATATTGTCCCAACAGCCACCTTAATCGGTACATTTCTCATGACCACTATACAATTGCCCTATCTGGAATAGTTAAGCTCTGATAAATATCTTAATTACATAAATATCCGAACCAAATGCTGCACAAATAAGTATATAAACTGAATTCGCACTACCAAATTTATGTACAGATCGGTCCATAATTTTTCATAGCTCCCATATAAGAACCACTCTCGAAAATTTCAATAGAATAAATCTCTCAAATATGTTTGTATCCAAATAAAATTTAACACAAATAAGTGTTAAAATCATGCCACCAAATTTTGTGACGATCGGTTCATAATAAGTCATATCTCCCATATAAGGCCTACTTCCGGAAACCACTTTAACGAGTACATATAAATCTCTTAAAAATGTAGAATTAAACATAAGTAAGTCCTATATAGACATAAATTACTCGACCTAATTTCATTTCGATCGGTTCATAATTGGTCATGGCGCCCTTATAAGGACCACTTCCTCATAGTTCACTTCCAAAAATTACTAAGGGAAATACATTTTTTAAATTTTAAAAGAAAAATGTTTTTTTTTCTAATTTACTCAGGGTATAGGGTTTTATATGGTCGGGCTTGACCTACTTTCTTATGTGTTTTTATTGAATCTTTTTATACTGAACTAGCTAAACCCGTTGTGCTTTGCTACCCCTACTGTAGTAAACTAATAAAATGTGAAAGGATTTAATAAAAAAAAACAAGTAAGAGAGCTATATTCGGCTGTGTCGAATCTTATATACCCTTCACCAAATTATACTTTACAATACAAATTTTAAATATTTTTAGGTAAACAAAATTAATTTTTTTTTTTTTTTAATTGTTTTTCAAAATTAAAATCTTTTTTTTTTCAAAATTGTTTTTCAAAATTTATTTTTTTTTTTCAAAATTGTTTAATTTTTTTTTTTAAATTTATTAGTGAAATAAATTTATAAAAAAAAATTTTAAAAATTAAAAAAAAAAAAATTAAACAATTTTGAAAAAAAAAAAAATAAATTTTGAAAATTACTCAGGAAAATAAATTTTTGAAATTTTAAGATAAAATTTTTTTTCGCCAATTTACTCAGTGTATAGGGTATTATATGGTCGTGCGTGACCTACTTTCTTACTTGTTTTTATTGAATCTTTTTATACTGAACTAACTAAACCCGTTGTGCTTTGCTACCCCTACTGTAGTAAACTGATAAAATGTGAAAGGATTTTATAAAAGAAACAAGTAAGAGTGCTATATTCGTCTGTGTCGAATCTTATATACCCTTCACCAAATTATACTTTAAAACAAAAATTTTAAATATTTTCAGGTAAACAAAATTAATTTTTTTTTTTTCAAAACTTTTTTTCAAAGTTAAAAAAATTATTTTTTTCAAATTGTTTATCAAAATTTATTTTTTTTTCAAATTGTTTTTCAAAATTTAAAAAAAATTTTTTTTTCAAAATTGTTTTAAATTTTTTCCATTTTTTTTTTTAAATTTTTCCAATCTTTTTTTTTAATTTTAAAATTTTTTTTTTAATTTATAAAAATTTTTTTTTTTTTTAAATTAAAAAAAAAATATTCGGGCCAAAAAATATTTTTCCCGATTTTGAACCATTGTAGGTCCTATATAGCCTATAGCCTTATGTATATCATTTCAATGAACTTTGAAATATCTATCATTAGATATCCATATTGTCTATATCAAAAATAGGCCAAAAATCTAGATTTTCCCGGTTTTTTCCTTATATATCAGCCATTTGTGGGCCGAATTTTTTGGTTTTTAAATACCCAGCAAAAATTTTGTGAATTTTTGTAATGGCAACTAATTACCACATGCCTTCTTTTGTAATGAGTGGTGGTTATTTTATTTACTAGAATATGTACTTATTTTTGTACTGGTTGGTAATGAACTTTTGCATTTAGCACAGCTATCTAGTGTGTTTGACTGGAAAACGAGACGTTAGTGGTTCTACACCAGTCAGCGCCATTAATTTTTTTGTTCAGATTATATTAATTTATATGTTAATGTTAAAACCATTGTTAACTTACAATAAAATAACTCGTACATGGGGCAGTGAGTTAGCAGCTTGACTAGCAAACACAAGCAAATAATTTGACGGTTCGAGGCAACATTTTTCTGTTTTTTTTTTTTTAGCTACATATTCTTATTGTGAATGTAATACATATAATTGAGCTGAATGTAAGTATATTTATAAGTAGGACCCCTGAATTTTTAGAAAATCTCGAACAACGGTAACTAGTGTTTCAGCCAAATAATAAGTAGTTACCAGTTTGCTCCAATATTACTTGCTGGCTTACTAGTAAGTAAAGTTTTTGCTGGGTAGCGACCTAGACGGACGAATTCCCGATATATTGATGTATCAATCATGTTTGTAAGTAATTTGGGGGCTACGGAAAGTTGATTTCAACATACAGACGGACATGGCTATTATCGACTTCGCTATCTATAACAATCCAGAATATATATACTTTGTGGGCCGCAATTGAAAAATGTAGAAATTACAAACGAAATGACAAACTTATAAATACCCTTGCCACTCATGGTGAAGGGCACAATAAATGAATATAACTAAATACCAACCATTTTTCGCTATCTAAAAAGATAAGAGAGCTATTCGGACTAAGTTTGAAGAATCTTACAATTATAGTTCTCCAGATATTTAGAAATAACTATTTTCTTTTTATGGTAGGTGTTTCACACCTACTGACCACACTTTCTGACCCAAGATGTATTAACCAGGTGGCAGCGTAACTACAACAATTACAACAATACAAGAACAACAGTGTGTAAAACCTTATAAACTGCCAAAAAATAAATTCACAAAAACGCACTTTTTAAAACGAAATAGTTTGTTTTAGCACTTTCAAATATTTTACGCACATAAAGCGGTAACTAAAACTCACTTTTATAAATATAAAATAATCTTTTTACTCTTATAACAATTTAAAAATGTTTGTAAACACGTTTTTGACATTTCATAAGGCACAATATAAGTATTGCAAAAAATAGTCAGCTGGCGTTACGCTGCCACCTGGTTAAATATGCCTTGTTCTGACCAATTTTTATTTAAACCTTATGCAGTGATAAGAAATTGAATCGTGTAAAGTTTGAATACTTTGACAATTATAGATCTCCAGATATTCGAAATTCACTATTTACTTTATATGGGAAGTGCCATGCCCACTTGGAATTTCAAAATAAAAAGTAGCCTATTGTACCATTCTTCTATAGAGAAACATAAAGTCAAAATGTTAAGAGGATCGGTCCTGTGGTTTAAGCTCCTATAAGTCACAGACATACAAACAAATAATTAAAATAAAGAAATCTATTGCACAGTGGGTCAGAATAAAAATTTTTTGGAAATAAATCTGGCATTTCTAAACGGATAGCCCGATCGGGATAAAATTTGACGTGGGCGTAGTCAAGGAGTATTTTGAGTTTAAGTTATTAAAATGGACCCTACAAATGGTCCAGGCGCGGCGCTATGGGGTCTCAAAGTAGGGTACCTTCGACATGTAAACTTTTTTAAGACGTGCCACTTTTTGGCAAGCGCTCGGCTAGATCTTGAAAAAACATGCTCGCGTGTGCTTTTTATCTCTTATATTTTCCGAATTATAGGCATTTCAAAATTACCAGTAATATGCAAAAAATTTCAGAGCAACATCGATTATGGATCCGAAAATAAACAATTTTCAATTTAAAAATTCAAAAAATAGTCCATTTTTTGCTGTTTTTTGGGCAAAAGGGTGACTTAACTCTTTTTTTTATAAATATTAAACTTTCTTTAAGAACATATAAAAGTTTTATGTTTTTCTGTAAGATTATATAAAACATGTCATATTTTTTGAATATGTCGCCCCTACGCCCTTCGGAATTTGACCTATTTTTTTATCAAAATTTTAACTTTGGACCACATGTTCTAAAATCCCAAAGCTGGGATTAGAAAACGGAAAGCAGGCTTGAAAACCTTGATGTGATTCCTATTCATTTACAAAGTATTTTCCCAGCCCTGAAGGAAATGTTAGAATTAGAAATCCAAAGAAAAATTAAAAAAAATAAAACTAATTCATTTCTTGTATGGTTTTTCTTTTTCTTTCAATATGCAAATTTTGTTTTAATAAAAATAATTTTCTGGCTTTAAAAATTATATATATAGATGCAGCTTTTTTTAAAACAAATTTTTGCCCTTATAATTATAAGTACTAAGTATGACGCTGTTCAATTATTGTCACCACAAAGTTGATTACATAAGTATGTAGTTTGTGATAATATTTCAAAACTTTTATAAATTGATTTTTTTTAAAACAATTTCTTTTAATCAAAGAATCGCTGACATATGAAAAAACATCTGTCAGAAATTCTTCGTAGAAAAAGAGCGCAGAAACAGCATTATTAATATTAAATACAAATATATATACATGATTGCATTCATTATTACTTCCATTACTGCTCTCAAATCGTTGTATCGTTATTTAATTTTAAAAAATTTTTTTCGCATTAAAAAAGCATCAAATTTATCGTTACATTTTTCTTTTGTTTAACTTACGAGCATTTATTTATTTAGTAAGAAAAAGTAATTTCTTGTTAAATTAATTTATTAATACACAAAAATTGAAACAATTGATTAAGTTTTTTTAAGAACTTGACCCATAAAATACAGTAAATACAATATTCTATATACAAATCTGTTCTTATTTAAATTATTTAATAATTTAAAAAACTCAACAACAACAACAACAGATGAAACGTAAAACACACTTGTGCGAGTTTTGAAAACAAAATTAAGAATATAGCAAAAACTGATAACAGTTGTAGGTCAATTAATTTCTTTTTTTTTTATATATAAAAATGATTTTATGTATTAATTGTTCTATAAGAGTATGAGAAAAAGACTACTACTGGACAATTGAGAAAGCATTTTTTGAATCACAAGAAATTATGGGAAATTTGTGGGTAATTCCAAAAGAAAATTTGAATTTTTATTAAACAAACGAATAGAAAAGAAAAAACAATTGCATTTTTTTTATTTTGTTTATAAAGATTTTAAGTATTTTGAAGAAGAGAAAAATACTACAATCAAATTTATTAGTCTTGTTTGTCAACTTCTGATACCAATTCTACGAAAACTAATTATCATACAACTTTTTATACTCGATATCACTATAGTGGAGTGGGTATATTGCGTTTGTGCTGGTGTTTGCTATGCCCAAAAATATTAGTGCAACACCCACCTTAAAGTATACCGATCAGAATCATTTTCTGATCGGCTGTACATAATTTATTTTTTTTGGCAATAGATCGAGGACAAATGTCCTCATGAAATAGGACTTTTTTGTCACAAATATCTGATTTATATAGGTATCTACACAAATGTCTCCACAAACAAGTTGAAATCCAAGTAAAATTTAACAAAAACAAGTAAGAGAGTTATAAATTAATTTTTTTTAATTTTTTTTTCGAAATTGTTTTTTAAAAGTTTTTTCCAATTTTTTTAAAAAATTTTTTTTTAATATAAAAAAATTTTTTTTTTTTAATTTATTAGTGAAAAAAATTTATGACAAAAAAATGTTTTTTGTGAAAAAAATATTTTTCTCGTTTTTGACCCATTGTAGGTCCAACTTACTATAGACTTATAAACATCGTTACAATGGAATATCTATCATTGAAATATCTATCATTAGATATCCATATTGTCTATATTTATGACTTAGTAATCGTGATATAGAACAAAAATAGGCCCAAAATAGGGGTTGTCTCGGATTTTTGCTCATATCTCCGTTATTTATGGACGGATTTTGCTGATTTTATATAGAAAACTCCTCGAAAGTATGTCTGACAGAATTATTGAAGATTTGGATCCCGAAGATATCTGGAGTCTTCAGAAAATTGATCTATAAAATATTGGAATAAAATGCGGGATTTACAATAGATTTTGAAGGGTACATATCTGTCATTTACACTCACCTAGTTATTGAACATTATAGTGTAAACAACAAAGTTTTTTTTAGCTTCGAAAATGTCGAATTTTGTGCCAACAAAGCGTTATATGCGAGAAGTTTTGCTTTACTTCTTTAATTTGAAGCACACCGATTGCTCACTGAAGCTTATGGTGAATGTGTTTTATCGGGTTCAATGTGGTAGAGATGGTTTGTGCGGTTCTGAGGTAAATTTGACACGGCAGTCAAAGATCGCCCAGGCCAATCAGAAAAGTTTGAAGACCAAGAATGGGAGGCATTACTCCATGAAGATTGTTGTCAAACTCAACAAGAGCTTGTAAAATCATTGGGAACTTCTCAAGTAGCAATTTCAAAACGTTTGCGAGCAGCAAGATTCATCGAAAAGCAGGGAAATTAGGTACCATACGAACTGAAGTTAAAAGCCTTGAAAGACTGTTTTATGTCTGAAATGCTGCTTAAACGCTTTAAAAGATTCATTAAGGATTCATTAAGATAATTTTATGTGAAAGAGATCATATGTGAAGCCAACCAGCCGAATCGACACCAAAGCCAAATATCTATGGCGCTAAGGTAATGATCTGTATTTGGTGGGACCAAAAGGGTCACATCTATTATGAGCTGCTGAAACCTGACCAGACCGTCACAGACCGAAAAACGACCAGAACATGCTACCAGACATGAAACCGTAATATTCCATAATGATAACGCTAGACTACATGTTGCAATCAATAATTGTTAAACACTATTTAGAAAGTTAATTTTTATACCCTTCACCTTCGTGAGAAGGGTATATATAAGTTTGTCATTCCGTTTGTAATTTCCACAATATAATTTTCCGACCCTATAAAGTATATATATTCTGGATCCTTATAGATAGCGGAGTCGATTAAGCCATGTCCGTCTGTCTGTTAAAATCAATTTTCTGAAGACCCCAGATATCTTCGGGATCAAAATCTTCAATAATTCTGTCAAACATGCTTTCGAGAAGTTTGCTATTTAAAATCAGCAAAATCGGTCCACAAATGGCTGAGATATAAGGAAAAAACCAGGACAACCTCGATTTTTTACCTATTTTTTGACCTATATCTGGATTACTAAGTCATTAATATAGACAATATGGATATCTAATGATATATATTTCAAAGACCTTTGCAACGATGTATATAAGACCATAGTAAGTTGGACCTACAATGGGTCGAAATCGGGAAAAAAAAATTGACCAGATTTTTTTTTTTCACCAAAAGTTTTTTTCGCTAAATTTAAACAAACAAAAATTTTAAATTTAAAAAAAAAAATTTAAATTTAAAAAAAATTAAAAAAATTTTACATAAAAAATTTAAAAAAAAATTCGAAAAAAAATTTTTTCCAAAAAATTAAAAAAAACAACTGGAAAAAAAATAAATTTTGTTTACCTAAAAATATTTTGAAGTATAGTTTGGTGAAGAGTATATAAGATTCGGCCCATCCGAATATATCTCTCTTACTTGTTGAATTTTTAAAAAGTTTTTTTTTAGAATATATTCCTTCTTTGACCCAAAACTCAAGATTTCAAATAAAATGTACAACCTCTAAATGTTTTTGAAAATTTTGCTCATGAAAATGGGAGCATCGAAATCGAAAAATCGCAAAATAAGGGCCTCCCAACTGCATGTACAGTGGGAATATCTAATAATAAGGACTGAGATCGAAAAATTCTTAACACACGTTTTTCATTAAAACTTTTAACCCAAGTATTATTTGATTTTTTTTCATCAATTTACCTTTGTAAAACATGTTAGTTATTATGTTTAATATCAATTATGTTCATTTGTCGTTAATCTGATTAAAATGAGTGAGCAGAAAAAAGTGCGTACTAAAATTATTAAATATTTTCAACAAAACCCAACTTGGTCCTACAAAAAGTTGGCCAAACATTCAAAGGTCTGCCGTCAAACTGTTTCCAATGCTATTAAACAGTACCGGAAGAACTTGTCCGTTGCTCAGGTAGAAGGAATAGTCCACATGATGTTTCTAAAGCCAAAAAAAATAGAAAGCATTTTCAAAAGAGCTCCCAACACATCCGGTAGGAAAGCAGCCCGGTTAGCTCAGTAATCGGACTATTTGGTACGAAAAGTTAAAGCCAATGAAGGTTTAAAACCATACAAGGCTCAAAAAGTTCCTGACAGGAACTCTGCTAAAAATTTAGAGGCCAAAAACAGAGCACGGAAATTGAAGTAAAATTTTATAAAAAAAAATATTCCTGCTGCATAATGGATGACTAGAGAATGTTGAAGAAAAGTTTAGCACCCAAAAGCAGACAAAATGTCCCAAAAAGTTCTTGGTATGGCAAACAATATGCAGTTGCGGCAAAAACGCCAAACATTTGTTACAAAACGCTCTATAAATACCGAAATTTACATCAAGAAATGTTTACAAAAAAGGATGCTTCCATTAATAAGACTTCTTAGTGTGTCCACTTATTTTTCTCCTGATTTAGCACCCTGTCACTATGGTAAGCAAGGTCTTGAGTGGTAAAAGAACAATAATGTGGTATTTGTACCAAGTGGCCAGTGGAGAGATATTGGGCTCTTATTAAAAGAGAATTGAAGAGCACAAAAAATGTGTCCAAAAGTGTGGTAGATTTTAAACGGAGATGGACAACCTGTTCGAACAAAGTAACAGAAATCACTATAAAAACCATAATGGAAGGGTTTTCGAAAAAGGTTCAAAATTTCATCACTAGTGATTAGAACTATAAAAATATTTTTTTTTTTTTTGTAAATTGTAATAATAATTTCAATTAAATAAAGA
This sequence comes from Calliphora vomitoria, assembly GCA_942486065.2. NCBI lineage: Eukaryota > Metazoa > Arthropoda > Insecta > Diptera > Calliphoridae > Calliphora > Calliphora vomitoria. The sequence goes on from OW818032.2 coordinate 8,392,000, forward strand.
AAAAAAAATGAAATCTGTAAGTTTAGTGGTTTCATTTTTATTAACATATATGTATGTTAAGAATTTTTCGATCTCAGTCCTTATTTTGCTTTATTTGTGCGGAATATTTGTGTTAATTATTTGAAACAAACTAGTCCAGAGATATGACAAATGAGGACATTCGTTCAATTTTGGCAAAAACTGACAATATATCAATGTTTAAATTCTTAAAAATTATTATCATAAAATTTTAATCTAATTTTGCGACCAGTATTCTAAACAAAACATGTTCGTTTTGGTTAGCTTAACGACCTGTCTAAGAACTAGTTATGTGACAGGTTCTACAGGGTATATACCGATTCTAGTGCTTTATACTTTATATGAATGGAACCTATTACTTTAACATGGATTTGTAAAATGACGTAATATTGATGCCTATTACGTATATTACGTCAATTTGACTCCATGTAAAAATTACAACTCCATGTAAAGAACTAAAATCGGTACCTACCCCAGCAGAACCTGTCATATAACTAGTTCTTAGACAGATCGTTAAGCTAACCAAACCGCATAAGTTTCGTCCCTCTAGGGATGCAAAAGTTCTGAAATGTCATTGACACATTTTGACCTGTATCTAAGGAATGGCAACTGAATAAATTTACTTCAAGATAAATTATTGTTACGTTTTAACCTTTTTAAAACGTTGGTTTATTTCCTTTAAATAAACCGGATACTTTTGATTGCAAATAAAAAGCAGTTTTAGTAGTTTAAAAGTTGTAACAACTCTTTATTTATTTAAAATGTACAACAACAACAGTTCTAATAGTCACTCAGTGTCTATTTACACGTTTATCACAGCGCCTATGATAAACTCACTCACTACTGCAACCTCTGCCACTATTTATACACGCGCCATCTATCGTGAATCTTTTACAATGCTCTAGAGCAAGGGTGCCCAAGCCCTATACTCTTGGTGCTCATTTGTTTTTGTAAATGCTCTTAGCTATAGGCTGTGTGTTTCTATACTCAATACAGCACTGAAATACACAAACAACTTTGTTTTGTTAGTTTTTTCGTCGTTCTTCACTGTATACACGCAAGTGCAAAGCAACAACACTATCGTATGCTTTGCTGGTAAACATTGTCGACAGCGATCATCAATGTAGATTTTGTTTTTGTTTATCGTATGGTATCGTGGGGAGGGTATAATGGATTTGTGCAGATGTTTGTAAATATTAGTCTAACACTCACCTTAACGTATACCGTTCGACTCAGAATCACTTTCTGAGTCGATTAAACGATGTCCGTCCATCCGTCTGGCTGGTTGTCCATGTAAACCTTGTGCGCAGAGTACAGGTCGCAATTTTGAAGATATTTCGATAAAATTTAGTACATAACATTTTTTCTGCCCCAGGAACAAGCCTATTGAAAATGGCTGAAATCGGCCCATTATTTCACCTAGCCCCCATACAAATGTCCTCCCGAAATTGGACTTTATCGGTCATAAATGTTTAATTTATATAGGTATCTACAGAAATTTTTCTCCAAATAAGTTTTATATATACCGAATTTATGTCACCAAATTTTGTTATGATCGATGCATAATTCGTCATAGCTCCCATATAAGACCAGCTTCCGATAATCAATTTAACGAGCATAAATCTCCTTAAAATGTTGGTATACACATAAAATGCAACATAAATAACTTTCATATAGACATTAGTCACATGACCAAATTTCATGGTAATCGGTCCATAATTTTTCATAGCTCCCATATAAGGCCCACTTCCGAAAATCACTCACGAATAGAAGTAGAAGTTTCTACTGATGAACGTGTTTATAAACATGATGAATGTTGCAGGCAGCCGTTACAGACCGTTAAATACAAATCGCTATTGCAAATTCGTAACATTATTAAAATTTCACTCTACCCCAGTCTGTCACAAATGACGACCGTTATTTTAAACTTCTTTCAAATTAACTTGTTAGTTTTTAAATGCATTTGTTTATATATAATTAATTAACATAAACATTCATAATCAACATTATAATTGTTCATCAATGTCAATAATAGTTTTAACTTTTTTCCATTGTGGTTTTCAAGTTAAGATGACGTTTCTTTTTATTATTGTAGTTGTTATGGGAACATAAACATTTCTTGAATGAATGAATGAATGATTCATTGGACGGTTTTTTTTTTCAGTTTAAAAAAAAAAAAAACAAATTGGCAAAAATGTTTGCACTTGTACCTATGTGTATGAACAAGTATTAAAAATCTATAAAATATACTTGAACGCACTCAAAATTGTTTATTAAAATATACAAGTACAGTAATTTACAATATATTTATATGCATGTATGAAAGTTACTAAGTATTAAATGTATTTACATATGAATGAAGTAGAAACTAAAAGTGAACTTTTAATGAAGTAAGCAAAAGCAACTTGTACAGCTGCTGTTCACACTGATACTCATATTTAGTTATAAACATAAGTATACTTTACACGTACAAGTACAAGTAGCAGGCACTACTTACTTACTGACCACAACAGTTCATTTGAATACAGATTTAAATTGAATTCTCTTGAATTTTTCATTGAATAAATTGATTTCAGTTGATTTTTCTCAATCAATGAGTACAACTTTAGGCCGCCGATCTGTTTTGTTTGTTACTGGATCTATTGTGAGCTCAGTTGTTGGTGAGACGTGTTTTAGTGCGGTTGTGTTTTTGTCTGGTCAACAAACGTATTTTTAAGCGGTCTAACGACTGACCGTTTGTTTAATTAATAACATTTTATAATCAATAATAAAGTGAGTGCATCACATTCAACACAATAAAAATAATATATAAATAATTAACAAGAACGAAATATTAAAAAAAAAAACAACTAATTATATTAAACGTACAAGTATAAGCAACAATTTTTTATAATATAAAATTCAAGAATTTATTGATAATTTGTTTAAAAAAAAAGTGAAAAAAAAAAAAAATAAAACTGTGAAAAAAAAGACAAAACAATCGACGACTGGTTTAATCTGCAGTTTCAAATCGAAAAGTTTAAATCTCTCAATGTGTACGATGGTGTGAGAGCGTTAATTTGTGGAGTCTGTGGATACTAAAACACAAAACAAAACAAATTTTAACAACAAAAGTTCTAGAGCCATTTTTGCAGGCATACATATAAACAAAATTAAATAAACTAAGTATAAACTGATCTGGTTTTAAAGAGCAACCACATACAACATGTCTAAATACTTAATCAGCCCGATTCCATAAATTGTGCTTGTATGTAAAGAACCTTTTTTGTATGCACCATAAAAAAAGATGGGGGTATATTGATTTTGTTATTATGTTTGTAACAAATCAAATTAACGATAGGGCCCAAACTGCTTGTTGATAAGGTTTCTTTGGTATTGAAAATAGGCAATATCGCTCCATGATTTCACCTAGCCTCCTTACAAATGTCACCCCGGAATACTGTTTGAGCAGTCATAAATATGTTGATTATGCGGCATTCCTGATAAAATTTTGCACAAATTAGTTCCAAGTACTCTGAAGTTATAGTCCCTAGTCCCAATACAAGGTCCCCCTCAGAAAATGACTTGAAAATTCATAATTGTCTTATTATAATTAATATATTGATGAAATTGGACATACAAACGTTTTATATAAAGCTAAATATTTCTGTCAACATTTATAAGGATCAGTCCATAATTGACCACCATATTGTCACATATTGATGGTTGATAAGGTACAAGATTTGGCACAGCCGAATATAACACTCTTACTTGTTATACCCTTCTCCATTAGTAGCAAGGGTATATATAAGTTTATATAAGACCCCACAAAGTATATATATTCTGGATCATTATATATATAGCGAAGTCGATATAGCCATGTCCGTCTGTATGTTGAAATCAATTTTCCGTAGCCCCCAAATAACTTATAAACATAATTGATTCACCAATATATCGGGAATTCTTCCGGCTCGGTCGGCCCACTAATGGCTGATATATAGGGAAAAAACCGGGACAACCTCGATTTTTGGCCTATTTTTGATCTATATCTGAATTACTAAGTCATTAATATAGACAATACGATTTATATAAGGCTATAGTAATTTGGACCTACAAAGTCGGGAAAATAATTTTTTAACCCGAGTTTTAAAAAAAAAAAATTAAAAAATACATTTCGAAAAAAAAAAAAAAATTAAAACTATTTTGAAAAAAATTTAAAAGAAAAATTGGTAAAAATTATTTTTTAACCCGAATTTTAAAAAAAATTTTGAAAAGAATTGGAAAAAATTAAAAAATAACAATTTCGAAAAATTAAAACAATTTTGAAAAAAAAAATTTTTTTTTTTAAATTTTGAAAAACAATTTAAAAAAAAAAATTTGAAAAAAATTAAAAAAAAAAAATTGGAAAAAATTAAAAAAATAAATTTCGAAAAAAAATAAATTAAAACTATTTTGAAAAAAAAAATTGGAAAAAATAATTTTTCAATCCGAATTTTAAAAAAAATTTGGAAAAGAATTGGAAAAAATTAAATAATAACAATTTCGAAAAATTAAAACAATTTTGAAAAAAAAATTTTTTTTTTTAAATTTTAGAAACAATTTTGAAAAAAAAAAAAAATTAATTTTGTTTACCAAAAATATTTAAAATTTGTATTTTAAAGTATAATTTGGTGAAGGGTATATAAGATTCGGGACAGCCGTATATAGCTCTCTTACTTGTTTTTATTTAATTAATTTTCTGTATCAGGGTATATTTGTGATGCTATGGAGCTAATGCTAAACTGAAATACTGATTCGATCTAGTGATGGCTAATTATACTACTTTTGATTACCCAGATAATACTTAATACTCGATACTTTTAATGGATTTTTATACTTGACATTTCTTTAAAATTGTGCTTTATTTTACCTTTATTATCATAGAAATAAATTAAAAGAAAAACTTTATTTTCGGGAAAGTAGTTTAGAAGATACAGATTTATTAAAGTATCCACAAATGTTTGGCAATTTTAACCAATGATTAGAGAATAAGGTTTGAGATAGAATAGTCAACACGCTGAAAAGCACTAATTGAACCTCAGTTCGTTGTAATCAACAAAATCGGTTACTATCTACAAGAGTCTGTCCAGCATTCGCTTTTCATTTTAAAATTTATCCAACAGTAGATTACTTGTCGTAAGTTCCTTAATAATACTTAATACAGAATTACATTCAAATTATATTTTAAGGACCTGTAATAAAGACCTGATCAGGTATTACTCGTGTTGAGAAAATAAATGGAGTTTCGAACTGACTACACCTTGTTCTAATAAAGTGAATGAAACAAATTTGTTGCCAATCGAATGACTCTACCTTAGTGACCGAATTTTACAGTTGTGGCTACAAAATTTTAAACGGGGTAACAAAAGTTTGGTTGCTGCAACCGAAATTCTTCTTTATCAACTGACTTTCTGTTGATAGAACCGAAAAATTCCACGTGTGCAACCCAATCATTCGATTGGCAACAAATTCGGTTGCTACTACGAATCTGTTTTCTCTGTGTACACTTTGAATTTCAAAGGTACCTTAAGTGGCAATTTACTAGGAAAGAGTTTAATGTTATTGGTGTATGACTTAAAAATACAGGATTTACAATAGATGGCATATCTTATGAACGCGAGTTTTATTTTTAATAACTTATACGTCATTTTGAAGGGTACATATCTGTCACTTATTCTCACTTAGTTATTGAACATTATAGTGTAAACCAGAAAGCCTTTTTTTCGTCATATGCGCGAAATATTGCTTTACTTCTTTAATCTGAAAAAAGTGCCGCTGAAGCACACCGATTGCTCACCAAAGCTTATGGTGAATATGTTCCATCGGTTTCAACATGCGAGAGATGGTTTGTGCGGTTCAGAAGTGGTGATTTTGACACGCCCATGCCAAACAAAGTTTAAATTGGAGATACTACACCCTGAAGATTGTTGTCAAGCTCAACAAGCTTGGGAGCTACTCAAGCAGCAATTTCAAAATGTTTGCGAGCAGCAGACTTCATCTAAAAGCAGTAAAATTAGGTACCATACGAACTGAAGTCGAGAGACCTTGAAAGACGATTGCATGTCCGAAATGATGCTTAAATGCTATAAAAGAAAATCATTTTTACACCGAATCATTAGTTGCAATGAAAACTGTGAAGCCCGGCCAACCAGCCGAATCGACACCAAAGCCAAATATCCATGGGTCTAAGGTAATTTTCTGTATTTGGTGGGAGCGAAAGGGAACCTGTACTGAACGCAACTGATTCGTTTGAAGCGAACATTGGCCGAGAATCGTCCAGAATATGCGGCCAGATATGAAAATGTAACACTTCATCATGACAACATTCGGCCACATTTTGGAATACCTCTTAAAAAGTAGCTAGAAACAAGTAAGAAAGTATGGTCGGTCAAGCCCGACCAGATAATACCCTACACTAAGTAAATGAGCAAAAACATTTTTCTTTCAAAATTTCAATAATTTATGTTCGTGAGCGATTTTCGGCAGTGGGCCTTATATGGGAGCTATGACAAATTATGGACCGATCACCACGAAATTTGGTCACGTGATTAATGTTTATATGAAAGTTATTTATGTTGAATTTTATGTGTATACCAACATTTGTAGGAGATTTATGCTCGTTAAAGTGATTATCGGAAGCAGGCCTTATATGGGAGCTATGACTAATTATGAACCGATCATAATAAAATTTGGTGACATGAATTCCCTATATATAAAACTTATTTGGACAAAAACTTGTGTAGATACCTATATAAATTAAACATTTGTGACGGATAAAATCCACTTTCGGGAGGAAATTTGTATGGGGGCTAGGTCAAATAATGGACCGATTTCAGCCAGTTTCAATAGGGATCGTCCTTGGGCAGAAAAAATGATATGTACCAAGTTTTATCGAAATATCTTTAAAATTGCGACCTGTACTCTGCGCACAAGCTTTACATGGACAGCCAGCCAACCAGCCAGCCAGACGGACGGACGGACGGACGGACATCGTTTAATCGACTCAGAAAGTGATTCTGAGTCGATCGGTATACTTTAAGGTGGGTGTTAGACTAATATTTTATACCCTCCCCACTATGGTGGTGTAGGGTATAAAAAGTGGTTGGAAAGTTTTGCCTCACCAGACCCTGCATCGTCCGACAATTATTTGTTTCGATTGATGCAAAACGCTTTCTATGGGATACGCTTCACTTCAGAACAGAGTATCCGAAATTGGCTTGGTTCTTGGCCCCTAAAGATGAACAGTTCTTTTGGCTCGGAATCCATATGTTGCCAGAAAGATGGAAAAATGTCATAGCTAACAATGGCCAATACTTTGAATAAATTTATATTGTAGAAATGTTTCAAAATAAAATCTACACATTTGAAAACATCGAGCATTTTTAAGTCATACACCCAAAACTTTGCAATCAAAACATAATTTTCCAATTTCATACATAAAATATTTTTTTATACATTATTATTCAATTACTAGAATAGGGCTGACTATAATAAAATACATTGTTTGCAATAAAACATTTTTAAATAAAATTAAAAAAATTATTATCAATAAATAAAATCATGTTAATAATAAAGTACAATATAATTAATATATTCTATAAAATATTTTGTACCTACATATAAAATAAAATTATAATCATAAAAAGTGAATACAAAAGAAAAGCAAAGCTATTTGTTTTAGATGCAATAATTAGGCATATAAAATTTAATAATACTCATATCAGTCAGGTAAACCAATAATTAGAAAGAAATCAAATAAATAAATAAAGAATAACCCAACTAATTTCAATCAGAATTTATTTTCCCATTTTGTGTGATTTACATAAATAATTGAAATAATATGAAATCAAAATAATTGAAAATTAATGTGTGTGATTTTTTTTTTTGGTTTTTTGTTGAAATTTTGTTTGAGAGTGTACAAATTGTTTAAAAGAATCAAGTAGTACCGGTAAGAGTATAAACAAACAAATTTACATATGAAAACAATAATTTAACAGGTTTTGAAACTGGTTGATTTTTATGTGGAACTATTAAAATAACAGTTAACAGTTGGTTACAGTAACACAGATTTCAGGTTGCATAAACAGTTAACACGAATTTTATTTACACTACAATTAAAATTAAAAACTTTTGTTTTAAATTATTTAGATAAAAATAAATAGTTGTGAATACAATCGGTAGTTTTTATACCCTTCACCGTAAGAGGTAAGAGTATATATTGTCATTGTTATTCCGTTTGTAATTTCCACTTTTCCTATTTGTGACCTCATATATATTGTGGATCTTTATGGACAAAAATAACTTACAACCATGACTGATATACATATAAATATAGCGGGTATAGTCTTGATTCAGTTGCTATTTAAGATTCTGAAAATCAGCCTACAAATGGCCGAGTTATAAGCAAAAAACCACGGCCACATTAATTTTTACCTATTTATCGATTCCTTTAGTATCTATATCTCGATTACTAAGTTTATAGACAATATGGATATCAAATGAAAGGCATGTAAAGGACCTTTTCAACAACGTAGAAATTCGGACGGGCAATGGTTCAATTACGAGAAAAATGTTTTATTTTATTTTTTACTATGTACATTAACAATATTCATATCTAATGAAAGACCTATCCAGCGATATATTGGGTTATATTATGACTTAAAAATGCGCGATTTACAATAGATGGTGTATCTTTTAAACGCGGTTTTTGCTTATATTTTTTTTTAGGGTAATTACGACCCAATAAACTCAGAACAACCATCAGAAACTAATTTGCACATTAAGTTTAGAAACCAGGTGCAAAAAGGTGAAGAGTGCCTCAGGGCATTGTTGCCGGTTTAGGTGTAAAAACCAATAAGAAGTAAACATTAATTATGATACGATTTTATTGAAAAACTAATGAAAAATATACAAAAAGTAAGAAAATATGTTTTACTTTCTTCGATGATACTCATAAAAACAATTTTTTGCATTTAAGAAGCATAACTGAAGATCGCATTTTGAGCAAACACGCTGTGTTTCCGACTTTATGCATTGTTGGCACCATATTTTTTACGTAGCCAAATTGGAAACCGTCTGCTGCCTCTATCTGCCATTCGTATAATTTTATATAACAAAAAACTATACAATTTAGCCGCAGCAGTGCCCTGAGTCACCCCTTAGTTTTTGCGTTCTCAACACACTTTTTGTTAAGAATATCTACCTTTTAAAAACAGCTGATAGAACAAAAACTTAAAGTCAAGAGAAATGTTAACAAATCTGTAACTTTTTGAGATAATTGATGTTTTGTAATGCATGCCTTGAAACACTCTTGCGGGTTAGAGGGTTAATAACTTATATGTCATTTTGAAGGGTACATATCTGTAAACAACGAAGTTTTTTTGCTTCGAAAATATCGAATTTTGTGCCAACAAAGCGTCATACAAGGGAAGTTTTGCTTTATTTCTTTAATTTTAAAAAAGTACTGCTGAAGCATACCGATTGCTCACCGAAGCTTATGGTGAATGTTTTCTATCTGTTTCAACAAAGATCGGAAGACAAAGATCGCCTAGGCCAGCCAAAAAAAGTTTGAAGACCAAGAATTGGAGGCATTACTCCATGAAGATTGTTGTAAAAATCAACAAGAGCTTGCAAAATCATTGGGAGCTACTCAAGCAGCATAATGCTTGAACGCTTTGAAGAAAAATAATTTTTGCACCGAATTATTAGCTGCCATGAAAAATGGATTCATTACAATTACCCGAAGCGTAAGAGATCGTAGCCCGGCCAACCACCAAAGCCAAATATCATTTGCGCTCTGTATTTATTGGAAGCAAAAGGGTTCTGAAGGCAACTGATTAATTTGAAGCGCGCATTGGCCGAAAAATGCCCAGAATATGCGGCCAGACATGAAACTCTAATATTCCATCATGACAATACACGGCCACATGTTGCAATACCTGTTAAAAAGTTTTTAGATTGATATTTGTGGGAAAGTTTTGCCCCACACGCCTTATACTGCAGACCTTGCCCCGTCCTACTACTATTTGTTTCTATTGATGCAGAACGCTTTTTCTTGGATACGCTTCACTTCAAAACAGAGTATCCGAAGTTGGCTTGATTCGTTCTTGGCTTCAAAAGATGTGCATTTCTTTTGGCTTGGAATCCATATGTTGGCAGAAAGATGGGAAAAGGTCATAGCTGATAATGGTCAATAATTTGAATAAATTTATAAATATCATTAAACCTCATGGAATAGTTTTCTGAAGTTTCTTGAATATCTGCTTAAAAATACAAAATAATATTGTTACGAATGTGCAATAACGGTCTGTAACGACTGCCTGCAATATTCATCATGTTTATAAACACGTCCATTAGTAGAAGCTTCTACTTATCAACAATGTTGATGGCATGCGGATATTAGCATTGTTTATAAGTGTGGCAACACTAAATTTTTAAGCTGCTAACATTAACATCGAAAGCTCTAGAATTCGAATGTTCTAGTTTGTCCGTTAAGATCATTGTAGAAGATTACCGAAAGATGGCGTGTGCATAAATAGTGGCAGAGGTTGCAGTTGATCATAGGTGCTGTTAGAGTTAACATCAACTGCCTTGTACATTATAAAGTGTGTGTGTGCATTTCTGCGAATAGATAAACGTGTATAAAGACACTGAGTGACTATTTGAACTGTTGTTGTTGTAGATTTGAAATAAATAAAGAGTTGTTACAATTTTAAACTACTAAAACTGCTTTTATTTGCAATCAAAGGTATCCGGTTTATTTAAAGGAAATAAACCAACGTTTTAAAAAGGTTAAAACGTAAAATTAAACCTTAAACCGGGGTCGTGGTGAAAAGGTTCCTGATTTCAGTAAAATCTTCAGTATGTACTTTCTATAAATTGAGTAATACTATTCTGAATTTGCTTTACAGTTTAATAATAATGTTGTATTGGGCAAATTATTGACAAAAATTGCAATTTCCTCGAAATCTTTACAGTTTGTATTGAACTTTAATAATCGTTTTGAATATGGGTGTTAGAATTTGTTTAAACAATTTTTTAATTGCAATTTTACATAAAAAATTTACCTTTTTTTCCCTCTGAAGAGTTTATATAAAGGTTATCTCAGATAGACGAAAATTAATCGAATTAACCGTTTTATATTAAGTATATTAAATATAATACGTGATATTCTTAAACATTATTATTATAATCGATCTCAAACTAATTTGAAATGAGAGTTTTTCCTTGTAGTGTTTACTTACTGTAGTGACCACTGTGTTTAAACTTGACATTTTAGTAAACAATAGCTTTGTTATTTTGCAATTGTAGTAAAAAACAAGTAAGAGAGCTATATATTTGGCTGTGCCGAATTATATATACCCTTCACTTTATTATACTTTGGAATAAAATTTTTAAATATTTTTAGGTAAACTAAATTAATTTTTTTTTTTTTAATTGTTTTTCTTTTTTTTTTCAAAAATTAAAAAAAAATTTTTTAATTTTTTTTTTTTTTCGAAATAGTTTTTTAAAATTTTTTTTTAATTTTTTTTTTAAATAATTTTTTAAATAATTTTTTTTTAATTTACTAGTGAAAAAAAATTTATGACAAAAAAATTGTTTTGTTTAAAAAAATATCTGGTTAAAAAATATTTTTCCCGATTTTGACCCATTGTAGGTCCAAATAGCCTTATATATATCGTTGCAATGGAATTTGAAATATCTATCATTAGATATCCATATTGTCTGTATTAACGGACTTAGTAATCCAGATATAGATCAAAAATAGGCCAAAAATCGAGGTTGTCCCGGTTCTTTTCTAAATATATCAGCCATTTGTGGGCCGATTTTCTCGATTTAAATAGCAACTGATCCGAAAGAATTTCCGATATATTGATGTATGAATCAAGTTTGTATGTTATTTGGGGTCTTCAGAAAATAGATTTCAACAGACAGACGGACATGGCTTAATCGACTCCGCTATCTATAAGGATTCAGAATATATATACTTTTTAGGGTCGGAAAATTATATTGTGGAAATTACAAACGGAATGACAAACTTATATATACCCTTCTCACGAAGTTGAAGGGTATGAATATACATAAACATAAAAAATTCTCCTAAATACAAAAAGTAAACGAACGAAATCCAATTCAGCCTTTATCGATTGGAAAATAGAAATATTATAAGATCAGTACCGCAATTCTGTAACTTTTTAACGACAAAATTTTGTAGTTAAGTAATCAAAATTTAGTTAGTTAACAATATTTATCGTTAAGAGATATTCCGAATTAAATTTTACCGATTATTTTCGTTAAAAATAGTCGGTAGATAACGAAATTTGTCGGTAGGTTAACGACAAATAAAATGTTCTAGTTAAGCCATAACGAGAAATCGTTAACTACAAACACTGAATATTAAATTCGTTAAAGCAACCGATATTTTTCGTTACTTAACGACATCGGTAGGAAAGTATAAAAAGTTACAGAATTGCGGTACAGAACTGGGTTTTTAAATTCACTTATATTTATTAGCATTTGCCATATTTACCAATCATGTACTGTGCAATCAATACTAATCACAATGCATTAAATAAAAAATGATATTTACACAATTTTGTTTTTATTTAAAACTTGTATAAGAAATTATTTAAAACAAATTAATTTAAATATGTTTTAATTAAAAACATGTGCGCAGTTAACAGTTTGTGAAACGTAGTTTATTTATTTCCAGCAGCATTAATATTGCAAATTGTATTCATATCCTCAATTGTTCAATTAAAGAGAGGTCATTCATACGAAACAAGCCGATTTCCAAGAATTCTATATTCTACGTATAATCCTGTGATTTGTGATAAGAGAAGTTGGCACCTAAATCTTGTCAATTTATTAATGATTTTAAACCAATTTGAAAAAAAAAAAAATTCAATTTATTTTTGAATATTGTTACGTTTTTACCTTTTAAAAACTGTGGTTTATTTCCTTCAAATGTACAACAACAACAGTTTAAATAGTCACTCTCTTTTAATACACACACTTATATTACACACTTTATAATGTATAAGCATCAATGTATACCGCTGCCTCTATTTATAAACAGCGCCATCTTCCAGTAGCTTCATGAAGTATCATAACGGACAAAACTAAAATGTTCAATTTCTAGAGCTTTTAGCTCTATTGTCATACTTACAAACAATGTTAATAACTGCGTGTTTATAAACATGAGTGTTGCAACTAGTCGTTACAGACCGTTAAATTCAAATATTTAATGCAACTTCGTAACAAAATTGTAATTTTCATTCCCCAAAACTAGCATACTTGCATTAGTTCTGTCAACTGTCACAGAGTTCATATAAAGTATTAGAGCTGTATCCAGTCATTATCCCAGAATAATTAATAATGGGAGTAATTCTGTTTTGGAGCTCTTCCTATTAAAGTTTGAAACCCGGGAAAACATTTTGGTAGAATTCATTTCAATATGAAACTTTTTAATAATTCGCTTTTAATTTATTAAATGTTAGACCCCTTTCACATTAGGCAATTAGTTGCGCAAGTCAATTTTTTTTGCAAGTTAGTTTACTTTCTCATTCATGTTTTTGAAAATTTAAAACAGACTTGCGCAACTAAGTTGCCTGGAGTGAAAAGGTGTCTTATTTACAAATACACAAGTATCATGACCAAAATATTATAATTTTATTTAAGGTAGGAGATATTATAAACGTTTAATGATATTGCTGTTAACATTGTAAATTATAGTATTTAAATATTTATTTCAATTTGAAATTAACTAATAAAAAAGTAATTTTTTATATTGTAAAGTATTATGCCGGTAGTGACGTAAAAATGTGAATAAAACAAGTAATTTTAGTTTAAAAAAGTCATCAAATTATTAATGAATTCCTAAACCAGGGAAGACAAGAGCATCAATTCAACTGTCTGAAACGCCTGCAATTAAAAGCCTAAAAATTTCTTGAGAATTGTTAAAACCAGTTGTTTTTAAGCAGAAATCTTTAATATAGCAACATTTTCAAATTCTTTACTTATTTATTTATGGAAAATTTCCAAATTAAAAAAAAAATTATTTACATTTTTCTTTATTAATGAAATTTACAAGTATTGGAATTGTTATTGATATGGGTTCAATTAATTTCAATTGAAGTGCATATTGTGCTAAGAAGTTATTGTTTTACCTTCAAAATGTTTGTAAGTTATTTGGGGGTTTTGGAAAGTGGTAAAAGTATAAATAAGTTTGTCATTCTGTTTGCAATTTCATAATTTTCATATGTGACTCCATAAATTATATTCTGTATTGTTATAGAAGCGCAGTCGCTATAGTAATGTCAGCTTGTCTGTTGAAATCATCTTTCCGAATTCCTTAAATAACTTACAACCATGATTGATACATCAATATATCAGAAATAGTACTGATACGGTTGCCATTTGAAAATCGGCTCACTAGGTTGAGACCACGATTTTTATACCCTTCACCTTCGTGAGAAGGGTATATATAAGTTTGTCATTCCGTTTGTAATTTCCACACTATAATTTTCCGACCCTATAAAGTATATATATTCTGGACCCTTATAGATAGCGAAGTCGATTAAGCCATGTCCGTCTGTCTGTCTGTTGAAATAAATTTTCTGAAGACCCCAAATAACCTACAAACTCGATTCATACATCAATATATCGGGAATTCTTCCGGCTCGGTTGTTATTTAAAATCTAGAAAATCGGCCCCCAAATGGCTGAGATATAAGGAAAAAACCGGGCCAACCTCGATTTATAACCTATTTTTGATCTATATCTGGATTACTAAGTCATTAATATAGACAATATGGATATATAATTATAGATATTTCAAAGTCCATTGCAACGATCTATAGAAGGCTATAGTAATTTGGACCTACAATGGGTCAAAATCGGGAAATATATTTTTTAACCCGAATTTTTTTTAATTTTTTTGTCATCACTAGTAATTAAAAAAAAAAATTTTTAAAATTAAAAAAAAATTTGGAAAAAAAATTTAAAAAAAAATGTTGAAAAAAATTTAAAAAAAATTTAAAAAAAAAATTTGAAAAAATTTTTTGATAAAAATTTAAAAAAAAATATTTTGAAAAAAAATTATTCTTTCTTAAATTTTAAAAAACAATTTTGAAAAAATTTTTTTTTTTAAATTTTGAAAAAAAAAAAAATTTTTTTTTTTACCTAAAAATATTTAAAAATTTTATTTTAAAGTATAATTTGGTGAAGGATATACAAGATTCGGCACAGCTGAATATAGCTCTCTTACTTGTTTTACCTATCAGCCCACAAATGGCTGAGATATAAGGAAAAAACCGGGCCAACCTCGATTTTGATCTATATCTGGATTACTAAGTCATTAATATAGACAATATGGATATTTAGTCATACATTTTTTAATAGTAAATTAAAAAAAAATTTTTGAAAAAAATTAAAAAAAAAACTATTTCGGAAAAAAAATTTTGAAAAAAAAAGATTTTTTTTAAATTTTGAAAAAAAAAAAAATTTTTTTTTTTCCTAAAAATATTTAAAATTTTTATTTTAAAGTATAATTTAGTGAAGGGTATATTAGATTCAGTACAGCCGAATATAACTCTCCTACTTGTTTTACCTATTTTTGTCCAATATCTTGAGCCATACAAAAAGTATTTCTTAATCCACACTAGACTGAACTAAATCGCTCTTCCTTACTGATTACATCTCCTTTCGAAACACCTTGTATTTATAGGGAAATCAATTAAATTGATTATTTGTTATTGATTGATGTTGCTTTTCGAGTATATCATTTTGTTTACTACAACAATGTGACATTGAACTTAAAAAGAAAAAAATCCCGTACATATACAGTGTAACAAATAATAAATGTTTTTAAACAAAATATTCTACATATTTTTCTTTAGTTCTCAATAATTTTACTAAATAAGCAATTGGATAATAATTTAAATTAATTAACATATAAAAACGAAAAGACTAAATTACAAAACAAAAACCAAAGAAAATGCTGCAACGAATGTTCAAAAATAGAAATGAATTCAAACAGCTAATGGTGATGATGATGCACTGGACACTGATAAGCATCATGCTGTTTCAAGAAATGAAAACAACAGCCGCTGTCAAATTCAGTAAGTAACATATAGATATTTAGGGTTGTCATAGAATTCAATAATTGTCGAAATATGTTTTGAAAACGACAGTAAAAGTACATTGGTCTTGTGAAATCGTAAGTTATCGGTTTTATATTCGTTCTCGATTTAAATTCTTTATCGATTAAAGAAAAAATTTCATTGGATTTCATAAGTCAAATATTTTGTCGTTTTCAAAACTGATTCCTACAATGATTGGATTCTATGACAACCTCGAGTTAAGAATAATTAATGAATTGAATAAATAATCTACATTATAAGAAATTACATATATATAAATAACTTTCACCATGATAAGGGTATATATTAGTTTGTCATTCCGTTTGTAATTTCTATATATTTCATTTGCTACTCCTTAATGTATATATAGTCTGGATAGTTATATATAGGGGAGTCGATATAGCCATGTCCGTCTGTCTGTTGAAATCAACATTCCGAAGCCCCCAAATAACTTACATACATGATTGATACATCAATATATCTGCTATAGTCCTGGTTCTGTTGCTGTTTAAATTCGGGAAAATCGGCCCACAAATGGCTGAGATATAAGCAATCAACCACATCTTGAACTATTTTTGGTCTATATTTGGATTACTTAGTCATTAAATTAGACAATATAGATATATAATAGACATTTTAAAGACCTTTCCAACGACCTATATAATGCCCTAGAAATTCGCAAAAATATTTGTATAGCCTTCATCTTCGTGACAAGGGTATATACAAGGTGGCGCAAAAGTAAACTTCCGTTTTTTGGCTGTAATTAAAAAAAAAAAGAAAAACTTTGATTCTTCTTGTGGATTATTTTTATTTGGTCTTTTAATTTTTTTTACATCAAGTCGAGAATATGATGTCATGTAAATGGCCGCCGCCACAGTTGATTGTCATTTGAGCCCTTTTTATGGCATTTTCCATCACTTTGGCCAAAACTTCCGGCGATAGGTCATCACATTCTTGACGGATATTGTCTTTAAGAGCTGCAAGAGTCTGAGGCTTGTTGACATAAACCCGCGACTTCAAAAAGCCCCACAAAAAGAAGTCTGGAGCGGTCAATTCAGGCGATCTTGCTGGCCAGTGCAAATCGCCAAAACGGGAGATTAGGCGCCCGGGAAATGCATCCTTCAGCATATCGGTTGTGGCACGTGCAGTGTGTGCCGTTGCACCGTCCTGTTGGAACCACATGTTTTCCAAACCCAATTCATCAAGTTGCGGCAAAAAGAACTCGTTGATCATTGCTCTGTAGCGCTCACCATTCACAGTAACCGTTTGGCTCGCGACGTCTTCGAAGAAAAAAGGTCATATGACTCCTCCACCGAAAACAGCACACCATACAGTGACGTTGAGCGGGTGTAATGGCTCTTCGTGGGTTACACGCGGATTTTCAGTGCCCCAGAAGCGTAAATTTTGCTTATTTACGTACCCGCTAAGATGGAAATGGGCCTCATCACTCATGATTATTCTTGATGAAAAATCATCTTCCTCTTGGTGGTGATTAAGGATGGCTTGAGCGTATGTTAGACGCGATTGGCGGTTAGCAGCTAACAGCTGATGCACCGTCTGGACTTTGTACGGAAACATCTTCAAATCTTGTACCAAAATTCGCTGTAAAGACCGTCGACTGATACCCATTTGCGTGGCACGTCGTCTGGTCGATGTCGACGGCGCTTCCATGACATCCTCGGCTACAGCAGCAATATTCTTTGCAGAACGGCTACTCCGGGGTCTGCCACGCCTGGCAGCATCTCGTGTTGTGCCAGTCTCTTCGAGGCGAGCGGCTAAACGTCGCAGTGTTTCAATAGTAGGCGTTGGACGGCCAGGAAATCTGCGACGAAATTTAAGTTGTGCCAAAGTCACCGACCGATTATTGGTCAAATAAATAGTCAGCAATATTCCCCGTTCTGGAGCAGAGTAGCGTAACATTGTTTATTAACGTGTATTTCGCATGTGTTTACTACACAAATGTCAAAACAGAACTGACATTAGGGGTCAATCGCAAAATTTATAGCATTTTCTGATAGGACTATTACTTTTGCGCCACCTTGTATGAGTTTGTCATTCCGTTTGTAATTTCCACAATATAATTTTCCGACTTTATAAAGTATATGTATTCTGGATCCTTATAGAAAGCGGAGTCAGTTAAGCCATGTCCGTCTGTCTGTCTGTTGAAATCAATTTTCTGAAGACCGCAGATATCTTCGGGATCCAAATATTCAATAATTCTGTCAGACAGGCTTTCGAGAAGTTTTCTATTTAAAATCAGCAAAATCCGTCCATAAACAACGGAGATATGAGCAAAAATCCGAGACAACCTCTGAAAATTTCATCAAAAATCAAAAAAGGATATGTTTGGATGTGTGTTGGTTTCATTGTTTTGCGTATTTTGTTTGTTTTTTTTTGGTGTTTCCTTTCGTTTCGCGTTGTTGTTTTTATACCCTTCACCTTTGTGAGAAGGGTACATATAAGATTGTCATTTCGTTTGTAACTTCTACAATATAATCTGTTCGTCAGTAATTAAATGTAAAATTTTTAAAGTTTTTTGATATATTTAGAAAGCTATACGCTGAAAGTGGGCAATTAATGCATTCACAACAAAGGTGAAGGGTATATAGGATTCGGCATAGCCGAATATAGCACTCTTACTTGTTTTTAACTCAATTTTTTTTTACAAAAAAAAAAAAAAAAAATGGTTTCTCCCCCAAACATTTGTTCAATCATTACCCTAAAGTAGACTTTGGTGAAGGTTATATAAAATTCGGTACAACCGAATATAGCTTATCTTACTTATTGTTTAAATAATTATCTTGCTATTTTATTTTAACTCTGTGTCTTATGTTTTGTTTTAGAAGGCGACCATTGTACAACCAAAAATCAACCAGGTATTTGTAAAGAATGGGGTGAATGTCCCATTATAAAAACTTTAATCGAAAGCGGCGAATATACAAATCGCCAAGTAGTAAGTTGTGGTTTTGGCATAAAAGAAGAATTGATTTGTTGTCCGGTCATACGAACTGATCAAAATACTGAAACGACCACTGTGAAAAATGAAGATCGTTTAGAGTAAGTATTTTTAAACACTCTTATTCAATTTATACTATACTTATATGTAAATGTTTTAGATGTTGTTGACATGTACACTGAGAGAAGAGTTGAAATGTTTAAACAAATATGTAATTATTGTAAGCGAAAAACTTGAATCTCGAATTACGAGACTCAGCTGATTGAATATGAGAAACCCAAACTTGTACCTCCACACCTATTCAACTTGACGAGATTACTTATTATATTTAGTTATTAAATATGTATATATCACTCAATAGTACTGATTAGTTAGTTAGTTGGTATTAGTAATCCTTGAAATTCATTCTGGAATAACACCAACTTTTGTATTTATATTAGACTGCTCAAAAAATAAACAATAAATTGAACTTTGAATGTAACTCCCCCTAGAATTTTTACTTCAACCCAAGGCAAATTTAACGCCAGCTGACTATTTTTTGCCCTACTCATGGTTTACCTTTTGAAATGTCAAAAACGTGTTTACAAAAATTTTTAAATTTGTTTTAAGAGTAAAAAGATTATTTAATATTTAAAAAAGTGTGTTTTTGTTACTGCTTTATGTCCGTAAAATATTTGAAAGTAGTAAAAAAAGTATTTCGTTTTAAAAAGTGGGTTTTTGTGAATATTTTTTTGACAGTTTAGAAGGTTTTACTTAAACAAAAATTACTATTGCTCTTGTATTGTTGTAATTGTTGTAGTTACGCTGCCACCTTGTTAATACATCTTGCTTCAAATCGTGTCTGAACTTTGGTCATGCTAGTTTTTGGTTTATTAAAAATTTAAAGTTATTTCCTGCAGTTTTATTAGGCACATCTGAGATAATATAAGTGGACAAAAATTATTCATATCTGGGATTTATATTCTGCGGATTTTGGGAAAATCGACAAATATTTTCATGCCTAATTTATACCCTTCACCTTCGTGAGAAGGGTATATATAAATTTGTCATTCCGTTTGTAATTTCCACAATATAATTTTCCGACCCTATAAAGTATATATATTCTGGATCCTTATAGATAGCGGAGTCGATTTAGCCATGTCCGTCTGTCTGTCTGTCTGTCCGTCTGTCTGTTGAAATCAATTTTCTGAAGACCCCAGATATCTTCGGGATCCAAATCTTCAATAATTCTGTCAGACATACTTTCGAGAAGTTTCCTATTTAAAATCAGCAAAATCCGTCCATAAACAACGGAGATATGAGCAAAAATCCGAGACAACCTCTATTTTTGTTGCCTATTTTTGATCTATATCTCGATTACTAAGTCATAAATATAGGCAATATGGATATCTAATGATAGATATTTCAAATTCCATCGCAATGATATATATAAGGCTATTTGGACCTACAATGGGTCAAAATCTGGAAAATTTTTTTTAACCCGAATTTTTTTCACAAAAAACTCTTTTTTCACTAATAAGTTAAAAAAAATTTTAAATTAAAAAAAAATTTAAAAAAAAAATTGGAAAAAACTTAAATAAAAAAATTTCGAAAAAATTTCAAAAAAAAAAAAAAAAAATAAGAATTTTTTAAATTTTATTTTATACCCTTCACCAAATTATACTTTAAAATAAAATTTAAAAAATTCTTATTTTTTTTTTTTGAAATTTAATTTTATTTTTAAGATTCGGCACAGCCGAATATAGCTCTCTTACTTGTTTTAATAAAGAAATGTGAGTACATCAATCCGAACCTTTCAACTCTGGGGTCAAAGGTAACATTTATAAGTGGGAATTTCAGAATTTCTTTTAAACAATTAATTGAAATATGAATTTAGCTATTTTTTTAAGCTCCACCTGACTTTATCGAAGAAATCAAACAATTTTAAACAGCATATCTTGAGTTTCTCATAACTCCCTATCTTAGTGATATGACACAAACAATTCCGCTTTACTAAATGGCTCACTTAAGTATTTTGGAAACAACTTATCAATTTCTTTTCTCATTGTACATTTATCGTAATTGCATTAATATTCAAAAACTAATTCACTCATATATTTGTTCTCTATCTTTTTTTTTTTTTTTTAAATTAATTGGTTGCTGGTATCTATCACTATATAACGTTTGCTTCTTTTCTAATCTTTTCCCCCCTCTCTTTCCCTTCCGCTTAACAACAAAATTTAACAAAACAAAATTTAGACCAACGACCACTCAAGCTCCCGTTAGAGATTTTTGGTTAGATTTATTGGAAAATACAACAAGCTCCACAACAGCAGCTCCCGATTTCTGGTTAGATTTATTGTCAACGACACCACCAACCACCACTACAACTACCACGACTCTAAAACCCTTAATTGTAGGAGAACAAAGATTAAATGAAAGTTCGGAATTTTTCGATTTTAATGCGTTATTAACTGGCAATCAAAATGGTGGTGCCAAGTCACAACAGCTAACAGCTTCGGGGGGTAATAGACCAAATAATAATCCCGCTAATGTGGGTTTTATGGGTGCGAATGGTAATGGCAATGGTCGTGGAAATTTAAACACTGGACCAGTCAATATAAATCAATGGAATTTTGAACCGCAAAATAATGGTAGAGGCAATAATGGTCCAACTAATTTTAGAGGAAATGGCAATGGAAATTTTGGCAGAGGTCAACAAAATAATAATGGAAGAGGTCAGCAAAATAATAACGGAAGAGGTCAACTAAATGGTCAACAAAATTTTGGTAGAGGCCAGTTGAATGGCCAGCAGCAAAGTAATAATGGAAGAGGTAAAGAAAATAATGGCCGTGGTCATAACAATGGCAGGGGTCGAACTGGCAATGGAAATCAAAATCAAAATCGAGGTTTTATTTTTCCCGAAAACAATATGACACCCAACCAATTTTTTGCAAATGCTGATACTCCTAATCTTAGGCCTGGTAGGCCGGTTAATACCATGCAAGAACAGAATCCAAATATTCAAGTTGCAAATATTCCCAATAACAACAATAATGACCAAAATATTGATAACGAGGATAGTAGAATAGAGAACCTTATCAAGGATATTTTTGTTACTTCCAATCCAACCAATGACAATTCTCAACCTGCCATCACCAGTAACCAAGAAAAACGGCCTGAAATAAGTCTAGATGATTCTATAGCAAGTATTTTCAATGTCCAAACGCCTAAAACTACTTCGGCAAATCCTTCAGCACAAATTGTAGAAAATCCTCAACCCGTGATGTGGTTAACTCCTCAAGAGAATCATAACAATCATGGGGTGGAGGTGTTAGATCTTAATGCACCTCATCAGCAAATAGAATTTATAAATCCCCAAACTTCGGGACATTTTGAAATTATACCTGCCGTACAGCATCCAATGGCTAGTAATGATCTGGATGCAGTACCATCCACTAGTTTCATACAACAACCTGTAGTGGTAGAGACTTGGTCTAATAATCCCGTTCACACGCCCCCGTTCAATCCCGTGCAAATGGTTTATGAAAATCTAGTCAATTCGGGCATGGATATTGTTAAAGCCCAGACGGATGAAGTCGAACATGTCAATCAACCGCCGTTTGTGCAACAACCACAATTTGTTCAACATGGTTCACATGTCATTGTGGTGCAACCGCAGCAGCATTCGCAACAGTTTGTGCAACAGCCACAATTCATTTTCCCACAACAACCCTTGGCTCCACAACATTTCGGCCAAGAAACTTCATCACAGCTGGTCCAACAATCTGAATCTGCGGCTAAAGAGCCCCGATCGACTCTGAATTTTCAGTCTCCACCCACTCAAATCTTGGATCCATTCAAACCATTTCAATTCCGCCCATCGCCAGATGACGAAAACTCGTTTTTCGACGACAATAACTCTTTAAGGTGGTTATAAAATCATTGTGTCCCTAACATTTTCGCACTTTTTCTTCATCTAACCCTTCATAATTACTCCTGTAATATATAAATTGGTTTTGGGAAACAATGTTTTGATAGCAATTGATGTTTATTTTTCTTTTTTTAGTCCAAATACTACACCGCCAAGGCCAGATGGAACAACAAGTACGGATAGACCAGCCGTCAGAGGTGAGTAGTTATAATTGAAAGTGTTATTTTTATACCCTTCACCTTCGTGAGAAGGGTATATACAAGGTGGCGCAAAAGTAATCCTCCTGTCAGAAAATGCTATAAATTTTGCGATTGGCCTCTAATGTCAGTTCTATTTTGACATTTGTGTAGTAAACACATGCGAAATACACGTTAATAAACAATGTTATGCTACACTGCTCCAGAATGCGGAATATTGCTGACTATTTATTTGACCAATAATCGGTCGGTGACTTTGGCACAACGTGAATTTCGTCGCAGATTTCCTGGCCGTCCAACGTCTACTGGTGAAACACTGCAACGTTTAGCCGCTCGCCTCGAAGAGACTGGCACAACACGAGATGCTGCCAGGCGTGGCAGACCCCGGAGTAGCCGTTATGCAGAGAATATTGCTGCTGTAGCCGAGGATGTAATGGAAGCGCCGTCGACATCGACCAGACGACGTGCCACGCAAATGGGTATCAGTCGACGGTCTTTACAGCAAATTTTGGTACAAGATTTGAAGATGTTTCCGTACAAAGTCCAGACGGTGCAACAGCTGTTAGCTGCTGACCGCCAATCGCGTCTAACATACGCTCAAGCCATCCTTAATCACCACCAAAAATAATCATGAGTGATGAGGCCCATGTCCATCTTAGCAAAATTTACGCTTCTGGGGCACTGAAAATCCGCGTGTAACCCACGAAGAGCCATTCCACCCGCTCAAAGCCACTGTATGGTATGCTGTTTTCGCTGGAGGAGTCATCGGACCTTTTTTCTTCGAAGACGTCGCGGGCCAAACGGTTACTGTGAATGGTAAGCGCTACAGAGTAATGATCAACGAGTTCTTTTTGCCGCAACTTGATGAAATGGGATTGGAAAACATGTGGTTCCAACAGGACGGTGCAACGCCACACACTGCACGTGCCACAACCGATATGCTGAAGGATGCATTTCCCGGGCGCCTAATCTCCCGTTTAGAAATTTGCACTGGCCAGCAAAATCGCCTGATTTGACTGCTCCAGACTTCTTTTTGTGGGGCTTTTTGAAGTCGCGGGTTTATGGCAACAAGCCTCAGACTCTTGCAGCTCTTAAAGACAATATCCGTCAAGAATGTGAGGACCTATCGCCGGAAGTTTTGGCCAAAGTGATGGAAAATGCCATAAAAAGGGCTCAAATGACAATCAACTGTGGCGGCGGCCATTTACATGACATCATATTCTCGACTTGATGTAAAAAAAATTAAAAGACCAAATAAAAATAATCCACAAGAAGAATCAAAGTTTTTCATTTGTTTTTTTAATTACAGCCAAAAAACATCGGAAGTTTACTTCCGTTTACAGTTTACAGCCACCTTGTATAAGTTTGTTTCCACAATATAATTTTCCGACCCTATAAAGTATGTATATATATTCTGGATCCTTATAGACAGCGGAGTCAAATAAGTCATGTCTGTCTGTTGAAATCAACTTTCCGAAGCCCCCAAACAACTTACATACACGATTTATACATCAATATCTCCAGAATTCTTCCGGCTCGGTTGCTATTTAAAATCCAGAAAATCGGTCCACAAATGGCTGAGACCAGGACAATCTCGATTTTTTACCTATATCTGGATTAATAAGTCATTAATATAGACAATATGGATATCTAATGATAGATATTTCAAAGACCTTTGCAACGAGTAAGTTGGACCTAGAATGGATCAAAATCGGAAAAAATATTTTTTAACCCGAATTTTTTTTTTGGCTAAATATTAAAAAAAAAAATTTAAAATAATTTTTTTTTTTAAATTTGTTTTTTTTTAAATTTAAAATTTTTTTTTTTTTTAATTTTAAAAAAGCAGTTCGAAAAAAATTTACGAAAAAAATGCAATGGGTCAAAATCGGACAAAAATATTTTTTAACCCGAATTTTTTTTACCAAAAGTTTTTTTCGCTAAATATTAAAAAAAAAAATATTGAAAAAACAAAAAAAAAATTTAAATTAAATTTTTTTTTTAATTTAAAATTAATGTTTTTTTTTAAATTTTAAAAAAGCAGTTCGAAAAAAATTTTCCAAAAAATGAAAAAAACAACTTAGGAAAAATAAAATAAACCTTGTTTACCTAAAAATATTTAAAATTTATATTTTGAAGTATAATTTGGTGAAGGTTGTATAAGATTCAGCACAGCCGAATAGCTCTCTTACTTGTATTTGAGCTGATGTTTGTAACGGCCAATATACCGATCGACCCAGAATCATTTTCGATTTAACGATATCCGTCCGTCCATTTCTCTGGTTGTAAATGTAAACGTTGTGCGCATAGCACAGTTCGCAATTTGGAAGATATTTCGTTTAGATTTGGCATATAGGACGAAGAATATTGAAACTGGTTGATATCTGCTTATTATTTCACCTAGTGCTCATACAAATAATTGACCATAGCTCCCATATAAGGTCTACTTTCGAAGAAAAAATGTCAGGCTATACTTTCTAACATGATTGTTTTTTAATTCCAGCTTGCCGTCGCCTTCGGAATGGTCTTAACGCTTCTCTGTCTCCCCACATTTTGGGTGGCACACCCGCTGAACTGGGAGAATTTCCCCATATGGTGGCTCTGGGTTACAGTCGTATTGGTGGTGACAATAGACCTCCTTATGACATACGTTGTGGTGGCACTTTAATTGATAAGCGTTTCGTGTTGACGGCAGCCCATTGTGTTTCGGATATTGAAAATGTACCCTCTATTGTGCGCATGGGTGTAGTGAATTTTACAGATCCCATAGAAATGAGTAATGCTGTTGAATTGAGAATAAAGGTGATAACAAACTAAAGTTTAAAAATGTTTTATTAAAACAAATTAATTTTTTTTTTGATTTAAAGGAAACTTACATTCATGATGACTATTTGAACCGCTTAACTTATAATGATATTGCCATATTGGAACTAGAACGTGATGTTCAATATAGCGAGTATGTTTACCCAGTATGTCTGTATACAAATGAGACAGATCCGGATACAAATATCAAACTGTGGGTCACCGGTTGGGGTACCGTGAATACCACCAGTAGGTTCAGCTAAACAAATTGACATAAATGCTTAATGAATTGTAACTCTTTTATAACATTTAGCACGCAGCTTTTCCGACATACTGCTAAAAGCTCCTTTGCACACCTCACCTTTGGAGAACTGTAATCAAAGCTTTACGGAATACGGTTTAAATAGAAGAATTCCCGAGGGTATAATACGCACACAGTTTTGTGCCGAAGACAAAGATCAAATAAAAGATGCCTGCCAAGGAGATTCGGGTGGTCCTTTGAATTTAATAGTAGATGGTAAGTTAACAGTGCTTAGATTACAATTTTTAAAGAATTTTAATGTTTTATTATTTTAATTTAATATTTTTTTCGTAGAATCCTATAAAGACTACCGTTTGGTTGGAGTGGTTTCTTCGGGTTTCGGTTGTGCTTCCTCAACGCCTGGTTTATATACTAGAGTGGCTGCTTTCTTAGATTTCATAGAGAAAATTGTATGGCCCAATGGAGGAGATTAAACTTGGCTACATACTACTAATCTAAGTAACTAAAAAAAAACAGACAAAAAAAGTTTAATAAACTAAAGCAAAATGTAACTAAATGATTAAAAGTGATACGATTTAGTTTCTTTTGTAAATTTAGCAAAGCAAATAAATTATATTAATTATTTAAGTCTATATGTTTTGCCATACGATATGTAATAAATCTTTAAATAATAAAAGTTTTTCTTTCATTTTCATTCGCCGTACAAATGGCATATAAATATTTCACTATAAGAAATTAAAATATCTGCTAATACTTATCTAAAAACCAACATGAAGCAACATGTGTTTGTTTGGCATACTTTAAGTGTTTAGCCTACTAAAAGTATGCTACATAAATAATCATTGTAACACTGTCTTACACATACTACATATAAATACACACTAATGTAAATTACGATACACTTTTGTAAACATTACAAACCGGATATTATTTTCGTATACAAAGCCTTAGCGCATGCTTCAGTTTTTTGTGTACTGTTAAAAAAAGAGAATTTACTCTCTTAAAAGTTTCCAATTAGGGTGGCCATATTTGTTTAACAGCCATAAACTTTTACAAACAGCTGTTTAGGTTAAAGCTTTTGTTAAATATTTTCATTTTTAAATACCAATGCACGCCTTAATTTACCTTTAGTTGTACGCGAATATTCAAGCCATAATAATAAATGTTACAAGCAAAACGAACAGAATACGGCAAACGATTGTTAACGGTTTTATTTCATTTAAACAAAATTTAAAAAATAAAAATATTTAAATATTTTATAGGAAAATGGCTTAATAAGAAATTACTAAACTAAAAACCAAAAAAAAAAAAATTTAAAGATTTGAAAAAATAAAATAAAATATTAAATTAAAACATATTTAAATTTAAGAAAAATTCCTTTATGTAAAGTTATATTAAAAAAGTGTTGTTGGTGTTATTAAGTTTTAAAAAAAAGTTTATTCAAATTAGCCTAAATAAATTTAATAAAATTTTTTAACAAAAAAAAAAAAAAAAAGATTATTTATTAAAGTTTCCTTAAAACAGTACTCAACAAATTGTAATACAATTTTCCTCGAATCATTAATTTGGATTACCATTTTACTACCTTAAAACTCAGCCAAAAATTGGAATATTTAACCCAGCTGTTTTATTAATTATTCTATTAATAAAAAGTAAGTTTGTTTTTTTTTTTGTTAGCTACAATACTTTTATATAATTTTGAGAATAAATTTGTGTGAGTGCATTATTTATTGTCTTCTTCAATAAAGCAATTCACCATTAATTCCTGACATACAATTAACCTTAAAAATTATGCATTTTTATTTGTTTAACATTTATTTTGTTCTTATTTTTTTTCGTCTTCATTCGATATTTTTTTCTCCGAAATATATTTTTATTTTACATATTAGCATATTAATATGGTTTTCCCAGAATGCCTTGATGTATGCTATAAAATAAACAAAGAAAGCTGGTTTTATTTGTATTGTACAGGCTTTAGCCAGAATTTACCTTTATACAAAAAATTTATGTTTTTTAAATAATTCCTACTACAAAATAATTCCTACTACAACAGACAATTTACAATTTACATTTGAAAATCTTTAAATATTTTGTATTATTGGGACGATATGAAAAATTTCGATTAAAAAAAAAATTAATTTTTTAATTTTTACTCTTCTGAAATCGATGATATTTGCTATGGCCATACAGTATTTAAAGTTCTCCAGAATTTCGAAATTCGCTTTAGTTTGGTTTTTATATAGGTTCAAAGTTCATATTTTGATGATGCGTGCAAAACACCTAAAGTAAAACTGTTAATAAATTCTTTAGAACTGTTAATCAGGTTTTGTCATTTTTGATCGTCCTTAGTTAAAGAATATCTCAAAAAAGGTATCATCCATTTTCTAAAGATTTTACTTAAATATGAAAAATTTCCCCAATGATCTTCTTCAGCTATCTCATTTTAAAGAATTTGAATGAATAAATGAATATAATGACAATCACTGAATACATTTATAATACTTGAGCAAAACTGAATTTTTAAAATAACTTAAATTGTTCAGGCTGTTTGTTTGTTTTAACCCTCTAACTGGCAAGACCGTAACAATTATCCGATGAAGCCAATAATATTTTTTCAAGTAGATTTAGTCAATTTAGTCAAAGTTTTAATTCTCAAAACATTCGCAACGAATGTCAGGTAAACAATTACTGGTTTGCATGTAATATAACACAGTGCAACATGAAAAAAACCATATACGGACACCATAACGTGATAAAAGACTAAAAAAAAGACCCGTGTATCCCAGTTTTGCCCAAAGTCATGCAGTTTTTTGTTATGAGCCTCCAAAGATTAGGGGTCTCGGTGTCATTTTTACAAAAAAGTGATCATTTTCGAAGGTTCATAACTTGCAAACAGTTCGGAATTTTGATTTACTCTCTGAGGCAAAGTTGTAGCCCTTGTCATAAAGAACAAAAATCGTGAACATATAAAATCAAAAAAAAAAAAAATCATATTCAAGATCATAATCGCAAAAAACTTAAAAAAATTCGATTATTTTAAAATTTTTCCCCTGTTTAGGACTGCAGGTAGCAAACCGTTCAAAATTCAAGCAAACAATCAAGTACAATCAACTCAATAAACAACTTTCTAGAACATATGAAGTTCCTAGGAATGATTCTTAACAACGTTTAGGTAGGTCAATATAAGTTAGTAAGAAAAAAACTAAAGGAATTAAGTGTTTTGGGCCATAAACTATTAAATTATTATAAACTAAAGCATACTTTTAGGCAGCTTAAAAAAAATTCATTTCTAAATTTATTTCGATTTTTTTAAAGTTTTTTACGATTTTGATCTTGAAGATGAAGTTTTTTTGATTTTATATGTTCACAATTTTTGTTCTTTATGACAAAGGCTACAACTTTGCCTCAGAGAGTAAATCAAAATTCCGAACTGTTTGCAAGTTATGATCCTGCGAAAATGATCACTTTTTTGTAAAAATGACTTATAGTTTTTATTTTTTTTTTTATTTTATTGAAATTATTATTACAATTTATAAAAAAAATATATATTTTTATAATTCTAATCACTAGGGATGAAATTTTGAACCTTTTTCGCAGAACCTTCCTTATGGTTTTTGTTGTCCATCTCCGTTTAAAATCTACTACACTTTTGGACACCTTTTTTTGTGCTTTTCAATTCTCTTTTAACAAGATCCCAATATCTCTCCCCTGGCCTTAGCTCCAGGCAGTTTGATGAATTTGCGTCTCTTGGTACAAATATCACATTATTGTTCTTTTACCACTCAAGACCTTACTTACTTTAGTGACAGGGTGCCAAATCAGGCCAAAAATAATTGGAAACATTAACAAGTCTTATGAATGGAAGCATTCTCTTTTGTAAACATTCTTTGATGTAAATTTCGGTATTTATAGAGCCCTTTGTAACAAATGTTTGGCTTCTTTTGCCCCAACTGCATAATGCTTAACATGCCAAGAACCTTTTGGGACAATTTTCTGCTTTTGGGTCTTAAACTTTTCTACAACATTCCCTGGAGCATCAGCAACATAAAAATATTGACCCGGAAGCTGCGAAAAATTTTCTATACGAACATTTCGTCATCCATTATGCAGCAGGTATATTTTTTGTATACAATTTTACTTCAATTTCCGTGCTCTGTCTTTGGCCTCTAAATTTCTAGTAGAGTTCCTGTCATTAACTTTTTGAGCCTTTTATATTTTTAAGCCTGTATTGGCTTTAACTTTTCGTACCAAATAGTCCGAGCACTAACCTAACCAGACTGTTTTCCTACCGGAGGTGTTGGGAGCTCTTTTGGAAATGCTTTTTAATTTTTGGCTTTAGAAACATCATGTGGACCATTCCTTCTACATGAACCAGGTTTTCTTTCAACGGACAAGTTCTCTCGATACTGTTGAATACCATTGGAAACAGTTTGACGGCAGACCTTTGATGGTTTGGCCAACTTTTTGTAGCACCAAGTTGGGTTTTGTTGAAAATATTTAATAATTTTAGTACGCACTTTTTTCTGGTCACTCATTTTAATCAGATTAACATTAAAAGAACATAATTGACATTAAACATAATAACTGACATGTTTTACAAAGGTAACTTGATCAGAAAAAAAAATCAAATAATACTTGGGTTAAAAGTTTTAATGAAAAACGGGTAAATTTTATATAGAAATACATTTTATTGAGAGAAGGTAACAAACAAAGTTAAAATACACATTTTGTTTTGGATGGTGGCAGTTCCAGAAACAATTTTGATCGAATTGGCTGCATAAAGCCAGGTTGAATTTGAAACAAAGGACTTGGTTGTCACATTTCTTGCAATGTTTGCACCTTTTTTTGGCTTTTCTCTCCACCCAAACAAGAAATTGATCGTCAGCATCTAACCGAACATCAGCAGCTTGATGAGCAGCTCTTTTTCCCCACACCTGATATGCCAGGCGGTAGTGATAAAGGCTCAACGAGTTTTAGAACAGATGGTCGTCCTGCAGACCGTATATTTTTTAAAGAAACAAGTCCAGCAGCAATTTCCTCACACAAAACTGGAAGCTTTAAACGCAGTTCTTTAATCGGAAACATTGATGGCCAATTTATATAAAATTAATGCATTTTTAAAGACCATGTTCACAAAATGGTAGAACAACCTAATCATAGTATTGCGAGTCTTAGCTCAAATATGGTATAGACCCT
Source organism: Calliphora vomitoria (assembly GCA_942486065.2). NCBI lineage: Eukaryota > Metazoa > Arthropoda > Insecta > Diptera > Calliphoridae > Calliphora > Calliphora vomitoria. Next base: position 8,423,500 of record OW818032.2, read on the forward strand.
GGAGACCATCTATGAGATCTAATTCACCCATGCGATCATTGTATTCTCACATAATTTGAAGGCAGTTGATTTCGATGAATTTCTTCTGCTTTCTATCATTCTGAAGAACTTTTGATTGTTGTTCACCAGGATTGGGCGGACATATTTGTTATCCTTTCATAATACAGTACTCACATCGACTCCTTGGATTGAGGTCATGTATTCTACGCAAAATGATCTCTGCTCTTTGTTCATGTCGCAGCTTACCTAAAAGCAAAACATGATCAACAAGAAATATGTCTGCTTTTACACAGGGCAAGTTTTCTTGCCGCAAGTCTGAGTTTATAGGAGAGAGAGAGGCAAGAGGAAAGGCGAGGGGTTTATACTTGCTTGTACCGGCAAGTCGCTTTAATTCTCCTTTGTTATTTCATTCTCATTCTCATGACATACAAAATTGAACACAGACGACGAGCAATTTTAAAAGAGAATTGAAGAGACTTGCTTCAAGTAAAATTGCTGTGTGTAAAAGCAGACTATGACATAAAAAAATAGTACCTCTCATTGTGCCAAAACCATAAATTCTTCTGGCTCGTAAATAGACTTATAGCGGCTTCAATTTGTAAAAGTTATCAAAATACAAGATGTGATGCACGAAATTAGGGATCTCCAAACATTTAAGGTAGCTCCAATGTTCGGCGTAACAGGTACAATGATATTATCTCCGGACCCATTGTAAATTTAAAAACCGTTTGAATCACAAAGCACGAACAATTTGATCCCCTTTTAAGCGGCTTATTGGTCAAGTATTTTCGGAGATGGTGTTTGTGTCTGTGGAACATAAGTGGTATCAGTAACACTCTCATCGCCATAGGGTAACATAGAGATGAGACGGAATTGTCAAAAACCAGACTTAGGTTGTCAAAAACCTAACTCTTGCAACAACAAAATACATGCCAGTCAATGTATTTTGTTGTTGTATCAGACTTATGATTTGCTGTATTTTTGTTATATATACTTCTCTATCAATACTTTCATCTGTGCTGTCTACATATGTAACTCGACAGAATCGATGAACTCGAGAAAATTTTCGTCGGACATTTGCTCCAAATTGATATTATTCTTATAAGGACGTTTAGTAATATTCATCTTTAAAACAGTACTTAGTAAAATAAAAGGATGCACATAATAGTAGCAAACAAAAGATGAAAACAACAATGTAAGGGAGGAGGACATTTTTTTATTCAAAATTTTTTTATTCTAAATGTTGCTTTTAATAGTTAAATTTGAGAAATATTTTCGATGCTAATTTGTTGACTTTTTGCACTTGATTGATCATAGATGACAAACGACTTGTCAGAATATATTGGGAAGTATAACAAATATAAAAAAGTCTTGGCTAAATACAGTTTTCACTATTTTAAAGCGAAAAAATGTTTAATACAACACTGCACAATGGGGGAACTAAAAAAAAAGTGAAAATAAATCTGTAACTTCTAAACAAATAGCCCGATTTTAATATAACTTCCCATAGCTGTAGAGGAGGTGTTAATAATTTTAATCTTAGAATTTGGACTTCTAACACCAAGGGAGGACCTAGCCACAGTGCCCCAAAGTGGGGCACCTCGGGTATATCAAAAATTAAAAATTTTGTCAAATTTTTTTTGTGATCCGATTTAAAATATTTTTATATATATGAAATCTACTTGACGAGATCTACAAAAAAACATTACTTTAGTTATATATTATCTCTTATAGTTTACGAGTTATTCGCATTTGAAAAGTCAAATTTTGTATTTTTTTAAACTACCTTTGTCTGCTTTTTTGCTAATAACGGATCCAATTCTTTCCCGATATTCTTGAAATATCCTTTTTTTGAATTAACAACAAAGTTGTTAATAATAGTAAGGAACAATTGTTTAAAAACCTTTACTGAGTCAAAAGTTATGTGCATTCAAACTTAAAAAAAATAATAAAAAAAATCGTTTTTTTCGCCAATTTTTTTCAAAAAAAGTACTTACATTAATATTAAATTATGCAGAATATAAGAAAAAGATAAATAATGAATTTATATTTTTCTGAAAGATAACATTAAGGGAAATATAATAAAAGTAAAATAATGTCAAAATTCGTATTATTGCGTGGTCCAGAGCCTTTCGAAGTACACCTAATTTTTATGTAAATTTCAACTTTACACAACATTTTCTCAAATCGCATAGCTGCTTTATAAAAATTAAGACCTATTTTGTATGTTCCAATATGTTCTTTAATATTGCACAAAGGGATTTCATACCTCCTAGCTGGGTGCCTTCAATAGATCTAAAATTCCAAAAAATTACAATTTTGGGATTTTTGAAAAGTTTTTTTGGGAATTGTGGGATTGTCAAAAACAATTCACTAATTTCTAATTATAAGTGTAAAATTTCATTTAAAGCTATTAATAAACAAAACTTTTATTGCATTTTAAAAATCAAAATTTTTCAAAAAAAAATCTGCTAACATTTTTTATTCCTATGTTTTTGAGAAAAGTCTTCTATAATTTTTTTAATTCTTAAAAATTTTACACATTTTTGAAAAGAGAATACAATTTCCTACACGTTGATATATAATATGTATATATTTTCTTTTCCGCTAGTTTCATTAATAGCTATTTTATAAACATATTTGGTCATTTCACAAGGTCTCTTATCATGTCATAATGTCCTAATATTTCACAAAGGTTTTTATTGCTTTTCAAGCTAAAAAGTTCCTAAAATAATACTACTTTCTATGCTATGTTTATTGTGTTATCATAACGAACCAACAGAGACCAACGCCGAAGGCCTAAGAGTCGTTTAAGCCGAGCCACCGAGTCGTGATATATTAGGACATTATGACAATATTCTGACTGATAAGAGACCTTGTAGAAGCACTGTGCAAGGGTATGGAATAAAAAATATTTGTTTTATGAAATGTTATTTTGTATAATTTATATTTAAAAGGGTCAATCAACTTTGTTAATATAATCAAAACAAAGTAATTAAAAAAAACTTAAAGAATTAGTTGTATGGTGGCATAATTTTTGGCTCTTAACTCATGTTATATTCAAAAAGAAATTTCTTTCAATTTAAAACTTTTATACTCCAAAAAAAAAAACCTTCAAATAACTCAAAGAAAAAATCAAAAAATTTAAATTTACATTAGACGGCAAAATTAAATTAAAATATAAAAGTTAAAACTTTTAAATTTCCCAAAGGAGTAAAGGCAGTTGCTGTGATAAAATATTAATGGGAAAATTTACAGCAAAAACAGAAAATAAAAGACAATTAAATTTGATAAAGGGTGAGTTTGTAGGTTGAAATAATGTTGTTCAATGCAGGATTTAATGGTTTAATCGATTGGCAATAGACTGTTAAAACAAAACAGTTTTAGCAAATTAAGGATCCTAAACATCAAAAGTATTATTAATTTTAAGCCACATACAAAGAGGAATGTCACTGACTTGTTCATTTTTTATTATTCTTATCATATTCAGCATTTTGGTAATTTTGAATTTTGTTTTATATGCAAAAAGGTTAAAACAAATACACTGTATGAATACAGACAATATTAACAAATACTTTGTGTAACATATTCTAAGGCTGTCTATATAACAACAATTCCTTACACATTTACATATATGTTTAATACACATCTAAAGACTACATTTAGTAGGCTTTTATAACCCAATTTTGTAGCATACTTTTATACAAACAGCAAAATTTGTTATTTTGACATTTATTTACGTTTTTCAATACATCCCAAAAATTTGCATAATTTTTTTTTTTTTTATTTGTAAAATTTACGTTTCTTATATTTTTTAAACTAACAAAAACGTAATTTTGTGCTTAAAGTAAACATTAAATGAATTTCAATGTAAATTTTGTGGTAACAAAGATAATATGTCCTTTAAAAATAGAAAAATTTTAATGTTTAACATAACAGCACGTACTGCATGCTTTTAGGAGCTATTTTTGGTTTGTATTTTTAGTAAATATTTCAGCTGTTCGAAGACGTTAATAAGGAATAATATAAAAACCATATTAAGGATTTCGTTTATATACTGTTAAATTAACTTTTTAGGTGTAACTGAGAAATATAAGAGATATTTTATCATTTATAATTTTATGGTTTTTGTAAAGCTCTTGAGTTGAGTGTCATCAAGTACAGATACCTCACCTTGTTATCTTGGTTTATTTATTAATAATGCTGAATTCCATTTTTATGAAGAAAAAAAAAAAACTATTAAAAGTACAATTTGCTTTAATATAAAAATCCATAATTTAGCTTCTTCTTTAATTTGTATTGACATAATTATATATTACACTGAAAGAAAAGTAAATTGTTATAAATGCTCTAGTTCCAGAAAGTGTGTCAAATTGTGTCAAAAATCTGGTACTTTATTCATTTGCTTTGAAATCTGTTTAATGTTTATTTCAAGCTAAAAATTAAGTCTTTGTTAATTAAAAAAAAACTATAAGAAACGTTAATTTTGGAAATTTTTGGGATGTTTTAAATTTGTATTGAAAATCGTAAATAAATGTCAAAATAACAGATTTTGTACATACATATGTATAAAATTTGGATATTAAATCCTTCTAAATGTAGGTTTTAGATGTGTATTATTTGTTCCTTTTACTCCTGCAAGGATCATATTGACCTCACAATATGCTCCTTCCAATAAGTTCGATCTGATGCAACATGTTTAATTTAATTCCAACGCATCTTTAATGGAACATTTCAGTTTCAATTTTCAGTCTCCACATGTGTGATGGTCTTCCAATACGTCGCACATTGGTTGAGGTTCATAGAACGAGCGGCTAAAAATAGAAGAAGTTGTCGAAGGACAATGAAACTTGGCACATAGGCATTTTTTATTTGAATTAAGAAAAAAATGGAAAAATCAAAATGATCCGCCCACTTTTACGCCCAACTCCCATATAAAGTGAAAATTACATTTTTAGCTACGGCATTGTTTTTTGGCACAAAACAGTTTTAAATACTCAGAATCATTTGTGTGAAATTTGAAAAATATCCGCCCACTTTTACGCCCACCTCCCATACAAAGTGAAAATTAAATTTTGACCTACGGTATTGTTTTTTGACACACAGCATTTTTAAACACTCATAATTATTTGTGTGAAATTTGAAAAATATCCGCCCACTTTTACGCCCACTTCCCATACAACTAGTATTGAAAAAGTGGCATAACTCCCTTGATTTTTAATGCATCAACTCAATTTTCACAAAAAATAAATATTATAATTGTAGAATGGGCTCCTGAAAATACATACCTGATTTTACGCCCATCTCCCATAGAAAAAACATGAATAAGTAATTTAAGCATAGTATTTTATTAATTTTTTAACATCATTATCGTACTGATTTTGATTTGCAGCTTTGAGCGAAATCTATTTATAAATGGGTCTGAAGATAATAAAAGATTAGGCATTACATCTTTATTAGTGGCCACACGTCCAATTCAAAAAGAATGATGTAATCTATAGGCTCTATAGTCTTTATTCCTCGCTTCCTGAGCTTCCTCAAACAGCACCTGATATAAATAACCAATTAAAATGTAAAAAATAAAAATGAAATCATTGAATAAGGGCCTTTAGATAGAGACATACTATTGGCAGAATAGCTTCTTGACTAGTATGTATATTACATTATGTAATAATTTGAATAACATGAACGAAAATTCAAATTTTGTTACTTTATCACTTGCTAGTTTTTACTGTTTTTTTTTGGAAAGGAGCAGGATTTTTTTTTTAACTTTTAGCTGAGACTTCAAGCTGTAATTTGGCATCTTTCGTTAAACAGCGCTCCACAGCGCTAAAAAGATGCAGTCCACTGAAGTTGATGAATATTGAAATTTCCAGAAAAATCCAGTCTTTGACTTGTTTAGCAATATCGTTGGGCTGTTTACGCAGTGTATATCCATTCCAATGCCATTTGCGTTTGCGGATTTCAATTTGGATAGTTTGTTGACCAGTTTATGGCCAGATACGATAATTTGAGATTGTTCTAGGCCAGAGTATATTGTTATGTTTTTACCTTTTTAAAAACGGGGTTTATTTCCTTAAAATAAACCGGATACTTTTGATTGCAAATAAAAGCAGTTTCGTAGTTTAAAATTGTAACAACTCTTTATTTATTTAAAATGTGCAATAACAACAGTCTAAATAATCACTCAGTGTCTTTATACACGTTTATCAATTCGCAGAAATGCACACACACTCTATTACGTACAACCTTAAATGCACAATACAGTTGATGTTAACTCTAACAGCGCCAATGATAAACTCAACTCTCAACTGCAGCCTCTGCCACTATTTATACACGCACTGCCATCTTCATCCGAGTAGTCGAGATTGTTCTTAACGGTCAACTAGTATGTTCGATTTCTAGAGCTTTCGATGTCATTGTCAGCAGCCCAAGCATTTAGTGTTGCCATACTTACAAACAATGTCAATGATGGACGTGCCTTCAAACATGATGAATGCTGCAGACAGTCGTTACAGACCATTGAATTCAAATCGTCATTGCACATTCGTAACAATATGTAGGATCTTCCTCAGACATTTATTTACAAAAACTTGTATGGAATGAGAGTCACGTAGTACTGTATTCCAAGTCTTGCATCCATATAACATTTTACATTCGAATTAAATATATTTAGCTTCGTCCTTATTGATATATATAACGAGTTCCATATTGATGTGAGCTGGCCGAATGCTTACCGGGCTTTGTTCTTGCGGCTAGAGATTGAAATGAATAAATATAATAAATTAATAAATATAAAAAAATATATGTTTTAAAGTGATGTGTATCCCAAAGAGAGTGTTTTGCATCGATCGAAACAAATAGTAGTGGGACGGGACACGGTCTATACTTTAAAGAGAGTGAAGCAAAACATCCCGACCACCTCTTTCTAAATAGTTTTTAACAGGTATTGCAGCATGTACCCGAGTGTTGTCATGATGGAATATTACGGTTTCATGTCTGGCCGAATATTCTGAAAATTTTTCGGCCAATGCTCACTTCAAACGAATCAGTTGTGTTGGGTAAAGGTTTCCTGTTCAGATTTTAGCAGCTCATAATAGATAAGACCCTTTTGCTACCACCAAATACAGAGCACTACCTTAGCGCCATAGATATTTGGCTTTGATGTTAATTGAGCTCGTAATGTATGCATCTCAGACATCCCAGCAGTTCTAGGAGACAGTCCCGAACTAGTGATTTTACCCATCATTTAGGGCGGGAACTAGTTACTTCAATAGCTACGTCATTAGTTATTTCAACACGTGCATGTCCTAAGCAGGGGGTCAATTGACCCTTATATACTACAATGAGACTGTCTAATAGCTGGTCCAAAGTAGTCAACACATTGAATTCACGTAATAGGTACATATCGTCAGTTATCTTACTATCTACCTAACTGGTAACTTGATAAGCTACATAACTACATATTTTAACATGTACGACTGCTAATTGACCTGAAATAGTCAGCTGAAAGACATATCATAGGTAGTCCAATAAACGATAGTTTGTAAACAAACCTTTCTTCGACAACTCTCTAATTGATTGCTGCTGGTGGGTAAAATAACTACTTTTTAAAGTGCACTACAAAATAAACGTTTAAAGTGACTTCACTATAGGTTACTAAGGGACCCTAAAGTGACTATTGACTTCATGCTATGTTACATGGTATATCAGTATACTTAAACAAAAATAAAAATAAACTGTATGAGAATTATATCAACACAATTTGTATAAAACCAGTTGAAACGAATTATCACACAACGCGTTTAAGGTGACTACACTCTAGATTACTTAGAGACACTTAAGTGACAATTGTCTTCACGCTAGATTACCTGGGATGTATAAAGTAATCAATTGTCTTATCTCTGCACTACAAAGAGAACATACGTGTCAAATGATCAAAATATATAAAATGGAGTCAGCCAAGTGATAAGACATTTGTGACGATTACTGTCTATAAGGGATACATTGACTACATGCTTAACTGCTGGGATACAAAATCGCCTTTCAAGGTCTCTCACCTTCAATTAGTTTGGTACCCAATTTTCCTATTTTTGGATGAATCTGATGCTTGTAAACATTTTGAAATTGCTGCTTGAGTAGCTGCCAATGATTTTGCAAGCTCTTGTTGAGTTTGACAACAATCTTCATGGAGTAATGCCTCCAATTCTTGGTCTTCAAACTTTTTTGGCTGTCCTGGGCGTTCTTTTACATTTTCGAAGCTAAAAAAAACTTTGTTGTTTACACTATAATGTTCAATAACTAAGTGAGAATAAATGACAGATATTTACCCTTCAAAAAGACATAAAAGTTATTAAAAACAAAAAACATGTTCAAAAGATACGCCATATATTTATAAGTCATACACTCAATATATATTTTCTTTATTTTTATCGTTTATTTATTTAATTTCTTTAAATTCAATTCATGTTCTGTCAGTGTATTAACAACCTTAATGCTTACAACAAATACTGTTACACCAGAAACACACATAAATTTCCTTTTTCCTTCTCTAACCTTGAAATTAATTATAAATATAGTAAGTGAATACTCATGTAAATATTTCTGTTTTTTACATTTATAACGTACAAAGCACTATAATGTTTATTAAATAGAATATTTTGTACTAATGACATTCATACATTAAATTTATGTGTTGTAAATAGTTTTTTATTGAATTAAGCAAAACGGAAAATACAAAAAAAAAATAGAAAATAACACAACACAACATTAAAACTGCGGTCAAAAAGACCCACCTACAATTAAAGTACATTTCCCCCCCCCTACAAGTAAAACTAACTGCCTAAAAGCATGCTTTATATTTTAAATACAAAGTTGTTTTTTTTTGTGTTTGCAGCAGGTTTTTTCAACTAATGATTAAAAATGTACAAAGATGTCAAGTAGATGAGTAAAATAGACCCCATACATGTATGTTAAGGGTCTTCATTTAAACATATGTATATTTCCACACACACACACACCCAATCAAATACATATGTATTTTCGTAGTAACAAGGGAAATGTGTGTAGCATACTTTTGTGCTTTTTGTATTAAACAATTTGAAAATACAAGTTTATATTCGTTTCTGTGAGTGTGTTAGTTTATAAATAATTGACCTTTGGCTTATTTTCGTTGTTAATTAAAAAAAAAACAAAGAAAATTACACACACGCATATATTGTACACATACATATGTATGTATTTACATATGTGTTTACTGTAGTGAGCACGTGCAGTTTCCTTTCCCTTCTCTTCAGTATTAATACTTTCGTTTTTAATTTATCTCTTTATTTGTGTTTTCGTTTGTTTGTTTGTTTGTAAAATACACGTTTGTATGTTTTCCAATTGTTTACATTTACTTTGTTGTTTTGTAGTTTAAATGCGCTTGTTGATGATAAGAATACGTTAAATTATTAAACCGCACAGTGGGGTCAAAACTTAAATTTTGAAAAATGTACCTCTAATGTTTTTTTATTTTAGCTTTAAAAATTACTAAGTATAAACTTTATAAACATTTACCCTACTTAAGGCAAACGTCCATACACAAATTAACAGATTTCTATAGGTTTATCATTTATACTAACAAATTTCACAATTTCTTAATAAATGAAAGTATTGTTACGAATTTGCAATAGCGATTTGAATTAAACTGTCTGTAACGACTGCCTGCAGCATTCATCATATTTATAAACACGTCCATCAGTAGAAGCTTTTACTTATCAACAATGTTGATAGCATGCGGTTATTAGCATTGTTTATAAGTATGACAACACTAAATGTTTAAACTGCTAACATTGACATCGAGAGCTCTAGAATTCCAACATACTAGTCATACCCGTTTAGAGCATTGTAGAAGATTCCCGAAAGATGGCGTGTGTATAAATAGTGGCAGAGGTTGCAGTAGTGAGTGACTATTTGAACTGTTGTTGTTGTATATTTTAAATAAATAAAGAGTTGTTACAATTTTAAACTACTAAAACTGCTTTTATTTGTAATCAAAAAATCAATTTTTTTTAGGAAATCTTTCAGAAAAATTTGAAACAATTATGCTCCATTTAAATTAAAAAATTTAGGAATTTTTCATACTTAGAGAAATAAACAGGATTTTCTTTATTTTCTTATTTGCTTTATAACATAAAATCTGTCCATATTATACCAGTGACAATATGAACAAAGTTTTCCAAGACATATGTGGTCAACTTTGTAACCCTGTGTCTTAAAGCTTATGTGTTCTATTCTACCATTCATTCTTATATCAATTCGCAAACGGAACAGTAGTTCAAACGATACAAGCATATTATTACTTATTTTTCGATCGACCTCACTGTGCCACGTAGATGTTAATGTTAATAGTGTAAATCGCCTCCTGCTAAATGGTAAACACTGCCTTATAGACAATCTAAGGCCAAGTTCATCAGAGAAGATTACCCAGTACCTGTCTTGTTTTATTATAACATCCAAATACAAATTTGAAAATTGTGAAATGGTGATAAACGCCTGTATACTTTTTAATGATTATTCAAAAGGTAGAAAGTTTTCTTAGTTCAAATATAACAGAACTTATATTTCAATATGGAAAATCATATTACATTAATACTATGTTCAGACATGAATTCTTAATTGTCTCAATTTAATTTAGTGTTCACATATAGGTACTCAATTTAGTTTACTCAATTACCATTTGGCCACAAGTCAAGCAGACATTGTTCACTGGCCTCACTCTACGCCAGTCTCAACCTCTTCAATTTGAGAAAGATATAATTGATTTTATTAACTATTTATTAATTTGTTTAGAACATTAAATAAACTTAAAAACAACTTCGTCGGCCATTTCATTTCTTTGTTTACTTTTTTGACATTCGGCTTGCCATTGTACAGCAGTTTTCTTCTCACTGAACATATATCTCAGTAAACATACTTGCGACAAGAGTTGCATTTCGAATTTTACGCTATTAGTGATACAATTAAGTATTAATTGCGCAATTTATAAATTGAGTTCTTATAGGATAAACTGAGCTCAATTAAGGTCTTAATTGTGTAAATATTCCTAATTTATGTAAATTCATTTCATTTTAATTTTTTTTTTATTTTCATTTATTAATTGCAATCAAAAAGCCAACATAGACCAAAGTGTGATTACATATTTAAAACATAACTTTAACACAAAAGTTTTTATGAGAAATTTTAAATATAAAATACTAAACTAATATAAATTATAACTAAGCACGAATATGGAGCAACAAATTTAGGAATAAACAAGTAAGAGAGCTATATTCGGCTGTGCCGAATCTTATATACCCTTCACCAAATTATACTTTAAAATTAAATTTTAAATACTTTTAAATAAACAAAATTATTTTTTTTTTTTTTCAAAATTTGAAAAAAAAATTTTTTTCGAAATTCGTTTTTTTTAATTTTTTTTCTAAATTTTTTTTTTTTAAATTTTTTAATTTTTTTTTTTTGTTAAAAAAAAATTCGGGTTAAAAAATAATTTTCCCGATTTTGACCCTTTGTAGGTCCAAATATACATCGTTGCAATGGACTTTGAAATATCTATCATTAGATATCCATATTGTCTATATTAATTAATCCAGATATAGATCAAAAATAGGTAAAAAATCGAGGTTGTGCCGGTTTTTTCCCTATATCTCAAGCATTTGTGGGCCGATTTTCTCGATTTTAAATAGCAACCGAGCCGGAAGAATTCCTGATATATTGATGTATGAATCAAGTTTGAAAGTTATTTGGGGTCTTCAGAAAATTGATTTCAACATACAGACGGACATGGCTATATCGACTTCGCTATATATAACGATCCAGAATATATTTACTTTGTAGGATCGCAAATGAAAAATGTAGAAATTACAAACGGAATAATAATATTCACGCAGAAAAAAATATAGTTGTGGATGTTTACTGTAACCATTTCAACATTTTTAACAATATTGTAGTCACAGTAACTATATATATGATTGTGGTAACAATAATAAGTTTAATTTACGATTCACATGATTGTATCAACCATATTTATGGTTACAGTAAACATGTATATGTTTGTGACAACCATTTATAATACTATGATCTGCCCCTAATGAATGTATCAATCAAGTGACATACTAAGGTCGAAAACCCAGCTAAAAAACAAATTCCGGCAATGCTTGGTCTTCTTATAACAGACTTCAATTTATTCCGGTACTTACTGTCATGGCACCTAGACTCTAAATAACAGAGCTGTAAATGAATCATTCTTTTTTGACTTTAATTCATTATGAATTAGCTAAACTTTGAATTAATTCATTTTACAACAAAAATGAATTCAAACTAATTCGGCAGAAATGAATTTCAGTTCATTTGCAATTCAAATTAATTTGTAAAAATGAGTTGCAATACGTTTTCAATTTATTTGAAACGAAATGAAAATATTCAGTACAAAAATTGAAAAGCCTTGTCCTAGATACGCGCCTGATCAAGTAAACATGATGTTTGGAGTCTGTTTCTTCAAGAAGAACTGATTTTTATTTTGAAATACTCTGAACGACAAAACAATATTTGGTCAATTCACAAGGTCTCTTATCACTCATAATGTCCTAATATATCACGACTCGGCGGCTCGGATTAACCGACTCTTCCACATTCGGCGTTGGTCTCTGCTGGTCGATAGCACAATAAACATAGCATAGAAAGTAGTAATATTTTAGGACATTTTTTGCTGGAAAAGCAATAAAAACCATTGTGAAATATTAGGACATTATGACAATATGACACGATAAGGGACCTTGTGAAATGACCAATTGTTTTTTTGATCAATCACAAGAAACTTTAAACAAAATATTGACTCTCAATCAGAAACAAAAAACTTTAATCAAACGACTACAAATATGATATTATTTAAACAAAAAATTATTGCTAAAGTTTAAATCTAATAATTTTTTGTCATTGGACTATATTAGTTGATATATAAAACGAGAGTAATGCTTGCTGTCTTTAACATAAAAAATTTGTTGAATAACAAAACAACAGTGATGCTTACTGTAGATTTACTTACAAAATCAATTCAAATTTCAATCAATTCAAATGAGTTGGAAATGATTCTTTTTCTAATTCATATGAATTAATTCAAAATCAATTCAATTCAAATGAATTGCAATTCATTTTTACTAAATTCATTTGAATTGATTCAAATTTCATTCAATTAAATTTTGTGTGTGAATGATTCGCGAATTAATTCAAAAATGAATGATTTACATTTACAGCTCTGCTAAATAAGCCCTGTAAGCAAATTTTCTATTTTCTTTAGCAACGCATACGTCTCTGCTCTCCAACCAATCGCGTTTCTGTTTTACTCTCACCATCCTCACTGGAACAAGCTTGTCATAAATTCCCAATAATAGCAGAGTGAGAAAATCAATCTGAAAAGTAGTATCATTCATGAGAAAAGGTTTAATTCACATGTGACAAACACCATTCAATTACTTAAATAAATTAAAACTAAAAATTTGTTCTTTAAATAAAACATGCAAAAGTTGTTTAACTAAATATCTGCTAAATATTTAGTTAAACTTTTGCTTATTGAAATTATCATCACAATATTGTAATTTACTAACTTGAAAAATATAAAAAAAAAAAAAAAAATAGCAAATTTTATAGCGCCATTACTAATAATGATGTATTAACAAAGTTTGTTTTATGATTTTTCCTCCTTTTTGAATTTGTGCTGCAGCTGTGTTTGTTGTTTGTGCTCAAACTTTTTTGTTGTTGCCATTGTATGTAACACAAAAACAAACAAACTTTATAGCATACTTTCAAGGGCGTTCTATTACACATACATACACAATATAAAATATTTTGTAACATATTTAAGGGGGCAGGAGGAAAAGAGAAAAAGGTTTAAATTTCTAAAATGTTTGAAATTAATAACAAAGTATGTATTTATTTCATTACACTAAAGCTAAAAACTACACTTTGAGCTAAAAATCCAGCTGTGCAATTGCTGAAGTGCTATATTATACTTTATATAGAAACTTTGAAAAGTTGTAGTGATTTCTGGTGTTTCCATAAAATAAAAAAAAAACTGTATTAAAAACTAAGATTTTCCACAAATTGTTTTCATATTAACTAAGTGGTTGTTAAATTTCGCAATTTTTCACTACATTGATTTTTATAGCATACTTTGGAGAGGTGTTTTGTAAGTTGTTGACAAAAAAGAAACTGTGTGGCATATGTTGGGGCTGTATAAGTAATGACTTTAATAGTCTCACATTTCCGTTTAAAAAGAGTCAAGCGTATAACGTGTATTTAGATAAATACATTTATTTGTGTATGTTTGCTTGAGCAAATAGATATCCAAGGCAATCTCTTTAACAAATAAGTTAGGTATCCATAAAAAACTAACAGTTTATAGTCTTTATAATGTCAATATGTTGTATAGCCTTTAAATAATAAACATGAGTGGGACTGATTTCCGCTTGATAGGCGGATATGCATTTAAAGGGATTTTGATGGATGTTTGGGAAAGGGTTAAAAAAAGATATGGTATTTTATTTTGCCAAAAAATTCTAAAAATAAAGGGATGCATAAACCATAGGTTTTGGGGGAAAGAGGAGTTAAAGGCTGTCAAACGCTTTATTGACATTACATTTATCAAGCTATTAGTTGTTGACGAAGGGGGGACTTTAAATAAGCTATAAAGCTATAAATTATAATAATGTAACTGGGAAAATATATATACCTATATTTTTCTATTTAATTACCTATATGCAAGGCATACTTTAAGGCTGCTTTATATTTTACTTACATATAAAAGTTTATTCAACATATAGAATTTACTGGTCTACTGAAAGTGAGCTTTACGCAGTAAATCTGTAAGTATAAAATAATTACATATATCTTTTATAATGGGGGAAAAAAAATATAAAGTATATTGACTGACATACAGTTTTAACAGGAATTTAAAAACAAATACAGGAAAATTTTATGTGTACACAATTACCAGGAATTGTTTTTGTTTTTGCTTTTCATTATTATATTAAATTTCTGTTTTTGTTGTCATGTTTATTTACTTGAAAATAGAAAACATTTGTTTAACAATTTCTTTTTTCCCGCAACACAACTTTTACAATTATGTTTATAATAATATAAAATTTAATACTTGTACCTAAAAATATGCAGTGTTTTGTTTAAAATTCATTACTCTCATAAAATGCACACAAACACACGCACACACACACACATACCAAAATACAATAACAACCGTTATTTTTGGTTTAAAGACAAACTTTTGTTAGTGGGTAATAAAAACTTGGTTTATAAATATTTTGTTTTTCTTTTATATACTTAGTGATGAAAATGCGTATTATAAAATGATCAAATCCACCCCTTAATATATACTATACATAATACGAATATATAGGTATTATTGTGTACGAAACAATGCTAATAAATGTAAACATTATGAAAAGTATTTGCAATATTTACAAAATTTTCATTTTTGTTAATACGACTTAAAAGAAAATTTTAATATGGATTGTAATATAATAGAATGTTGTTATACAGATTAAAATAAATTAAAATCTGTTGTTGATATTAAGGAAAATCTTCAGAAAATGGATGAAACATTTCTAGAGATATCCTTTGGTTGAGGAACATTTTTTTTTTGTTCAATATCCAGTGTTGAAATTAAAAGGATTATTAGGAAAATACAGATTGTAAAAATAGGATAAGTGGTTGAAAGGTTATATACAATTGAAATTAAGCGATTTATTGCCATTCTTATATAAAATTTTAGCTTTGAACATCGGAAAAAGACATTTAAAAGCGAATTTTAAATTTGTGAGCAACTTAAAATTGTGTATGACCATATACAGTGCAAGCTCGGTATTCGGGACTAATTAAAACCCTGTCATGAAAACTGAATTTTCCAAAATTTTATTACAAAATTTTATGTAATTTTTATACCCTTCACATTCGTGAAAAGGGTATATATAAATTTGTCATTCCGTTTGTAATTTCTACAATATAATTTTCCGACCCTATAAAGTATATATATTCTGAATCCTTATAGATAGCGGAGTCGATATAGCCATGTCCATCTGTCTGTCTGTTGAAATCAATTTTCTGAAGACCCCAGATATCTTCGGGATCCAAATCCTCAATAATTCTGTCAGACATGCTTTCGAGAAGTTGCCTAAAATCAGCAAAATCCGTTCATAAATAACGGAGATATGAGCAAAAATCCGGGACAACCTCTATTTTTGGCCGATTTTTTTTTCTCTATCTCGATTACTAAGTCATGAATATGGACAATATGGATATCTAATGATAGATATTTCAAAGTCCATTGCAACGATGTATATAAGGCTACACAAAGCTGGACCTACAATGGGTCAAAATCGGGAAAATATTTTTTAACTCGAATTTTTTTTCACAAAAAATCATTTTTTTGTCATAAATTTGTTTCCCTAATAAATTAAAAAAAATAAATTTTAAATTATAAAATTTTTTTTAAAAACTTTATAAAAATTTGTAAAAAAAAATTATTTTTTTTTTTAATTTTATTCTAAAGTATAATTTGGTGAAGGGTATATAAGATTCGGCACAACCGAATATAACTCTCTTACTTGTTAAAATTAGAATTGTTTTTATTGATATATTTACATTTTAATAATTTTTAAAGAAATTGGAGATTTTGAGTTGCTTTTTTGGTAAATTATTTTTTAAAATAACAGCTGAATTACGTAGTTCATAAAGTGCTGTTGTCGGCTTATCATTTTCCAAATCCCATTGTATGCATATGTTTATCGATGTTATACAATCGTTCACTTCAATTTTTTTTCATCATGACCACTATCGTATATATTCTCCGATTCCGCATCTGATAATTCCATTTGCTCATTATCACTTTCCACATGAAATCCTTCTTGAAACCAGTTGTTTCTGTCAGCATTCGTGAAAAGACCAATTTGAGCCACAATTGTAGCAATAGTGGTATGATCTTCGTTTTCTTCCTGAATTATATTTTGTAAAATATTGTTACGTTTTTACCTTTTAAAAACGGGGTTTATTTCCTTTAAATAAACCGGATACTTTTGATTGCAAATAAAAGCAGTTTAGTAGTTTAAAATTGTAACAACTCTTTATTTATTTAGAATGTACAACAACAACAGAATTAAACAGTGTCTTTATACACGTCTATCAATTCGCAGAAATACACACACTTTATAACGTACAAGACAGTTGATGTTAACTCTAACACCGCTAATGATCAACTCAACTCACGATTGCCAGCTCTGCCACTATTTATACACGCCCCATCTATCAGGAATCTTCTACAATGCTCTTAACGAACATACTAGTACATTCGAATTCTAGAGCTTTCGATGTAAATGTTAGCAGCTTAAACATGCAGTGGTTGCCATACTTACAAACAATGCTATCAACATTGGTGATAAGTAGAAGCTTCTACTGATGGACGTGTTTATAACCATGATGAATGTTGCAGGCAGTCGTTGCGAACCGTTAAATGCAAATCGCTATTGAACATTAACAATAATTATGGGCATGTTATCCTCTTCACTCCATTCAGCACCGAATTCAAGCAAGGCGTTCCAGGATTTTCGGATATTGAACACTGGTATTTTGTCCCAGGACGTAGCTAGAATCTGAAATGCATTTTTGAGATTGAGCTCCAAATTTGTTCCCTTCTCGCCAAGCAAGTGGGCGAGCAGTTGTGTTTTACAATTTAATTTGACCAAGTTGATAAACGGTTGAATAAGAGCAGTGCAATTGGGTGGTAGATTCATTGCAATAATTACACGGACATCACTTTTTAGTTCCTCAACTGGGTAACACGTCGTATTATCTAAAAGCAAAACTGCTTTTTGCGGCAGACCTTTTAAAGCCAAAAATTCTCGGACCTAAAAAATGTTTACTTATGAACAACTTACTTTTAGCCATGTCTGTCTGTCTGTCTGTCTGTCTGTCAATATGACAATATGGATATCTAATGATAGATATTTCAAAGTCCATTGCAACGATGTATATAAGGCTACACAAAGTTGGACCTACAATGGGTCAAATTTTGGAATACAAATGACTGGCTTGTGATCGTAAAATCGCTGCTGATATTGGAAAATTTGTTTCTCTTTGTTTTACAAACCACATTTTTCCATTCCACTTTCTTTAAAGTGCCAGGGCCACTTTCTGTTGTACATACGAACTTTTTAATAAATTTTCTTGCCTTATAATGCAGTAAACCGAATACTTATGCAACTAGTAATTCAGGCAGATTGAAATTTAATTTTTTTTTTTTAATCTCTAATTTTTGAGAAATCGTTGGCTTTAAAATATGTTAAACTTTTCCCATATTAAGAGATTTATTTACACAACAAAAGACACGAATAAACAGACAAAATTGAAGAGCAAAATTGGTTATAGACATTGTTATCAAATTAAAAAAAAAAAAACAGATAAAAGTCACGAAAATAGAACCCATTTTTCGTAAACTGTCGCGATTATAGAAACTGCAATGTTAAAAATGAAGCCGTCGCTATAATGGGTAGTCGCGAATACCGAGCTTGCTCTATAGAACCTGTGTACACAAGTTTTAACAAATGTGGATCGGGTAATGTTCGATGAATTGTCGAACATTTTTGTTTCCTCTCTATACAGAAAAGACTATTGTATACAAGATTTTGTATAGAAAATAACTATTCTTCTAAATTTCCAAATAAAACTATGCCAAGAAGACAAGTTTTATATAGGAATTTTTTGATGAAATTTTAATAGAAAACCCTTGGTATTGTTTTCTATTAAATACTCTAAGAAGTTTTCTATAAAAACTCTTCCACTTAATTTCTATAGAAACCAGTTTAACTACTTGTCTATAGAAAAATCTTGGAATATTTTTCTATAGAGACTTTTGTAATAGTTTTTATAGAAAACTGTAGAATACGTTTATAGTTTTCTAAACAGAAATATTTGTTATAGAAAACAATTTGACAAGTCTCTCGTTGCTTTACTATTATAAAAAACTTCAGTGTCTATAAATGTTCCTAGTCATTGATAAATGAAACTAATTAAATTCGCAGAAAAACTTATTTTCGTTTATTTATTCCAAGCTTATTCTCTTCACTTCCTTGAATTCTTGTATTATAATGCGCATTTAAAATATTTAAAATGTGAGCTCAGTGAGCAACAATTTTAATATAAATCATAAGAATAAGTAAAAATACAGTGTTGGCGTAAAAAAAAAAACGTTTACAACTACTTTTTCCTCGTTGTTATGCTGTGGTATGCAACATTTTAAAATTATTTGGTCAATTCACAAGGTCTTTTATCATGTCATATTGTCCTAATATTTAAGGACTCGGCGGCTCGGCTTAACTGCCTCTTAGGCGTTCGGCGCAGGTATCTGCTAGATGGCTACGATAACACAATAAACATAACATACTGAGTAGTATTATTTTAGGACATTTTTAGCTTGAAAGGCAATAACAACATTTCCAAACCATTGTGAAATATTAGGACATTATGACAATATGACATGACAGTGAATTGACCAAATATCTCAGTATAACAGCGTTATTAAGTTTGTTTTAATTACACTCTCTGCTACAAAATAACACTTTTTGTCAGCACTTTAAAAGCAACCTAATGGGGGTTGTAGGTCTAGGTGAGGACATACTCAAACCGTTTTCAAAGATTTTGAAACACCCTCAAAATTTTGAGTTATTTTGAAAAAAAAAACTGTTTTAGGATAGCTCGTAGTACTTTAGTACCTGTAACTCACACATTTTTAGAACGATTTCAAAACTTTAAACAATTATAGATAAAGGATTAAGATTTTCATAAAATGTAACCTATATTCCAAGAACTTGTGTAAGTTTTTGTAAAAAGTTTCGCATTATTTTTTTTTTTTTTCTTAATTTTTCAAATTCAACAATAGTTATTTTAATTTTTTTTCTAGGACAACATATTTTTTTGCACAGTGTTTTAAAGATAATTTTATATAAACAAAAACGAGATATTACTTGTTGAAATCGGTTTATATTTGCAAAAGTTATTAAACTTTCTCGAAAAAAGTTCGAAAAAATTTACCTTGTAAATTTAAAAATTTACAAAAATGGTGTTAATGAAAATTTGAATAACTTTAACAATTTTCTATCGATTTGAAAAATTAAAACCGTGTTTTGTTATGAACTAAATTTTGTTTATAAATTGGTATAAATTTATATAAGCTTTCATATCAAAATAAGCAATGAAAAGCGACTAAAATCAAAAAAGTTGATCAATTTAGTTTTTTGTTTTAGATATTTTAAACAAAAACAATACTTATAACTTACAAATGTATCAAAAAATGCACGTCATTTTAAAGCGTAATCAGTTTTCTTTCTAAGCCCTTTAACAAATTGAAAGTCGGACAAAAACTGACTTTATTTTTTTCTAAATGACCTTCTACGTCAAATTTCCAAGCCTATTTATTATTTTGCAGATGACAGCAACATTTGCCATTCATATTCATTTGTTTCACATTAAAAAAATATAAAATTGAACAATGAAAATAATTTATTTCATAAAAATATTTAGAAAGAATGCACAGTGGGGCATAATCAAAATTTTTTGGTAATAAATCTGGCATTTCTAAACGGAGTATTCGAGTTCAAGTCATTAAAATGGACCCTTCAAATGCTCCAGCCGCGGCGCTATGGGGTCTCAAAGTAGGGTACCTTCGACATGTAAAATTTTTAAACACGTGCCATTTTTTTGTTTCCCATCCGATTTCAAAGATTTTTAATTTTTTCGGAAGCGCTCGGCTAGGTCTTGAAAAAATATGCTTGCGTGTGCTATTTGCAAATATTAGAAACAATATGGTCTACATTTTTTTTGTTTAGATAAGTTAATTTCTGATATTACAAAAATATGCCACTTTAAAATTCAGTCCTTCAAAAATATTGCACTTTTTCATATTTTGAAGGACGGAGTTTTAAAGTGGTATATTTTTGAATATAATTGAGATATTGACTTGAAATTTTTTTTGTAATATCAGAAATTAACTTATCTAAACAAAAAAAATTAGTTCGGAAAAAATGTGGAAAAATTGTTCTTAATATTCGTAATACTATAAAAATTTTGATAAAAATTTTAGTTTTAGAGCTCTATAAATATGTAATAAAATCTTTATTTATTAACAAAACTAAACGAAATTTGCAGGGTTTTTTAAATTTCTCATTCTTGTCGAAAGGTTAAAGGGAATCCCGCAATTCCTAAAAATTGTAGGGAAAATCCCAAAAATGGTATTTTTTACAATTTTGCCCACAGGTTCAACATTTCCTTCGGGGCTGGGAAAATGCTTTAAATATAAATAGGAATCACATCAGGGTTTCCAAAGCGGCTTTCCGTTTTCTGATCCCAGCTTTGGGATTTTAGAACATGTGGTCCAAAGTTAAAATTTTGATAAAAAATAGGTCAAATTCCGAAGGGCGTAGGGGCGACATATTCGAAAAATGTGACATGTTTTTTATACCAAAATATTTTTCGTAAAGACATTTTACATAAAAACATAAAATTGTTATATGTTGTTAAAGAAAGTTTTATTTTAATAAAAAAAGAGTTAAGTCACCTTCTCGCCCAAAAAATAGCAAAAATCTAAAAATTTTTGAATTGAAAATCGTTTATTTTCGGATCCGTAATTGATATTGCTCTGAATTTTTTTGCATTTTATTGAAACTTTAGTTATCTAACTAATGAAAAAAATTTGAGTCCATTCGGTTCAAAAGTACGCCCTATATTTTTAAAAAAGCGGACCTAGGTATGGCAAAATTTAAAAATTTCAATTTTGAAATGCTTATAACTCGGAAATTAGAAGAGATAAATATCACACGTAAGCTTGTTTTTTCCAGACCTAGCCGAGCGCTTCCCAAAAATTTAAAAATCTTTGAAATCGGATGGGAAACAAAAAATGGCACGTGTTTAAAAATTTTACATGTCGAAAGTACCCTACTTTGAACCCCCTTAGCACCGAGCCTGGAGAATTTGTAGGATCCATTTTAATAACTTGAACTCTAATATTCCTTGGCTACCCCCACGTCAACTTTTGTCCCGATCGGGCCATCCGTTTAGAAATGCCAGATTTATTTCCAAAAAATTTTGATTCTGCCCCACTGTGCAGCGATGCTTACTGTAGATTTACTTACAAAATCAATTCAAATTTCAATCAAGTCAAATGAGTTGGAAATTAATGGCTGATTCTTTTTTCTAATTCATTTGAATTAATTCAAAATCAAATCAATTCAAATGAATTGGAAATGAATTGCAATTCATTTTTACCAAATTCATTTGAATTGACTCAAATTTCATTCAATTAATTTTTTTTGTGTGAATGATTCGCGAATTAATTCAAAAATGAATGACATGACAAATATGTTTTTAATAACAATTTTCATACATTCCGAAAAATCCCGGCCTTTCTGGATTGGGATTGTCAACCCTAATTGTCATATCTAAATAGTTATATTAACAAAAGTAACACTAATATGCATAGATAATTCGAGTTATAAAAATATAATAAAACAAAGCTATCAGCTAAAAATAAAATAATAATACAAATCACAGACTAAGTACGTGTACAACGAGTACATTCGTGAATAAAAGATTTCAGTCGCTCTTATTTCTTACCTTTGGTTAACACTGCGATACAGCTAAAGAAAGTCAAGATCCATGGAAGAGGTTGTTGGCATGTTTGTTTATTTAAAACATTTTTTGGTTAGATTTTAAATATGTAGTTTTAACTCTTTTTATATATTTTGTGGCAACAATAGGAATACCTTCATAACCAACTGTTTGAGTTTGATAAACTTAAAGAGCACTTCAAACCGTTTGTTTTACATACACACAACACCCCCTTAAATGTATGCAATTAATTTTGTAAAGCAACAACTATTCACTGAAACACACACATTCACAATTTACAAACAATAACAAATAAATCTCTCTATTGTTTTACAATCATTAACAAAACATAGCACACGTAATTGTTTTAACAAACTAAATTGTTTCTATCTATAAAAATATTTGGCAAATAAACAATGAAATAAAACTTAATTAATTATTTGATTCATTTTTATTTCTTTTTCTCTCTATTATCTATGTACAAAACAATAATTTTTAATAGTCTGCTGATTTATTTTTGTGTATATCTATTTTGACGGCTAATTTTTATTGATTGTACACTAGTTGGTTGTAGCTGTTGATATGTGTACGAGTAACTATTTGTTAAACCAGCATGTGTTTAATTGAAATCAATTTCACATCATAATCTAAGTAACTAGCTGCATACGTTTAGGGGCGATTTTATTATAAATATTACAAAAACAAAATTTCTATTGAACTAACACACACATACGAATCTATTTATTAGCACAATAGCTACTTAAATGTCAGTCAGTCAGTCAGTCATTTCACATTTTGAAAAAACGTAATCTCGTTCCATGTGATATATGACGATCGACATCACAGAGGATATTATGTATGTAACTCTATGCACAAAAAGTACATACATAAGTAAGTAAATATGCATGTATATTCAAACATTTATGTTTATTTTTAAATAAGTATCTATGTCTGTGCTTATGTTATTTTATTAAACCTTCACTTTAATATATAGTTTTATTTAATGTGGATTTACATATGTGTTTATATATTCATATATTATAGTATCTTTACTAGAATATGAATTTATATGTATGTATACTAATATTCCTTTACATACATATTTAGTGCAATAAAATTGCTTCTTTTTTTCTGAGTGTGTAATAAATTTGCGGATTTTGTTTGAAACTCGTATAAATTTATTAACAGAGAATTTCACAGATTTTACTATAGCATACATTTGGGGATTTTATTTGTGCTAATGTGCTTTAAATTTAGTTTTAAAATATATATGTTCATTACAAAATAGTTGTTGAATTTATATTAATGTATTATTTTAATATTCAAGGCTATTTGAGGTTTATTTAATGGGCGTGGTTGAGAGCAAAATTTTAATTTTGTGTAAATTAAGCAGCAGCATAAAGTAGTTACTGCATACTTTTGGGATATATTAATATAAATGTATTTAGTTTTTGTTGTATTAATTGTTATTTGCCTTAGAAAAATCAACAGCAAGATGTTATATATTTTGATCTTGATTTATGACAAGGGCTACAACTTTGCCTCGAGAGTAAATAAAAATTTCGAATTGTTTGCAAGATATGAGCCTGCGAAAATTATCATTTTTTTGCAAAAATTACACCGAGGACCCAAATCTTTGGGGCCCATAAAAAATGTTCATTTCTTTGGGCAAAACTGGGAGACAGGGGTCTTTTTTCGGTCTTTTATCACGTAGTGTGTCCGTATATGCTTATTATTCCATGACTCAAAAACTTGTGAAACAGGCTATCAATTTGAAATTAAATACATATTACAAAATGGGCTACGAAATGTATTTTAATACCCTTCACCATGAGTGGCAAGTTTGTATTTTCTACATTTTTCATTTGCGACCCCACAACATATATATGTTCTGCATCATTATAGATAGCAGAGTAAATATAGCCATGTCCGTCTGTTCATCTGAATGTTGAAATCAACTTTCCGTAGCCCCCAAATAACTTACAAACATAATTGATACATCAATATTGCGGCAATTCTTCCGGCTCGGTAGCTATTTAAAATCGGTCCACAAATGGCTGAGATATAAGAAAAAAACCGGGATCCCAGGATTTTTAACCTATTTTTGGTTTATATCTGGATTACTAAGTCATTAATATAGACAATATGGATATCTAATGATAGATATTTCAAAGTCCATTGCAACGATTTGTATAATGCTATAGTAATTTGGACCTACAGTGGATCAAAATCGGGAAAATAATTTTTTAATCCGAATATTTCTTTTTACCACAAACATTTCTTTTTTAAAATTTTTTTCTCACTAATAAATTTAAAAAAAATATTTTAAAAAATTTAAAAAAAAATCTTGAAAAAAAAAAGTTGGAAAAAATTTAAAACAATGAAATTTTTTTTTTTTTTAAATTTTGAAAAACAGTTTGAAATTTTTTTTTTTGAAATTTTGAAAAACAATTTGAAATTTTTTTTTTTGAAATTTTGAAAAACAATTTGAAAAAAAAAATATTTAAATTTTGTTTACCGTAAAATATTTAAAATTCTTATTTTAAAGTATAATTTGGTGAAGGGTATATAAGATTCGGCATAGCCTAATATAGTTCTCTTCTTTGTTTTGATATATATCTGGATTACTATGGCATTAATATAGACAATAATTTTTAAATTTTTTTAAATTTTGAAAAACAATTTGAAATTTTTATTTTTTTTTTTAAATTTTGAAAAACAATTTGAAATTTTTTTTTTTTTTAAATTTTAAAAAACAATTTAAGAAAAAGTATTTAAATTTTGTTTACCGTAAAATATTTAAAATTCTTATTTTAAAGTATAATTTGGTGAAGGGTATATAAGATTCGGCACAGCCTAATATAGCTCTCTTCTTTGTTTTGATATATATCTGGATTACTATGGCATTAATATAGACAATATATATTTATCCAATGATAAATATTTCAAAGTCCATTGCAAGGATCTTTATAAGGCTTTATAATTTGGAACTACAATGGGTCAAAATCGAGAAAAATATGTTTTAACCCGAATTTTTCTTTTTTTACAAAAAAAATTTTTTTGTCATAAAATTATTTTCACTAGTAAACTAAAAAAAACAATTTTGAATTTTTTTTTTTAAATTTTGTTTACCAAAAATTTTTATTTTAAAGTATAATTTGGTGAAGGGTACATAAGATTCGGCACAGCCGAATCGAAATCCGCCAATTTCAATTAGATCATAATAAGAACAACTTTTATAATTTGCCATTTTGATCCGGATTTAGCATTTTTTGGAATCGAAAACAATTTTTTAAAAAATGTAAAATTTGGGATTTGAAGTGTGCGTGAAATTTTATGTTTTTTTTTTTGGATATTACAATGGGACATCGATGACTGAATATGTTTATATTTAAAACATTTATAGGTAAATAAAATATAAAAGCTATTTTTAATTGAAATTTTTTATTATTATTTGTTTTTTGAAACTCGAAAACGGAAATAAAATGTTGAAATCCGATTTTGTTCAAATTTTAAAAATCAGAGAAGCGCAAAATAAAGGCCACTCGAATGTACACGGAGAAGATTTTTTTTTAAACTTTATATAAATACTTTATTTGAAAATACTCTCTAGATCCATTATCAATTATAACAAACTTATAAACATAAATGTTATTTTATTAATTGACGTTACTATTGATGGTCTTACTGTGCAAAGTAAAAAAAGTATAATTTGCAATTAAAAGTGTTTACAATGTTTGGGAAAAGTTAAGGTATAAGGTGTTTCAGGTTTCAAATTTCATATCTGTGGTTTCTTCCATGTTATTGCCATATTGGCTTATAATAACACAATTCTTTTATTTTAAGTTCTTTTAAGAAAACAAAAAAAATTTCAAATAATTTCTTAAAATTCTTTTATATTATCCCCTCTTCGCCTAGCTAACAAAATACCTCAGCATTGTATTAAATTCTTTTTTCGATTTATTTTTCAAAAGTTTTTTTTTTTTTTTTGTTGAAAAATCTAACTTTAACTCCTGGCAACCTAGCTAGTACTTAATAACTTTTTCTATGAATTCGTATCAAATTCATCTTTCTTCTATGACAGCATACTTTTAGGCAGCTAACTTTTGTTTGCATTTATTGCCTCTTATTAGGTACTTAATAAAATATTTTCTCAGGCATTTCTTTTGTTTAGAATATTTTGATTGTTTGTTCCAAAAGTATTTTCACAGAATTGTTAACAATTTATCATTGATAAAATTTAATACATAGGTACTAGTGTAACAACTCTAAAGAAGAGAATATATACAATAGATACTGGAAAAATATGTGTAGCGTAAGTAATGTTTTCTTATTTTTCTCCCTCTTTTGTTTTGGGAGATATATTTTTTGTTTTTATATTAAGTTGATAAGATTTGTTACAGTCGACAATATTTGACAATAAAAGTAAATAGTAGTAATATTGAAAAAAGTGCTCATATCAATGATAATCTGCATGAAAATCTGTGTGTTGTATGTTGCAGGGATGGAAAATTGTGGTTTTTAAAATTTGTTTTACATTTTGCTTTTTTTTTGTTGTTTTATATGAAAACTTTTCTGTTTTGGGGGGAGGTTAAAGTTTTATTTCACCCCCTGGATTCGCACCTGAATGTAGGAGATGTTTACATATATATGGTTACAGTAAACAAGTATATGTTTGTGACAACCATTGTTATAATGAGTCTTTATATCATAATATGTTGTTCTCAGATCATGATATCAATTAGCCGAGAGCAACATAATATGGTAAAACCTTAAACATAAAAATGGTTGTCACAAACATATACTTGTTTACTGTAACCATATATATGTTTGCTAAAGTCATGTGAATCGTAAGTTAACCATTTTATGGTTACCACAATCATAAAATAGTACCTGTGACTATAATATTGTTAAACAACTTTTAAAAATATGGAAATGGTTACTGTAAACTCTGCGTGTAGTACAATAGTACTGAATTATCCATCTTTGCGATATAGTAGTGAAATATATTGAATATATTTTATAAAACAATCCTCGTTGTAACGACACAAGTATCGATAATAAATAAAATACACAACAAAAAAATGTTTTTTTTATTAAACAATAGATTTCATTTTCATCTATTTGTTTAAGGTTTTTTTTATTATATTTTATTTAATCTTAAATGTAATTTGATTTGGGATGAAAATAATATAATTCGTATATAAAAGTGCGTGTGTGTATGTTTGTGTGTGAAACACAAACGCACTTTATACAAACACAGCAGTTTTAAAGTTATCAATTGGCAACTTTACAGTCGTGCAATTGGTTACCTTAGTATTATTATTCGTCCACAAAATCATTAGTTCGATATATACAAGCAAATAGCTGAATGTAATAATAACAATCTAATGCCAAAGATGAAATGAGAAAATTTCGAGCCAAACTGGCACCATCAATTTGTGAACAATATAGTAATATAAAAGTCGAAATATTCTTGTTTGGGAAAGAATTCCAGCTGTAAAAACATAACAAAAGTACAGAGTTGAGGCTAAACCAACTCACCACCTTTCGCTAGTAATATCACTAGTAAAAGTGTACCCAGAGTATATGTCTAGACTCTTCCCTAAATTATATGTTCTTGTTGAAATTGCTAGTAAAAATTCTTGCAAGTAGGATGGTTAGTTATCCAAAATCGTGAGTCCACTTCACATGAGCTGCAGGGTTTTACATACATCCATTTCAGCTCATTCTACTCTACTCCATAAAGCCAAAATGGTACTGTTGTGGAAGTGTCACGTTTCACATCGTATTATAATATTTTCATTTTCGAATGCAGCTCTTGGGAGAGACTGTAACTGATAATATTGTGGATTTTTTTGTTTACTTCCACTTCTTTTTTATAGGAGACTATTTCGTAGGCCATTACAAACGGAAATTTTGGTTATAAACTGTGATTTTTTTTTTTAGCTGTTGCTGATGTCTGCATAAACATAAAATTTATTGTGCTTAATAAACTTGAGATAAGAAACACAACACAACACAACAATTTATAAAAGATTTTGTTATTTTTTTCCCGCAAAAAATAAATCATAAATTTTGCCATAAATATTTATATAAATTAAAGACTAGGAATAACAAAAAAAGAAACTGAAGGTGAATTTGGTTTAATGAAATATAAATATACAGTGAGTGTTCCAAGATATGATCAAGGTAGATTAGACAGTTTAATTGAGACAGGTTGGTTAACTGTTTCCAATATTATTTAAAAAAAGATAAACAATCTAAATTGCTTGTTTTTCCATAAGGAATTTTTGTTTGTAAAATTAGTTCTTTTCTGATAAATTAAAATATCAATATATTTTTTTAAGGTTAATTTATTTGAAAATTGTATATTCACATCTTTGACTATTGAAAAATTGAGCATATCGAAGCTTTAATACGTTTTCTTTTTCAGAAAATCAGTTTGATGCACTTGTCATGAATTATAAATATACAAACTTCCCACCAATTTATGATTTTGAATTTTTTAAAATTTATACTTTTTATTGTATTTTTTTGACTTCTTCCGAAATTTAGGCGCCTCGAAAATGATTTGTCGTAGTGGAAATTTTTTTTCCTCATACTAAATCGACCCACCCCAATATACAAGCTCTTAAACTCTACTATAAAGGAGTAAGAGTTTTTCAAAATTTGTGCAAGATTTGAATAGGAAACTATGTTTTTTTCTTCAGATTGTATACCGATCGACTCAGAATCACTTTCTGGGTCGTTTTTTTTTTTTTTTTTTGGAAATAATTCAGTATCTCGAGAACCATATGAGGTTTTGTTACGAAATTTCATGGTTAGAGCTGAGGTATTTTCTAGTAGATTTGCAGTTGTTCAGCTTCCTAGCGTTAATGGGGGCCAGTATGTTGCCCCTCAAATTTAGTCACCTTGGGTCTCAATATTTTTTTTTAAAAAATCGACAAAAATCCATTTATGATCGGAATGAGCTGAAATTTAAAATATTAATAGTGCTTAAGAAGATCTTCAAAAAATATGCTTACATGTGTGGGTTATCTCTATTAGTTGAAGAGATATATAGGTTTATTTATTTATTTTTTTTTAATTTTGCTCGATCTTTTTATGGTTTTTTAGATGTGGCCTACGGAGGGTCGAATTTTTTTTCTAAAATATTACCTAAGTATATTGGTGGTAAAATTCTAAATAAAATAAAAAAACTTGCTAATAGTTAAGGACTGAGATTGTAAAATTCTTAACACACGTTTTTCATTAAAACTTTTAACCCAAGTATTATTTGATTTTTTTGATCAAGTTACCTTTGTAAAGCATGTCAGTTATTTTGTTTATTGTCAGTTATGTTCATTTGTTGTGCGTAATAAAATTATTAAATATTTTCAACAAAATGCTATAAAACGTTGGCCAAACAATCAAAGGTCTGCTATCAAACTATTTCCAATGTTATTAAACAGTACCGGGAGAACTTGTCCGTTGATATAAAACCTAGTTCAGGTTGTAGGAATTGTCCACATGATGTTTCTAAAGCCAAAAAAATAGAAAGCATTTTCAAAAGAGCTCCCAACACCTCCGGTAGGAAAGCAGCCCGGTTAGCTCAGTACTCGGACTATTTGGTTCGAAAAGTTAAAGCCAATGCAGGTTTAAAAGCCTATAAGGCTAAAAAAGTTTCTAACAGGAACTCTGCTAAAATTTTAGAGGCCAAAGACAGAGCACGGAAATTGAAGTCAAATTTTATAAAAAAATATTCCTGCTGCATAATGGATGACGAAACGTATGTTCTGGCAGATTTTTCGCAGCTTCCGGGTCAAAATTTTAATGTTTCTGATGATCGAGGGAATATTGAAGAAAAGTTTAGGACCCAAAAGCAGACAAAATATCCCAAAAAGTTCTTGGTATGGCAAGCAAATGCAGATTCTGCAAAAAGCCAAACATTTGTTGCAAAGGGCTCTACAAATACCGAAATTTATATCAAGAATTGTTTACAAAAAAGGATGTTTCCATTCATAAGACTTATTAATGTGTCAACTTATTTTCGGCCTGATTTGGCATCTGTCACTTTGGTAAGAAAGGTCTTGAGTGGTACAAGAACAATAATGTTGTATTTGTACCAAGAGAGGCAAATCCTCCAAACTGCCTGTAGCTAAGGACAGTGGAGAGATATTGGGCTCTTGTTAAAAGAGAATTGAAGAGCATAAAAATGGTGTCCAAAAATGTGGTAGATTTTAAACGGAGATGAACAACTTGAACAAAGTGACATAAAACACTATAAAAACCATAATGGATGGGTTTTCGAAAAAGGTTCAAAATTTCATCATTAGTGATTAGAACTATAAAAATATTTTTGTTTGTAAATTGTAACAATAATTTTAATCAAATAAAAAAAAGGTTCAAAACTGTAAGTTTAGTGGTTTCATTTTTATTAACGTATATGTATGTTAAAAATCTCAGTCCTTATCTTAATCCTATAAAAAGTTAAACTCATCCAAAGTTGGAACATGTAGTGAGTGCCGTATTTTTAATTATTTTTCTAAAAAATGCCCATATATTTTTCTTTTGTAGAAAAAAATTTTCTTCGGGACTGTATACAATTTTTATATGATCCGGAAAGAGAACTTAATGCAAACGCGTGTAAAGTAAATTTTGGCTCACTAAAGCGCATACAACACCCCCCAGACATATCCAAACTTGGAGAATTTTAAAAAAAAAAATTTTAGATTTGAGTAAAAAATTCTAAAACCGATCCTCAAGGAAACTTCATATTTGTATAACCCTATATGCTTCTTAAATATCTAAAAAGTTTTTTTACTATCACAGGGTAAATAACATCACAGTTGGCACTTTTCTAAAAAAACTCAGTTTTTGGAACACATTTTCGACGGTTTAGGAATTTCGGTATTTGAAAATAAAAACTGTCAAAAATTGTAATGTCATTGATTTAAGGATAATTGAGTCTATATTAGCTCCAAATTTTGTTATAATATCTTTAACTGTTAAAATTTTACATTAATTCAAATTTTATATTTTCCTTCATTGAAAATCACCATATAATAATTTTTTAAGTTTTTAAAGTAAATGACGTCCCAAAAATTTATAAATTTGTATAATTTTACTAAAATATAAATTTTCAAGTCCTATGGTTTTCCACAATATCAAACACTTATATAAAAAACCTTTATCAGAAGTTCCACAAACCTTGCCCCCTTTGGAAAATGTGTACTTTTTTTCATATAACTAGTATTGAAACTGGCTGAAATCGATTCATTATTGCACCTAGCCTCTATACAAATGTCCTACCGAAATTGAACTTCATCCGTCATAAATCTTTAATTCGTATAGGTATCTACACAAATTTCGCTGCAAATAAGTTTTATGTATACGGAAATCATGTCGCCTAATTTTATGATGCTCGGCTATCTTCCGAAAATCATCCTACTTAGTGTAGGGTATAATATGGTCGGGCTTGACTGAGCATACTTTCTTACTTGTTTTTTTATGAATTTTTGTATGAAATTGCACATCTGACAACTGGCCTTCACGGCTTTGCTGGCATACTAGCACATTTTTTTTTTAATTTTTCATGACAACTTTCTTAAATGTGGCTGAATTCCATTCAATGCTCGGCTGGTTGTGTACACGCAGAAAAAAAATATAGTGCATGTTTACTGTTACCATTTCGATATTTTTAAGAATATTATAGTCACAGTAACTATTTATATGATTGTGGTAACAATAATATGATTAATTTGATTCACATGATTGTATCAATGGTTACAGTAAACAAGTATATGTTTGTGACAACCATTTTTATGATGATGGACTTACCATATTATGTTGCTCTCGGCTTATGGATATCATAATCTGAGAACAACATATTATGATAAAATTATTCATCATGATAAAATTATTATCACAAACATACACTTATTTACTGTAACCATATATATGGTTGATACAATCATGTGAATCAAATTAATCATATTATTGTTACCACAATCATATAAATAGTTATTGTGACTATAATATTGTTAACAAGTTACAGAGCTTTAAAATAAAATTAAAAAAAAAAATTTTTTAATTTTTTTTTTCGATATTTTTTTTTTTAAATTTTTTCCAATTTAAAAAAAAAAAAATTAAAAAAAAAAATTTTAATTTAAAAATTTTTTTGGTAAAAAAAAAATGCTGGTTAAAAAATATTTTTCCCCCCATTTACTATAGCCTAATATACATCGATGCAATGGACTTTGAAATATCTATCATTGGATATCCATGTTTTCTATATATATGACTTAGTAAGTAATCGAGATATAGATCAAAAATAGGCCAAAAATAGAGATTGTCTCGGATTTTTGCTCACATCTTCGTTATTTATGGACGGATTTTGGTGATTTTAAAAAGGAAACTTCTCGAAAGCATGTCTGACAGAATTATTGAAGATTTAGATCCCGAAGATATCTGGGGTCTTCATAAAATTGATTTCAACAGACAGACATGCAGACAGACAGACTTTATCGACTCCGCTATCTATAAGGATCCAGAATATATATACTTTATAGGGTCGGAAAATTATATTGTGGAAATTACAAACGGAATGACAAACCTATATATACCCTTCTCACGAATGTGAAGGGTATAAAAATATCGAAATGGTAACAGTAAACATGCACAAATGTTGAAATGGTTACAGTAATGGTTACAACTATATTTTTTTCTGCGTGTACTTCTTTCCATAGACCTTTGACTGCTAATGACTATATTAAAAAAATCCAAAGGTGTTAAATCACACTATCTAGTGTCTAGTAATGTCTCATGTAGTAATTGCTGTTTCACGCGTTGTGGCACAGTCTTGTTGAATCCAAATATCGTCCACATCAATATGTATCATACATTTTTGGCAGAAATTACTCTATTATCATGTCGCGATATCGGACGCTATTTTGTTTGGTCCAAAGATGACTCCAGGCCAAAATCCGAACCGTTCTTTTTTAGGCTAAACATTTTAATCATGCTAGAATTTTGGAACTCAGTTATAAACAAGTAAGAAAGGTCAAGCCCGACCTTATAATACCCCACACTAAGTAAATGAGCAAAAAAATTTTTCTTTCAAAATTTCAAAAATTTATATTCGTGAGTGATTTTCGGAAGTGGGCCTTATATGGGAGCTATGAAAAATTATGGACCGATCACCATGAAATTTGGTCATGTGATTAATGTCTATATGAAAGTAATTTATGTTGCATTTTATGTGTATTTATGCTCGTTAAAGTGATTATCGGAAGCAGGTCTTATATGGGAGCTATGACAAAATTTGGTGACATAAATTCGGTATATATAGAATTTATTTGGAGAAAAACCTGTGTAGATACCTATATAAATTAAACATTTATGACCGATAAAGTCCAATTTCGGGAGGACATTTGTATGGGGGATAGGTGAAATAATGGACCAATTTCAATAGGGATGGTCCTTGGGCAGAAAAAATGATATGTACTAAATTTTATCGAAATATCTTCAAAATTGCGACCTGTACTCTGCGCACAAGGTTTACATGGACAGCCAGCCAACCAGACGGACGGACGGACATCGTTTAATCAACTCAGAAAGTGAGTCTAAGTCGATCGGTATACTTTAAGGTGGGTGTTAGACTAATATTTTTGGACGTTACAAACATCTGCACAAATCCAATATACCCTCCCCACTATGGTGGTGTAGGGTATAAATATAAGTTCATATTTTAAAGAAGTGTATTAATATTTAAAATGGAATTATATTGGTAAATAAAAATGATTTATAATCGGAAAATTTTATTATTCTGTTTAATCCAGAGAGTTTTTCTTTTAACCACCATCATATGGCATAGATAGAAGGAATTAGAAGAATGAAATTTTCCACAAATATTACATGCTGATTATAAATGTTTGGTATTGATCATGGACAAAACCGGTTCAACCAAAAATTTTTAGAACAAAATGTGCGTTCGTCCGACATTTGGAACAATTAAAATACGATAGCTAACTTATGTAACTTATTCAACCGCAAAAAGCTTTGGATAAAAATATATGAAAAACTATGTTCGGACTTCCCTCTCACTGTACATATTTTTTCGCGATAACATTTAAATGCATGAATCTAGAAACTAGATGAAATTTACCACTGATATTTTCTAGCAATATATAATATGAAATTAACTGAATATATAAAATGAACTAAAATTGAATTGGTGGTGAGTATACAGCAGAATATAATGCTATACTTGCTATTTTCACTAAATGGAAGATTTATTTAGTTCTTTTTTGTAGATTTCTACTTTTCATTAAAGAAGAAACAAAATTTTGCCAACAATTTTTAGCAAACAACAAATTTCATATTTTTTATTTAATTACTGTTATATTAAACATTCTCTTTATAACAACATAATTTATAACAATAGAAAAAGCAAGGAAATGATCTGAAAGTAATGAATATAAATAACAAGTAAAAATAATAAAAATGTGTATATAATTATACACTTATTTGTATTGCAATATATATACATTTGTACTTATACAACATATTTTTTAAAAGATGCTTGACGTTATTTCTTTATTATTACACATACAATTATTCAAATTGAAAATTAATGTTGTACACATACATGCATTAAAACATACAAATTAAATGAATTCACAT
Source organism: Calliphora vomitoria (assembly GCA_942486065.2). NCBI lineage: Eukaryota > Metazoa > Arthropoda > Insecta > Diptera > Calliphoridae > Calliphora > Calliphora vomitoria. The sequence continues at coordinate 8,458,870 of OW818032.2, forward strand.
TAACATCATCATCATCACCTCTATTATATACACTTTCATAATTTGCCTCATTTCCGGTTTATGATGTTTGTTAACCATGTCTGATTCTACTTCTGTTTCTTTTTCTTATTATCCATCATTTATAACTGACATTTAAAGCAACAACTCAGAGGTTGTTAAATACAAATAAAAGCATATACAATGAGAAGAAATGAAGCAACATGTGATAAAACTGGTTAATTTAGTTAAAAGGAATATAAAGACAGACACACACAAACACCTACTTATATTCTAACTAATACATACAGTTGTATTTCTTTAATATTCTTTAACGGTTTTTATTACTCTTGTATGTATGTGGCATACCATGGCGTATACGCAACTTCCGTTAACTGCTGCTGTTTTCGATTAAAACAAAAAAAAAAAACAAACATACACAATAACTCACTCACACAAAAGCAGCACCAGGAGTAAAGAAATGAAATCGACATTTTATTGTGTTCCTTTATATTTTGTTAACTGTACTAAGCACAGTGGTATATTTTGCGTAATGGAGGTAAATAAAATTTCAAAACTTTTACACTTGTGGCTTTTTTTGAGATCACACGAATTTGTTTGATAAAAGACGATTTACTATTCGGATATTAATAAAATTAAACTGAATATGCGGTGCTGCTAAGTTTATTGTGTGGAAATTTAGTTTTTGCTCACAAAATTGTTAAAATTCATTCTTAAAAATACATTTTGTAGCCAATTTTCTAATATTTAATTTCAAATAGTTTCCTTGTTTGGCTAATTTACGTATTGTTAATTTTAAATTTTTCGAGCTGGGGTTAATATTATACATGGGATCAAATTTGTCCAGTTTGTCGCTTATCGTCCTTTAATATTTAGAATCATTTTAATGCTTGAAAATAGCTTATACAATGAATATAAATTTTAAATATTTTTTTTTTTTTAATTTTTTTTTAAAAGTTTTTTCCAATTTTTAAAAAAAAATTTTTTTTATCTTATTCGTGAAAAAAATTTATGACAAAATAATGTTTTCTGCAAAAAAAATTCGGGTTAAAAAATATTTTTCCCGATTTTGACCCATTGTAGTACCAACTTTGTATAGTCTTATATACATCGTTGCAATGGACTTTAAAATATCTATAATTGGATATCCATATTGTCTATATTTATGACTTAGTAATCGAGATATAGATAAAAAAAAATAGGCCAAAAATAGAGGTTGTCTCCGATTTTTGCTCATATCTCCGTTATTTATAGACGGATATAAATAGGAAACTTTTCGAAAGCATGTCTGACAGAATTATTGAAGATTTGGATCCCGAAGATATCTGGGGTCTTCAGAAAATTGATTTCAACAAACAGACTCCGCTATCTATAAGGATTCAGAATATATATACTTTATAGGGTCGGAAAATTATATTGTGGAAATTACAAACGGAATGACAAACTAATATATACCCTTCTCACGAAGGTGGAGGGTATAACAAATAAGAAAGTATGGTCGGTATATTACACTAGGTTATGTTACGTGGATTGCTCGCAAGTTAGCGAGTTCACTCGGAGGACTTGTGGCCCATTGTGATACCCTTAGAATTACCATTCCCTTATTTTGAAATTTCATACATAAAGAGAGTAGTTCCTAATTTCGTTGACTATGTGCTTCTTGTGATCCCCGTGAGAACCAGCCGGTACTTCTAATAAATCTGATCATATTTACTAGTGGCACATCTCTGAGACAGTCCATATCATGGAAAAGAGCTCTTCCAAGATGTAGTAGTCTATGCTCTTGTAAGGCTGTTGAGTCACATAGAAGGTGTTGTGCCGATTCTTCTTCCTCGTCATCCAAACAACCTCTACAATAGCTAAAACGTGGGTAATCCATACGTTCCGACATGCGTCTAATCATACAGTGCCCAGTGATTATATCCTTAAGAAGCCTGATCGAATTCTTACTAAGAGACAAAAGAGTTCTATTCTCTGTTACAGTGGGCCAGAGCAATCTGGATATTCTACAAGTGATGATATTTGACGACCTGAGTTCCGTCTCACTCAAGCCCATTCATTTATCAATTTCTATACGTTTACCAAGGGAGTGTGAATATCCCTTTGTGCAAGAGATACGTCTAGGGACGACCTGATCGTTGCGCATTCGTCGGATACTTCATTTTCTCGGATGCCCTCATATCCTGGGACCCATATCAACTCGACGTGATGTTGTGTCAGATGTGCCAGTGATTGGCTGCAGTTTAGAAGACATTTCAACTTAATAAAGTTGGAGTTAAGAGCCTTGATTGATGCAAGGCTGTCAAGTAAATATGTATAGTCGAATTTTCGAGATTCAGTTCCCGGATTCTTCTCGCGGCTGTATCGATGGCATATATCTCAGCCTGGAAAACCGTGCAGGTATCCGGAAAATCGAAGAGACAGCAAAAAGGTCCAGTTCATCGGAGAAAATTCCCGAGCCCGTGCCTCTTTTTGTCTTTGAACTAAGTAAATGAGCAAAAACTTTTTTCTTTTAAAATTTCAATAATTTCTATTCGTGAGTGATTTTCGGAAGATGGCCTTATATGGGAGCTATGACCAATTATGGACCGATCACCATGAAATTAGGTCGTGTGTTTTATGTCTATGTGAAAATTATTTATGTTGAATTTTATGTGTATACCAACATTTTTAGGAGATTTATACATGTTAAAGTGATTTTCGGAAGCGGGTTTATATGGGAGCTACCACCAATTATGGACCGATCATAATAAAATTTGGTGACCAGAATTCCGTATAAATAAAATTTATTTGGAGGGAAATTTGTGTAGATACCTATATAAATTAATCATATATGACCGATAAAGTCCAATTTTGGGAGGACATTTGTATGGGGGATAGGTGAAATAATGGATCGATTACAGCCAGTTTAAATATGCTAAATCCTTGGGTCGAAAAAATTATAAGTTCCAAATTCTATTGAAATATCTTCAAAATTGCGACCTATACTTTGCTCACAAGGTTTACATGGACAGCTAGCCAGACGGACGGACGGACATCGTTTAATCGACTCAGAAAGTGACTCTGAGTGACAAATTTTAAAAAACCTAAAAATCGTTTAACCCAAAATTCAAATTTTAAATTTACAGGTTCAAAAGAAACTGAAATCACAAAGAAAACCCGGTTTTATCGGTTAACTAGACTGGTAACCAGGCTTTTTATTTGCATCCTGTTCACCTTTCATATAAAATATACCACTGTGCTACATGCCCCTGCATGAATGTCTATACAAGTACGTGCGGTTTATATCCTGTGTGCGTTGGAATTTCTGTTCGAATGAATGTGTCTTTTTTTGTTCTTCCTAAAACATGTCTGTTTCTACGTGTAATAAATGGCTGTTATTTAGTCTTTTTCATTTTCTCTTTATTTTTTATTTTTATTTATCTTGTATACGGTTTATTAATTTTTAGATTTTAATCGTAGAACATTAAATATAATTGATGTTTCCTATGTTAAACTGAAGAGGGTATTAAACATAAAAACACTAAAGACTTTTATTACACATTAAGTTGGTGTTGGGTTTTGTATGTTAACGATAAAAAAAACCAAAGAAAAATTAATTAACAAATGTGATCGAATTCGAAAAAAAGGGGCAAATATGTGTGATAGCCTTTTCCTTAAAAGTTAATATTTTTTAAAGGTTACTGCGTAATTCCACATTTGCGTAGAAATATTATTAAAGTTTTCCCAAAAGTATAGAATTCTCATTGAAGATTGAGGATAATATTACATGTTATAAAGAAATAGAAACAACATATACAATTATAATTAATTGCTAATTAATTAAAGTACAGGCAAACGGTATGATTACACAAAAAATATAAAATAATTCCAAAACAAAATAGACAATTTTATAATGTCATTGTTTTAAAGAAACCTCTTTCAGTTACAGGAAACATAAATGTTTTTTTGGTGTAACAAAGTAGCGATTAATAAAGAATCATTAGCAATATCGATTGAGATTTATTTACTGTTACAAAGTTTCGTTATTTTAAAAATTCTTTACAATTACCTTTCGAATTATTTGGCATTGTGAACATTCATATGCTTAATAATTCTTTATAAACATTACATTTCTTTCACTTTTTTAGATTGAATAGAAATATTTGATAAGTTGCTCTATTTTAAGTACATCATTCTGTTTTAAAAGTGTATAGACCTCATTATGTTTTTCATTTCATGTTAAATATGTATTGAACAATTTCAAATTTCCATATCATTATCTTTAAACAATATTCTTTGAAATTTTCCAATAACTACATAAATACATACAAAATTCCTTTCCTTTTTTTTTTTTGCATTTTAGCCTAATATTCAAAATTACAATAAAATACTTTTCAAGCATTCTTATAACATCAACAACTACTTTTTGTTTCAATTTAGTATAATGATTATTGTGTGCTTATGGCATATACGCCTCTTTCATTAGAAACTCATAAGAATTTTTGAAATTTTTCCATTTAAAAAACGAAAAAAAATAACAAAAAACAATAAAGTCAATAGCTTTACAGCTCATTTAACGTCTGCAAACAATATTGACCATTATATTGCAATATTAAATATTGAGCAAATATTAACATGAAGAGGTACGACCCTTTTTTGTTTTGCTTTCAGGGAGGCCTACAGCCAACACTAGCAAACAAATATAGAGGTTTAAATGTTTCCAACAAAAATTAACATTTGCTTCATTTAAAGGTAAAAAAAGTCTTGAAACGTATTTCCAGCTTTTTATGGGGTGGATAAAATGAGTTTCTTTTTGGTTTCATACAAATGGATTCAACCTAATGCACATACTATATAAAAACAAGTAAGAGCTATATTCGGTTGTACCGAATCTTATATACCCTTCACCAAATTATACTTTAAAATAAGCATTTTAAATATTTTTAGGTAATCAACATGAAATTTTTTTTTCAAAATTTAAAAAAATATTTTGTTTTTTTTCAAATTGTTTTTCAAAATTAAAAATATTTTTTTTTTTTTTTTTCAAAATAGTTTTCAATTTTTTTTAAATTTTTTTCAAAATTTTTTTTAATTTTTAAAAAAAATGTGTAAAATTTTTTTGTCAAAAATTTTTTTTTTAAATTTATTAGCGAAAAGAAATTATAAAAAAAAATGTTGTGGTAAAAAAAATATGAAAATATTTTTCCCGATTTTGAACCATTGTAGGTCCAAATTACTATAGCCTTTTATACATCGTTGCAATGTATTTTGAAATATCTATCATTAGATATCCATATTGTCTATATTAATGACTTAGTAATCCAGATATAGATCAAAAATAGTACAAAAATCGAGGTTGTCCCGGTTTTTTACTTATATCTCAGTCATTTGTGAGCCGATTTTCTCGATTTTAAATAGCGACCGAGCCGGAAGAATTCCCGATATATTGATGTATCAATTATGCTTGTAAATTATTTGGGGAGTACGGAAAGCTGATTTCAACATACAAATGGACATGGCTATATCGACTCCGCTATCTATAATGATCAAGAATATATAACTTGTGGGGTAGCAAATGAAAAATGTAGAAATTACAAACGGAATGACGAACTTATATGTATTACCCTTGCCATTTATGGTGAAAACTATACATACATATGTGTATTTGTATATGAAGAAATGAAATAGAACGTGTAGAAGTTTGCAAATAATAAAAACAAAAGTGGATGTTAAGTAATTGGAAGAGTGTTTAGAAAGTCTGAATACAATAGGTGGCCTCAATGATTTTGATGTTTACAACTAAATTAAAGTCTACATCTTTTCAAAATATAATTTCACAAAACATTTGTCTAAGCACAAGTCTTTGGTGAGCGGATCAAAGGATAAAGAACATAAATTTTATTATTTTTTAATATTAGTATTTAATATTTATTTTATTAATAAAAAGATTTTTTTTTAATATGTCATTCAGTTTTATGTTATAAGTTAACATTAAGTTAACATATAACCAGACATCGTGTTAATGGTTGGCAAAACCTGGACCTGGACTTCGGCCACTTAAGGAATACATTGATTTCCCGTTTTGAAATTCCTATAAAGAAATTCTGACAATTTTAATAAGATTTGAATTAAATATAAAACGCATTTTTTACTGAATTATAAAGAACCAGTTATAGGGTTATATATGGACTAGGACAGTGGGCAAATGGCCTTCAGTTCATCAATTTGCATAGTCGTATTGAAACCACATATCGTTTACATCAATATCATTACTTTTAAGCAAAATGTACTCTGTTATCATTTGCCATATCGAGCACCAGTAACAGTCACTGCTTGAACAATCTTATTTCGAGGAAGTGTGATGCAATGACGTTTCCAGCCAAAAATTCGCATCAAAAAGTGCCACATTGTGGATGCATTGGTTCTTTGACAATCACATGTGGATTCCCTAAAAACCAAATGTTGAAGTTTTGAAGATTAACTACACGAAGATAAAAAATATAGTTGTGCATGTTTACAGTTATTATTTCAACATTTTTAAAAGTTTTTTAACAATATTATAGTCGCAGTAACTATTTACATGATTGTGGTAACCATAATATGGTTAACTTATGATCCACATGATTGTATCAATCATATATATGGTTACAGTAAACAAGTATATGTTTGTGACAACCATTTTTATGATTAAGGTTTTACCATATTATGTTGCTCTCGGCTAATTGATATCATAATCTGAGAACAACATATTATAATATAAAGCTTCATCATAACAATGGCTGTCACAAACATGTATTTGTTTACTGTAACCATATATATGATTGATATAATCATGTGAATCGTAAGTCATATTATATTAACCATATTATTGTTACCACAATCATTTATATAGTTACTGTGACTATAATATTGTTAAACAACTTTTAAAAATGTTAAAATGGTTACTGTAATCATGCACAACTATGTTTTTTCACTGCGTGTAAGACATCATAGGAAATTTTGATTGAACTGTCAAACTGTTTCGTTTGGCAACATTTTACTGTACAAATGGCGGGAAAATATAATTTTTTATGAATTTTGGGACATTATTTGATTAAATATTCTAGAAGCCTCTTTTGTTTACAATGAAACCCGAAAATATAAATATTTCTGATTATTACAAATGATAAAAACTGGGTAAAACTGTTCTTATTTTATTTAAAATTTATAAATTTTAGAACAATCTAAGAAACCATAAGCCTACTTTTTATATTATTGCTTTGTAATTTTGAAAATATATAACTACAGTGAGGCCCCGATTATCCGTGATTCGATTAACCGTCAACATTAATTTTCCGGGAAAGAAAAAGAAAATGCTTTTGGATCGATTTAAATTTTTTTGCATCGATTAACCGTAATTACCTCTATTATCCGGGATTATAATTTTTATTCGATTATGGTATTCACAAACTTAATGCTGCAGGAGGAAAATATTCAGCTGATTAGCTGCCACGATTTTTGTGGAAAAATTAAATGAATTCAAATCAATGAAAAAAAGTCACCAATGAGATAATGGAGAATGGAAAGTTTTTACTTGAGAGAAGTTTGGCTTGCCATAATGAAAATTTCAAAGAATGACACAAGGTCTCAAAGGAGAGACTAACCTCATTACTTTGCGTTAATGCTGCTGGTACACACAAGTGCAAAGCATTAGTTAATGGAAAGAGCTTTAAAAAATGTCCATGAGAATGGTATAACAATAACTTAGTACCAGAAGTGAGAGAGAATTTTAAGAAAACCGGTCTAAAAGATGATAGTTCAGAATTTCAGTGCTGAAAACGTTATTGTAAAATTTTTTCCACCAAATTGGACGACTTTGATCCAACCGATGAATCAGTGAGAAATATGGAACTTTAAATGTCATTATCGAACAAATTTCATTATTAAAATACTACTAAAAATTGGTACTCAATTAACCGGGAAAATTGATTATCCAGAATGCTCCCGGTCCCGACCATTACGGATAATCGAGGTCTCACTGTATAAGGATATATATCATTTGGGACCCAAAAAGCAATATCAGTCTGTCTGTCCGTCTGTATGTTGAAATCAACTTTCCGAAGCCCTCAAATAACTTACATACAGGATTAGTACATCAATATACCCGTTATAGTCCCGGTTAGTTCGGTATTTAAATTCGAGGTAATCGGCCCACAAATGGCTGCAATATATGGAAAAAACAAAGACTACCTCAGTTGTTAACCTATTTTTTTATCAATATCTAGATTACTAAATCATTAACATATGCCATATGGATATCTTACGATAGACATTTCAAATACTTTTCCAAACACGTATACAACGCGATAGAAATTCGGATCGACAAATCTTTTTTCACTAAAACACTTTTTTTTCAACAAAATTGTTTTCAATCTTTATCTTAAATAATACTTTGGTGAAGCGTATATACATATATACGATTAGGTACATCCGCATGTAGCTCTCTGATTAGTTTAATCATAATGATGAATAAGTATTTAATACAAAAAAGTTGAAAAATAAGGTAAACTAATGAACATCGATTAAATTTAAATTGTGTACTTTAAAAAGGTACCACATCTTTGACATTTGGCAGCGAATTAAAGTGAAACATAGCTTAGATTTTTCGAAAAAAATATCAACATTTTTTATATAATGAAAAAATATATTTTTTTTTATTTTCAAATACAAATTGTTGCATTATTTAAAAGTCCTAAGGATTTTCTTTTCATATCCTTTAAACATTTCAAAACTATTTTGATTTTTTTCAATTATATTACCACATTACACTACAAATTCCTTTTTTAAACACAATCAACAATTTCCTTTGGAAATTTAAAATTTCCCGAAAAATACTTTATAATCATTTATCAGTTATGCTATTTTCACCTATAATCTTATACTTTTTGTTACTTAAAAACACATTCATCAAATCTTTGAAACAAAATCCTACCTGTTTAAATTTCTCATTTACCTTCAAAATAGGCTAAAAATATACATTATCAAAATTCATAGCACATATTTAGGCGTATTACGTTGCTGTAAATGTTTACACTTTTATTTGCAATTCAAAAAAAGTTTTCTTGTTTAGGAAATGTTATGGCCATTAATTCACATTTTAAAGGTACAAAAGAAGCGTGGTTATAACAAATTATTGTTTGAATTTTAATACAAATTCCAAGCTAAATGTCATTTACAAGTGTCCTTTTGTACAAATATTTTTGATGGTGTTATTGTTGTTGTTAACCAACAATTGTTGTTGGTTAACAAGAAAACAATGCAAAAACCTCAACTCACTGCAATGTCACACAACTGGTAGGATCAATTGGGATGGTCACAGTTTAAGTTGTTTTCCGAAATATAATTTTGGTTCCTTTTTGATTTATCGTCATGAATACTAATTGCTATTAAAGATTTCAAGTTAAACTGTTACATATTTTGATTATTCATTTTTTAATATGTTTAATAAAGTAAGTGCAATCATGTTATTCTAAATCAAGTTAAATGTTTACTGCAATTATTTTATTACAAACTCTTTTGAAAACACGTTTTTTACTATTTATTTTTTTTAACAAATTTCAATTTCCTTTACACTTTATTGATTTACAAACTATAAACTGTGAATGTGTGTTTTTAACATGTTTTATGTTCCAACAGGAAATTTAATAAAAAGTTATAAAATTCATTTTATTACAAAATAAAAAACAAGCTACACAAAAAGGACTTGAAATAATATGTATACATAGAATTTATTAAAACAAAAATATTTCAACTAAAAATACTTACACACATGCATACATATTTGTATAAACAAGAGAACATAACGACAGTCATACAAATGAAAGTTCAAGATGAAACGAAATAAAAACTGTGGCATACATTTAGGCTCAACTATTTTTTTATACTGCATATGAGGGTTTGTGTACGAGTTAAGAACGCATGGAGAATCATTAATAAACCAAACAAAGAAGAAAAAAAAAACAACACATACGTGGATAATATTCAACTTTGTTGTTAAGAAGAAATATAAATCATTTACATACACAAACACATTTATTTGCATAATGAATGAGTGAGAAATGGAATATGAGTGTAAAAGGAAAACTAACTAACAAAATACTTGTTATGCCACCAAAGAGTGAGAGAAACTGTAACAAGAACAAACAACACAAAAAAGGTTCAAGGTTGTTTAATCTGGGTATAATACTTAACGGTAGCGAATTTTTAGCCTCCTTACTCTTATAGTTTTTTTTTTTTTATTTTTTTTGTATAAAAAAACAAAATACTCAAAGAGTCATTGAGTTGGGATTTTCTATTTGTACTATTTTGCATATTTTGCATACAAATTATGACATTCATAACCTTACACAGATTTTTACTACCAATGTGTACCAACATAACAAGTACATATTTACATACATACATACATACACAGATGCATATGCATTAGGGTGGCCCCATTTATATGTAGGAAATATGTCTTGTTACGTTTTTACCTTTTAAAAACGTGGCTTTATTTCCTTTAAATAAGCCGGATACTTTTGATTGCAAATAAAAGCAGTTTTAGTAGTTTAAAATTTGTAACAACTCTTTATTTATTTAGAATGTACAACAACAATTAAAATAGCCACTCAGTGTTTTTTAACACATTTATTTATTCGCAGAAATGCACACACACTTTATAATGACAAGCTCAAGTGTACGCGACAGTTGATGTCAACTTTAACAGCGCCAATGAGCAACTCACGACTGCCACCTCTGCCACTATTTATACACGCGCCATCTATCGGGAATCTTCTACAATGCTCTTAACGGACATACTAGTACATTCGAATTCTAGAGCTTTCGATGTTAATGTTACCAGCTTAAACATTTAGTGTTGCCATACTTATAAACAATACTAACAACCACATGGTATTAACATTGTTGATATGTAGAAGCTTCTACTAATGGACGTGTTCATAAACATGATGAATGTTGCAGGCAGTCGTTACAGACCGTTAAATTCAAATTGCTATTGCACATTCGTAACAATATTTTGCAGGAATTACTATTCCAAGTAAGGATCCTGCCAAGAATAACTCCAAGACATTCTTCCTCATTCCTCATTCAATTCAGCGTCTGGTAAATGACAATCTACTTTTCTCGCATCACTTGATGGTTATATCAAGAGCAATATTATATCGTTACGTCTTCCACTACACGTAGAAAAAAAATATAGAAGTGCATGTTTACAGTAACCATTTCCACATTTTTAAAAGTTTTTTAACATTACTATAGTCTCAGTAACTATTTACACGATTGTGGTAACCATAAACCATATTACTTACTATTCACATGATTGTATCAATCATATATATGGTTACAGTAAACAAGTATATGTTTTTGACAACTATTTTTATGATGAATCTTTATATCATAATATGTTGTTCTCAAATTATGATATCAATTAGCCGAGAGCAACATAATATGGTAATACTATCAAACATATGGTTGTCACAAACATATACTTGTTTACTGTAACCATATATATGATTTATACAATCATATGAATCTTAAGTTAACCATATTATGGTTACCACAATCATGTAAATATTTACTGTGAGTATAATATTGTTAAAAAACTTTTAATCAATCATATAAATAGTTACTGTAACTATATTATTGTTAAAAAACTTTTATAAATGTGGAAATGGTTACTGTAGACATGCACAACTATATTTTTGCTCTGCTCGTACATAACATATATCAATAGGTCGCCAGGGTATATACAAACTAAACTGTTACTTAAAATAGTTGGAAACATTGATAACTTTTTGCAGATCCATACCAATGGTACCATCCTTATATACAAGCATGCATATGCATATTTATGCATAAAAGTGTGTTTAATAATCTTTGGAATATCGTTAGCTTATAAAGTAAAGCAGCTAACTGCACATTTTATGGAAATTTAAGTTTTAAATGAATACTAAAGAAAAACAATTGATTTTTAATTTTGTTTGTATCTCTCTGAAAATGTGTAAAAAGTGACTTAGCTCCTTTGTGCTCTAAGCTTACGATGTATTCTTTGTTGTTTTTGCTGTTGTATAAAGGATACGTATAACGTTTATGTACATTGAAAATAAACTATAATGTCACTTGTACTAATATCTGTACACAAAACTCTCAAACGCTCACGTACATATTTACACATATGTATAAGTATAGACAAGAACAGATGTTAGGGTCAAGAGTTCTTTAGAAAAGTGTCATGAGTTAAGGTCTTTTTATTCTTATTTTATAACATTTATTTTTTTTTTATTTTAACAATTTTATGTTTGAGGGTGTGAATTGTTATGTGTATGAGCCATAATTTGTTTTTATTAAGTGCTTATAAGTGTAAGAAAAATAATTATTAACAATTTTTACACTTAAAGAAAAGTTAAACAATTTTATGGTAAAATGAAAGTTTTTCTGCTGGATAATATAAATTTTTTTGAAAAACGCTACATTTTACAAAAAAAAATTTAATGTTTTGTTGCAAATACTTTGGATGCACGTATTTTTCACAATTGTTTAATTGGTTTTTTTTATTTTACACACTAAGTCGCTTTAATTTTGTTCAGTGTAGTTATTCTTATGAGTGTTTTAGTTTGTAGTAGTGTTTACCGTGTACCATCTATTATCTTCTAAGCTACTGGTCCGAAGAATCGTACACCAGGTGGGATATAGGGTGTCAAAGTCCACCAAAAAGTGTAAACGAAATAAACATGATTTTTGTTTACTTTTTTATACCTTCACCATGAGTGTCAATTTCTACATTTTTCATTTGCGACCCCACATATAGCGAAATGGATATAGCCATGTCCGTCTGTCCGTCCGTAGCCCCAAAATAACTTACAAACATAATTGATACATCAATATATCGAGAATTCTTCTGACTCGGTCGCTATTTAAAATCGAGAAAATCGGCCCACAAATGGCTGAGATATAAGGAAAAAACCGGGACAACCTTGATTTTTGGCCTATTCTTGATCTATATCTGGATTACTAAGTCATTAGACAATATGGATATTTAATGATAGATATTTCAAAGTCTATTGCAACGATTTATATAAGGCTATAGTAATTTGGACCTACAATGGGTCAAAATCGGGAAAATTATTTTTAAACCTGAATATTTTTTTTACCACAAAAAAATTATTTTTATAATTCTTTTATCACTAATAATTTATAAAAATTGTTTCAAAACAAAAAAAAAAAAAAATTGAAAACAATTTTGAAAAAATTTTTTTTTTTTTTTTTTAAATTTTGAAAAACAATTTGAAATAAAAAATTAATTGTGTTTACCTCAAAATATTTAAAATTTGTATTTTAAAGTATAATTTGGTGAAGGGTATATAAAATACGGCACAGTCGAATATAGCTCTCTTACTTGTTTACATATCAGCCCCACTGTACGTGTGTATGATATCTGTTAGTGTGTGTTGGAAACAGTGCTGTATCCATAAAATACACATAAAATAAACCTTTTTTTTATAGTTTCTATACAACTCGTAACATGCTAAAAAGAAATTTAAATTAAAATGGACAGACAGACAGAGGATACTACACAGACAATACAACTTTCTTTAATTACTATACAAAATGTTAAACATTTTTGCATTTTTATTTGTAATTTACGTTTTCCAGTTTCAGTTTCTCTTGCAAATAATCAATAAACTTGCTAAAAGAAAAACAAAACCAAAAAAAAAAAAAAAAACATACCAAGAGTTACTAATTAGCTACAGCACAATTATCAGGAGGATTCTTGTGGAGACAGTTACAACATGGCCGCAAATTTCCTTCGTCCGGTATTCGTTGGAAAATGGCAAAAACTTCAAGTTGCTAATTAGACTGCGGCAAGGAAGACAGTGGCAAAAGTTAAAGGAGTAGTTAGCAGCAGTAGAAGTGAAATAAAATGTATTTGAAAAAGGCAAATTAAAGTAGTTGTTTAAATTAATTGTTTTTATTTATTTATGTTGTTGTAAATAGTTTTTGTTGTAAATTTTGTATTTAATATAGTTGTTATTACATAAAGTTTAATTAAGTTTAAACTGAGACAGAATTTTATTTGGAATAGGAAGAGAAAGTGTAGAAACTAATTAAGAGTCGTTTGCCTAATGGTTGAACTTGAATTTTCAGTACATGAATTTTCTGAGAAAAAAACAAATAACTCTGAAATAAAAACTAAATTGCATTATTTAAAGAGTATATTTTGATTATTTGTTCTCTGCTAAAATTTGTAGCAAGCCGTGCAAAATGGGCTTTATCGGAGAAAAAATGGTAATAAATCCTTACCTGCTAAACTACTAGGCCCATTGCAAAATCATGTACGAATGAATCGTACAAAAGGATGACTTAAAAATTCGTGGTTTTTTAACATTTTTAGCTTTTATTTTGAACAATTTGTACAATATAAATTTATTGAAAGTATTGGCCATTGTTAGCTATCTACCTTTTCCCATCTTTCTGTTAATATATATATTCCGAGCCAAAATAACTGCTCATCTTTTGAGGTCAAGAACGAATCAAGCCAATATCGGATACTCTGTTCCAAAGTGAAGCGTATCCCAGAAAGAGCGTTCCATGGTCTGGGCCATGGTCTGGACTATAAAGCGGGTGAGGCAAAACTTCCCATTCACTTCTTTCTTAATAGTTTTTAACAGGTATTGCAACATGTCTGGCCGCATATTCAGGGCATTTTTCGGCAAATGCTCCCTTCAAACGAATTAGTAGCGTTCGCTACAGGTTTCCTGTGATGGTCAGTGTCATGGATATTTGGCTTTGGTGTCGATTCGGCTGGTTGGGCGGATATCACATACGATCTCTTAAGCTTCGAGTTATCGTAATGGATTAATTTTTTATCGCAAGTAATGATTTGGTGCAAAAATTATTTTCTTTTATAGCGTTCAAGCAGCATTTTAAACATGCAAAACGTTTTTCTAGGTCTCTAGGCTTCAATTCGTATGGTACCCAATTTCCCAGCTTTTGGATGAATCCTGCTGCTCGCAAACGTTTTGATATTGCTGCTTGAGTAGCTCCCATGATTTTGCAATCTCGTGTTGAGTTTGACAACAATCTTCATGGAGTAATGCCTCCAATTTGTGGCCATCAAACTTTTTTTGGCTGGCCTGGTCGATTTTTGTCTTCCGGTTCCAAATCGCCACTTCTGAATTGCACAAACCATCTCTCGCATGTTGAGACAGATAAAACACATTTACCATAAGCTTCGGTGAGCAATCTGTATGCTTCAGCGGCACCTTTTTCAAATTAAAGAAGTAAAGCAAAACTTCTCGCATATGGCGATTCGTTGGTACAAAATTCGTAATTTTCGAAAAAAAAAACTTTGTTGGTTACACTATAATGTTCAATAACTGAGTGGGAATAAATTGCACGTACCCTTCAAAATGAAATGTAAATTATTATCTCTTGTAAATCAGAGTTTTTAAGTCATACAACCAATATATATTCTTGTGATTTGAAGCTCCTAAAAAAATGCTTATTTGCTTTTAATGACTAGTAGAAAAACTAATTTTGAAAAATTAAATTTTAGCATAATTTGTATGCGGCTAAAAGTTGTATGTAGATCAATTCAATTTTGTGTCAAAACTTAGACATTTTCTTACTCATTTGAAATTATTGACTTGGTAAATTTTTCACGAATATGCGCACAGTGCTCCCATGTAGAACAAAATTTGGCAAAAATAGAAGGAGTTGTTGTAGAGTAATAAAATTTGGCATAGGGCTATATGTCATAAACATAAGACAAAATTGAAATTTTGAGCAAAATCGGCCCAAGGATAATGGTACCTCCCATATATCCTTAAAAACGAAAATGTCAGTAAAACATTTTTAGTTGTCAATAGGCAAACAAAATGTGGTACAGTTACTAAAAAGCAACGTACTAATTTCCTAACTATTTTTTTTCACCAGAAAAAGGACTCTATAAATCCTATATATCCTTTAAAAAAAAAGTAAAAAAAATGTCTGAAGTTATTGAAAAATTAGCTCTTTGGTTATAGAAACTTTTATTTTTATAAAGTAGGAGCAAGGAAACACTTAAATCCTGAGGTATTACAAAAAACTTTATACGTGTTAATTTGGAGTTTATCCGAAATAAGAAGATATTTTTAGAGGCAATTTTGGACAACTACTACCGAAGGTAATTGTGAAAAACAAAACATATTCAAGATAAACAAGTAAGAGAGCAATATTCGGTGTGCCGAGTATATACTTTAAAAAAAAATTTTAAATATTTTTAGGTAAACAAAAATAAATTTTTTTTTTTTCAAAATTTAAAAAAAAAATTTTTGTTTTTTTCAAATTGTTTTTCAAAATTTAAAAATTTTTTTTTTCAAAATTTTTTTAATTTTTGTTTTAAAATTTTTTTCCAAATTTTTAAAAAATTTTTTTAAATTTGTTTTTAGCATGTTACGAGTTGTATAAAAACTATAAAAAACGGTTTATTTTATGTGTATTTCAACAAATATCATACACACGTACAGTGGGGCTGATATGTACAAAAAGTAAACAAAAAGTCATGTTTATTTTCTTAAGTTATCGTTTATACTTGTAAAAATATTTAAGTTACAATTTTGAAAGTTCCATTTTTTATCTTGACTTTATTCAGTTTTCTTCCGTAATAGTTGTAAACAATACATACAATATTTTGAAAAAATTTGCTCCCCTGTTGAAGTTTTTGAGCAAGCGGGTAACAATTTTGGAACAGCACTCAGGCGATAACCCCTACTCATGCAATACATTGTGTTGGAACTAGGAAAATAGGTTATGGGTGGGAGGATAGAGGCAGAGAAGTGTTTGTGGACATTTGATCTGAATTTTCTTATATTGAATGTGACAGGAAAGACTGCTAAAGAACTTATAAAAAAACTACGGTGAGTCAATAGAGCTGGATACCCTAATGTTACTGATAAACAGTAACACTTTAAAATAAAAATTTTAAATATTTTTAGGTAAACAAAATTATTATTTTTTTTTTTCAAAATTTAAAAAAAAATTTTGTTTTTTTCAAATTGTTTTTTAACATTTAAAAAATTTTTTTTTTCAAAATTGTTTTCAATTTTTTTTTTAATTTTTTTTTTTCAAATTTTTTAAATTTTTTTTTAAAAATTTTGTTTTTTCAAATTGTGATATAAAAATTTTTTGTGGTAAAAAAAATATTCGGGTTAAAAAATAATTTTCCCGATTTTGACCCATTGTAGGTCCAAATTACTATAGCCTTACATAAATCGTTGCAATGGAAATATCTATCATTAGATATCCATATTGTCTTTATTAGTAATATACTTAGTAATCCAGATATAGATCAAAAATAGGCCAAAAATCGAGGTTGTCTCGGTCTTTTTTTAAATAGCGACCGAGCCAGAAGAATTCCCTATATATTGATGTATCAATTATGTTTGTAAGTTATTTGAGGGTTACGGAAAGTTGATTTCAACATACAGACGGACATGACTATATCGACTTCGCTATATATAGCGATCCAGAATATGTATACTTTGTGGGGTCGCAAATGTAAAATGTAGAAATTACAAACGGAATGACAAACTTATATAAGCTTGCCACTCATGGTGAAATGTATAAAAATCAAAATTTGAAAATTGAAACTTAAAAAATTTGTCTATTTACTTTAAAACAAAGTAAAATTCATTTAAATCTGTCTATATTTGTACAAATTAAACATTTTACAAGCTAGAGGTTGTCAAATTTGTGTTCTAACAGGGGGGTTAAAATTTCATTTTCTAAAAGTACATGTCCATCTATACGATTTGTTGGCATTTCATTTTGACATTACCACTTTTTTTTGATCGACCCAGTACCCTCAATTTTCATTACTGATATGTAGCTAATCTTAATTTTATTTTAACATCTAAAGCTGTTTATATATATATTTATAAATGTAATTCAATTAAACTCAATGATTGGGTAAAAATTCATAATTTTGTGGTTAGAATTTACGTCATCAGCACAAAAATATTTTGTAGAAAAATAAAACGTAGTCACCTTAAAATAGGCTTCAGAAAATTCACAATAAGGTTGAGTTATTTTAGACATTTATTTATATATGTAGGCTTTTAAATTCATTAAGTTTTAATAGATTTCAACATATGTACAATGTATATGGTACATATGATTATTTTTCAGCTTAGAAAAGGTTTTTAAATACCTATTAAGTTAATATTTAACAAAAATTTTAAATTCTTATTTAATTTAATTAAAATTTAATAACCCAAGCATAGTCAAATGGCTAAAAAAAGCAGCACAAAAATATGCTTTATTTAAAGTGAATGTAGGCACCCAAAAATAGCTATATTTTCATTTTTAGTTGTTTCTAAATATATTAAAATTTTAGCTATTTTGGGAAAAATTTAACCAAAGTTTAGTTAAACATAAAAATAATAGCATATGTTTTAGGGTTTTTTTTAACCAAATAGACTTTAAAAGTTATTAAGATTTAATATATTTTAGCTACATATTGCCAAATCTTTTATTGCAAACAATTTTAAATTGTTTCCATGTTTTCCAGCATTTACTAATTACTGCTTAATTTCTCATCATATACTTCTTTCCTAAAGTATGCTAATAATTTATCATTGTGAGTGTGTGTACTTTTCAATTACATTACAAATTCTTTTGTGTAACTTCAAATACGTTGATATTGTGAATTCTTTTTTAGGGGAGTTACACTTTGTTTAAGGTTAATTACTGTATGTGGCATTTATAATTTGAGGTTGTGCGGTGAGAGATTTACAGCCTGCTGTGTTCACACAAAAGATACAATACAGTTTGAAAATTTAATTGATGTTGAGATGTTCATGTTAATACTGTTCAACGCCTAAAGGTAGACATTCAAATTAAGGTGTTTATACAGTTATGAAGAACAGAAGGAAAATTTTAAAAATGACTTTAAGCTAAAGTTGTTCGTTTTATTTTATTTCATTTTATTTTCATGTTCGTTTTATTCATTTGTTTTTTGCGAAATCATTTTAATTGCATTTACTAATACAAAGTTTCAAGCTTAAAGTAATAAATGTAATTTATTTTGATTCTGTTTTATTTTCTTTTCTTTGGCCTACAGCGATCGTTATAGAAATAATTTTCTATTATTGTTGCTCGTTGCTATGAGTATAATCCGAACAATTATGTGGAAAAAGGTGGGAGTAAATGTTTGTTAATTGCGATTCTTCTACTAGATTTTGCTGTTTTTGTGTTTTGTTATTTTTAGTAAGAATTGTGGTATTAGTAAAAGAAAAATGTGGATTTAAGAAATGGAATTATATAAAGTTTCGCAAGAAAATTAAAAAGAAAACATTAGGTAGGTCAAGTTTTATTAATTAATGCTAAAGAAGAATTTATAAATTTAATGATCCTTAACTAAAGTTAGAAAAAGACAAATTTTTAGTTTTACTTTTTAAACTTTTTTTTTTAAATTTATTTAATTTCCAGTAACTAATAGCTACCCTAATATTTTGTATAATAACACTTATTCTATTTTTGTTTAATTTAATTATAAATCGTTATATAGAAATTCACCTTTACTAATTGATCACATGGCGCATTAATTGCTTTTAACTGTGGGAAATCAATTGATATCAATTATTAACAATTAATTTGAAAAATATTGTAGTATTGTTTTGTTAATTCGCAATTCTTTTTTTGGCAAACAACTAGCTTTTATTTTTATACATTTACATAGACAGACAAACAAGTATTATGTCTACACAGTTAAATCGTTAAATTGTATTGACAGCCTGACCTTTTTCTTTCGTTTATTTAAATGTCTGGCATAAAAAGCCCCAGAAATAATAATAAATGAAAATAGCATAAAAATAAATAAAAAAAAAAAACATAAAATCCCAGTGCTAAAAATTTAAAAAATAATGTTAAGTCTAAATGTAGGCAGTAGTTTATGCTACGTATTATGACAGCCATAAATACCATATGCAGTGTTAATTTTACTTTATGAGTTTTGGTTTTATAATACAATTTTTAATAAGTCATAAGAAAAGTTAATAAAAATAAACATTTGAATAAACTTGATTTAAAGGATGCCACAAAAAAATTTATAAAATATATTTTCTGTTGCAAATATATTTTAATTAAATTTTAAAATGTTTAAATCTAAAGAGAAATACAAATATTTATTTCACCCAATGCTACAAATTAAATTATTTCAGTTGTTTCTGCTTAAGAGTATGCAAATAAATGCAAATAATATTAAATTTTCTTGGAAGACATCAGAATGCTTAAAAAAGCTTAATATTCGTAAATTAAAATATGCTTTGTTGTTTGTCTTAAGAATGAGTTAATCTAAATAACTTAAACATTAAATACAAAAGAAAAAATAAGTATAGTCTAGTTTTAGGGGCAAGCTGAAAAATGCAAATCAACACCCCCCCTGTCCCAGATTTTGTTTTGTTTAAATTACAAAAAATTAATACGGTGCTTTAAGCAGACATTTAAATCCAAAGAAAAAATTTAAAAAAATATAACTTTATTAAAAATGTATTATTTTTACTTCGCTCAAAAGTATGCTAACAAAATTGTATGTACCGAGATGTCTGTGTTTTATTTACTTTGTGAAATGGATTCTATAGACATATTGGTAGAAATGACGAGCTCTGAAAAATTTTACAATCGAGCCAACTATTTAGAAGATACAGATTTATTACCACTTTTGCGATCGTCTCAATTCTTAAAATTTTCATCCCTGATGTGTAGCTAATTTTCATATTCACATCTAAAGCTGTAGTTATATAAATATATATATATATGTATATTAAATTTAACACAATTAACCTCAATGATTGATAACTTTTGTCATCAGCACAAAAATATTTTGTAGAAAAATAAAACATAGACACCTCAAAATAGTCTTCAGAAAATGTACAATTAAGTTGAGTTATTTTAGACATTTACAGCTAATTTTGGTTAAATTAAACAAAGTGTATGTAAAATATGATATGTAGGTTCTAAAAGTCATTAACAATAAAGATGAGTTATTTCGAAATATATTTAGATTGTAGCTATTTTGGGAAAAATTTAACAAAGTTTATTTAAATATAAAAGTAATAGGATATGTTTCAGGCATTTGTGACCTAAATAGACTTTAAAAGCTATTAAGATTTAAAATATTTTTGCTACATCTACAAGCATACATAGTCTTTTACATTTACTAATTACTGCTTAATTTCTCATTATACACTTTTTCCCTAAAGTATGCTAATAAATTATCATTATGTGTGTGTTCTTTTCAAATACATTACAACTTCTTTTGTGTGACTGCGTGAGTGATATTTCAAATATATTTATATTGGGAATTCTTTTTTTAAGGGGAGCTAAAAGAAAAATAAGTATTGTCTAGTTTTAGGGGCAATCAGAAAAATGTAAATCTGCTTCCCAGTGATATTTTAAGCAGGCATTTTTTATGAGCATTCAAATTAAAAAAGAAATTATTTGTTTTCACATCGCTTAAAAGTATGCTAACAAAATTGTATGTACCGAGATATCTGTTTATTTGCTTTGTGAAATCGATTATATAGACTTATTAGCGGAGTTCACAATCTTGTGCAAATGGTCTTGCAGCATTGTATATGCATTGCGTTTTTACTTTACACAAACAAAATATACAGAAATACACCATTGCATGAATAAAAATGCACAAGATTGTGAATACCGCTAAAATAAACATAAAAATAGGCATTCATGTTTTTTACATACTTTTTTTTTTGATTCCAATGCTCATAAATAAATTGCCGTTTAATGTATCGTATAATTTTTATGCAATTGAATAAACTTCTGCTTAACATTAGACTAATTTTATAAAATCTCCCGTGTCCACGTTTTTGAGCTGGCGGCTAACAATGGCAAATCAGTTCCAATAAATATGTTTATGATATGTTTTTATGATAATAAATCACTATTTTGGACCATTATCTGCTGCAGGGTGCATGTTTTAAAATTTATTTTTAGGAATTTTTGGGTTTGTAAAAAATTTTAAAATTTTAAGCTAAAAATTTATGCATTTTTATACCCTTCACCTTCGTGAGAAGGGTATATATAAATTTGTCATTACGTTTGTAATTTCCACATATATTCTGAATCCTTATAGATAGCGGAGTCGATTTAGCCATCTCCGTCTGTCAGTCTGTCTGTTGAAATCAACTTTCTGAAGACCCCAGATATATTCGGGATCCAAATCCTCAATAATTTTGTCAGACATGCTTTCGAGAAGTTTCCTATTTCAAATCAGCAAAATCCGTCCATAAATAACGGAGATATGAGCAAAAATCCGAGACAACCTCTATTTTTGGTCTATTTTTTATCTATATCTCGATTACTAAATCATAAATATAGACAATATGGATACCTAACGATAGATATTTGAAAGTCCATTGCAACGATGTATATAAGGCTATACAAAGTTGGTCCTACAATGGGTGAAAGTCGGGAAAAGAATTTATAATATTTAACCCGAATTTTTTTCACAAAAAACATTTTTTTGTCATAAATTTTTTTCACTAATAAATTAAAAAAAAAAATTTTAAAAATTGGAAAAAACTTTAAAAAAATTTTTTTTAAAAAATAATTTTTTTTTAAATTTTATTTTGTTTTAAAGTATAATTTGGTGAAGGGTATATAAGATTCGGCACAGCCGAATATAGCTTTCTTACTTGTTTATACTTAATGCATAATTTTGACATTGATTATTTTTCAAGACTAGGCAGGATTGATATATTGTAGGTGTTACGTAGAACAATATTGGGACAACCAAAACTGAAGATATCTACAATCAGGCCAATAGTTTTGAAAAAATAGATTTATTACTAATTTTTTTATCGAACCCACTGTGCGACATGCATTGACTTATAAGTGCGGGATTGAGGGGTATAGATATCCTTCAAGCGCCAATCGAGTGTTTGTCCTCCTTTCAATCTGACTAGAAACATATATGTATCCGCGTGTGAACCGATTTTATCCATTTGTAACATATAAACATATAACCCAGCTAGCGCTTGGCAGTTTGTTAGACGATTGTGTTTAATATACAACTCTCAAAAAATAAACTTCTGATGATGATATGACGAGTAACAATAACAAAAACATATACTTTTTATACATTTTTACAGATTTTCAGACACGCTCGTCTTTTAGTCTTGGCTGTTTAACATGCAAATCTTGAAATGTTTAATAGACGATGTTTAAAATGTTTGTTATTGATTTTATTTACAAATATACAATTTACTGTTATAGATAAACAGAAACAAACAGCGTGTCATAGCTTATTCTTCGTTTTACATAAACCAGTTATTTAAGATTTTTATTTAAAAATAATAATTAAAAAGTGAAGTGTTTGTTAAATTAAAAACTAAGATTAAACAAATTGCAGGTCTGTATGAATCATATAAGAATTATACGGCTGATCATTTCACGAGTTGTAATATAAACGATTCTTGGCATGCTTTATTAAAGACTTTTTAGATAATCTCTACACAGATCTCAAACGATTCTCTCTACGATTAATATTAGCGTCTTTCTATGTGTTGAGGAAGAATCTCTCAGAAGAATCAGTTCATGAAACAGTTACTCCCGTGTATGGGATCTTCTGTGATTAAAACGATCAAAAACGCCATTCAAGAGATTCCCAGTAGACTCTTTCACGATTAAAAATGCTGGCTAGGAATAATATGTCAAAATTATTACAAACAAATTAACCTAAGCTTAATTAATAATTGATATTAATAAAAAGTAATGTTTAAGGAAGTACATCAATTTACCAAGTGAAGCCTCTTTAAGTATATAAAACACTGTATTAAACATATTCTTTCATTTAACTAATATTGATAAAAACGAAAAGAATATGCAAATTTGTTTAAATTAGCCTTAAAATAAATCATAGATTTTTGTTTGTGCTCAGCTTTAAAGTAGGTGTTAATGTTAGACCTCCCTAATATAGAATTAACATTAACCCTGAAATTGTGCTTCACTAAAGCTTAGAGTTTTACATTTTATAGCAAAATTCACTACAATTATCTATCTCGCTCTAACGAAAATTATCCCTAAGAAACTGTCAAATATTAAAATAAAATGGGTCAGCTACTTGTTTCCGCTAAAACATAAAAATAACCTACCTATTGTAATCAGAACTTCATACTGGTAAGAATTTCTTCCTCCAGAATAATAAACCATAAATTCCATTTCTTAATTCCATTTGTTGTTTCTTTTCTTTTCATTTGTTGGAACCCTTTGTTTATTTTGAGCAAACAAATCGATTGGGATTTGTTTTGGTTCAATGAGTTAATTTCCAATTCTCCAGATTCCATCATCTCCAAAATCATCAGCATTTGAGCTAATCATTTGATCCATCGAGCCGGATTTTGTACTGGAAGTATTACACTCATTGAGATTTCTACTCTTTTTCTGGATATTCAATCAACATCATATAAGGAAAACAGGTTCGTTTGTACTTTTTTTTGCTTTATGGTGTTATTTTGATTTAATAGTGCATTGCGAGCATACGAAATTTTATACATAAATACCTACCATTTATTTGTTACACGAGTTTGATATGTAATGATATTAAAAAGCTAAAGGAGCAAAATACTAATCTGTGAAATAATAAACTAAAATAAACAAAACTTGAAAATTTGAAGGAACGAGTGTTGTGATATAAATAAAAGAAGAAAGAAAGGAAAGTCTGTACACTTCCGAATCGAAAGGAGATGAAAGGTATTTATTTTGAAGGTATTTAAGATATTTGCATTCTATCTTCGTACGTTAAGTGCCTTAACGATATATGCATTATTCATGGTGCTGAGTGTAGCGTGCAGGAATTCAGCTTTTTTATTTATTTTTTTTCTCATTGTAAATTCTCCTTCAAATATTCTTATTTTTTCGTTTGCCTACACATAAATATACATATATACATACGTTAATACATCGATCCCGTTTATTATCATAATATATCAAAATACAAGGTATATAGGTACCAGCTCATGTACATATGTATGACAATTCTGTTCCCCTTTTTCAGCATTAATTGGTCCCCTCCGTACATTTACATTATTCTGTAAATGTCCATAGTAATTTATATTCATTACATTGCTTACTCTTTCAGTAGGTCTCTTCTTACAAGTCTTTTTACACTCTTGCTTATTCATAATATTCCGCAATATAGGCACTTAGAACACACATTTGATCTTGTAACTTATAGCTAAAGCTCTTTAAGATTTACATGCAGTCATTCTCTTTCAATCTGCTACATGCTTACATACAAAATAACTATTCGTTGAGTTTATTTACCTACTCTTTACTTCGTTGTTTATTCTACACTCATTTGAACGAAGAGAGTACACAATTTATTTCCAATGGTTTTTTGTGTACATTCTCTTTCATTCCATTTAATGATGTATGTAAGTAGATGTTTCAGAATATTTGTTTAATCCTTTTCGGACTGCTGCTTCCTTAAAGTCAATCATATGTTTGGTTCGAACATTTGCTTTATATATTGTATTGGAGAATTTATTTTTGAAACATATTGCAATCTATTTTTTCGGCCTAATTCTATATAAATAAAAATCAATTGTCGTTCGTTGGTAATTGCATCAGTTGAGAACGGCTAGACCGATTTGGACAATTTTTTTACTGAAATGTTCGTCATAGTCCAACTTAGGTTTTTACGGAAAGAAAAATTTACCACGCCCACTTTTACGCCCACTTTTTTCCATTTATCTAAAATCGGAAAACGGCTGCACCGATATGGCTAATCTTTTATTTAAATGATCGTAGTAATCTAATTTAAGTTTTTACTGAAAGAAAAATTTACCACGCCCACTTTTACGCCCACTTTTTTCGATTTATCTAAAATCGGAAAACGGCTGCACCGATATGGCTAATCTTTGATTTAAATGATCGTAGTAATCTAATTTAAGTTTTTACTGAAAGAAAAATTTACCACGCCCACTTTTACGCCCACTTTTTTCGATTTATCTAAAATCGGAAAACGGCTGCACCGATTTGTCAAATTCTCCTTATTTTTCGGCTTATTTGTAAGTAAAGTTTTTGCTGGGATATTCTTATGTTGTAAATAACTCATTTGTTATTACTTTTGTATTGTTTCGCGATTTGTCCGAAAATACCGTTACTTTTTTATTTACATTCCAATTTATTTGTGCAAATGTTGATTGACTGCTTATTGTCAAATTGTTGATCAAATTAATCGGTGGACGAAAAATAAAATAAGTGCAATTGTTAATTGTGAATTAAAAAAAGTTTAAAGTGTTTCTAAAAAAGTTAACTAACGGTGATAAGTTTTTTTTTGAATTAAGATTCCATTGTAAGTACATTGCAATCAATTCATTAATTGAAATAAGTTAAATCGTGTTACCTCAAACAAATTTATAGATTAACCTACTATAGACTGTGGGTTTTGAAGTTATAAACGGTTAAAAGGTAAGAGCAAAGTCAATAAATTCTATCGCATTGTAATGCCGCCAATAAGAAGGAGCAATTTAGGTCGCAGAACTCGCAATGCTTCAAATCAAGCGTATTTTCGATCTAATCAAACTGCGGAACAACTCGAAGAGCGAAATGAAATTGAACGAAATCGATTATCACAAACACGTTCTGCACGTACACAAGAAGAAAGAGAATATGCAAACGAAGTAGATATGCATCGAATGAGACACAATCGTTCTATAGAATCCAACCGAGTGATAATTAATTCAAATGTACGTGCAAGAAGAGAAACAAATGTTGCGTTAAATACTCATCGAGCTGCATTTCATTACAACAGGACAGTCGATTACAGTGCAGACCATTCCGTTGCTATTGGTTCGATGAGCGTTGTGTGCCCACATTGTAAGGCATTGAAATATAAAAATGAAACTCCTGGATTGTGTTGCGCAAGTGGCAAAGTGAAATTGACACCGTTGATTCCACCACCAGAGCCATTGCTCTCATTGGTTTCTGGAACAGGAGCTCATTCCAAGCATTTCCTAACACAAATCCAGAACTACAACAATTGTTTCCAAATGACTTCATTTGGCGCAACAAATGTGATTCGGGATAATTTCATGCCTACTTTCAAGGTAATTTCACCACTTACAGCATTTTATTTTGTTTTCTTATGTAAATTAAACATTACAGATTCAAGGTCAAATATATCATCGAGCAGGTTCGCTTTTGCCAGTTCCGGGTGCTGACTATAAATTTCTGCAGATTTACTTCATGGGCAATGCTCCACAAGAAGTAGAACAGCGTTGTGCATACAACAGTTCGGTAAAAAGACCAATTGTTGAGCAACTGCAAACTTTTTTCCATCAACACAATCAATTGATTGCATTGTTCAAAACCGCACTAGACCGCATGCCCTCTGATAATCACAAAATTGTTATCAGAGCCTATAAGACTCCTACGGGAGAACACGCAAGACGTTTCAATGCACCAACAATTGATGATGTCGCCATTGTCGTCGTTGGTGAAAATTTGGAATCACGTGATATCGTTCTACATCGACGAAATAATCAGCAGCAGCGTGTGTACGAAACTCACCGATCATATGATGCGTTACAATATCCAATCATATTTTGGCAAGGTGAAGACGGTTATCATTTCTCGATCAAAATGATAAATCCGCTTACAGGTGAATATCAAATCTATATTTTTTCTATTATAAGATCAATTAATTTTATTGACGCGAAAATTAATGTACAGGCGCTGAAACAAACAAAAAAGTAAGTTCAATGAACTATTATGCATTTCGACTGATGGTTCGTGAAAATGAGGACAATCACATATTGAAATGTCGTCGTCTTTTCCACCAATATGCTGTCGATATGTATGTAAAAATAGAAACAGAAAGATTGACATTCATTAGATTGAACCAGAAAAAACTGCGTTCCGAAGAGTACATACACCTTCGAGATGCCATAAATGTGGACGGGAACGCACACAATATCGGCCGGATGACGATTCTCCCAGCAACGTACGTCGGAAGTCCTCGCCATATGCATGAATATGCTCAGGATGCTATAACCTACGTTCGACACTACGGTACAGCAGATTTATTCATAACTTTCACTTGCAATCCACAGTGGATAGAAATTCGGCAAGAATTATTCCCTGGCCAATCACCCATCGATCGCCATGACGTCACCGCGAGAGTCTTCAAACAAAAATTAAAATCACTGATGGATTTCATTGTGAAGTATCGCGTGTTCGGCGAGACGCGCTGCTGGATGTATTCAGTAGAGTGGCAAAAACGCGGACTACCACACGCGCATATCCTCATTTGGTTGATTGAGAAGATAAGACCGAATGAAATCGATGATGTGATATCAGCTGAAATTCCTGATGAAGTAGAAGATCCAGGCTTGCACGAGGTTGTTACTAAAAACATGATTTATGGTCCCTGTAGATCATTAAATATCCTTTCTCCGTGTATGGTCGACGGCAAATGTTCGAAGCGTTATCCAAGGCCATTAGTAGCTGAAACAATTACCGGAAATGATGGTTACCCACTGTATCGTCGCCGTTCAATTGCTGACAATGGAAGATCAACAATGGTGAAAGTGAATCAGCAGGACATTTAAATTGATAACCGTTGGATTGTTCCGTATTCGCCACTACTCTCCAAAACATTCAAAGCACATATCAACGTCGAATCTTGCCATTCCGTGAAATCCATCAAATACATCTGCAAATATGTGACCAAAGGTAGTGACATGGCTGTGATTGGAGTTAGTGCGGAGAATTCCATCGATGAAGTCACTCAATTTCAAATGGGCCGCTATGTTAGTAGTAACGAAGCAATTTGGCGCATTTTTTCATTTAGCATTCATGAAAGACATCCTTCTGTTATTCATTTAGCCGTACATTTGGAAAATGGTCAAAGAGTGTACTTTACTGAGGAGAATGTATTACAACGAGTTGATCGACCGCCACCTACAACATTGACCAGATTTTTTGAAATGTGCAGGAACGATGAATTTGCCCGAACGTTACTATACTCCGAAATGCCAAGATATTATACTTGGAATCAATCGACAAAGAAATTTCAACGACGGAAACAAGGAAATCCTGTTCCAGGTTTCCCCAATTTATTTTCCACCAACGCATTAGGTCGTATTTACACAGTTCATCCAAGAAACGATGAGTGTTTCTATTTGCGTTTGCTATTAGTCAACGTTCGTGGCCCAACATCATTCCAAGATTTGAGAACTATAAATGGTGAATTGTGTGACACGTATAGAGAAGCATGTCAACGCTTGCGATTGTTGGAGAATGACGCTCATTGGGAATGCACCCTCGAAGATGCTGTGCTTTCATCAAATGCTCATCAAATACGAACACTGTTTTCGATAATTGTTTCAACATGCTGCCCATCCAAACCGACTGATTTATGGAGCAAATACAAAGATGCCATGTGTGATGATATTTTGCATCAGGTGCGTATTAGAACATCAAATCCAAATTTGCAACTGAATGAGGAAATTTACAACGAGGCTTTGATTTTAATTGAGGACATGTGCTTGATGATGGCGAACAAGGTATTGTCTGAGTTAGGCATGGCAGCTACCAATCGACCGATGCACGACGTATTTAATCAAGAGTTGCGACGCGAAATACAATATGATTGCGATGCCTTGAAGGAATTAGTACGAACAAACGTTCCACTGTTGAATCGACAACAAAAATATGCATACGACACTCTTATGAAAGTTGTGAAAGATGGAACTGGAGGAATTTTTTTTTTGGATGCTCCCGGTGGAACTGGAAAAACTTTTTTGATTGCGTTGATTTTGGCCACGATACGCTCGCAGAATGATATTGCACTTGCACTTGCTTCATCAGGAATTGCAGCT
Organism: Calliphora vomitoria; assembly: GCA_942486065.2. Taxonomy (NCBI): domain Eukaryota; kingdom Metazoa; phylum Arthropoda; class Insecta; order Diptera; family Calliphoridae; genus Calliphora; species Calliphora vomitoria. The sequence continues at coordinate 8,488,776 of OW818032.2, forward strand.
ACGTTGTTGGAAGGCGGTCGTACTGCCCATTCAGCACTCAAGTTGCCATTGAAGTAGCACATCAATGAAAATCCAACATGCAACATTTCCAAGAACAGTGCAATGGCCAAAGTTTTGCAGCAAAGCAAACTAATCGTTTGGGATGAGTGTACAATGGCGCATAAAAAGTCTTTGGAGGCATTAGATAAAACTTTGCAAGATTTACGAAACAATCAAAGCCGTTTTGGTGGTGCAATGATTCTGTTGGCAGGGGATTTTCGGCAAACATTGCCAGTGATTCCACGGTCAACGCCAGCCGATGAACTTAATGCATGTTTGAAGTCGTCCGTTTTGTGGAAACACTTCAAGAAACTCAAATTGACTGTGAACATGCGTGTCGAGCTGCAGAACGATCAATCTGGAGAAGCATTTTCCAAACAATTGCTGGACATTGGCAACGGCAAAATCCCGGTTGACATTTCGACCGGTTGCATTCAATTTCCCCCCGGTTTCTGTCAGTTCACCGAATCAAAATCCGAGCTAATCCGAAAGGTATTTCCAAACATTGCACAAAATTACAAAAATCATTGGTTGAGCGAACGTGCTATATTGGCTGCGAAAAACATTGATGTCGACGAATTGAATTTTAAGATTCAAGGTGAAATTGCTGTCGAATTGATGACGTACAAATCGGTGGATTCCGTTACTTCCCAAAATGATGTTGTCAACTATCCAACCGAGTTTTTAAACTCGCTGGAATTACCCGGATTACCGCCTCACAATCTCCAACTGAAAGTCGGATCGGTAATCATAATGTTACGAAACATAAACCAACCACGTCTTTGTAATGGCACCCGACTTGCGGTAAAAAACCTGATGAACAACGTCATCGAAGCAACAATACTTAAAGGAAAGTACAAAGGAGAAGACGTTTTGATACCACGGATCCCAATGGCTCTGACCGACATGCCATTCGATTTTAAACGATTGCAGTTTCCGGTACGGCTTGCATTCGCTATGACAATTAATAAATCTCAAGGGCAGTCATTGCGTGTTTGCGGCATTAACCTTGAAAATCCATGCTTCTCGCATGGTCAATTGTATGTCGCCTGTTCCCGTGTCGGAACACCATCAGCATTATTTATTTACGCGCCAGGCAACAAAACTAAAAATGTCGTGTATCATAAAGCATTGCAATGAAGGAAACTACGATATCACTGCAAAGCAACAGAAAAAAGTATTTCTTTATTTTAATTGGTTCCTGAACATCGATCTTTCAATCAAAATGTAAATATAACACCATATATTGTACATATTTTCAAATCAAATGTAATTTAAACACACCTCAAACCTACATAAATAAAAATTATCATTTAAAAGTACGTTGTTTGTCTCTTTTTACTATTTTTTCATAATTCAAACAGCTTCTCACAAATTCACAAATCGAACACAAACATTTTTTCTAATATATGGACAGGACAACGTCTGTCGGGTCAGCTAGTCTATATAAATAAAAATCAATTGTCGTTCGTTGGTAATTGCATCAGTTGAGAACGGCTAGACCGATTTGGACAATTTTTTTACTGAAATGTTCGTCATAGTCCAACTTAGGTTTTTACGGAAAGAAAAATTTACCACGCCCACTTTTACGCCCACTTTTTTCCATTTATCTAAAATCGGAAAACGGCTGCACCGATATGGCTAATCTTTTATTTAAATGATCGTAGTAATCTAATTTAAGTTTTTACTGAAAGAAAAATTTACCACGCCCACTTTTACGCCCACTTTTTTCGATTTATCTAAAATCGGAAAACGGCTGCACCGATATGGCTAATCTTTGATTTAAATGATCGTAGTAATCTAATTTAAGTTTTTACTGAAAGAAAAATTTACCACGCCCACTTTTACGCCCACTTTTTTCGATTTATCTAAAATCGGAAAACGGCTGCACCGATTTGTCAAATTCTCCTTATTTTTCGGCTTATTTGTAAGTAAAGTTTTTGCTGGGATATTCTTATGTTGTAAATAACTCATTTGTTATTACTTTTGTATTGTTTCGCGATTTGTCCGAAAATACCGTTACTTTTTTATTTACATTCCAATTTATTTGTGCAAATGTTGATTGACTGCTTATTGTCAAATTGTTGATCAAATTAATCGGTGGACGAAAAATAAAATAAGTGCAATTGTTAATTGTGAATTAAAAAAAGTTTAAAGTGTTTCTAAAAAAGTTAACTAACGGTGATAAGTTTTTTTTTGAATTAAGATTCCATTGTAAGTACATTGCAATCAATTCATTAATTGAAATAAGTTAAATCGTGTTACCTCAAACAAATTTATAGATTAACCTACTATAGACTGTGGGTTTTGAAGTTATAAACGGTTAAAAGGTAAGAGCAAAGTCAATAAATTCTATCGCATTGTAATGCCGCCAATAAGAAGGAGCAATTTAGGTCGCAGAACTCGCAATGCTTCAAATCAAGCGTATTTTCGATCTAATCAAACTGCGGAACAACTCGAAGAGCGAAATGAAATTGAACGAAATCGATTATCACAAACACGTTCTGCACGTACACAAGAAGAAAGAGAATATGCAAACGAAGTAGATATGCATCGAATGAGACACAATCGTTCTATAGAATCCAACCGAGTGATAATTAATTCAAATGTACGTGCAAGAAGAGAAACAAATGTTGCGTTAAATACTCATCGAGCTGCATTTCATTACAACAGGACAGTCGATTACAGTGCAGACCATTCCGTTGCTATTGGTTCGATGAGCGTTGTGTGCCCACATTGTAAGGCATTGAAATATAAAAATGAAACTCCTGGATTGTGTTGCGCAAGTGGCAAAGTGAAATTGACACCGTTGATTCCACCACCAGAGCCATTGCTCTCATTGGTTTCTGGAACAGGAGCTCATTCCAAGCATTTCCTAACACAAATCCAGAACTACAACAATTGTTTCCAAATGACTTCATTTGGCGCAACAAATGTGATTCGGGATAATTTCATGCCTACTTTCAAGGTAATTTCACCACTTACAGCATTTTATTTTGTTTTCTTATGTAAATTAAACATTACAGATTCAAGGTCAAATATATCATCGAGCAGGTTCGCTTTTGCCAGTTCCGGGTGCTGACTATAAATTTCTGCAGATTTACTTCATGGGCAATGCTCCACAAGAAGTAGAACAGCGTTGTGCATACAACAGTTCGGTAAAAAGACCAATTGTTGAGCAACTGCAAACTTTTTTCCATCAACACAATCAATTGATTGCATTGTTCAAAACCGCACTAGACCGCATGCCCTCTGATAATCACAAAATTGTTATCAGAGCCTATAAGACTCCTACGGGAGAACACGCAAGACGTTTCAATGCACCAACAATTGATGATGTCGCCATTGTCGTCGTTGGTGAAAATTTGGAATCACGTGATATCGTTCTACATCGACGAAATAATCAGCAGCAGCGTGTGTACGAAACTCACCGATCATATGATGCGTTACAATATCCAATCATATTTTGGCAAGGTGAAGACGGTTATCATTTCTCGATCAAAATGATAAATCCGCTTACAGGTGAATATCAAATCTATATTTTTTCTATTATAAGATCAATTAATTTTATTGACGCGAAAATTAATGTACAGGCGCTGAAACAAACAAAAAAGTAAGTTCAATGAACTATTATGCATTTCGACTGATGGTTCGTGAAAATGAGGACAATCACATATTGAAATGTCGTCGTCTTTTCCACCAATATGCTGTCGATATGTATGTAAAAATAGAAACAGAAAGATTGACATTCATTAGATTGAACCAGAAAAAACTGCGTTCCGAAGAGTACATACACCTTCGAGATGCCATAAATGTGGACGGGAACGCACACAATATCGGCCGGATGACGATTCTCCCAGCAACGTACGTCGGAAGTCCTCGCCATATGCATGAATATGCTCAGGATGCTATAACCTACGTTCGACACTACGGTACAGCAGATTTATTCATAACTTTCACTTGCAATCCACAGTGGATAGAAATTCGGCAAGAATTATTCCCTGGCCAATCACCCATCGATCGCCATGACGTCACCGCGAGAGTCTTCAAACAAAAATTAAAATCACTGATGGATTTCATTGTGAAGTATCGCGTGTTCGGCGAGACGCGCTGCTGGATGTATTCAGTAGAGTGGCAAAAACGCGGACTACCACACGCGCATATCCTCATTTGGTTGATTGAGAAGATAAGACCGAATGAAATCGATGATGTGATATCAGCTGAAATTCCTGATGAAGTAGAAGATCCAGGCTTGCACGAGGTTGTTACTAAAAACATGATTTATGGTCCCTGTAGATCATTAAATATCCTTTCTCCGTGTATGGTCGACGGCAAATGTTCGAAGCGTTATCCAAGGCCATTAGTAGCTGAAACAATTACCGGAAATGATGGTTACCCACTGTATCGTCGCCGTTCAATTGCTGACAATGGAAGATCAACAATGGTGAAAGTGAATCAGCAGGACATTTAAATTGATAACCGTTGGATTGTTCCGTATTCGCCACTACTCTCCAAAACATTCAAAGCACATATCAACGTCGAATCTTGCCATTCCGTGAAATCCATCAAATACATCTGCAAATATGTGACCAAAGGTAGTGACATGGCTGTGATTGGAGTTAGTGCGGAGAATTCCATCGATGAAGTCACTCAATTTCAAATGGGCCGCTATGTTAGTAGTAACGAAGCAATTTGGCGCATTTTTTCATTTAGCATTCATGAAAGACATCCTTCTGTTATTCATTTAGCCGTACATTTGGAAAATGGTCAAAGAGTGTACTTTACTGAGGAGAATGTATTACAACGAGTTGATCGACCGCCACCTACAACATTGACCAGATTTTTTGAAATGTGCAGGAACGATGAATTTGCCCGAACGTTACTATACTCCGAAATGCCAAGATATTATACTTGGAATCAATCGACAAAGAAATTTCAACGACGGAAACAAGGAAATCCTGTTCCAGGTTTCCCCAATTTATTTTCCACCAACGCATTAGGTCGTATTTACACAGTTCATCCAAGAAACGATGAGTGTTTCTATTTGCGTTTGCTATTAGTCAACGTTCGTGGCCCAACATCATTCCAAGATTTGAGAACTATAAATGGTGAATTGTGTGACACGTATAGAGAAGCATGTCAACGCTTGCGATTGTTGGAGAATGACGCTCATTGGGAATGCACCCTCGAAGATGCTGTGCTTTCATCAAATGCTCATCAAATACGAACACTGTTTTCGATAATTGTTTCAACATGCTGCCCATCCAAACCGACTGATTTATGGAGCAAATACAAAGATGCCATGTGTGATGATATTTTGCATCAGGTGCGTATTAGAACATCAAATCCAAATTTGCAACTGAATGAGGAAATTTACAACGAGGCTTTGATTTTAATTGAGGACATGTGCTTGATGATGGCGAACAAGGTATTGTCTGAGTTAGGCATGGCAGCTACCAATCGACCGATGCACGACGTATTTAATCAAGAGTTGCGACGCGAAATACAATATGATTGCGATGCCTTGAAGGAATTAGTACGAACAAACGTTCCACTGTTGAATCGACAACAAAAATATGCATACGACACTCTTATGAAAGTTGTGAAAGATGGAACTGGAGGAATTTTTTTTTTGGATGCTCCCGGTGGAACTGGAAAAACTTTTTTGATTGCGTTGATTTTGGCCACGATACGCTCGCAGAATGATATTGCACTTGCACTTGCTTCATCAGGAATTGCAGCTACGTTGTTGGAAGGCGGTCGTACTGCCCATTCAGCACTCAAGTTGCCATTGAAGTTGCACATCAATGAAAATCCAACATGCAACATTTCCAAGAACAGTGCAATGGCCAAAGTTTTGCAGCAAAGCAAACTAATCGTTTGGGATGAGTGTACAATGGCGCATAAAAAGTCTTTGGAGGCATTAGATAAAACTTTGCAAGATTTACGAAACAATCAAAGCCGTTTTGGTGGTGCAATGATTCTGTTGGCAGGGGATTTTCGGCAAACATTGCCAGTGATTCCACGGTCAACGCCAGCCGATGAACTTAATGCATGTTTGAAGTCGTCCGTTTTGTGGAAACACTTCAAGAAACTCAAATTGACTGTGAACATGCGTGTCGAGCTGCAGAACGATCAATCTGGAGAAGCATTTTCCAAACAATTGCTGGACATTGGCAACGGCAAAATCCCGGTTGACATTTCGACCGGTTGCATTCAATTTCCCCCCGGTTTCTGTCAGTTCACCGAATCAAAATCCGAGCTAATCCGAAAGGTATTTCCAAACATTGCACAAAATTACAAAAATCATTGGTTGAGCGAACGTGCTATATTGGCTGCGAAAAACATTGATGTCGACGAATTGAATTTTAAGATTCAAGGTGAAATTGCTGTCGAATTGATGACGTACAAATCGGTGGATTCCGTTACTTCCCAAAATGATGTTGTCAACTATCCAACCGAGTTTTTAAACTCGCTGGAATTACCCGGATTACCGCCTCACAATCTCCAACTGAAAGTCGGATCGGTAATCATAATGTTACGAAACATAAACCAACCACGTCTTTGTAATGGCACCCGACTTGCGGTAAAAAACCTGATGAACAACGTCATCGAAGCAACAATACTTAAAGGAAAGTACAAAGGAGAAGACGTTTTGATACCACGGATCCCAATGGCTCTGACCGACATGCCATTCGATTTTAAACGATTGCAGTTTCCGGTACGGCTTGCATTCGCTATGACAATTAATAAATCTCAAGGGCAGTCATTGCGTGTTTGCGGCATTAACCTTGAAAATCCATGCTTCTCGCATGGTCAATTGTATGTCGCCTGTTCCCGTGTCGGAACACCATCAGCATTATTTATTTACGCGCCAGGCAACAAAACTAAAAATGTCGTGTATCATAAAGCATTGCAATGAAGGAAACTACGATATCACTGCAAAGCAACAGAAAAAAGTATTTCTTTATTTTAATTGGTTCCTGAACATCGATCTTTCAATCAAAATGTAAATATAACACCATATATTGTACATATTTTCAAATCAAATGTAATTTAAACACACCTCAAACCTACATAAATAAAAATTATCATTTAAAAGTACGTTGTTTGTCTCTTTTTACTATTTTTTCATAATTCAAACAGCTTCTCACAAATTCACAAATCGAACACAAACATTTTTTCTAATATATGGACAGGACAACGTCTGTCGGGTCAGCTAGTCTATATAAATAAAAATCAATTGTCGTTCGTTGGTAATTGCATCAGTTGAGAACGGCTAGACCGATTTGGACAATTTTTTTACTGAAATGTTCGTCATAGTCCAACTTAGGTTTTTACGGAAAGAAAAATTTACCACGCCCACTTTTACGCCCACTTTTTTCCATTTATCTAAAATCGGAAAACGGCTGCACCGATATGGCTAATCTTTTATTTAAATGATCGTAGTAATCTAATTTAAGTTTTTACTGAAAGAAAAATTTACCACGCCCACTTTTACGCCCACTTTTTTCGATTTATCTAAAATCGGAAAACGGCTGCACCGATATGGCTAATCTTTGATTTAAATGATCGTAGTAATCTAATTTAAGTTTTTACTGAAAGAAAAATTTACCACGCCCACTTTTACGCCCACTTTTTTCGATTTATCTAAAATCGGAAAACGGCTGCACCGATTTGTCAAATTCTCCTTATTTTTCGGCTTATTTGTAAGTAAAGTTTTTGCTGGGATATTCTTATGTTGTAAATAACTCATTTGTTATTACTTTTGTATTGTTTCGCGATTTGTCCGAAAATACCGTTACTTTTTTATTTACATTCCAATTTATTTGTGCAAATGTTGATTGACTGCTTATTGTCAAATTGTTGATCAAATTAATCGGTGGACGAAAAATAAAATAAGTGCAATTGTTAATTGTGAATTAAAAAAAGTTTAAAGTGTTTCTAAAAAAGTTAACTAACGGTGATAAGTTTTTTTTTGAATTAAGATTCCATTGTAAGTACATTGCAATCAATTCATTAATTGAAATAAGTTAAATCGTGTTACCTCAAACAAATTTATAGATTAACCTACTATAGACTGTGGGTTTTGAAGTTATAAACGGTTAAAAGGTAAGAGCAAAGTCAATAAATTCTATCGCATTGTAATGCCGCCAATAAGAAGGAGCAATTTAGGTCGCAGAACTCGCAATGCTTCAAATCAAGCGTATTTTCGATCTAATCAAACTGCGGAACAACTCGAAGAGCGAAATGAAATTGAACGAAATCGATTATCACAAACACGTTCTGCACGTACACAAGAAGAAAGAGAATATGCAAACGAAGTAGATATGCATCGAATGAGACACAATCGTTCTATAGAATCCAACCGAGTGATAATTAATTCAAATGTACGTGCAAGAAGAGAAACAAATGTTGCGTTAAATACTCATCGAGCTGCATTTCATTACAACAGGACAGTCGATTACAGTGCAGACCATTCCGTTGCTATTGGTTCGATGAGCGTTGTGTGCCCACATTGTAAGGCATTGAAATATAAAAATGAAACTCCTGGATTGTGTTGCGCAAGTGGCAAAGTGAAATTGACACCGTTGATTCCACCACCAGAGCCATTGCTCTCATTGGTTTCTGGAACAGGAGCTCATTCCAAGCATTTCCTAACACAAATCCAGAACTACAACAATTGTTTCCAAATGACTTCATTTGGCGCAACAAATGTGATTCGGGATAATTTCATGCCTACTTTCAAGGTAATTTCACCACTTACAGCATTTTATTTTGTTTTCTTATGTAAATTAAACATTACAGATTCAAGGTCAAATATATCATCGAGCAGGTTCGCTTTTGCCAGTTCCGGGTGCTGACTATAAATTTCTGCAGATTTACTTCATGGGCAATGCTCCACAAGAAGTAGAACAGCGTTGTGCATACAACAGTTCGGTAAAAAGACCAATTGTTGAGCAACTGCAAACTTTTTTCCATCAACACAATCAATTGATTGCATTGTTCAAAACCGCACTAGACCGCATGCCCTCTGATAATCACAAAATTGTTATCAGAGCCTATAAGACTCCTACGGGAGAACACGCAAGACGTTTCAATGCACCAACAATTGATGATGTCGCCATTGTCGTCGTTGGTGAAAATTTGGAATCACGTGATATCGTTCTACATCGACGAAATAATCAGCAGCAGCGTGTGTACGAAACTCACCGATCATATGATGCGTTACAATATCCAATCATATTTTGGCAAGGTGAAGACGGTTATCATTTCTCGATCAAAATGATAAATCCGCTTACAGGTGAATATCAAATCTATATTTTTTCTATTATAAGATCAATTAATTTTATTGACGCGAAAATTAATGTACAGGCGCTGAAACAAACAAAAAAGTAAGTTCAATGAACTATTATGCATTTCGACTGATGGTTCGTGAAAATGAGGACAATCACATATTGAAATGTCGTCGTCTTTTCCACCAATATGCTGTCGATATGTATGTAAAAATAGAAACAGAAAGATTGACATTCATTAGATTGAACCAGAAAAAACTGCGTTCCGAAGAGTACATACACCTTCGAGATGCCATAAATGTGGACGGGAACGCACACAATATCGGCCGGATGACGATTCTCCCAGCAACGTACGTCGGAAGTCCTCGCCATATGCATGAATATGCTCAGGATGCTATAACCTACGTTCGACACTACGGTACAGCAGATTTATTCATAACTTTCACTTGCAATCCACAGTGGATAGAAATTCGGCAAGAATTATTCCCTGGCCAATCACCCATCGATCGCCATGACGTCACCGCGAGAGTCTTCAAACAAAAATTAAAATCACTGATGGATTTCATTGTGAAGTATCGCGTGTTCGGCGAGACGCGCTGCTGGATGTATTCAGTAGAGTGGCAAAAACGCGGACTACCACACGCGCATATCCTCATTTGGTTGATTGAGAAGATAAGACCGAATGAAATCGATGATGTGATATCAGCTGAAATTCCTGATGAAGTAGAAGATCCAGGCTTGCACGAGGTTGTTACTAAAAACATGATTTATGGTCCCTGTAGATCATTAAATATCCTTTCTCCGTGTATGGTCGACGGCAAATGTTCGAAGCGTTATCCAAGGCCATTAGTAGCTGAAACAATTACCGGAAATGATGGTTACCCACTGTATCGTCGCCGTTCAATTGCTGACAATGGAAGATCAACAATGGTGAAAGTGAATCAGCAGGACATTTAAATTGATAACCGTTGGATTGTTCCGTATTCGCCACTACTCTCCAAAACATTCAAAGCACATATCAACGTCGAATCTTGCCATTCCGTGAAATCCATCAAATACATCTGCAAATATGTGACCAAAGGTAGTGACATGGCTGTGATTGGAGTTAGTGCGGAGAATTCCATCGATGAAGTCACTCAATTTCAAATGGGCCGCTATGTTAGTAGTAACGAAGCAATTTGGCGCATTTTTTCATTTAGCATTCATGAAAGACATCCTTCTGTTATTCATTTAGCCGTACATTTGGAAAATGGTCAAAGAGTGTACTTTACTGAGGAGAATGTATTACAACGAGTTGATCGACCGCCACCTACAACATTGACCAGATTTTTTGAAATGTGCAGGAACGATGAATTTGCCCGAACGTTACTATACTCCGAAATGCCAAGATATTATACTTGGAATCAATCGACAAAGAAATTTCAACGACGGAAACAAGGAAATCCTGTTCCAGGTTTCCCCAATTTATTTTCCACCAACGCATTAGGTCGTATTTACACAGTTCATCCAAGAAACGATGAGTGTTTCTATTTGCGTTTGCTATTAGTCAACGTTCGTGGCCCAACATCATTCCAAGATTTGAGAACTATAAATGGTGAATTGTGTGACACGTATAGAGAAGCATGTCAACGCTTGCGATTGTTGGAGAATGACGCTCATTGGGAATGCACCCTCGAAGATGCTGTGCTTTCATCAAATGCTCATCAAATACGAACACTGTTTTCGATAATTGTTTCAACATGCTGCCCATCCAAACCGACTGATTTATGGAGCAAATACAAAGATGCCATGTGTGATGATATTTTGCATCAGGTGCGTATTAGAACATCAAATCCAAATTTGCAACTGAATGAGGAAATTTACAACGAGGCTTTGATTTTAATTGAGGACATGTGCTTGATGATGGCGAACAAGGTATTGTCTGAGTTAGGCATGGCAGCTACCAATCGACCGATGCACGACGTATTTAATCAAGAGTTGCGACGCGAAATACAATATGATTGCGATGCCTTGAAGGAATTAGTACGAACAAACGTTCCACTGTTGAATCGACAACAAAAATATGCATACGACACTCTTATGAAAGTTGTGAAAGATGGAACTGGAGGAATTTTTTTTTTGGATGCTCCCGGTGGAACTGGAAAAACTTTTTTGATTGCGTTGATTTTGGCCACGATACGCTCGCAGAATGATATTGCACTTGCACTTGCTTCATCAGGAATTGCAGCTACGTTGTTGGAAGGCGGTCGTACTGCCCATTCAGCACTCAAGTTGCCATTGAAGTTGCACATCAATGAAAATCCAACATGCAACATTTCCAAGAACAGTGCAATGGCCAAAGTTTTGCAGCAAAGCAAACTAATCGTTTGGGATGAGTGTACAATGGCGCATAAAAAGTCTTTGGAGGCATTAGATAAAACTTTGCAAGATTTACGAAACAATCAAAGCCGTTTTGGTGGTGCAATGATTCTGTTGGCAGGGGATTTTCGGCAAACATTGCCAGTGATTCCACGGTCAACGCCAGCCGATGAACTTAATGCATGTTTGAAGTCGTCCGTTTTGTGGAAACACTTCAAGAAACTCAAATTGACTGTGAACATGCGTGTCGAGCTGCAGAACGATCAATCTGGAGAAGCATTTTCCAAACAATTGCTGGACATTGGCAACGGCAAAATCCCGGTTGACATTTCGACCGGTTGCATTCAATTTCCCCCCGGTTTCTGTCAGTTCACCGAATCAAAATCCGAGCTAATCCGAAAGGTATTTCCAAACATTGCACAAAATTACAAAAATCATTGGTTGAGCGAACGTGCTATATTGGCTGCGAAAAACATTGATGTCGACGAATTGAATTTTAAGATTCAAGGTGAAATTGCTGTCGAATTGATGACGTACAAATCGGTGGATTCCGTTACTTCCCAAAATGATGTTGTCAACTATCCAACCGAGTTTTTAAACTCGCTGGAATTACCCGGATTACCGCCTCACAATCTCCAACTGAAAGTCGGATCGGTAATCATAATGTTACGAAACATAAACCAACCACGTCTTTGTAATGGCACCCGACTTGCGGTAAAAAACCTGATGAACAACGTCATCGAAGCAACAATACTTAAAGGAAAGTACAAAGGAGAAGACGTTTTGATACCACGGATCCCAATGGCTCTGACCGACATGCCATTCGATTTTAAACGATTGCAGTTTCCGGTACGGCTTGCATTCGCTATGACAATTAATAAATCTCAAGGGCAGTCATTGCGTGTTTGCGGCATTAACCTTGAAAATCCATGCTTCTCGCATGGTCAATTGTATGTCGCCTGTTCCCGTGTCGGAACACCATCAGCATTATTTATTTACGCGCCAGGCAACAAAACTAAAAATGTCGTGTATCATAAAGCATTGCAATGAAGGAAACTACGATATCACTGCAAAGCAACAGAAAAAAGTATTTCTTTATTTTAATTGGTTCCTGAACATCGATCTTTCAATCAAAATGTAAATATAACACCATATATTGTACATATTTTCAAATCAAATGTAATTTAAACACACCTCAAACCTACATAAATAAAAATTATCATTTAAAAGTACGTTGTTTGTCTCTTTTTACTATTTTTTCATAATTCAAACAGCTTCTCACAAATTCACAAATCGAACACAAACATTTTTTCTAATATATGGACAGGACAACGTCTGTCGGGTCAGCTAGTTTATACAATAATTACGTTTATAATTTAAAAATATACTTGTTGAGATACAGGTCAGATTTTTATAAATATTTTTCATTTATTTATTTAATGAACATTTCACTACTTCATTGTGAAGCTCTATAAAATAGAGAACTTAACCGCTTCATCCCTGAATGGAGATATTTAGGCAATTCTCTAAATACATATAGTGGTTGCTTTGGCATAAGTAGTTTACATGAGAATAATATTAAAGTTATTTGTACATTATAAACCCTGAAATCTTCCTAAACTATTTTAAAGAATTTTTCCACAAATTCTGTATTTCCTATTGTTTTTCTATTTGAAATTAATGCAATTAACATTATTTAAGTTTAATTTGAAAAAAAAAAGAAATTTACTATACATTGCTGATTTTTACTCAAAACAGAAATAGTTGAAGGTATTTTAAGAATTTCATATTTATATTTTCTTTTCTATTTCAATTCCTTTGTGTAACAATAACCGGGTGCTCAAGGGATTAGTTTATTCTTTTGTTTCATCTACCATTCTCTGTTTACATTTTTTATTGATTGAGTAACTGGAAGTAAACTGGAAGTGATTTATATTTTCCATTATTGATATTCCATTTGAGGGTCATTGAACTCTAATAACTATATGATTTTCGCACAGCTGATCGCTTACGACCAGATAACCAAAGGAGTGAATTCATTATTTTTTTTAACAATTTATTTGATTTCAACTATTTTTTGAAATTGTTGTTTTTTTGTACTGAGATCGTTTGAGAATCAAGTTCACATCATATTATTCGTTTTTAAAAATTTTTTGTTTAAAGATTTTAATTTTTGTTTGTCGATCTGTCAAAATGTCTCTTGATCATTTTATACGCTTGGCAGATAGTATAGTAGAATTTGATTCTGACCTCTCTGAGAGTCGTTATCCAATTGATTCAATCAATGCAGTCGATGTTCACAAGTATGAGCTTAAGTCAACTTGGAGTAGAATCAAGGCTGCGTATGAAAAATTCCTTTTCGATAAGGATAATGAAGAAGAAAGATCAGATCATGATGTGGAGGATTTAGAATCATTTAAACTCAAATACAAGAGTACTTACATAACTTATTGTATGTGTTTAACGAAACTCTCCGATATTGTTGATACCCTACGATGCGATTCAGTTCATAAAGAATCTCCAACTATTTCGGTGGAGCCATTAGTTCCTCATTCCGTTGAAACACACGCTTTTCATCTCCCTGCCTGCGATCTTGAAGTTTTCGGTGGTGATTATATGTCATGGCCTACATTTCGTGACATGTTCACTGCAATGTATATTCGAAATACTCGACTCAGTAAAGTTGAAAAATTATTTCATCTTACACAGAAAACTTCAGGTGAGGCGAGAGAGATTGTCAAAAAAAGTCCTTTGACTAACCAAGGTTTCGAATTAGCATGGTCAAATCTCTGTGATAGATTTGAAAATCGTCGAATCTTAGTGAATGGCCAGCTTAAAATTTTATTTGGTTTGCATACTATAAATTCTGAATCGGGTAAAGCCATTAAGCAGCTCCAACGGGAGATAAATTCATGTATATCCAATCTAAAAATGTATAACATTGATGTTCAAAGCTGGGATCCTATATTCGTTTTTCTTTGTTCTAACAAACTTCCGGATTCGACGCTCACATTATGGGAACAAGGATTGAATGATAAGGCTTCTATCCCGAAATGGGCCGATTTTGATTCATTTTTAACCAATCGTTATAGAACGTTGGAATCAGTTTCTGAAATTCGGCATATACCCAATTCTAAATCAGTTGATTCTAAAACAAAAGTGTCCACTAATCAGCCTAGGAAGGTACATGCATTCCAAAATAAGGTTTCGGGCCCAACTTGTCAGATATGCCCGAAGGAATCACACCCAATTCGCAAGTGTCCTAAGTTTCTAAAAATGGCACAATCTCAGCGATTCAACGAAATTAAGAAGCAAGGACTTTGTTTAAACTGTTTTTCGAAAACTCATTCAGTTAGAAATTGTACTAGCAAAACAAATTGTTTCAAGTGTAATAAGCTCCACAACACATTACTCCATAAGGAATCTGATGTCTCGACTGTGTCAAACCCTAACGCCGCCACCAGTTCCAATTTGAATCCACATTCTGCTCCATTTTCTTCCGAATCTAATTCTGCTCCAATACAGTCCACATCGAGATCGGGAGCTGGAGAAGTTCAAACTTTTTTTGCCACTAGTACTAGAGGGGTGTTGTTGGGTACGGCTGTCGTAGATATATGCTTCTCTGACATCAGATATAAAGCCCGTGCATTAATAGATTCGGGTTCTGAAGGCACATTTATTTCTGAACGGTTGTTCCATCTACTGAAATTGTCACACAATGTCATTAATGCTAAAGTTTCAGGCTTGAATAATTCTGTTTCTGCAATTGTTCAGAAGGAATGTTCATTTATATTGAGTTCTCCCTTAAACAGTGATGTTCAACTATCCGTTAAAGCATTAGTTGTCCCTCATCTATCTGGAAATCTCCCTTCTACCACCATTGACTCCGCATTACTCTCCAATCTTTCGATTAGCCCTCTTGCAGATCCTAATTTTCATAGAAGTTCGAAGATTGATATTCTAATCGGTGGAGATCTATTTCCATCGATCATGCTTAAAGGGGTGAAGCATGGGATTTGTGCTTCTCTAATGGCACAGGAGACAATCTTTGGATGGATTTTAACTGGTCCTATTTCAAACGATTCATCTACCTTTAGTTCTTCTCGTATTTCATTTTTTTGTGAAGTCTCACTGGACAAAGAGATTTCTCGTTTTTGGGAGGTAGAGGATCTCCCTCGGAATAAGGTTGCTTCCGCGTCCGATAAGTATTGCGAAGATTTATTTGTAAGGACCACTATACGAAATAATGATGGCAGATACATTGTGTCACTTCCCTTTAAGGATGGTTATCCTCACCAATTTATGTTGGGCCAGTCTAGGATGAGGGCAATGGCTCAATTCTTGAGGAATGAAGCCAAACTACTGCGGACGCCAAGTTTTAAGGACGAATATGATCGAGTGGTACATGAATATGAGGAAATGAATCATATGGTTAGGGTTTCCTCTCCAATTGACTCCGAAGAGACGAAACAGTTTTATTTGCCACACCACGCTGTAGTAAAACCTGACAGTACTACTACGAAGGTGCGTGTGGTGTTCAATGCATCCGCGCAAACTTCCAATGGGCTTAGTCTTAATGACATATTATATGCAGGTCCTACCCTTCAGAAAGATTTGACCCTTCTCATTTTAAAATGGAGATTATTCAAGTTTGTATTTAATGCTGACATACAACAAATGTATAGGCAAATCTTGGTTGACCCGAAACACACACAGTTCCAAAGAATTTTGTTTAGGAAATATCCAACTGATTCAATTCAAGACTTCGAGCTTAAAACGGTTACATTTGGAGTTAATTGTGCCCCATATTTAGCTCTCCGAACTATGCTACAACTGGCAGATGATATTCGATCCACTTATCCAAAAGCTAGCAATGTTCTACGAAATTTTATGTATGTAGATGATGTTCTTGCTGGTTCTCATGAAATTTCCGAAGCTCGTGAGTGTACAAACCAGCTTATCCTTGCTCTTCAATCTGCAGGCTTTTCATTGAGAAAGTGGACTGCGAATTCAAGAGAAATACTTTCTGAAATCAAGCCAGAGCACTTACTTTTCGAGGACTTTCTGAATTTTGAAGACAGCAGTAGAGCCAAAACGCTAGGTATTCATTGGAATGCTAAAACGGATTCTTTCTATTTTACTGCAAACACAATTCCAGAAAAGACAAACTACACAAAGCGAGAAGTGCTATCACAAATCGCAAAACTATTTGATCCTGCGGGATGGCTATCCCCATGCATTATCTTGGCAAAGATTCTCATGCAAAGGATATGGATTGATGGTACCGGATGGGATGATGTCCTTACTCCCGAGTCACTTTCTCAATGGAACACATTCCGGAAAAATTACACGAATATAAATGAAATTCAAATTCCTAGGTGGATTGACTATAACCCGAATTCAGAAGTTCAATTCCATGGATTCTGTGACGCGTCAGAACGAGCATATGCTGCTGTTTTGTACATCCGGATAGTTCAGAGTTCTACTATTTCAAGCCACTTAATATCCTCAAAAACAAAGGTGGCTCCCGTAAAGACTTTATCTATTCCAAGGTTAGAACTGTGTGGTGCCACACTTTTAGCCGATATGATAGAAACTCTGCTTCCAAAACTAGATGTGAAAACATATTCGATCTTCTGCTGGACTGATTCTACCATTGTCCTTTCATGGCTCGCAAAACCACCTTGTTCATGGCTAACGTTCGTAGCTAATAGAGTCTCGAAGATTGTTGAAATAACGAATCCAAGCCTTTGGAGACACGTATGCTCAGAATCCAACCCAGCCGACTTAGCAAGCCGTGGACTATATCCGCAGGATATAACAAGTAACACTCTTTGGTGGCATGGACCGAAGTGGTTACAAGATTCACAGGATAAATGGCCAAATTTAGAAAACCAGATTATTCCTGAAACCGCAGTGGAGAGAAAGACAATCAAGGTTCACTTTTCATACTTTTCGAATCATGAAGACATTCTTGAAAGATTTTCATCATTTTCAAAAGCAATGCGAGTAATCGCATATATATATCGATTCTATTTCCACACTCATCCAAGATATCGCACTAGTTTCTATAAAGTTTCAACAATGGTATCTAGTTTCGAAATAAATTTTGCTCGAAATAAACTTATCGCTGTTTGTCAAAAAGTTCATTTTCCAAATGAGTACAAAGCATTATCATTGCAGCAGGTGATAGGAAATTCTAGTTCTATTCTTAATTTGAATCCTTTTCTAGACCCCGAAGGAATAATCCGGTCCTGTGGAAGGCTCGAATCATCCCCTGGTCTACATTATAATGAAAGGTATCCAATAATCGTTCCTTACAGTTGTCAGTATTCTCGTCTTCTGGTCGATTTCATACACAAGATAACCCTTCACGGTGGAAATCAGCTGGTGTTGAGAATAATTCGAACACAATATTGGATTCCAAAGGTTAAAAACCTAATAAAAGCAAATATTAATAAGTGTAAAATCTGCACTATCTACAAAAAGAAATGTCAAAAGCAGTTAATGGGGACACTTCCACCTGAAAGAATGGAAATAGCACGTCCTTTCACACATACTGGATTGGACTTCGCAGGTCCTTTTGACATTAAGGCATACAATGGACGTTGCTGCAAGATAACTAAAGGGTATGTTTGTGTATTTGTGTGTTTCGCTACAAAAGCTATACATTTGGAAGCAACATCTGACCTTTCGACTTCTGCTTTCCTAGCTGCATTTTGTCGCTTTGTATCTCGTCGGGGATGTCCTCTACATTTACATTCTGACAATGGAAAAACCTTTGTCGGCGCTTCTAAATTGTTAGCAAAAGACTTTATACAAACTTCTCGGCAAGCTGTCATCGAACATTATGCTATTCAGAATATAAGTTGGCATTTCATTCCTCCAGGAGCTCCACATATGGGTGGGTTATGGGAGGCGGGAGTAAAGAGTTTCAAATTTCATTTTCGTCGATTCTCCGGTTCTTTCAAATACACGTTTGAAGAATTTTCTACTTTACTTTCACGTATTGAAGCTTGTCTTAATTCCCGTCCTCTATCTCGTATTTCTCAGGATCCATCAGACCTTACGGCGTTGACACCAGGCCATTTCCTTATAGGTTCCCCGATTTTGGTACCTATTGACCCACATATAAGTGGAACTTCTATTTCTATTATTAATCGATGGCAACGCTTAAAGCTCATTTATAAAAATTTTTGTTCTAGATGGAAAAACGAATATCTAAAGGAATTATTAAAGAGAACAAAGTGGAAGCAACCCGAGGACAATCTTCAGGAAAACTCTCTTGTCGTTATTTTCGAAGAAAACCTTTCTCCTAATTCTTGGCGACTTGGTAGGATACAGAAAGTTTATGTAGGGTCAGATAAACGTGTTCGAGTGGCAGATATCCTTACTCAGAGAGGGATAATCACCAGACCAATAACAAAATTAATATCATTATCGTCAAATTCGTAGCTTCTTCTTTCGTTTCCATCTTGCGTTACCCTATTTATTTTTTCTTTCAGATAACTATGCCTAGAGCCAACTCTCGCAATAATTCTAACCCTAGCTCACGTCGCTCTAGAAACCATTCTGGATTACCGATTAATGATCATGCCTTTGTATGCCGCATCTGCAAATACCCTCACCCCCTTCGTACGTGCCGAAAATTTCTTGCCATGAACATATCGGATCGCATTCGCGCCGTCCGTACGCATAATTATTGTTCTAACTGTCTAGCTCATGAACATTCACACGGAAAGTGCTTTTCTAAACGTGGTTGCAAGCATTGCAGAAAATTTCACCACACTCTACTCCATATACATCCGCGACTTCTAAGTGAGTTTATGCCATCCCCATCCCGATCACGGTCTCGTTCTCTATCTCCCCTTCCTTCTATTTCGAGAGCAATTCGGCAAAATTCAGATACACCAACGTCTAGTACGGTCGCTCGTCAGCTATCTCCGACAACTTCCAACCCTCCAAGGTCAACCACTCTTTCCGCGTTGCTTCGTCAAAATCGTACAATACTTTTGCCAACTGTACTAGTGAAAATAGATTCTACAGCCTCCTATGCTAGGTGTCTTCTTGACTCCGGTTCTCCAGTCAGCAGAATTTCAAAAATCTTGGTCGAAAAGTTGCACTTGACCACCCTCTCAATGGAGAATGAGACTATGTGCCCTGTAGTTTTGAAATCTAGATTCAATTCAGCATCGAAGATTGAAGGAATATTTCGGGTAGACAACAGGATTTCCCTTAGGACTCCTGCTCAGTCTTTACCCGAGTCATTTAAAAGAAATTTTCGGGACCTATTTCTTGCGGACCCAGAGTTTTATGAGTCTGCGAGTATCGATATAGTTCTAGGGGTTGATGTATATCCAAGCGTGATTTGTGAAGGCATTTTTATGAAAACTGGTTTGCCAACTGCACAAGGCACCATCTTTGGCTGGACCATTTACGGCACTTGTCCTATTTAATAATACTATTTGCACTATTAAATTAAATACGCTATATCAAAAAAAAAAAAAAAAACAAACGGCACACTATCATATGTATGTTATTCTTAATTTAACTATACATTATCGAATTTGAGAAATTGTGTACTGAATTATAATCATGAATTGTATTGTTGTTTCTATTATTTTGAATAATTTAATATATTGTAAGAATGAATTAAAGTTAAACAATGTTCCAATGTTTTTATTTTCTTTTAGCCGAAACAAGTATCTGGACTCCGAGCCATAATTCTTTTATCCTTTGCTGCTTAAATACCGCAAGGGGGGCGGTAATGTTAATGTTAGACCTCCCTAATATAGAATTAACATTAACCCTGAAATTGTGCTTCACTAAAGCTTAGAGTTTTACATTTTATAGCAAAATTCACTACAATTATCTATCTCGCTCTAACGAAAATTATCCCTAAGAAACTGTCAAATATTAAAATAAAATGGGTCAGCTACTTGTTTCCGCTAAAACATAAAAATAACCTACCTATTGTAATCAGAACTTCATACTGGTAAGAATTTCTTCCTCCAGAATAATAAACCATAAATTCCATTTCTTAATTCCATTTGTTGTTTCTTTTCTTTTCATTTGTTGGAACCCTTTGTTTATTTTGAGCAAACAAATCGATTGGGATTTGTTTTGGTTCAATGAGTTAATTTCCAATTCTCCAGATTCCATCATCTCCAAAATCATCAGCATTTGAGCTAATCAGTAGGCAACACATTTCCTCAAAATAAAAAAGATAATTATAATAGGCATATATAAATCCTTAAAAAAAACAGCCCAAAAGTATACTAAGAAATATATATTATTTTATATTTATTCTATCACAAACAAACACATTCTTTTTGCCAACATTTAAAATTGCTAAAAAACAAGTAAGAGTGCTATATTCGGCTGTAACGAATCTTATATACCCTTCACTTAAGATAACTATTAAAAACTATTTTTGGTAAACAAAATTTTGGTGAAAAAACAATTGATTGAAAACAATGTTTTGTAAAAAAAACAGCTAAAAAATTTTGGGAAACAGAAGTTAAACAAATAAGAGAGCTATATTCGGCTGTGCCGAATCTTATTTACCCTTCACCAAATTATACTTTAAAATAAAAATTTTAAATATTTTTAGGTTAACAAAATCAACATTTTTTTTTCAAAAATTAAAAATAAAAATGTTTTTTTTAGTAAGAGCTTCTTATGCTAAATTCCCAATTTTTATTGATAAATTCACTGAAATTTATTGTTGGGGGATAAGCTAGTTCCTATGCGCATTTCACTGGTTGCTTAGGCCAGATCATCAGGAAACCTTTTCCCAAAAGGCTTTAGAAAAACTAAAGATATTATACAAATAAAACGATAGAGTGAATGAGAATTACAGACACTCAAGCTTTATTTGTAAAAATATCAAAGCTTAAACAAAAAACCAACAATAAACAGTGATTTTATCTTTTCTTACATTCTCTACTACAATTGGTTGGTTTCTTGCCGACACAAACTGTAGTGTGTAAGTGAGTAAAGAAAAAATAAAACAACTTGCTTTATTGTTTTCGCAAGAAAATCAATATAAAGCGAGCTGCCAGTTTAGTCTTGATGCACGGGCACCTGCAAATTTATCATTAAAAGGTTATTCGGGAATACAAAATTAATATTTTAGTAAGAGCTTCTTATGCTAAATTCCCAATTTTTATTGATAAATTCACTGAAATTTTGTTTTTAAAAATTAAAAAAATTTTGGTTTTTCAAAATTAAAAAAAAAAAATTGTTCAATATTGTTTTCCAATTTTATTTTTACATTTTTGTTTTTCAAAATTAAAAAAAAAAAATGTTTGTTTTTCAAAATTAAAAAAAAAAAAAATTTGTTCAATATTGTTTTAATTATTTTCCAATTTGATTTTTTAAATTTTTTTTTAAAATTTTTTTAAATTTATTAGTGTAAAAAGAATTATAAAAAAAAATTGTTTGTGGTAAAAAATATTCGGTTTAAAAAATAATTTTCCTGATTTTGACCTATTGTAGGTCCAAATTACTATAGCCTTATATAAATCGTAGCAATGGACTTGAAATATTCATCATTAGATATCCATATTGTATATTGAGCTTGAAGAATTCCCGATATATTGATGTATCAATTATGTTGTAAGTTATTTGGAGACTACGGAAAGTTGATTTCAAGATACAAACGGACAGACCGACATGGCTATATCGACTTCGGTATATATAACGATCCAGAATGTGGGGTCGCAAATGAAAAATGTAGAAATTACAAACGGAATGACAAACTTATATATACCCTTGCCACTCATGGTGAAGGGTGTAAAAATATGTTCATATTTCTCAAATATGTGTTTAAAAAATACCTAAAGTAAAACAAAAAATAAAGAAAAAACGAGGTATTTCTTTCTCATAATACCTTATAGGTTTTGTGAATAAATCATTGGTATAAAAAAAAAACAAATCTGCTATTTTAACATATTTTTTTTTTTGGCATAAACAATAAGCCATAAATATTAATATGATGTTTTGTACAGATTTATATTAAAAAGTCAGCAAATTGTTTAAGCAATATTTTGTATTTTGTTTTGTTCGTGCGATTGAATTCCCTTGAAAGATTTCAATACTGTGGCATAAGATTCTCTGCACACATAGTTTTTTTTATTACTTAATAATATACTATTTAAGTAAGTAGTTTCTATGTTTTGTCTTATGGTGAAACGTTTCTGAAGATAAGGGTTAATAAACTTTAGTTTTAAAACAAAAATAAAAGTTTATGCCACAAAGTAATGCAACACAAAGTTGTAGTTCAAAGTACTGAATACTTTGAGTTGGTTTAAATGGCGTTTTAAATGTTAAATATTTTTCACCTTTAGGCTATAACAGAAATAAAGTTTTTATTGTTAATGCATAAAAAACAAGGTTTATAAGTTTTTGAGTAACAGTAAGAAATAGTAGTAAAATTTTTAATAGAAAAAAAAACTTGTTTAAAACAAGTTAAACTTAACTATACATATAATGGTTGTAATACTTTTAAAATTTTGACCTCTTTTCTTAAAAAATATACACATTTTAAAACAAATATTAGTTCTGAATGCAATAGTATTTAAGTTTTTCAAATCAGATGGAAATTGTAGAATTTATTCGACTTTTTATATAACAACTTATGTGCTCATTTCGTGTTTGTTTAATTTCGCAGCCTAAAACTATACTATGAAATGAAGGAAAATCAAAATTTTTTTTTAAGTAAATGCATTTTTTGCTAAGCTTTGGAAAAAGTTTAATAGCGTTTACAATTTAAAGCAATTTTTATAAAGGATCATCATTTTATTCACAATAAACACTGTTTAAAATTTTGTAATCACATATATTTGAATTTTAAGAAAAACTTAAATAAAATACCACTAATATCGAAAAAACTTTAACAATAACAGAATATATATGAGCGTGAGAAAATAATATATAGAATTAGTATGGGTCCTTGTTGCAATTAAAAATATTGGGTGCATGACTTAAAAATGAGGAATTTTTTCAAATTTTTAGCATTTATTTTGAAACATTTGCACAATATAAATGACCTTTTACCATCACTCTGGCAACATATGGATTCCCAGCCAAAAGAACTGCTCATATTTTGAGGCCAATAACGAAGCAAGCAAATTTCGCATACTCTTTTCCAACATGATGCGTATCCCAGAGATTTGGCTGGTTGGCCGGGCTTCGCATACGATCTCTTATGCTTCGGGTTATCTTAATGGATCCATTTTTCAGAGCAATAAAGCGCTCAAACATCATTTCGGATATGCAAAATCGTCTTGCAAGGTTTCTCGACTTCAATTCGTATGCCTTTGAATGAATCTTGCTGCTCTTGTTGAGATAGACAACAATCTTCATGGAGTAATGCCTCCAATTCTTGGTCTTCAAACTATTTTTGGCTGGTCTGTACGATCTTTGTGTTCGGTGTCAAAATCACCACTTCTGAACTGCACAAACCATCTATCGCATGTTGAAAACGATGGAACATATTTGCCATAAGCTTTAGCGGCAATTTTTTTTAAAATTGAGAAAGTAAAGCAAAACTTCCCGCATATGACGCTTTGTTGGCACAAAATTTTGGTTGGTATCATTTTTCTTTGACTATTTATTCTTAAGATGTTAGTAATAAACAAATTTTATTTCTTCTGCAAGATTTTGAAATTTGTAAAAAAAACATACATACAAGGTGGCGCAAAAGTAATCCTCCTATCAGAAAATGCTATAAATTTTGCGATTGGCCCCTAATGTCAGTTCTGTTTTGACATTTGTGTAGTAAACACATGCGAAATACACATTAATAAACAATGTTACGCTACACTGCTCCAGAACGCGGAATATTGCTGACTATTTATTTGACCAATAATCGGTCGGTGACTTTGGCACAACGTGAATTTCGTCGCAGATTTCTTGGCCGTCCAACGCCTACTGGTGAAACATTGCGACGTTTAGCCTCTCTCCTCCAAGAGACTGGCACAACACGAGATGCTGCCAGGTGTGGCAGACCCTGGAGTAGCCGTTCTGCAGAGAATAATGCTGTTGTAGCCGAGGATGTCATGGAAGCGCCGTCGACATCGACCAGACGGCGTGCCACGCAAATGGGTATCAGTCGACGGTCTTTACTGCGAATTTTGGTACAATCGCCGGAAGTTTTTGCCAAAGTGATGGAAAATGCCATAAAAAGGGCTCAAATGACAATCAACTGTGGCGGCGGCCATTTACATGACATCATATTCTCGACTTGATGTAAAAAAAATTAAAAGACCAAATAAAAATAATCCACAAGAAGAATCAAAGTTTTTTTTTTTTTTTTTTTTAATTACAGCCAAAAAACATCGGAAGTTTACTTTTGCGCCACCTTGTATTTATTATATCTAGTCGTTTTTGGCTTAAAACAATTTAATTTTATCAATTGAGTTTTCTTTCCTAATTAAGTAATGTGTGTATGTATAAATATAAATATACTAGTGTTAAATGTCAAAGTATTTAGGTAGCAACAGCCTAAAAGTAGGCAGCTTATTGTATGAATTACTTTTTAATTACAGCTCACACAAATTATTGTGGTTTTGACTTGTGTACAGCATGTTATTACTTTTTTAATAAAGAAATTTAAATTATAATATTTATTTTAATACATATATACAAGGAATACTTTTTTAGATAAATATAAATTTTCATAATTCTTTTGACAAATTCTTAGAAAAATTGATTTATATTCATTTATTTAATTAGTTTTTTTTTAAGGTTATATGTGAGTAAAAATAATAAAAATGTTGACAAATTATTTATCTTCAGGAAAGTCAGGTTAATGTTAAACAGGCAGACATAATTTCTTAATTTCTTAGTCTAAAGGAGATAATTTTTATTTACATACACATGTAATTTGGGACTGCTTATCAAAAATTACTAGACCATAAATTATTTACATGAATATATGAAACTTTAATTTGCTTATAAATTTTTTGGTAAGCAGTTAAAGAACACACAATAAATTCACAATTCAAGCATTATTTATCTAGTTCTTTTGTTTTATACCCAAATGTATGCAATAAAATAAGTTTATTTTTAAAATACTAGAAATAAACTAAACTATAGCATATTTAAGGGATATTTATATTTTTTAAATGTTGAATTATTTCAGCTTGTTTGCAAATTAATTTGACTTAAATGCCTTTAATCTCTATGCCAGCAAGACAACAGACAAAGTTGTAGCCTTTAAGAAAAAAAAAAAAAATAGAAGAAACATAAAATAATTTAAGTCTGCAGAATTATACAAATTACATTTTTTCTGTTCATTGTAGATGTTTGTTATTTTTCACAAAAAAAAAAAAAAATTGTACTATAGGCAAAATTTGCAAAATCACTAGAATATACTTAAAGGATTTTCTGGCATTAGGTTGATTTGTTGTTTGTGTTAGAATGGTAAGCATTATTTTGTATGTGTTTAAACTGACAGATGACTTAAGAATTTACAAATTAACAATATGCTGAAATTGAAGAATAATTTGCTGTAGCAAAAATGCTGTATACAACTAACTCATTTAACTTTAGTAAAAAAAAAAAGAAATAACAAAGTTGTAGAACGTTTCCAAAAGAAGACAATTATATTCAAATTGGTTAGAGTTTTTTTCTTTATTTTATTCAAATTGGTTAGAGTATTTTTTCTTTATTTTATTTAATTTTTGTTGTTTGTGGATAGAACATACTTTAATATCTTAAAAAATTATATAAGTTTTCCACAAAATCAGTTTTTTTAAATAAAAACATCGATCTTGAAACCGTTTTTTAATTTGAAAATGGAAAGTCATGGATAATTTTCCACCAAATCAGATTTTTCCGCTATTATTTATAAAAAAATCGGCCCACAAATGGTTGAGATATAAGGAAAAAACCGGACCAACCTCGATTTTTGGCCTATTTCATTAATATAGACAATATGGATATCTAATGATAGATATTTCAAAGTCTATTGCTACGATCTAGTAATTTGGACCTCCAATGGGTCAAAATCGGGAAAAATATTTTTTAACCCGAATTTTTTTTTTAACAAAAAAATTTTTTTGTCATAAAATTTTGTTTACTAGTAAATTAAAAAAAAAATAAATTTAAAAAATTAAAAAAAAATTTCGATTTTTTTTTTTTTTTTAAACAATTTTACAAAAAAAATTATTTTTTTTTTAAAATTATGAAAAACAATTTAAAATTTTTTTTTTTTTAATTTTGAAAAAAAAAAATAAATTTTGTTTACCTAAAAATATTAAAAAATTTAGTTTTAAAGTATAATTAGGTGAAGGGTATATAAGATTTGGCACAGCCGATTATAGATCTCTTACTTATTTAATTATTACGAAAACTAATTTGTTACGTACACCATAAAAACAGATTCGTAGTAGCAACCGAATTTGTTGCCAATCGAATGATTCGGTTGCACACATAAACCTTTTCGTTACTACGAACAGCAAATCAGAAGAATAACTTTTGTTACCCCTTCTAAAATTTGTTACCCACAATTCGATCACTAATGACGTTTTCTTTTCTGACTCAAAATGTTGCCAACATATTTTGTACCATTTATGTACCATGTGTTAAATTTTTATCGATCCCAATAGAACAAAAACAATTACCATTTATGCAATTTTATTTTATATAGCTTTTAAATATTATAAAATCTATACTTTTTGCTTCCATTTTAACATTTTGATTCAAAAAATACAAAAGCTATTTCATTAACACTAACGAACTTCCAAAACAATAACAAGAACAGCTGTTTAAAAAGTGGTGCCTATCTAAGACTTTAATAAAATTGAGTGAGAAACATGTAGCATATTTTTGGGGTTCTAGGGCAAAATTATTTGAAAAGAACACGTTATACGCTTACCAAACTATATTTCTGCAGAAAAGAAAACAAAGAAGGGTAAAAGGCAGAATATAGGCATAATTTATGCCATAAAAGAAAACGTCATTCGATTGGCTACAAATTGAGTTGCTACCACGAATCAGTTTTCTCTACGTATACTTAATATTTATTTATTTTCATTATTAAAATTAATCATACGCACCCAAAGATTGTCTTACAATTTTCATAATTTCGTGTAATTAAATCTAACGGTTGTTAGTGTCTATAAATCTATTTAAATTAATACTTTAGTCAGTAGCCTCAATTTTAAACTATACAACTGGTCGATATTTGTGAATGCAAAGGAAAACCTTACATATTTTGTTGAATGAGCTACCAGCAAGCAAATTATTTCAAACCTTCACAGCAGGTGGTAAATTCACACTTTTTATTAAGAAATAAATTTCAAGAAAATTCTCTCTCATACTCATAGAATATTTATGAGTATGATGTAGATGTAGAAGTAAACATAAAAAGTAGTAAAAATAACACAATATTAAACAAATTTCTTTACTTAAATAACATTTTACAACGTGTTTGTGAAAATATACCGAAATTGTCATGAAGAAAGTATATATAAAAGCAAGTGGCATATATCAAGTTACACAATTATATTGTAGCCAGCACTTATAAGGAAATTCTGGTAAAAAATTTATTTTTATTATTAAATAAATATAAATATTATATAAACTTTTTCTGTGTATGTGTTTTTTCTTCTTTAAAGAGAAACTCAGCAAAGGATGTTGCAGACATATATGTTTATTAGCATGGAGTCAAAAATGAATGTCAAAATATGAAAAAATCAATTGAATTGAAAAATGTATTTATAAATAAATCCGCATAAATATTTTAAACAGCTAAAACTTGTGTTAAAAGTCTTCAAAATCTGAATATGGTTCAATATCTGTAAATATTTCGGTAATGCTTTCTGGCTTTACTTATAACACCAACATTTTGAGCTGCTTTTTTGAAGTCAGCATGAGAGAAATTTATAAAAACTAACTAAACTTTGAAAAAGAACCTTTTGAATCTTCGGTCCAAAGTAATTTTTTTGAAAATTCTATCATACATCATGACAATTTTTTTGTGGGCCTTCCCAATTTCAACAAATTTGTGTTTAAGTATGCACAAACCAATACATTTACACATACTCCTAATCTTTATACGACAATGTGCCATATTCAAATGTCTGTGTGTTTAAAGTTAAAGATATTCATTGACTTTGTTGTCAGTTTTTATAAAATTTCTTACTTTTATGTTACAAAATTTCATATATATCTAAGACGTTTAATGTACTTGTGTGTGAGTGTGTGTAAGTGTTAGTTTTAGAGTTTGTATATATGTTTATTATGTCAGTATTAAAGGATTTCCTTCTAATCTTCTAATGGTATGCATTTGTTAAAATGGAATGAAAAAAAGCAGGGCAATTCTGTTTAGATTGACAATATTTCAATCTGTTTGTAGTCTTTGTGGAAAGCCTTTGGCATTAAATTAATTATTTTTATTTATTTACATACATGTGACAGAGAACATTAAGGAATAACTGATTGAATTATATTTTTGTTAACAGGCTTACTAATTTTGTGGAATTTCTTCATTTCCGGGAATTTTTTAGTAACAAATTAAGCTCAAAACAAGTAAAATATTAAAAAAAATCGTTCAAAATTAAAAAAATATATATATTTTTATTATGAAATTTAAGAGGTCTGGCTAATGGCGTTTTCTTAGCTGACACAATATTTGGAACCATCTTGTACCATTTGTTACGGGTTACCTATACCCTCCTTATGTGTTAAATTTTTAACGATCACAGTAGAACAAAAACCATTACCATTTATGCCATTTAATTTTGTGTAGCTTCTAAATATTCTAAAACTATACCTTCTGCTTCCATTTTCACACTTTTAATCAAAACAAATATTTCATTAACACAAACGAACTTCAAAAACAATAACAAGAAAATATGTTTAAAAGGTGGTGCCTATCTAACCCCATAATAAAATTTAGTGTGAAACATGTAGCATATTTTCGGTGTTCTAGGGCAACATTATTTGAAAAGAACACGTTATATGCTTACCAAACTCCTTTTTTGAGAAAATACACAAGGAAGGGTAAAATGCAGAATAAAGCTATAATTTATGCCAAACAAAAAAACGCCATAGGATAAATCTGCAAAATATTAACTTTTTGAAAAACACAGAAAAGTTTGTTTTTGTTGTTCAAATCGTACTTATTGCTAATCAAGTTATTTAGTCTAAATTACCGAATTTTTCTATTGTGACTAAAAAATTTTAATCGAAGTGAAAAAAGTTCGCTTATTTACACCATAATTCTTCTGTGTCAACTGAATTTCTGTTTATAGTATGGATCAAATCTATAAATATAGTCGAATCAATTGATTGATGGCAACAAACAGATTATTGTTCATGATTTTGCTTGTTATTTGTTATCCGTGCAGAAATAATACTGCAACTTTAAGAGGAAAACTTATAAAGAAATTCCCGAAATTTCACGAGAATCGTAAAAAAAAATGTTCACGGGAAATTTTTATTCTTGTGATAAAATTTTTCGATGTGTTTAACAAGATTTGGAAGATATTATACTATTGTTACGAATGTTCAACAGCAATTTGAATTTAACGGTCTGTAACGACTGCCTGCAACATTCATCATATTTATAAACACGTCCCTTAGTAAGAGCTTCTACTCATCAGCAATGTTGATAGCATGCGGTTACTAGCATTGTTTATAAGTGTGGCAACACTAAATGTTTAAGCTGCTCACATTAACATCGAAAGCTCTAAAATTCGAGTTCTAGTTGTCCGTTATGATCATTGTAGAAGATTAACGAAAGATGGCGTGTGTATAAATATGGCAGACTTTGCAGTTGTGAGTTGAGTTAGTCGTTGGCGCTGTTAGAGTTAACATCAACTGTCGTGTACATTTAAGTTTGTACATTATAAAGTGTGTGTGCATTTCTGTGAATTGATAAACGTGTATAAAAACACTGAGTGACTATTTGAACGGTTGTTGTTGTACATTTTAAATAAATAAAGAGTTGTTACAATTTTAAATTACTAAAACTAATTTCATTTGCAATCAACTATCCGGTTTATTTAAAGAAAATAAACCTCCGTTTTTAAAAGGTAAAAACGTAACACTATTTTAGTTAAAGAATTTTACAAAATTTAAAGATTTTCACTTTAAAGATTTAAAAATGTTTACAGAATATTATCTTCTCATAAATTAGAGAGTATACAAATACAATCTCTAGAAATCTGCAAATACATTTTGTAGTAAAAGTTGATGACAGATAAAAGATAAATTTGTAAAAGAGGCTAAATATCCTTCCGTTTGCTTGACGAAATTCCGCTTGGTTTTGTAATTAATTTTGAAAATAATGAAGACATTTCTGAACTAAGAATGTACCATTTATTCAAAAGTACCTTTTATTCAAAAATACCTTTTATTCAAAAGTACCTTTTATAAAAGAAGTACCTTTTTTAAAAAAAAGTACCTTTTATAAAATAGTACCTTTAATAAAAAAGTACCGTTTATAGAAAAGTACCTTTTATAGAAAAGTACCTTTTATAAAAAAGTCCTTTTATAAAAAAGTACCTTTTATAAAAAAACCTTTTATAAAATAGTACCTTTAATAAAAAAGTACCTTTAATAAAAAAGTACCTTTTATAAAAAAGTACCTTTTATAAAAAAGTACCTTTTATAAAAAAGTACCTTTTATAAAAAAATACCTTTTATAGAAAAAGTACCTTTTATAGAAAAAGTACTTTTTATAAAAAAATACCTTTTATAAAAAAGTACCATTTATAGAAAGTACCTTTTATAGAAAGTACCTTTTATAGAAAGTACCTTTTATAGAAAGTACCTTTTATAAAAAAGTACCTTTTATAGAAAAGTACCTTTTATAGAAAAGTACCTTTTATAAAAATGTACCTTTTATAAAAAAGTACCTTTTATAAAAAAGTACATTTTATTCAAAAGTACTTTTAATTCAAAAGTACCTTTGATTCAAAAGTACCTTTGATTCAAAAGTACCTTTGATTCAAAAGTACCTTTTATAAAAAAGTACCTTTTATAAAAAAGTACCTTTTATAAATAAATAACTTTTATAAAAAAGTAACTTTTATAAAAATGTACCTTTTATAAAAATGTACCTTTTATAAAAAGTAGCTTTTATAAAAAAAGTGGTTAAGCTTACACTTATTTGGATAAATAATAATAAAAACTGGCCACGGTGATACATGCTTCATGGTCTTCTGTCGAGTTGCGACTGAAAAACAGAATCAACATAGAAGAAAACAAAACATACAACAACAAACAATTGCTTTATTGTTAGCTGACAGCTGACTAAGGCAAAACAATACTAGTAATAATGCCAAAGAATACAACGATGAAAAAGCTCTTAAATTTCATCTTACTCCATCAAAGTAAAAAGGGAATTAAGATTAAAGAAAGCTTTGTTAATGGAAATACTTTATTATATTTCTGTAAAGCGCCTTGGAGACGATCTAATAAACATATCAATCACATATTTGTACTAAAATCAAACTTTATTTCCAAATATATCAGCAGCCTATACGTAGAGAAAAAACATGGTTGTCGTAAACATAATTTAAAAGCATAATAATAATAATAAGATTTATGATTGTAGTACAAACATATTGTGATCATTATTGGTATCAGGAAATTTCATATTATGATCAAATTAGTCGTATTATCATTGTCATACATGATCATAATATGTTTGGAAGTAATCATATTATTACCCAATAAAAACATATTATGATCCAACGTAATAATATTATCATTAAATGTTATTTGTGGAAATACAAACATTAATTTTATTAGGTTTTAGTTTTAATGTGCATCTTAAACACACTATACTAAGTAGTACACATATATAAACTTAACATTTAATATTATATGTTTGCTTGTTTATCATACTTTAGTTGT
The DNA here is from genome assembly GCA_942486065.2 of Calliphora vomitoria. NCBI lineage: Eukaryota > Metazoa > Arthropoda > Insecta > Diptera > Calliphoridae > Calliphora > Calliphora vomitoria. Next base: position 8,521,346 of record OW818032.2, read on the forward strand.
TTGAAAAATAATTATGTTTCAGTGAACCATGCTCAAATTTATAAATGCGATGAACATAAACATGTTTATAGTAACTAAAATATTGTTGAAATTAAATCTAAATAACAATGATTTGTGTACGACAACATTATAATGTTACAAAAAACACAGTATAGTTGTAGTAATAAGGCCGATTCCTGTTTTTTCTCTGCGTGTACAATTACATATAATTCTATTTCCTGCTATTTATACAGCAAAAATCTTGTTTTATTTTTGCCACAAAGAGTCTTAAATTCACACCAGTCAGCTGCTCTTTTTAAAGCCATAAGGATAATGAAGATGTTGATGATATTTTTCCAGCCATAAACTTTATATACTTGAATTTGACATGTCAGTTATTTTTATTACAATGTTGTTGGGAAAAGTTAAACATAGATAGAGAATGAAAGAATAATGTCGAGAATTGAATTAAGATTTAAGGAAGTGTAAAAAAACATTTATATTTGTGGTACTATTAAGATTATTGTATTTATATTATATTTTCTTTATTGATTTTTTGGGTAAAATCCTTTAATGTTGTTTTTGTTTTGAACACAAAATTTACTAACTGTATTATTATATATATATTTTTTTCATATGAATTTTCAAATTGATTGGTGTCTAATATCATTTCTATTCTCTCCATTATTTTCTTTATTCCAGGCATTTTACATTGACGCTTGATGTTGGGTTTCATGTACTACAACAAGAGAAGCTGAACTGTGACGATATAGAAATATAAATTGAATATTTTGCCAAAAGGTATTAAAAAATGTATGTACTCAGTTTTTTGTTTTTTTTTATTTAATACATGTGGAAGGAAGTTCTACTTAAAATTCTATAGGCTTTAATTTGATATATGGACAAAAACACTTTTCTATTCAAATTTATGAAATCAACCTTAATTGTTTGTTAGTTATTAAGTTTTGTAACTAGTGCAACAAACTTGTAAACTTTCTAAATCCATGGTATATCTTTATAGTTATAGTTTACTTAAGTTGAAAAATATAAAAAGTAAACAATAAATTTGGGAATTTAGCACATAAAAACTAAATCTAATTAAAAAACAACTAAGAGAGCTATATTCGGCTGTGCCGAATCTTATATACCTTTCACCAATTTATACTTTAAAAGAAAAATGTTTAATATTTTTAGGTAAACAAAATTAATTGTTTTTTTTCAAAATTCAAAAATAAATTTTTTTTTCTAAATTGTTTTTCAAAATTTAATTTTTTTTTTTTTTTCAAATTTGTTTTCAAATTTTTTTTTTTTAAATTTTTTTTTAATTAATTTTTTTTTTAATTTTCTAAAATTTTTCTTTTTTAATTTATAAGTGAAAAAAATTTTTTTGGTAAAAAAAAATTCTGGTTAATATTTTTTTGTATAATATCTTTAGCTTTTCTAAAGCCTTTTCTGATGATCTGGCCCAAGCCAAGAGTGAAATGTGCATCGGAACTAGCTCTTAAAACCAAAATTTTACTAAAAAATAAATTTTTTATTCACAAATATAACTTTTGATAAAAAAATTTATTTTTTTTCCACATATTTTTAAATTTGTTTGAGTTTATGACCAGTATATTGATAAAATTATGTTTCTACTGACTATAATGAAATATACTGGTTTATTGCGTGATTTAAGTTTTTTTGTCTATGAAATAGTAGGGACAATGGAAATATTGAAATTTTTAAGTACCGCTTGAAAATTTCACCAATTCCAATATACTGAGGAAGAGTTGCAGCAACTTACTAAAGTGATAGAGTTTTCAAAATCATTCGTGAAATATGTCAAAACTGAATGCAATAGTAAACTTTATATAAACTTTTTCGTAAAATCGAGGGGACCTTAAAAAATTCGAAATTTGCTGATTTAATTTGCAAAAATAAAAATCGAGATAATTTTATTTAAAACTTAAATCGAATGCTTAATCACTGTGTTTTAGCTTATTTAAATAAATAATAATAAACACTGGGCATGGTGATATATGCTTTATGCTCTTCTGTCGAGTTGTGACTGAAAAACAGAAGCAAACAAAGCATACAACCACAAACAATTGCTTCATTGTTAGCTGACAGCTGACTAAGGCAAAACAATACTAGTAATATTGCTAAAGAATACAACGATGAAAAAGCTCCTAAATTGCATATTTTTTCATCAAAGTTAAAAGAGAATTAAGATTAAAGAAAGCTTTGTTAATAGAAGTTCTTTATTATATTTCCATAAAGCGCCCTGGAGACGATCAAATAAACACATCAATCACATAGTTGTGTGCGTGCAGTCGTTCTTTTTCGGCTACAAAGGCTAAGCGTTGTCGGCAATGATTGATGAAAATCAAAAAGTTTTGATTTTTTTATTTGACGGCTGATTATTTGATCGTCTCTTTATGTGATTGACAATCAAATTTCATTTGCTTTGTGTTTGCCGTCTTGTGAAGTGCACGGAAGAAAAAAAAAAAAAATATTCATACATATTTTATGTATGAAAAACATCAGTTTCTTTGAGATTTTTGGTATTAATAGAAAAATGCGTCAAAATACAAATGGTGATTGACGTATTTATTTGTACGTCTTCTTTAAAGCTTCAAGAATACGAAACTCACACATATGCAGTGATTGACGGGTTTATTTGATCGTCTTCAAGGCGCTTAAACTGGGAAGTTGAATAGATGATGTTTGCAACTGACACTTACATCGACTCAAACAAGTGCTGGGGAGGCTGGGGAAGTAGGTGTTAACCCCGAAAATTCATTCCATTCTGCCGTGTGTCTAAATATTACTTTTTCTGTGTTGTTTAAAATTACGAAAATTTAATAAATATAATTTTCTTTCAAAGGAAAATAATTTAATGGATCATAAAATCATAAAAATAAATCTGTAAAATAACCACCAATATTAATTTAAAATAAAAAAATAATTTTTTTAAGGCCCGTTCATCTCTTCAGAAATTCGTGTATATCGCGATTAAAGCTTTTGGAAAACATGTAATATACAATTGGTCAATTTACAAGGTCTCTTATCATGTCATATTGTCATAATGTCCGAATATTTCACAATGGTTTTTATTGCTTTTCAAGGAAAAAATGTCATGTTTATTGTGTTATCGTAACGAACCAGCAGAGACCAACGCCGAATGCCTAAGAGTCGGTTAAGCCGAGTCATGATGTATTAGGATATTATGACAATATGACTGATACGAGACTTTATTGTATTGGTTGTATGAATTAAATATGCCGTATATATAAATAGCGTATCTTTCAATGCGGTTTTTGTTTTTAATAACTTATATGCCATTTTGAAGGGTACATATCTGTCATTTACACTCACCTAGTTATTGAACATTATAGTCTAAACAACAAAGGTTTTTTTTTTTTGCTTCGAAAATGTCGAAATTTATACCAACGAATCGTCATATGAGGGAAGTTTTTTTAATTTGAAAAAAAGTGACGCTGGAGCACATAGATTGCACACCTAAACTTATGGTGAAAGTGTTCCATCGTTTTCAACGCGAGAGATGCTTTGTGCGGTTCAGAAGTAGTGATTCTGACACGGAATACCAGCCTAAAAAAGTTTGTAGACCAAAAATTGGAGGCATTTCTTCATGAAGATTGTAGCAAAACTCAACTAGGGTGCTACTCAAGCAACAATTTTAAAATATTTGCAAGCAGCCGGATTCATCCAAAAGCAGAGAAATTGGCGACCATACGAATCGAAGCCGAGAGACCTAGAAATATGTTTTTTGCATATCCGAAATTATGCTTGAACGCTATAAAAGAAAATCAGTTTTGCATTACAGTAACCCGAAGCGTAAGATATCGTACCTAAAGCCCGGCCAACATGCCGAATCGATAAAAAACAAGTAAGAGAGCTATATTCGGCTGTGTCGAATCTTATATACCCTTCACCAAAATATATTATAAAATAAAATTAAAAAAAAAATTTAATTTTTTTATAGAATTTTTCTTCGAAATAGTTTTTTTCAATTTTTTAAAAAAAAATATTTTTAATTTAATTTTTTTTTTAAATTTATTAGTGAACAAAATTTATGACAAAACATGTTTTTTGTGAAAAAAAAAAATTCGGGCTAAAAAATATTTTTCCAGATTTAGACCCATTTTAGGTGCAACTTACTACAGCCTAACATACATTGTTGCAATGGTCTTTGAAATATCTATCATTAGATATCCGTATTGTTTATATTTATGACTTAGTAATAGAGATATAGATCAAAAATAGAGGTTGTCTAGGATTTTTGCTCATATCTCCGTTATTTATGGATGGATTTTGCTGATTTTAAATAGGAAACTTCTCGAAAGCATGTCTGACAGAATTATTGAAGATTTGGATACCGAAGATATCTGGGGTCTTCAGAAAATTGATTTCAACAGACAGACAGACATACACCTGAAGGGTGTAAAAACCCAATATCCACGGCGCTAAGGCATTTTTCTGTATTTGGTGGGTGGAAAAGGTCCAATCTATTATGAGCCATGCCCCATCCGACTACTATTTGTTTCGATCGATGCAGAACGGTCTCTCTGGGATACGCTTCACTTTGGAACAGAGTATCCGATATTGGCTTGATTAGTTCTTGGACTACAAGGATGAGAAGTTCTTGTGGCGCGGAATCTATATGTTGCCAGAAACATAGCCAACAATGGCCAATTTTTTGAATAAATGTATTAGTTTTAAGTCATTCAACCAATAATACAGGTGAAAAATATTTGTTCACGCTGATGCTATTAATTTAGAATTTTTTTTTTTTTAAATTTTTTATGCCGCGATAAATATATACCCTGAATGTGTTAAGAAACAAAATCATAAAACAAATTTACTCAAATTTGAACAAAATTGTGTATTTGCCTTTATATATTTGATTGTTTAGATGGATTGAATTACAAAATGTACTCATGGTTACAATAAAACCAATTATTTTGGTATTGTCTACAAAAAAAAAAAAAAAAAAAAAATTTGAGGCATTAATTATTTTCAAAAGGTTTCGGGTAATTTTGCCATATAGTGTGTGTATTGTGTAGTAAGTCATGTACAATTTCTTCATTTTGCGGTTATTTTAAATGGTTTGAAATTTGGCTTACGAGTATAAGAAAACAAATATAAAAAAAAAAAAAAAAAATTAAAAATGTACAACATTCTACATGTACGGTTCGTTTGGAAAACGCCTACAGTGTTTAGTATTTGTTAAACAAGTTAGAATATTATATTCGTCTGTGCGGAATCTAAAATTAGCCTCTGTCTAAATTTTTTGGGGATGATACATGCATATTTTTTTAAGATTGTCTCACATTTTGGTCCATTACATGTTATGTTATCAACTGCCTAGGACAATGCTAAACATTTTGGTGTAAATATATGGTCAATTCATAAGGTCTCTTATCAGTCACATTCTCATAATGTCCTAATATATCACGACTCGGCGGCTCGGCTTAACCGACTCTTAGGCATTCGCCATTGGTCTCTGCTGGTTCGTTACGATAACATAATAAACATAGCATAGAAAGTAGTATTATTTTAGGACATTTTTTGCTGGAAAAGGAATAAAAACCATTGTGAAATATTAGGACATTATGACATGATAAGAGACCTTGTGAATTGACCAATAATTTATAACGGCTGTGTATTTTTTATGTGAGCCTATTTTATACAGACATATGCACGGTCATAGTTAAATCGGCTTAGCATTTCAAAATGAATATTTCTCAGTTTTACAGAGGAAATAACAAATTTATATCCATGTATCCTTAATCAAAAACAGTGGTTTAGTATTTAAATTCGTTCCAATTTCTTTGTCTTCCCCCCAACCAGAAAAAAAACAATACTTTGCACTCAATTGTTTAAATGAGAAGCATTCAAAATTGCTGTATGAATGTATATAAACATCTATTAGTGTACCAGCATGTTCATACCAATAATAGTTATTTAATAACACTAACATGTGTGTAATTTAATGGACTCGGTAATTGCAACTTAAAACTGTTGTATGTTGAATGCATCGTTATGCAGTCATGATTACTTTTCATGTCATTGCAGTTTAAGTCCTTCAGTCCTCATACAAACATTGTACTTTTCATACTGATATTGATACTCACTCACTCACTCACCACACTCTTCTTATTCAAACTCACACGCCATTTATTTTCATTTCTATTCTCTCGGGTAAATGGCCAGTCATTGTGAACAGTATACAAAAAGCAAAAAACAAATAAAATATTTACAATAAGAATAATGTAGAAAAATAAAAATAAAAAAAACACAAAAATGAATTATAAATGTTGGTTGGTACTTGTATCAAATGTATTCCTACTCTCTCTGCCATTAAGTGGTCAACTATCAACCGAATGATACTCAATCAATATTGAGGTCATTTGCAACAAAGTTTTACTCTTTTTTTTTAGATTTTTAATAGAATTCGTGCTTAAAATTTTATTAAAAGAACAAAATTTATATGGTTCGTGTTCTTCTAGTCCATTAAATAATTTCTGCATCAGTAAAATTGTATTGAAAAATATGACAGCAATAATTTTGTTTTAGTGTTAACATTTTAATGATTTTGTGAAATTTAATTCAGACGGCAGACAATTTTTTTTTGGAAAATAAAAATCTATCTAAAAATATATTTAAAATTCAATATAGAAATTTTAACAGCTAGCATGATTGGTATTATTTGGTAATTTTAACTTTTATAAATTGATCTCGAAGAAAACAGAAGTACAATTTAAAGCACAACAAAATACTAACATTTTCATTCCATCTGTAATATGGTTTGCATTCCTAAAAGTCTGTCTGTTAGTTGAAATCAACTTTTCGAAGTCCCCAGATATCTGGCGTTCCCAAATCGAAATACTGTATTTTGTATACCCTCCACGACAGACGAGGACACAGGGGGTACCGAAAATTTGTAATATAATCAAGTAAGAGAGCTATATTCGGATGTGCTATTTGAAATGTTTTTTTTTTTATTTATTACTGAAATTTTTTTTTTTCAAAATTTTTTTTTTTTGATTTTTTTAAACAATTTTATACCCTTTACCATAGGGTAACATAGAGACGAGACGGAATTGTCAAAAATCTAAGTCTATTGTCAAAAACCTATCTCTTGCAACAACAAAATACATGCTAGTCAATGTATTTTGTTGTTGTATCAGACATATGATTTGTTGTATTTTGTTTGACAAATCGGAGTGACTCGTCTCTGTGTATAATTCTCTATGCCCTTCACCATGAGTGGCAAGGGTATATATAAGTTTGTCATTTCGTTTGTAATTTCTACATTTTTCATTTGTGACTACACAGAGTATATATATTCTGGATCGATATATATAACGAAGTTGATATAGCAATGTTCGTCTGTCCTTCTGTATATTTAAATCAACTTTCCCTAGCCCCCTAATAACTTACAAAAATAATTGATACATCAATATATCGGGAATTCTTCGGCTCGGTCGATATGTAAAATCGAGAAAATCGGGCTATAAATAGCTGAGATATAAGGAAAAATCCGGGACAACCTCGATTTTTGGCCCATTTTTGATATATATCATATTGTCTATAATAATGACTTAGTAATCCAGGTATAGATAAAAAATATGTCAAAAATCGAGGTTGTCCTGTTTTTATCCTTATATCTCATCTGATGTATTGATGTATGAAAGTTGATTTTAACATACAGACGGACATGGCTATATCGACTACGCTATCTGTAACGATCATTTCCGTCTGTTTGTCTGTTGAAATCAAGAGATATGTGCAAAAATCCGAGACAACCTCTATAAATTTCATAAAAAAAAGACAATTTATTGCATGCTTTGACAGAAAAGCCACAAAACGTAGATATGTTTTGATGTGTGTTGGCTTCATTGCTTTGCGTATTTTGTTTTTTTTTTGTTTGACAAAAAAGCAACAAAACGTACATATGTTTGGATGTGTGTTGGTTTCATTGCTTTGCGTATTTTGTTTTTTTGTGTTCGCTTCGTTTAGTGTTGTTATTTTTATACTCTTTACCTTCATGAGAAGGGTATATATACGATTGTTATTTCGTTTGTAACTTCTCCAATATAATCTGTTTGTCAGCAATTAAATGTAAAATTTTTAGAAGTTTTCTTGATATATTTAGGATGCTATACGCTGAAAATGGGCAATTAATGCATCCACATCAAAGGTAGGGTATATAAGATTCGACATAGCCAAATATAGCACTCTTACTTGTTTAACTTGAATTTTTTAAAAACATTTTTATTTTACCAAAAATTGTTGTCAATCTATTTTTTAAAAGTAAAGGCATATGTGATTCGGCATGGCTGAATATAGCCCTCTCAATTTTTTTAAATATTGTGATGGGTGAGACAAGAATCAGGAAAGGCGAGACATTTAATAATATTTGAATCTTCTGTTGGTTTTATATTAATGAACCTAGCTAGGGAAATCCCAAAGAGATTCGTCCTCTTTGTTTTTTTGACTGAGAGTTAATCCTACCGGTCGATATCATTTTGGTTATCATTTCCAAATACTGGCTTGGCTGTCAACCTTCCCCTTTAAACCTGACACTTATTAGCAGATCGGTACCATCATGAATTCCTTAAAATGAACATTACTTAAGACCTAACAGGGCTTAAATCAGAACAGGCCTTGATGCGTTATATCTGCTAGCTCCTTCGAAAATATGAGCCAACTCTTTCAGAATATTCGGCAGTCCACAATGCTCAATAACATGAAATGATAGATTGTGAATTATCTGAGTGGCTGCCAGTTGTTTGTGAAATATATAGACGATAGCTGAAGAGTTTAATAAGGCTGGGTCTTGACAAAAATCTTGTTTAACCCTTTAAACTCCCTGCATATTTGCAAGGACTGAAAATCAAATCATATGTGGAAAATCAAATTCCGACTGTAACATTTTGGAGAAAACCTTTGATAACCTATTTACCTCTTCAGACACTGCATTGACAAGATCAAAGCTGCTAAAACGGAGGCTTGAGTACCATCTCAAGCAGCAGGCAAATTTCTTGGGAACACCATATAAAGGAATGGATCTCAATGTCATGTTGACAATACAGTTCCAGTATGTCTTATCATTTGTATCGCATTTAGTAAGCGGTAGCTTTGAACGTCATTAATAGAGACGATATAATTTCCGCGATAGCAGAATGTCGTATTTGGAACAAGCACCGGAAAGTGGGTTGGATAAAGAGTGTTAATTTGTTAAAATAAATTACAGATTTATTTCCACTCTTTTTCGAAATTCCCCCACTGTGCAAAATCCACCACACATTCCGTCAACCCTACTCCACTTTGTTCAATGAATTTATGAACTAACCAAGTAAAAATAGTACAATTCTTAGATCTTGACCTCAATGCAGAAAGTCCGGATAATACATTTTTTTAGCTTTCACTGTCACAACAATATATAGAGAATCATCTAAATCATTACTTGGACATATGGTGACAATACCTACTCATTGATCCTAAGGACTTGCAAAAGCTGTTGCCATACAGAGAATACAGATTCGTGATAGTAACCACATTTGTTGCCAATCGAATGATTCTACCTTAGTGTTCGAATTTTACAAATGGTGGCTATAAAATTTTAGAAGTGGTAACAAACGTTTGGTGAAATTCTTCTTTATCAACTGACTTTCTGTTGATAGAACCGAATCAATCGATTGCCAACAAATTCGGTTGCTATTACGAATCTGTTTTCTCTGTGGCAGTAATAACATAATATATGGTTCGTTAATATGGTACGATACGGCAACAGATCAGGGTTGCTTAGTTAATACGATTAGATAAACTGCTCCCTCGCCTTTGATAATTATATTGATTCTTTTTATGAGCCGTACTAATTATTCATGTAAATAATTGATTCAGTTTCCTTAAAGTTTAAATTAAACATTTATAAATGACTTAAAATTTAAGTTATTTTGAGTTTTCATTGTAGTTCTTAAATTTCAACTAATTTTCTTTTGGATTTTCTTGACATGTAAAGAAGAAAACTTTACTTAGTTTAAGTTTGTGCTGCTACTGCAACACTGCAGCTCTTTTTTCTCAAACACTTCTTACTCTTTTACTTTAACTTAAAAAAGAAGCATGGGGTTTCCCATTGCACAAGTCAATGACCTAACTTCTTAAATGCCTGCCTGACTATCTGACGGTCGTTTGTCTGTGCTGGTGCTGGTGCTGCTGCTGCTCGGTGAATGTCTAGTTAAGTTGGTTTGTAGTACATAAAAGCCACTTACATTACACTTCAACACTTATTGAATTTTATTGATTTTTAAACTTGTTCGCTTTACTATTTCTTCTTCCTTGCTCACTTTTTCCCATATTTGTTTTGTTTTTTACACTTTTCCCCTTAAAAAAAAAGTAGGGAGAGGAATACTAACATTTCAAAAGAAAAGTAAGAGATAGGAAAAAAAAGACAAACAACAAACCCAGTGGCCATAAAATAAGTTAGACACACACACACTCTAACACATAAATCAATAAAAAGGCGTTTTAAATGGAAAAAATATTTAAAAAAATCAACTTTAAAGCACATATATACACAGAAAAAACAACAACTGTCAGCAAGTATTAAACTTCAACTAGAGGGAATTTGAACATATTGAAATATTAATAATAAAGAATGAAAACAAAAAATACACCAACCACGAACGCTCCCCACAAACTGGGGGTTCCTTTAAACGAAAAGGACTTGCCAAAGAAGATACCTTGTTTTGAACATTTTAACATTGTGAGTAAAGTATAAAGTAGCAATTACATACATCCATTCATATGTAAGTAAGTATGTAGGTATTTATCTAAAACATTTATCTACACACGTTTTGAAATACTTACTAACTTACATGGTTATTTAAATACATACAATTTAACGACTTAACCACTTAACTACATACATGAGCTTATAAATGTGTTTGTATGAGTGTGAGTTAATTTGTAATAGTATGTGTGAAATTTTAAATAATACAGAGGAAGGATGAATAGGACATCGTATAATAAGAATATTAATAATGGCAACGACCTCGACCCATTTGTATTGTAACCAATTATTTTGTCCAAGTTGAAAAGTCTTTAAGAGTTTAATGCTTGATTACATATAATGATAATATACCCTACAGATATTGGTTAGAAAATGCAGTAACTACTAGTTCTTAGAATTTTTTTGTTTATTTTAAATTTGAAAAATATTGACAAAAAATATAAAATAATTTTGTTTAATATGCAAAATAGGCCTCTCAAAATTGCCAAATTTGTTTAGCTTTCACTGTTACAACAATATAGCATCTAAATCTTACTTGGACACCACAAAAATAACTAGTTACATATGGTGGCAATACTAACTCATTGATCGTAAGGACTGACAAAAGCTGTTGCCAGTAATGCCAAAAAACTAACATGTAGTTAGCTTTTATTGCAATAAACGCTCGATTTAAAGACACAGGTAGTAAATGTAGCCATGCTTAATAATTTATTAAAACCAGAAACGCAGCTTTAAAGGAATGAACAAAGTACAATATGCGGGAAGTTTTGATGTACTTTTTTAATTTTAAAAAAAGTGTTGCTGAAGAAGTGATGATTTTGACACGGAAGATTTTATGAAAATTTTAGTCAAAATCAACAGGAGCTTGCAAAATCGTTAGGAACTATTCAAGCAGCAATTTAAAAACGTTTGCGAGCAGCAGGATTCATCCAAAAGTAGGGAAATTGGATACCATACGAATTAAAGACAAGAGCCCTTGCATGTCCGAAATGATGCTTGAATGCTATAAAAGAAAATCATTTTTGCACCGTGTCATTATTTTCGAAGAAAAATGCATCCATTACGATATCCCGAAGCGTAAGAGATCGTATGTGAAGCTCGGCCAACCAGCCGAATCTACACCAAAGCTAAATATACGTGATGCTAAGATAATAAACGCTCTCTGTGGAATACACGATAAATGCTCTCTGTGGAATACACTTCACTTTGGAACTGAGTATCCGATATTGCCTAGATTTGTTCATGCCCTCAAAAGATGAGCAGTTCTTTTGGTGCAGAATCCATTTGTTGCCAGAAATATGAAAAAAGGTCATTGCTAACAATGGTCAATACTTTGAATAAATTAATATTGTTCAAATGTTTCAAAATAAAGGCTACACATTTGAAAAACCCCGCATTTTTATGTCATCAAACGAAACAATTCCAGAGATGTCGAGAGTTCTTTGATGGGAAAAAACATTCGTTGCATATAGTAGTCACTGTATTGACAATCTTCGAGTGAGACTCGAATGGTTCCGGAGCTTCGAGCCAATTATCATGGGAACGGAATGTAATTGTTGCTCGATATCGCGACATGATAACAGAGATCTTGCTTCCTAAATTGGATGATATTGATGTGGATGATGCCACATGCTCGTGAAACAATTCAATTACAGCATGAGACATTTCCTTATCGTATGCTGTATCGTATGTGTTTATAATTTTATTTGATGTCTAAGTTCTACGCCAATAATTCCCCAACTATTCGAGCAAGAGGAAATTCAACGATACATCAACTATTTGCCAAACAAGAGCTCTGTAGGTTAGAAGTGGCTTAATCACCATGTCTAAAAGACATTCAGTATTACCAAGTGTAATGTCGTAGGTTTTTCTTATGGTCTTTCTACACTAATATGTGTCCGTATCGGTTTTAGAAATTCTCACCAGAGTGTTCTGATTCAAGGATAGTTTCGAACCACTTCTATGCTTATTTTGTTTTGAATATGCAAAATGGCTGGTACTTTAAAAAAAATAAAAATAAAAAGTATATTTTATTAAAGCAATTTATCCAAAAAATGTCTTTTCATTACGTAATTTTTTTTATCAGTTGCAAAGAAGTGTTCTAAAAAAATTCAACAAAGTATTTTAAACAAATTTAAAAACAGATGCTTTTACAAAAAAGTACTTTTTGTAAATGAAATACATTTCCGAAAGACGAGCTTTTTCTAATTAAAAACGATTTTATAAAAAGTATTTATTCTTGGAAAATATTTGCTTAAACATACATTTTCTGAAAGGGAAAATAATAGGGGTATTCACAATGTAGGGTACTTTGCCTACTAATATAGTAAAAGAGCAGAATATAAAAAAAACTAAAAACAAAATACATTAGAAATTGAAATCTTTGTCAATAAATAGCTTTTCTGCTTTTGTACTAGGCCAGGTACTCTACATTGTGAATACCGCTAATGTATGTCTACTAGACCTGGCCATAAAAATATAATCGGTTTGAATGGGCCTTATTTTGTTTTTTAGCAGCTAAGACTAACTTCCGCCAAATTTCAGATCAACCGGAAATCAATTGAAAGTTTAGAAAATTGGCAAAATATTGTTCTTTTCTGATTTCTTAAATATTTTTGCTACTTAAATAATAGGTTTTTAACATTTTAAATATTTTTTTTAAACATAAATATAACACAGATTGTTGCTAAAATATTTTCAAACAATCGGCTGTATGAAACTAATTTTATTTTCTATAAATATTTTAATAGATTACACAGTCAAACAGTGCAAAAAACTCTACTACCAAAGGGTAGTAAAACTGTTTATTTAGTTTGGCGATTTTGGTGACTAATTTTTTTTATAGGCCTTCTGAAAAGGTGTCATCATTTTTTGGCCAATATCTTATTCAGACTTGGTGATACCGCTTAACTCTGTATGGCAATTATATAGCTAATAGTCTAACAAATTAATTTTTTTTCCTGTCCTTTGTTTGAAAAAAAAAAAAAAAAAAAATAGGAAGAACATTTTTTCAGTTTTTTTTAGAATAACTTACAGGGACTCCTAATTATAACCTTCACCTACGTGAGAAGGTGAATATATATACCTTATAAAGTATATATATTCTGGATCCTTATAGATAGCGGAATCGATTAAGCCATGTCTGTCTGTGTGTCTGTCTGTTGAAATCAATTTTCTGAAGACCCCAGTTATCTTCGGGATCCAAATCTTCAATAATTCTGTCAGACATGCTTTCGAGAAGTTTCCTATTTAAAATAAGCAAAATTTGACTATAAATAACGGAGATATAAAAAAAAAATCCGAGACAACCTCTAAAAATTTAATAAAAAAAATACAATTTATTGCATGCTTTGACAAAAAACCAACAAAACGTATGTTTGGATGTGTGTTGGTTATTGCTTTGCATATTTTGTTTTTATACCCTTCACCATGAGTGTCAAGGGTATATATAAATAGGGAGTTGTTTATAATGAGTTGTCATATGAGCAACTTTATCATACGTAAACACCACACACACCTAACAACAACATTCTACAATGTGGAATGAGATGAAATGAAATGAATAAGAACTATAAATCAAACACACACATGCGTAATTTGTATGTATTTGATTCCGTTTCGTTTATTTCCATTTTTGTTGTTGTTTGTTGTTATTTTTGCAACATACAATTGTGTAAAATAATTGTTGTGTTTATTTGGTTAGTTATCAGTGAGCACTCAACGTGTGAATATGATTATCGGATGTTTTGCAATTGCATCTGATATGATATAATGATTTTTTCTTGTTGTTGTTGCTATATGAAGAGCTTTGCATGGGTAAAGGCAATGTACGTAAATATGTATACTTGGGTGAAGGGTATATAAGATTCGGCACAGCCGAATATAGCTCTCGTACTTGTTTTTCTCTAACAATGTTTAGCAAGGTTGTAGCTACGGTAAAATTAAACAACTCTTGTGAATATACCAATTCAATCTGAACGTGTCTAGGTACTTTAAGTAACTCATAAAGATCACTTTGTATATTAAATATTTTAGTTTGAAAGAATTTTAAAATAGAATAGTATGATCAAGTCCTCACTTTTATGTTGTGTTGTATTATTTTGTTCGTTTGAGGTGTTGTTCAGCTTCCTAGGCCTACCCTATCCTAACTTGGCGAATTTTTAATTAAAATTTTTATATTTTTCTTGATGGAAATAACGTCCGAAAAAATTATAAAATTATTTAATTTCACTAAAATATTAATTCTCAATTTCTTAGTTTTCCATCAATACCAAAAAATCGTATACATATTTGCTCTTCAGAAGCTAATTGTTAAATTTCTTTATTGAATCAGAAATTTAATTCTTTCTGTGTAAGTTATTAGCACATTTCCGCGTCTTGTTTGTATTTAACAAATACTACTTAAATAGCAAAATGTTTAAGGTATAACAATCTTTGCCAGGACTAGCTCATTCGGAACCAGGATATAAAACACACCTTGTATTTAATTATTATTTTAAAGCGTTTATTCAAAAAAAAATAATATGTATATATATAAACTCAGGACCTTGCAGTATATGAAAGGATAAACAGCAATTAACCTTGAAAACGTCGAGTTAGTTTAATGGTTGGCTAAAGACTTCCCCAACCGTCAGAAGTCTTAAACTTTTATTGGGAATATTTTGTGAAGATTAGTGTGTTAGTCACTACTACGCCTAGAAACCATGGCCATTAGTGTTCCTGTGCACTACAACTGATGTGTCTGGGAACTATGGCTGTATAACACCAGTAGTATCCCTGTACACTACTACTTGATTTGAACTTATTGGTGTTTATTACAAACTTTTACCAGCTGTCCGCATACGTGCACAGCCTAAGCTCAACTAAAGTTATGGTGATCAACACTTCGACCACTAACCGACCCTCACAGAGTAGTAGTGATAAACAATTCTACTACCATTATCGAGTTACTAATTTAAATATATGCGAGTGTTAACTGCTGTTAAGTTCTCTTATACTATTATAATTAACATTCTTTCTCAACATCTGTTATACTTAACATTATTTAACATTATTTCAGAGTAATAAACAGTATATAAAAAAAATATAAAATGGCATTCATAAAAATTATAAAATTCAATAATAATAATTTTATCTGTATGTAACGAAAACTTCCTTACAAAGGTAATCGGAAAAAGTACGTCTACATAATTTCAAAACATTCAATCGATTTCTGACACGATCTCGTTATCATATTGCACTGAAATTTTGCAACAATTAGTTTTAGCTAAAGAAAGGATGAAAATAATACCCATAAAAATCGAATATATTTTTGGTGGACAGTTCTAATGTATAAATTTAATATTACATATAACTGTATGTATACTGTATTGTTTTCATTTCTTATGAATTATTTATATTGCAATATTTTGCTTAAATGTTTATATGTATACATTTTAATAACTACAACATGGCCTGCATGGCCATCTCTCCTGAGAAAAGTGTTTGCATGATAAAATTCCTTGTCTTATTTATGTTTAATTAAAATTCTCGAATACATGTATGCAAATTCTTCATGGACTTTTAGCCAGTATTGTTCATATTTCAGAGCATGTTATTATTTGGCTTCCGAAATGAAAGAAATAAATATTTTATGAAATTAATGGTTATTTCATTTCATATTTTTATTTACTTATTTATCTCCCTGGTTGCAAGTATATATCCTGTCTGTTATTTATATGTATGCATGTATGTACTATGGTACTTATAAAGTTTCTGGGAAATATAATAAAATATATGTACATATGTATGTATGTATTTTTAATAAGCATTTAATGGTTTGTTAAATATTTTTATTCTTCTGAATTAAAGACGTATGAGTGATTTTCTTTATAAGCGGGAAATACAATTTCATATTAAGTATACGCCCGGTTAAATTACAATTGAATGTTGGGTTTTTAGTGGTGTTATACTTAACACGAAATAAAAGAATATTTATTTAAGATATGCCTTTTTTTATTAATATGGTATTTGTTTGCTTAAAATTATGAGAATGTATGAGAGTTTCCAAGGTTATATTTGCAGTTTGGTACCATTAAAAGGATTGTTAAATGTCGAATTTTAACTTCTTTAATTTTAAAAAAAAGTGCTGTTGAAGCACAATGATTGCTCACAAAAGCTTATGGTGAATGTGTTCTATTGGTTTCAATGTGCAAGAGATGGCTTGAGCGGTTCAAAAGTGGTGATTTTGACACGGAAGACAAATATCACCCAGGCTAGCCAAAAAAGTTTGAGGGCCAGGAATTGAAGCTTTCAAAATCATTGGCAGCTACTCAAGCTGCAATTTAAAAACGTTTTCATGCTGGAGAATTCATCCAAAAGGAGCAAAAGTGGATACCATACGAATTGAAGCCAAGAAACCTTAAAAGACGATTTTGCATGTCAGAAACATATTTTTGCTCCGAATCATTGCTTGTGATGAAAAATAGATCCATTACAATAACCAGAATCGCTAGAGATCGTATGTGAAGCCCGGCCAACCAGCCGAATCGACACCAAAGCAAATATCCATGGCGCTAAGCTAATGCTCTGTATTTGATGAGAGCAAAAGGGTCCTATCTGTTTGGAGCTGCTGAAATCGGACCAGACATTCACGGTTGATTCATTTGAAGCGAGAATTGCCCGAAAAACGGCCAGACATGAATCCGTAATATTCCATCATGATAACGTTCGGCTACATGTTGCAATAACTGTTAAAAAGTATTTAGAATGAAATGGTTGGGAAGTTTTGCCTCATGCCCCGTCGGACTCCTATTTGTTTCTTTCTATGCAGAATGCTCTCTCTGAGATACTTTTTACTTTCTTAGCCTCAAAAGATGGTCAGTTCTTTTGGTTCGGTCACATATTACAATACCTGTTAAGAAGTATTTCGAATGAAGTGGTTGGGAAGTTTTGTCTCACCCGCTTTATAGTCTGGACCGTGCCCCGTCGGACTGCTGTTTTTTTTCTTTCGCTGCAGAACTCTCTCTCTGGGATACGTTTCACTTTGAAACAGAGTAAACGATATTGGCTTGATTCGTTCTTGGCTTCAGAAGATGAGCAGTTCTATTGGCTCGCAATCCATATGGTGTCAGAAATATGAGACAATTTCATAGCCAACAATGGCCAATGCTTTGAATAAATTGATGTTGTGAAAATGTCTGTTCAAGTGGTTTTTTTATTGTCCTCGAATCAGTAAAAACAAGATAATACAATAGTTTTCATTTTAATAATAATAAACTTACACATCATTTCTCCCAAATTCGTATCTGTTTGATGTTCCCTTTATATCATTTCATCTTAATTACTTTAGCGCAGACCAGTGACATGCAAAAACTCGTTGGGGTAAAATTAAACAACGAAAACCTTTTATGATTTAGTTCTTTTCACAAGAAAATAGCAGTTAAATTTGCTTTAATAAACAAAAGCTAAATTTCAAACTATTTTGTGGCAACAAACAATGAAACCTTAAAAATGTGTATAAAATTAATGAAATTTGCTTACCATAAAACAAAATTAAATAGGAAATGCTCATGAAAACAGAAAAACTCTTTCAGGAATTTAAAAATTTAAAAACAAATTTAATGAAATGTAAAATAATACATTTTTATAAAATTTATTTGTGTTGTTTTATAATAAATTAAACATTTGCATTGTGCGTAAAAAATAATTGAAAATAATTACGAGAACACAACAATTAAGGTTAATTTATTGCACATACAACAGTATTTGACCTAAATGTGTCAATCAAATATAAAATAAATTTTAAATCAATTAAGCATGTCACTCAATTGTAGGCACATTAAAGAGTAAATCCATAAATCCAAGACAACCATGATAAAAAAAAAACATTTGAAAAATGAATGAAAACAATATGAACATCTTGTAATAAAATCTCCAACAACACCAAAACATAATAAAAATCACTACAGTTCACTGAACTTTTAATAAGAATCTATTTTGTACATGTGTTGGAGTATAAAAATTTCCAAAAACATAGAAAATATCTACATACTTACACACCTACTATTATTTTAAAGCAACAATTTTGTTGTCTATAGAAAGGAAGAAAAAAAAAAATATAAAATTTTGCGACTCAAAGAATAAGCCAAAACAAAAAAAAAAAAAACAAAAAATGGAGTATGAAATCAACTGCCAAGAATAAACAGATTCCGTCAATAACCCCGCTAAGAAATCCAAGTAGATTGTGAAATGCAAATCATTACCCTTTTTAATGCTTGAATAATTTTAGGTGTTTTTTTTCTGTCTTTATTGTATTTCAAAGATTTTGAAAGTAACACAGATACTTATTTCAATGTTGTTTCCTTTTTTTTATATTTTTATATTTATTTACATGTTGTTGTCGAGCCACACATTTAAATGTAAATAATACTTACTTGTTTTAAAATTTGAATTTATTTTCTTGCAAATGAAATGTAAATAAAATAACCATTTGCATTTACTTAGATGAAGGTTATTTTTTTGTTGGCAATTTTGTAAATTGAAATTTGTTTTGGGTTTGTAATATTAAAGAGTTGATAATGAAATGAAATTTAATTGTTGCATCAACAGTATTTTTTTATATTAAAGTTAAAACCATTATTTATTTTTATGTTATTATTCTCATTTCTTAATGGATTTTCTTAATTATCTATTTATAACACTTACAAGAGATAAATGAATAAATACTTTAAACTTTTTTGCAAAAAAAAAAAAAAAAAAAAAATCATCTTTAACTACCTTAACCGAACAGAGATTTGTTTCTATATAAACATTTTTAAAAACGGACTAAGTCCATTTATATATAGGTTTTATAGGTTCACAACTGAATAATTAAAAAAAAGAAGACAAATTGTCGCATATGAGCTATATTTATACTCCTATAACTTTTCAAAACACATAATACCTTTCAATGCAATGTACAGTGGGGCAGAATTAAGTATTATGAGGCTTTAGCTAAACGATAATATTTTGTTATAGAATATTGGTATTGTTAAAAAGAGAAAAAGTCAGCATCATTAAAATATACAAAAGTTTTGTAAATATAGCAATTTATTAAAAAGTCAACGTATGGCAACTTTACTTTACAAAAAAAAAAAAAAAAAACGAAATGTTCTTAAAAAAATCTGCATTTTTACAAAAAATTTAAATTCATTTTAAAAATCACAAATTTTTCAAAAAAAAAAAAAAAAAAAAAAAAAAAAAAATATAAAAACAATTTTACAAAAAAAAAAAAAATTACAAATTTATAAATTTTTCTAAAAATTGTTTAAAAACTAATATTAAATTTTAACGTTAAAAAGTTAAAATTGTTAGTATTCATTCATTACATTATTAATTTCTGGTCTAGTTAAAAACAAGTAAGAGAGCTATATTCAGCTGTTCCGAATCTTATATACCCTTCACCAACTTATACTTTAAAATAAAAATTTTAAGTATTTTTAGCTAAACAAATTACATTTTTTTCAAACTTGTTTTTAAAATTTAATTTTTTTTTTTTTTAAATTTAAAAAATATTTTTTTTTTTTAAATTGTTTTCAAAAAAATTTTTTTTAGAAAGTTTTCTTTTAATTTTTTAATTTTTTTTTTAAATTTATTAGTGAAAAAAAAGTATGACAAAAAAATTTGTTTGGTAAAAAAAAATTCGGGTTAAGAAATATTTTTCCCGATTTTTACCCATTGTAGGTCCAAATTACTATAGTCTTATATAGATCGTTGCAATGGACTTTGAAATATATATTATTATATATCTATATTGTCTATATCAATGGACTTTGAAATATCTATTATTATATATCCGTATTGTCTATATTAATGACTTCCAGATATAGATCAAAAATAGACCAAAATCAAGGTTTCCTTATATCTCAGCCATTGGAGGGCTGATTTTCTCGATTTTGTATGTCAACCGAGCCGAAAGAATTCCCGATATATTGAAGTATGAGTGAAGTTTGTAAGTTGATTTCAACAGACGGGCATGGCTTAATCGACTCCGCTATCTATAAGGATCCAGAATATATATACTTTATAGGTTAGCAAAAATTATATTGTGGAAATTACAAACGGAATGACAAACTTCTCACGAAGGTGAAGGGTATAAAAATGTTCAGATTTTATGGCTTCATGTGCATTTTGGCTTAAACTTGATTTTTCCGAATAACCTGAAATTTTTCTCAGAGTTATATCTCGAAATTTTCATTCAAATTTTTAATTTTTTATGTCTTTTTTCTCTATTTTGGTTTTTGGTAATTAAACATCTATTTGTTAAATATGGATTTTTATACCCTTAAAGTATATATATTCTGGATCGTTATAGATAGCGATGTCGATATAGCCATGTCCGTCTGTATGTTGAAATCAACTTTCAGTAGCCCCCACATAACTTACATACTACAGTCATACATGTATTGGGAATACTTCCGGCTCGGTTGTTATTTAAATCGAGAAAATCGGCCCAAAAATGGCTGAGATATAAGGAAAAAATCGGGATAACCTCGAGTTTTTCCCTATTCTTTATCAATATCTGGATTACTAAGTCATTTATATAGACAATACGGATATCTAATGATAGCTATTTAAAAGTCCATTGCAACGATGTATATAAGGCTATAGTAAGTTGGACCTACAATGGGTCAAAATTGGGAAATTTTTTTTTTTTAGTTTTTTATTTTTTTTTTCACAAAAAAATGTTTGGCATAAATTTGTTTTTACTAATAAATTTTAAAAAATTAAAAAAAAAAATAAAAAAACAATTTCGAAAAAAAAAATTTGAAAAAAAAAATTTTAATTTTGTTTACCCAAAAATATTTAAAATTTTTATTATAAAGTATAATTTGCTGAAGGGTATATAAGATTCGGCACAACCGAATATAGTTCTCTTACTTGTTTATTATGCAGTTGGTTTCCAATATTTAAGACATAATATTTCAGATCCACAGGGAGTCATTTTGTGATTTTCAAAGTAATAAAACATTTGTAAAAAACTTCTTTGAAATCCGAGACGAAAAATCTAATAAAAGCTATTTTATAATTTTTAAAGTTTAAATTTCTTGTTTTGAAAGCCACATTTTCTGTTATGATAAAAAAGAAAATCACAAAAAAAAAAAAACAGTGGCTCAATATTTTGCTTTGGATTTAAGGTTGATGTTATTTTTTTTTGTAATTTTAAACTTTTGACGCTTATTTCAACAAAAGCCTCACCGAAAAATCAAAATTAACTTTTAAATATAGACTTTCACCAGAAAATCTGTTCGGACTGTCCCAGTGTGCAAGGTAATTAAAAATAATTAGCGTTAAAATAAAACCGAACAAAATATTATGATTCTATAGAAATACAAATTATTGATGTATTTCTATTTTATTTTATTTAATTATAAACATTTGTATCATTTATACAAATGTGTGATATAATTCAGTTTAAATATTTATTAATTACACTATTTGAAATGTCAAATGCATTTGCTTCAAAAAAAACGCAGCTAAAATTTTGTTTGTGCGTGCTCAATATTAGTGCTTGTAATAATCCAATTTATTTAGTTTGAAACATACTTCACGTATGAGTGATTTTAATTACAGAACTCTTATCATTAATATGACTTTAAATGAATACAAAATGGTGCTTATAAATACATACAATTAGTATTAAGATTTTAATTAGCTGCAGATTTTTGTGGTTAAAATTTAAAAGAAAAAGTTGTAACTATATGTAAAATTATCGCTTGCGGTCAAATTATGCAATACTTACTCAGCATCTGTAGCAGTGAGATGACTGACAACCTTTAAACATAAATTCTTGTTGCAAAACTTTCTAATTTTCCTTTTTTTTTAACAAATTATTGCAAGAAATTTTGAGTATTATTATTATTTCATTCTCATTTAAAGGTTTAATTAAATTTTTGACAGCGTCAAGCAGAGAAAACCTCAACCACACAAGTGGCAAAAGTCACAGCGACAACAGCAGCTGTCGATTTCTGCATAATGAGTATGAGCTTAAAAACTAAATTTTATTACAGCTTGTAAGACATCAATGCAAATACTGAGTTGCTAGGAAACTTAAAGCATTGAGAAACTTATTAAACCACATATGTGAATACTAAATAAACCGAGTGAATGAACACAAGTCATGGCAACCACAACTAGTTCAACTAAAACTCTACTTCAAGTCAAATGTGGAATTAATGAATGATTGATTACTTAGAATGGTTTTATTTAATATTTCAAGAAAATTAAAGGCAACCAACTTATACAAGTTAAATACTATAAAGTGAAAAAGAAAACTTTATGCTGTAATGGTAGTTTAAAAAATCTTCAATACTCTGCGGAGTAAATTGATTATAAAACTAAAAAGGTTTTCCAAGACAGCTGGAACAAAGCTAATGACCAGTAATTAAGAAAACTTACGAATGTGAATTTAAGAAAAAATCTTTAATTTATATAGTTTAATAGGAACAAGTAATAGAGCTATATTCGGCTCTGCCGAATCTTATATACTCTTCACCAAATCATACTTTAAAATAAAACTAAAAAATTTTTTTTTTTTTAATTTTTTAAAATTTTTTTTGAAATTGTTTTTAAAAAGTTTTTTCCAAATTTTTTTTAAATTTTTTTTATTTAATTTTTTTTTTTTAATTTATTAATGAAAAAAAATTATGACAAAAAATTTTTTTTTGTGAAAAAAATATTTTTCCCGATTTTGACCCATTGTAGGTCCAAGATACTATAGCCTTATATACATCGTTGCAATGGACTTTAAAATATCTATCATTAGATAGCCATATTGTGTATATTTATTTACTAATTCATAAATATACGAGATTTAGATCAAAAATAGGCCAAAAATAGAGGTAGTCTCGGATTTTTGCTCATATCTTCGTTATGGACGGATTTTGCTGATTTTAAATAGGAAACTTCTCCCGAAGATATCTGGGGTCTTCAAAAAGTTGATTTCAACAGACAGACGGACATGGCTTAATCGACTCGGCTATCTATAAGGATCCAGAATATATATACTTTATAGGGTTGGAAAATTATATTGTGGAAATTACAAACGGAATGACAAACTTATATATACTATTCACACGAAGGTGAAGGGTATAAAAATAAAGAAATTTATTTAGAAACTCAGTTATTGATACCATAGAATGATTATATTTACCTGGATAAGAGGAAATCTTTTAAATATTGATTTTTAAATTACAAATGTGATATAAAGGAATTCTTTAATTCTTTGAAAAACATGTCCAACCAACATACCTCCAACAAATACGTCAATATGAAACTTTTGTTCAAACTGTTTCAAACATGTGTGAATTCAACAAACCAGCAGGGAAAAAATTTAGTATAGAGGCCTTTCTAAAGGCCTTAATTTGCAGACATCCAGCCGCACTGCAAAATCATTTCAGTTTTACATGGCCTTCCACGCTGAAAGCACTCCCACTTCAGAAGGCTTCCGTTGAAAGCCTCTAATGAGATCTGTCGCGGAATACATCATAGAATGTCTACATAGGATATTCTATTAAAAGGCCTGGAAATTAAGGCCTAATTCAGGGTTATTAGGCATATAGCCTAAAGAATGGACTTTAAATAATTATTTTATATATAAGAAACTACTTTACGTGAACATAAATTTTTATAAAAGTCTAAGGGCCATTAATACAACTTGTATTTAAGTTCGTAATAGTAAAAGGTAACTTTAACTAATAGAAAAAGGTTGCTTTAAAGTTAATGTAAAGGTTTATAATAAAGAAAGCAGCATCAATCATGTAGAAATAATTGAAAAACCAATCATGTTTGAATTTTAAATAAAGAGTTTGTTAGACTTTATTTTGCAATGCAATTTTGAATGTGTATGACATTTTTTAGAATGAGCAGCAAAGTCTTTCTATAACATATTTAGCTGGAAGGCATAATGGAAAGAGTATCGCATCTTTGAGAGTGTGTAAATATGCTTTTTAGAAGGCCTACAAAGTTTAGCCCTAGCTTTTTTTCCTCACTGGCAAACTGAGAGTGAGAGATGTAAACAGAAACCTTGCATGTGTTTTTGTCTGTTCAAAATATTGTAAACAAGCAATCAATTGTATTTACTTATAAATACACGTGGATTTATATACACTCATGTACATACATTAGGTTGGCCCTTATTTGCGATTCTTGGTGCTCCCAAAGTCTCAAATTGTTCTCCTGCTTCTAAAACCCAAATGCTGAAAACTTTCCAACCACTTCATTGTAAATACTGTTTGGCAACTTGTGGCCGAGTGTTGTCATGATGAAATATTACGGTTTCATGTCTGACCGCATATACTAGGGTATTCAATTAATCGGGTTTCAGATTTAATCGGTTAATCGAGCAAATAATTAATCGGGGTTTAGATTTAATCGGTTATTAATCGGTTAATTTTGAATTATTCGATTAACCGAGTAATTTCTATTTTAATTTTAAATTGAGAATAAAACAACGAATTTTGTGTACCTATTTAAGAATTTAATTAATAAAAAGAACACAAACTTAAAAAACAAATAAAACATAACAATTGCACATGTGAGTTTTTTTAGGATTTTAGGGAGATCTTCTGATATAAGCCTTTTAAAAAAAATATAATTGAAATGTGTTCCTTTTAAACGATTTATTTTCATTTTCGTTTTAATAAAACTTGACTTGGAAAGAACTGTGTAAGGCATGATAAAGAATATCCAATTTCTCATATAAAATCCTCATATATATATTTGGAGTCCTTTTTGTATTTTTTTAGATTATGAATACTTTTAATAGTTTCTGATAAAAGACTCGTTTCAGTTATATCTTTAGATTCATCTATTATCAAGTCGTCCTCCGACTCATTAGGACAAAGATAATCATGTTACATTCTAGAAAAAAGTTCATTTCCAAATTCCTTAGTTACAATTTTTGTGCTATACTTCTAAAAAACTATTGCTAGAAGTTAATGTTCATGAGTTAATACGTAAAATTAGTGCGTTTAAAACTATATTTCTATATAAAGTGCCAAAAAAAGAAATTTCGGTTAATCGGTTAATCGACACAAATTAATCGGTTTATTTGTTATTTGAAAATCGCCAATTTTAAATTATTCGAACAGTTAACCGACCAAAATTAATCGGTTAACCGATTGGCGGTTAATCGATTGAATACCCTAGCATATACTGAGTGTTTTTCGGCCAATGCTTGCTTCAGACTCATCAGTAGCATTCGTAACAGATTTCTTGTGATGATAGGAACCAAATACATAGAATTACATTACCGCCATGGATATTTGGCTTTCGTGTCAATTCGTCTAGTGTAATGGATCCATATTTCTTCACAAGTAATGATTCGGTGCAAAAATTAATTTCTTTTATAGCGTTCAAACATCTTTCCGACATTCAAAATCCGACATATGGTACCCAATTTGGCTGCTTTTGAATGAATCCTGCTGCTTGCAAACGCTTTGCAATTGCTGATTAGCTTAGTAACTCTCAATGATTTTGCAAGCTTTTGTTGAGTTTTATAACAATATTTATGGAAAAATGCCTCCAATTATTGGTTTTTAAACTTGTTTGTCTTTATAAGTTAATTTTTGGACATAAACAAAAACCGCATTCAAAAGATACGTAATTTGTTTTAAGTCCCGCATTTTTAAGTTATATACTCAATAATATAAAAATTCCTTCCAAATACCTTTCGAAAAAGCATCGGTAATTATTTAGTTTTGGGAACATTCATATTTCAAAATATTCTCGAATTTTTTAAACATTTTTGTACGAGAATTATTAGTTTTAGCGAAGTTTCGTAAATTTCCTGATAGGCATTCCAAAAGACTTAAAAGGCCCAGATTACTAAAGAATTAAAGACCCAGAAATAAACAAAATGGACAAACGACAATAAACACATGCAATGGATTTCTATGGTCATAAATCACATACAAATTCAAAAATGCCTGAGTATTAGGTACCCTGCAGTTCTTGGAATTAGTTGCGCATTAATGAATGTGTAGCTACAAAAAAATGCATTCTTTTACCCAGCATAGATCCATATCATATTAAGTAATTAGTTGCGCAAGTCTCTTGCGCAATTTTTGTTGATGTCAGTAGTAAGGTAGCGTTAGGGAGAAAAACATTTTTCAAATTTGAGTACAGACTTGCTTGCACTCAGCAAGTTGTTTTGTTCTTTCATTTTTGTTTTTGTAAATGAAAAATAGACTTGCCTAATGTGAATAAATTGCCTAATGTGAATGACCCGTTTCACATTAGGCAATTTATTTGCGAAGGTTTAGCAACTTATTTTCAGTTTTTATACCATTTTGTGAAAATGAGCGAATTCACTTAATTGTGAATAAATTCGTAAAAAATCCATCGATTTTTATGATCCATATCTCATTTTGCTCCTATTACAAGTGGTTTTGTGATAAAGTTATAAATTTGAACATTTCTGCCGTTTTCGATTTTTCATGATTGTTTTAAAACAAAAAAAATTGCTACTTTCACGTAAAAAATATATTTTGTACTTCAATTTGTTATTATAACTCCGAAACTACTAAGCCGATTGAAACGCAATATATATTTGAAAATTTGTACATAGCATGGGGAAAATGTTTTCAAAATTCAAGTAATCGAAAGAAGAACATTAACTACTCAATTTTATGTATATCAAACACAAAACGAAAATTTTGTGAAAATGAGCGAATTCACTTAATTGTGAATAAATTCGAAAAGTGTAAATTGATTTTTATAATCGATATCTCATTTTGTTGCTATTATAAGAGGCTTTGCAATAAAGTAATAAATCTAAACAATTTCTGTCGTTTTCTATTTTTCATGATTTTTTTAAAACAAAAAAATAGCTATTTTCACGTAAAAAATATATTTTTTGCTTTAATTTGTTATTATAACTCCGAAACTACTGAGCCGATTGAAACGTAATATATATGTGAAAATTTGTACATAGCATGGAGAAAATGTTTTCAAAATTCAATTAATCGAAAGAAGAACATTAACTACTCAATTTTATGTAAATCAAACAAAAAACTAAAATTTTGTGAAAATGATCGAATTCACTTAATTGTGAATAAATTCGAAAAGAATTAATCGATTTTTATGATCGATATCTCATTTTGTTGGTATTATAAGAGGCTTTACAATAAAGCAATAAATCTGAACAACTTCTGCCGTTTTCTATTTTTCATGATTTTTTTTTTTTAAAAAAAGCTGTTTTTACGTAAAAAATATATTTTTTGCTTTAATTTGTTATTGTAACTCCGAAACTACTGAGCCGATTGTAACAAAATATATATATCAATATTTGTGCATGGTATGGGGAAAATGTTTTTAAAATTCAATCAATCGAAAGAAGAACGTTAACTATTAAATTTTATGTATATCAACTAAAAACCTAAAATTTCGTGAAAATGAGCGAATTCGCTTAATTGGGAATAAATTCGAAAAGAATCCATCGATTTTTATGATCCATATCTCAATTTGTTCCTCTTATGTATAGCTTTGTGTTAAAGCCATAAGTATGAAAAATTTCTGCCGTTTTCGATTTTTCATGATTTTTTTTAAATAAAAAAATTTGCTATTTTCATGTAAAAAATATATTTTTTGCTTTAATTTGTTATTATAACTCCTAAACTGCTAAGCCGATTGACGCGAAATATATAAACAGATTAAAGGGTATGTAAATCTCAACTTTTCAAGTTTATTTTAACAACATCGGTCTGACCCTTTTTGAGATATCATTAATTATGTGGGGAAAAGTGTAACAAAATTTTTAGTTTTACTACAAAATTGTTTTAAAAAAAATCGTTCCATAGAAATGTTTCCATTTTTGTACTTAGGTAGCCATGATACATCCAATCTATATAGTGGTTAGTCAAGCCTTTTTTTTGCTATTGACCTGTGTTATAGTAAGTTTGTCTAAGCTGGTGCAAAGTTCACAATTACCGCCATTAAAACTGCAGGGTACTGTATAACTAAATGTGTGTAATAAACACAAATACTTTCTAAGTACAAAATATTTGTATATATGGATGTTGTTATGACTCCCAACCCCTTAAGACTTCAGTAGAGTGGCTCATTTTCAGTAAGCGTTTTGTTGCTGTGGTGCTGCTCATTGTGATGATGATGGACTCATGTTGGATATTTTCATGTTGTTGAGGAATTGTTTGCATTAAACAAGACATTACTAACCAAATATATTTCATATCTTCTTGTCATGTCATTTGTTGTCAACATGATAGTTTTGTCTTCTTTCGTCTTTAAATATGTTACAATTTTTGTCTTGTTTCCGGTTGCATGAGGGAATATTTAGATTTGATGAGCAAAATAATTTCAATGAATTATTAGAGGTGATTTAGAGCATAGAGAAACAACAAGAGCGGAAACTAGAAAAAAACTGAAACAAAAATTTTACTCAAAATAATCACACATACGAGTGTTGTTTTTGTTTTCACATAGTTTTTTTTACTAATACATTCTCAGCACTTAGGTTTTTGACAACTGAGTTAGGTCTTTGACAGGAGAGTTTCCGCTCTATGTATATTTCTCTATGATTTAGAGTTAGGGAGGAAGAAAAGTAAATTTCATTTCATTAATTTTGAAAGTGTCTGTCATAAAAATAATGAAATTTAAATGCTAAAATTGTTCATGTCAATCCAATCAGTTAAGAAAATTTAACAAAAGAACAGATTTTTATGTTAAATTTTGTAAAATTAAAGAAAAACACTACAACCGTAATTTAGAAAGTTAACATATTGGTCTGTAACGACTACCTGCAGCATTCATCATGTTTATTAACACGTACATCAATAGAAGCTTCTACTTATCAAAAATGTTGATAGCATGCGGTTATTAGAATTGTTTGTAAGTATGACAACACTAAATGTTTAAGCTGCTAACATTAACATCGAAAACTCTAGAATTCGAATGTTCTAGTTGTCCGTTAAGATCATTGTAGAAGATTAACGAAAGATGGCGTTTGTATAAATAGTGGCAGAGGTGGCAGTCGTGAGTTGTGTTGATCATTGTCGCTTTTAGAGTTAACATCAACTGTCTTGTACGTGTATACTTGTACATTATAGAGTGTGTGTGAAATTTCTGCGGATTTAATAAACGTGTATAAAGACACTGAGTGACTACTTGAACTGATGTTGTTGTACATTTTAAATAAATAAACAGTTGTTACAATTTTAAACTACTTAAAATGCTTTTATTTGCAATCAAACGTATCTGGTTTATTTAAAGGAAATAAACCAACGTTTTAAAAAGGTTAAAACGTAACAAAATTGATGTTCAGAAAAATTCTGAAAATTTTATTACATTTCCATTATTTATATGATAATTCAAGAGACCTTTCATCAAAACACTGTTCGTAGGGACATTATATTTCCCAAAAGACTACATAAAGAAATTGTCTTATTAAATATTATAAGATTAAGCAAATATATGTAGGTATATATGGTGACCATTTGTCGATTTGTGATGTTATCGTAAATAATATATTACGTTTAGACTATCCCACTCGCATTATATTATATAGTATTATAAAGGATTTTCCAACAAGAGGCGTTATTTTGGTATTCAAAGAAAAATGGCAGCTTTTGAGATAAATGATCGGATGTTTATTTCACAATAAAGAGGAAGGTATGCCGTTAATAATGAAAAACAACACCAGCCAAACATATCCTTTTCATTTTCCATTTTTCATAACCAAATCGCAAAGTGGCTGCCCTATGTCCTCGAAAGCCTCATGAATTCTATCTTTGTGGTCTTGAATCGACGCTGGGCTGTTGGCATAGACCTTATCTTTCACGTGGCCCCAAAGGAAGAAGTCGCAAGGTGTTAAATTACAAGACATCGGCTGCCAGTTGTGATAACCCCTGCGAGAGATAACATTTTCATGCATTTCAAGGACCCAATCAGCAAAGACACGACATTGTTGATGATCGGCCGGCTTGAGTTCTTGTGTTAACTGAACTTTATAAGCCTTAAAACCCAAGTCTTTATGCAAAATACGGTGTAATGACGTTTGTGGAATGCCCAATTCCAAAGAACGACGAGGAATGGACAAACCTGGCTTTTCTTCAACACTTTGGGCAACAGCAGCAATATTCTCAGTTGTTCTTGAGCGACGTGCACGAGTTTTATTCTTCACATCACTAAATTGTCCCAATATCTAGAATGTGTCCACCAATTTCTATATTGCGGTCCGACAAGGTGCTTCACGACGACCCAAAATGCTTTAGTTTTGTGAACTGTGACTGCAAGATTTTCACCATTTTTGTAGTGAATTTTAATAATTTCAATGCGTTGTTGAGGCGTGTATCGTTTCATTTTTAGTAATGGTGTAGTTTCTACTTTTCAAATGTCAAAGAATAAATGCTTCAAAAGTGACAGCTACCTAAATTCAGAATAATCATTTGACATAGACATACAGATGAAAATTTTGTGAAATTTTTCAAAAAAACAAACAATTCGCATTAGTTCAGGCAACAAAAAAACAAGTAAGAGTGCTATACTCAGCTATGCCGAATCTTGTATACCCTTCACCTTTGTTGTGGATGCATTAATTGCCCACTTTCCTAAATATATCAAGAAAACTTTTAAAAATGTTACATTTAATTGCTGACAAACAGATTATATTCTAGAAGTTACAAACGAAATGACAATCTTATAAAAACAACAACGCCAAACGAAACACCAATAAAAAAACAAAATACGCGAAGCAATGGAACCAACACACATCCAAACATACGTTTTGCTGCTTTTTTGTCAAAGCAATAAATTGTCTTTTTTTGATGATATTTTCAGAGGTTGTCTCGGATTGTTGCTCATATCTCTGTTATTTATAGACGAATTTGGTTTATTTTAAATAGGAAGCTTCTCGAAAGCATGTCTGACAGAATTATTGAAGATTTAGATCCCGAAGATATCTGTGGTCTTCAGAAAATATAAGGATCCAGAATATATACACTTTATAGAGTCGGAAAATTATATTGTGGAAATTACAAAGGGAATGACTAACTTATATATATCCTTCTCACGAAGGTGAAGGGTATAAAAACACTAACATCTTATCATCTTACTTCATACGGATCCAGTAAAAATAAAAATCAGCAGTCGAACGACTTGGCATACTGGTGAGTTTATTTTATTTTTCTCTTCTTTAAGTCGTTCGTAAAGCGTTATCGTGTAAAAGCACCTTTAGCAAGTATCTAGTTTACATGTTAATTGAACGTCCCTTTACAATGACTTTACACAATAAATACTAACACAAACCATTGTAAAATGTTGGCAATTTGTAGTTAAACTGCTACTATTTATTTAATACTAATCTATATAAGTAATCGTATGACTAGACACTACACTGAAAATGGTATTATAATTTGTTAATTTTATATCGAATGAGATATAAATTGTAATTTTCTAAACCTAAATTTTATAATACATGCTTGTACAATGTTAAACATGCCTTGAAAAACGCTATAGACTTTAACTTAGTTTTAAACAAAATTCACCCAAAAAAAAAAACTATTTAAAATATTTATTTGGCCACAGAGCCAAAATATTTTTTGTATTTCTTTTTTAACATAGACAAATTTTATTTTGCCACAGACAAGAGCATAATGTGCACAGATACAAACTTAAATGTGTATATGTGTAGGCTACACATACCAGAAACACATGCCACATCATTTATCATATACATTAGGGTGGCTCCAAAAAAAAAAACAAGTTCCCATCTAAAATAAGAAATTATTGAAAGATACTGTTCATCGAAATATATGTGCTGGGTTTTGTATTTGATGAGGTTTTTTAGGGTTTTTATGATACATATAACTAAAATCTAATCGATTTCCAAAAATTCAAATAAGATGGCATTTTGAAAAACAAAAAACCAGTTTAGGTGGATTTATATATGGTTTATAATGTATTAATTTAAACCAATTATTTTAAATAATTATATATAAAAAATTAAAAAAAATTACAAATCTTAGGGCACTGCTACACGTTCAATATATATTGTGATATTTGTATCGTGATCTGGATTTCAGAATATAAGGCTATTATGCGATCCATCAATACTGCATGCTACACGTTCAATAGTGCCCTTACAATATTTTTGGACTTATATGATAATTTTAGATACGGCACTGAAAGTGCATTTCAAATACCTTTCACATGATACTGACATTTGTTTCCTTTGTGAAACATCCTAATGTACATAGTTACATACATATGTATATAAATAATGATGTTTTGCATGATGATGTTGCATGCATGTATGTTATAAATAATATCTTTTTTTGTTGTTGTTGTTGTACATATAACAATGTTGTATTATGTTACCGTTACTTCTGCTGCTCCCCAGAATGCACTGACTGCTCTTGTTACACACAATCACTCAAACATAAATTTGTACATAAAAACACATATTTCTTTCTCCATTTCATTTTAGGTCGACAAAATTTAGGTGATATTTGCCTCAAGCGACCATTTCCGTTCAATTTACGATACTTAATTTGTTTTTGTGGCTTTTGCCTTAGTATTTGCTACCATGTATGTGAGTTGTTGCATTGGATGTTAGAAAAGTAAATTTCGTCACACAGGAAGCCCTAAATTAGTGATAATTTGTAAAAATATTTGACAGATTCAAACGGTCTGCTATTAAGTCATATTGTAATAATTTGCTAATATATTGTTATGTTTTTACCTTTTAAAAACGTGGGTTTATTTCCTTTAAATAAACCGGATACTTTTGATTGCAAATAAAAGCAGTTTTAGTAGTTTAAAATTGTAACAACTCTTTATTTATTTAGAATGTACAACAACAACAGAATTAAATAGTCACTCAATGTA
Source organism: Calliphora vomitoria (assembly GCA_942486065.2). Classification (NCBI taxonomy): domain Eukaryota; kingdom Metazoa; phylum Arthropoda; class Insecta; order Diptera; family Calliphoridae; genus Calliphora; species Calliphora vomitoria. The sequence goes on from OW818032.2 coordinate 8,554,992, forward strand.
TTTATACACGTTTATCAATTCGCAGAAATGCACACACACTCTATTACGTACAACCTTATATGCACAAGACAGTTGATGTTAACTCTAACAGCGCCAATGATAAAATCAACTCACGACTGTCAGCTCTGCCACTATTTATACACGCGCCATCTATCGGGAATCTTCTACAATGATCTTAACGGACATACTAGTACATTCGATTTCTAGAGCTTTTCGATGTCAACATTTACTGTTGCCATACTTACAAACAATGCTAGTCTCCACTAATGGAAGGGTTCATAAACATGATGAATGTTTGCAGGCAGTAGTTACAGACCGTTAAATTCAAATCGTCATTGCACGTTCGTAACAATATGTAGAAAAATAGCTTTCCTTCTCTATCTCTCTGTCTTGTAGAACTCTAATTCTCTTTCTTATTCCAAAAACACTCCCTTTAAATGAAACACTTCTTCCAATTCATTCAAAAACTCTACATTTTATTTACATTTTACTTAAATTAATAAACAATAATTCAATATACTCTATTACTCTGAGCAACTCCTGTACACTCAGTGACTGATCTCCACAACTGAATAATAACAGAATGATCACTGTCCAAAATGTTCGTTTTTTATACTGGTGTTCCTATTCCGTCCTATCTCCATTCGTCTTAAACCCAACCCACACGCAGAGAAAAAATATAGTTGTGCATGTTTACAATAATCATTTACACATTTTTAAAAGTTTTTTAACAATATTATAGTCACAGTAACTGTTTACATGATTGTGGTAATCATAATATGGTAAAATTACGATTCACATGATTGTATCAATCATATATATGATTAAAATAAATAAGTACAGGTTTGTGACAACTATTGTTATGATGAATCTTTATATCATAATATGTTGTTCTCAGATTATGATATCAATTAGCCGAGAGCAACATAATATGGTAAAACCTTAGTCATAAAAATTTATACAATCATGTGAATCATAAGTTAACCATATTATGGTTACCGCAATCATGTAAATAGTTACTGTGACTATAATATTGTTAAAAAACTTTTAAATATGTGGAAATTGTTACTGTAAACATGCACAACTATATTTTTTCTCTACGTGCATTAACTAATCTACTGTCTCTGACATGTCAGCCTAGCCGATCGCCCTGTCCCTTACCCCTATCAAACACCGTATTCCGTCCGGTTCCTACATATATTGCGATAGTTTAAACAAATTGTTGTTGTGCTTCAAACAAAAAAAGTTTTATTTCATGACAAAACAATAAACATAGTTCAGAAAGTCTTATTAGTTTAGAACTTCTTTGTTTGAAACTCATTATGACAATATGACGTAATAGCACACCGTTAGAATCAAATCACAATAAAAAAGGGCCTTAGATTTCTAAAAATATATTTAATATACTTTGTTTCTTTTACATTTTTTCATACATATGTAAAATTTTCAAATACATATGTACGTTTTTTATACCGTTGACTATGAAAGTATAATTACAAGATTGCGGACCGATATGCGATGGTTTTTAATACTCTTCACAATGATTGGGGAAGTGTATATATAAGTTAGTTATTTCCTTTGTAATTTCTACATTTTTTATTTGCAACCCCACAAAGTATATATATTCTAGATAGTGGAGTCGTTATAGTCTTCTCCATCTGTTTGTCTGTATGTTGAAATCAACTTTGCGTAGCCCCCAAATAACTTACATGCATGATTCATATATCAATATATGCGCTGTAGACCCTGTTCGATTGCTATTTAAAATCTAAAAATCTGTCCATTCCTAAGCAAAAAATATTAAAGCCTAAAGCATATACTAATTATATCTAGCTCTCTTCTTGAAACATTTTTACTCCCACCCAATTTATTTTAGGCTAAACAAAGTTTAGTTGAATTTTTCCCTAACATTATATGCATGTGTGAGAGCGTCTGTTATGGGCTTGTGTTTGCATGTTACATGTATCAAATTTATTTGCATACACATGCAAAGACACAAACTGACACATGCAACAAAAAAAAAAAAAAAAAAAAAAAAAACAATCTTTAAACATTCATATGTCTGTTTATCTTGAGGAAACAAACATTTTCATACATATTAAACATACAGTGTCGGTCAAAACACATTGGACAAAAATTGCTTCTATATTTCAACAAATTTGCTTGTTTTGTTTAATAAAAACAAGTAAGAGAGCTATATTCGGCTGTGCCGAACCTTATATACCCTTCACCAAATTATACTTTAAAATAAAATAAAATTTTTTTCCAATTCCAATTTTTTTAAAAAAAAAATTTTAATTTAAAATTTTTTTTTTTTTAATTTATTTGGGAAAAAAATGTTTGACAAAAAAATGTTTTTTTGTGAAAAAAAATTCGGGTTAAAATATATTTTTCCCGATTTTTACCCAATGTAGGTCCAACTTACTATAGCCTTATATACATCTTTGCAATGGACTTTGAAATATCTATCATTAGATATCCATATTCTCTATATTAATGACTTAGTAATCCATATATAGATAAAGAATAGGTCAAAAATCGAGGTTGTCTCGGATTTTTACTTATATCTCCGTTATTTATGGATGGATTTTGCTGATTTTAAATAGGAAACTTCTCGATAGCATGTCTGACAGAAGTATTGAAGATTTGGATCCCGAAGATATCTGGGGTCTTTAGAAAATTGATTTCAACAGACAGACGGACATGGCTAAAACGACTCCGCTATCTATAAGTATCCAGAATATATATACTTTATAGGATCGGAAAATTATATTGTGGAAATTACAAATGGAATGACAAAACTTATATATACCCTTCTCACGAAGGTGAAGGGTATAAAACCCAGATTTGCTAAAAGCCACAAAATCATAAATATGTTTGTATTTGAAAAGTAAGAAAATTAATTAAAATTCGTCAATGAATATTTAAACTGAACATCATTAACAACTTTACGTTAAATATTTAAACAAAAAATATTGAATTTAATTACACTGTCCAACAAATTAAGACTTTTTGATTAGAACAGAATAGCGAAGTAAATTTTTATAGGGACGAGATAACACATTTTAAATTTTAGCTCATTCCGATCATAAATGGATTTTTAGCGATTTTTTAAAAAAATCTGCTGAAAGGTAAGAGAACATAATGAAATTAGCACATCGGGATAGCATTGTATCATCTATTCCAAGGACAACAAAGAAAATTTTATTAATTCTATGCCTAAAAGATGTACGGCACTTTTGCCGTATAATTTTGTATCTTTTTTTATATTTTGTTAAATTTGTTAATAATATCATAAGAAATACTTTCGTTGTTAATAATACTGAGGATGTATTTTTATTTATAGAGTACATTTGTTGTTTCTAAAATCTTAGCAAATTGGGAAAAAACTTATAACCGATACTGTATATGGTGTATAATACATGAGATACTAAGTATTAGTGTAAGTAAGTGTAAGTGTGCATGTGTGTTGAGAGGAGCTAGTTTAAAATGTTTTGGCTCAAATACCAGTAGATTTGGTCAAAGTTTAATGAACCTTTAGTGTTTTTTTTTTTATTTTTTTTGGAAAATAAATACTATGTTGTGGTTTCTTTTGCTGTTGCTATTTTCTAGTTTATTTTTTTCTGTTTTCATATTAAAAAAAATAACTGGCTTTTCTCGTACTCTACCAAAATGTTGCTCAATATTAAATTCAGTATTGTTTTTTTTTATAGAACACATTTTTGTTGTTAGATGTGTTGCAACAATAGTTTTGGTTTGTTTCATAGTTAGGAATATCAAAAACATACTAGTAGAAAAAATGAACTTAGAACAACAAAAATCATTAGCTTGTGGTTGGTTATGTTTTTTTTTCTCCTACATGAAAACAAAAATGAAGACTGAGACTATTTTTTAACAATTTGCTTTCCCCTAAGGAGATTTTTCTGTTTTTTTTTTTCTTTTATTTTCCCCATGTATTTTTAGCATAAAAAATTTTATCGTGTAGGACTTTTACTCAAAATGTTAGCATGATGAATATTTCTCTTGGTTCTGAACTCTGAAAGATTATATTTTTACACATTTTTCATTTAGTTTTTTATTTTTTTTTTATTTTGTGGCCATTGCTGTTGTCATAAATGTTTGTGGGGAATTCTTTATAGAATGCAGTGTGGGTTTATAGTCGAATTAACAAGGGATTCATTTAATGTGAAGTTATTAGGTTGGCAAAAGTCTATAAGTGCTGGCAGTTTAACAAGATTAAGCGGCAGTTTTTCCACTGCACTTTATTTATAGTTTTAGCGGTTAGGTTTTTATTTAAAAAAAATGTTTGTTTAAACATTTAAAACGTGGTTTAAATAACTTACTACATACGTGGATTTTTTTAAAAGAATCGTTTAGGAACTAAAATTATATATTAAATATAGCCATGTGCGCATCTAACCAAAATATATTCAGAGATTATATATATTTATAAAAAAAACATAACTAGTGGCTCCCGCGAAACAATAAATTGATACATAATTACGCATTCTACCCGCTGTACAGTAGGGTGGACCGTATTATGCTCTTTTTGAATTTACGATGCTCCCAAGCTCTCCTCATCTAAACCAAATGCTCAATATTTGAGTGAAATCGGCTAACGGTTAGAGTTAGAGTTTTAGATCAAAGTAGCAACAAATGTGGAAACAAATTCCAATAAAAAAAATTATATTTTATTTTATTTTATTTTATTTTATTTTATTTTATTTTATTTTATTTTATTTTATTTTATTTTATTTTATTTTATTTTATTTTATTTTATTTTATTTTATTTTATTTTATTTTATTTTATTTTATTTTATTTTATTTTATTTTATTTTATTTTATTTTATTTTATTTTATTTTATTTTATTTTATTTTATTTTATTTTATTTTATTTTATTTTATTTTATTTTATTTTATTTTATTTTATTTTATTTTATTTTATTTTATTTTATTTTATTTTATTTTATTTTATTTTATTTTATTTTATTTTATTTTATTTTATTTTATTTTATTTTATTTTATTTTATTTTATTTTATTTTATTTTATTTTATTTTATTTTATTTTATTTTATTTTATTTTATTTTATTTTATTTTATTTTATTTTATTTTATTTTATTTTATTTTATTTTATTTTATTTTATTTTATTTTATTTTATTTTATTTTATTTTATTTTATTTTATTTTATTTTATTTTATTTTATTTTATTTTATTTTATTTTATTTTATTTTATTTTATTTTATTTTATTTTATTTTATTTTATTTTATTTTATTTTATTTTATTTTATTTTATTTTATTTTATTTTATTTTATTTTATTTTATTTTATTTTATTTTATTTTATTTTATTTTATTTTATTTTATTTTATTTTATTTTATTTTATTTTATTTTATTTTATTTTATTTTATTTTATTTTATTTTATTTTATTTTATTTTATTTTATTTTATTTTATTTTATTTTATTTTATTTTATTTTATTTTATTTTATTTTATTTTATTTTATTTTATTTTATTTTATTTTATTTTATTTTATTTTATTTTATTTTATTTTATTTTATTTTATTTTATTTTATTTTATTTTATTTTATTTTATTTTATTTTATTTTATTTTATTTTATTTTATTTTATTTTATTTTATTTTATTTTATTTTATTTTATTTTATTTTATTTTATTTTATTTTATTTTATTTTATTTTATTTTATTTTATTTTATTTTATTTTATTTTATTTTATTTTATTTTATTTTATTTTATTTTATTTTATTTTATTTTATTTTATTTTATTTTATTTTATTTTATTTTATTTTATTTTATTTTATTTTATTTTATTTTATTTTATTTTATTTTATTTTATTTTATTTTATTTTATTTTATTTTATTTTATTTTATTTTATTTTATTTTATTTTATTTTATTTTATTTTATTTTATTTTATTTTATTTTATTTTATTTTATTTTATTTTATTTTATTTTATTTTATTTTATTTTATTTTATTTTATTTTATTTTATTTTATTTTATTTTATTTTATTTTATTTTATTTTATTTTATTTTATTTTATTTTATTTTATTTTATTTTATTTTATTTTATTTTATTTTATTTTATTTTATTTTATTTTATTTTATTTTATTTTATTTTATTTTATTTTATTTTATTTTATTTTATTTTATTTTATTTTATTTTATTTTATTTTATTTTATTTTATTTTATTTTATTTTATTTTATTTTATTTTATTTTATTTTATTTTATTTTATTTTATTTTATTTTATTTTATTTTATTTTATTTTATTTTATTTTATTTTATTTTATTTTATTTTATTTTATTTTATTTTATTTTATTTTATTTTATTTTATTTTATTTTATTTTATTTTATTTTATTTTATTTTATTTTATTTTATTTTATTTTATTTTATTTTATTTTATTTTATTTTATTTTATTTTATTTTATTTTATTTTATTTTATTTTATTTTATTTTATTTTATTTTATTTTATTTTATTTTATTTTATTTTATTTTATTTTATTTTAATTTTATTTTATTTTATTTTATTTTATTTTTATTTTATTTTAGCTATGACCTTTCCCAACTTTCTGGGAACATGTGGATTCCGAGCTGAAAGTACTGCTCATCTTTTGAGGCCAAAAACGAAGAGCGTTCTGCATCGATAGAAACAAATAGCATTCCGACGGGACACGGTATTGACTATAAAACGGGTGGGAAAAACTTTACAACCATTTCATTGTAAATACTTTTAAACAGGTATTGCAACATGTGTTCGAGCGTTTTCATGATGGAATATGTCGGTTTCATGTCTGGTCGTATATTCAGAGCTATTTCGGCCAGTGCTCGCTTCAAACGAATCAGTGGCGTTTGGTGCAGTTTCCCTGCGATGGTCTGGCCAGATTTTAGCAGCTCATAATAGATAGGACCCTTTGGTCCCACCAAATACAGAGCATTACCTTAGCGCCATGGATATTTGGCTTTGGAGTTGTTTCGGTAGGTTAACCGGGCTCCATATACGATCTCTTACCCTTCGGGTTATCGTAATAGATCCGTTTTCATCACTAGTAATGACTCGCTACAAAAATGATTTTTGTTTATACCGTTCAATGTCTTTCGGCTTCAGTTCGTATGGTACCCAATTTCCCTGCTTTTGAATGAATCCTGCCGCTTGCAAATGCTTTGAAATTGCTGCTTGAGTAGCTCCCAATGATTTTGCAAAATTTTTGTCGAGTTTGACAACAATCATCATGGAGTAGTGCCTCCAATTCTTGGTCTTCAATCTTTTTAGGCTGGCCTGGGCGATCTTTGCTTTCCTTGTCAAAATCATCACTTCTGAACAGTACAATACATCTCTCGCACATTGAAACCGATGGAACACATTCACCATAAGCTATGATGAGTAATCGGTGTGCTTCAGCGACACTTTTTTCAAATTTAAGAAGTAAAGCGAAATTTCCCGCCAATGACGCTTTGTTGGTACAAAATTCGACATTTTCGAAGCAAAAAATACTTTTTTGTTTACACTACAATGTAATTTGAATCCCGCATTTTTTTGAATCGAAAATATTTTTTAAAATTTTTGTAAATTTTATATTATTTTTATATATAGAAATCTGCATGAACAATTCAAAATAAGCCGACTACAAATGGCATGAGCAATGATTTTTAAATACTAATTATCATTTATCGCATTAAATACGAACTAATTTGAAAAAAAAAACGCGAAACACAAGTGATGCCTTAAACAAAATTAAAAATAATATCGCTATAAATCAAATGTTATTACATTTCATAATTTTTTAATTGTCATTTCTCTGTAACATCTTAGACATGTTTCCACATACACTGATATCCATTCTGGTGTAATAATTAGTAACTTTTTTCCTATGAATGGAATTTCATGTTTATGGGACATAAAAAAAAGTTATTTTTTTATTAGATTCCAGCAAACTATCCATCCATCCACACACTTGCATGAGAACATTTATTGTACACACATGTTTCTTAGCAGGAATTTGATTTATGAAAGATATTTAAACTTGGCAAGATATGAAGCAATAACAAATGGCAACAACATTGTTGCAAGATAGTAAATGGGAAAAAAACGGATTTTTCACACACACAGACACTAACATTTAAATTGCATTCAGAGCATGTTCTTCATATGATACAGTCAACGCCTGCACCATCATCATCAGCATCATCCGTCCTTATGTTAGTCAGTATAATTATTATCACCATTATGAACAATGGACTGACTGACTTATTTTATTCACACATATTTTCTCATTTATATTCCCAGCTCTGTATCCATTTTTTCTTCATCTTCTCCCGTTTATTAGCAGTTACTAAACTAAAGTAACTATTTAAGTTTTTCATTCCTCACAACGCCTTCTTCCATTACACCACAATGAGCACAAATTGCATTAGACTTGATGGTTTCAGTTTTGGTTTGAGTTTCGGTTTCGGTTTTGTCTTGACTTGCATTGAGTTCATTTGTGGTTTATTTGGTTCCTCCCCATTGTGTTACTTTGCTCGCTTTTTGTACATCAGTTCGGTGTTTTTTTTTTTTTTTTTTTTGTGAGTTCTTTCTTTTACATGTTGCAAGTTAAATTTTTATGTTGCTCATCAACATTATTTTGTTGCTGTTTTTTGTTTCTAGTTCTATTCTTTATAGTTTTTTTTTTTTTACATAATTTTTCATTAGATTCATCTGTTAGACAGATGGGAATCCTTAGGAGCATCCCACATAAACATATGAAACTTGTTTGTGGTTATGCCAATACACTCAAGGAATAAAATTGGGAAACAAATATTGTAAAGTTTACAAAATTCATAGAAACAGAACTACTTCGATGTCTATAGATTTAATTCAGGCTTACCCGGAACTGTGGAAAGAATTGAATTCTTCGAGGCTTGTTAACATCTAAACTTTTTCTGGATTAACGACAGCTGCCTTTTTTAGCTTGCTATGGTTTCCTAACTTTCTATAAACAGAAATGATTCCAGTTATATAGTTATGATTAAGAGCAATTTTTTTAATTAAAATTAGCATTACATCTATTATATTGTTACGTTTTTACCTTTTAAAAACGTGGGTTTATTTCCTTTAAATAAACCGGATACTTTTGATTGCAAATAATAGTAGTTCAAAATTGTAACAACTCTTTATTTATTTAGAATGTACAACAACAACAGAATTAAATAGGCACTCAGTGTCTTTATACCAGCGAAAGGCATTGAGCTCTCAAATGAGCTCTCTTGTTTTTGTTTTCACATGTACGCAAGCACACACATTGTATAAAAACAATCAAAACCAGTTAGTCTCCAATGAGCATTGATAGAAGCAGGTTGTTTTACGCTTTTCGCTTTTTTTGCTTGTTTATTTCAGTTATTGTTTTTGTTTTTTCTCAACTTTCTACTCAACTCATACAACTACAATATTTAAAAACTGTAGTGGTGTGAGTTTGCCTTTCGCTGCTTTATACCAGAGCCCGGCAACACATGCGATTGGTCAGTTGTTGTAAGAGCGAAAAATAAGAAAAGAGACAAATTTATACTCTCATATTCACTACAACACAGGCATGGAAATTTTAATTTTGAAATGGTGGTGTTTTAATTCAAAATAATATTTTTAAATTTAAAATTTCTGTTACACTTCTTTACTTATATCGATTTAAGAAAGCATTTTAGATTAAAATTCGTTTCTTTTTGGAAGTTTATAATTCTAAAAACGTATACCATACGTTGATGTTAAAAAATATTAAGTTTTCCATCCCTGCAATAGTAATCTTCATGTACAAAAGCAAGAAACATGCGACAACACAACCTTCTTCAATGAACGCTCAAACGAGACTGAATGTGTTTTTAATACGTTTGAGTACGTTGTTGTAAATTTAATAATGATCGAAAAGCACCCGTGCATAGGAAATGCCTAGCTCTGCTTTATACAATTCGCAGAAATGCACACTCACTCTATTACGTACAACCTTAAATGCACAAGACAGTTGATGTTAACTCTAACAGCGCCAATGATAAACTCAACTCACGACTGCCAGCTCTGCCACTATTTATACACGCGCCATCTATCGGGAATCATCTACAATGTTCTTAACGGACATACTAGTACATTCGATTTCTAGAGCTTTTCGATGTCAACATTTAGTGTTGCCATACTTACAAACAATGCTATTCTCCACTAATGGAATTGTTCATAAATATGATGAATGTTTGCAGGCAGTAGTTACAGACCGTTAAATTCAAAACGTCATTGCACATTCGTAACAATATTCTTCGGGAGTAATTGTATAACCCAATTAACCTCCACCACAGTTGGCTGCCTATTTTCATCAATTACGGTACGCTTGAAGACTTCATCTGTCATATCGAAACATTTTGGACAGTTTTGTGAATGATCTTAGCCGAATTTATAGTGGTGACTTCTACATCCTTCATTGCCTGATATAAACTGAGTGATGCGGTAATTGCATACAATCTACTTTCATGTTATTGAAATCTTTCTAAATATCCATCAAAAAGAATGGAGAAAAGAGAAAACTTTTTTCTCCACTCTTCTTTGCCAATTAGTATAGTTTTATAGGTTTTTTTCCTTCCTGGGATTTTTCTATCGTATTTTGTATCTTTCGTTCTTTTTTACTTTTACAGCAGCTCGAGTGCTATTCTATGACATTATTAAGAGATATTTCAGCTAGGTGAGCCATAGGATTGATGTTGCTACTTTAGGGATTCTGATCTTTTGCTTCTGTCTTGGTCCTACAATATTTAGCATAATTCTGCTAAGGAAATTGATTACTGCAGGTGCTTTAAAGTGAAGTTTATAGTCAGTCATCAGTCCCAACAGTTTAATTGATGCAGTCACTTTTATATTAGATCTTTCAACCCCTAGAGTCCCTACTTCCTCCAACTACATATATAATGCAGCATTCCTGTACGAGATCATATTATCATATTAGGAAGTTCTATTTGTGAAGAGTTTGCGATTATCTTTGTTATGTAGCTTGGAGAGATAGCATAATTGGTTTTGAAACCAACTATTTCCTGTCCTCAGTAAACCTTAGTACTCTGTTCAAAATTTCGTGCGAAATTCTGTCAAACTACATACAAAATATTTGGTATGAAATATATGCGAAATAACTTCGCAAAAGCAGTACTCTGTTCTTATTGTGGAAAACATGTGAAATATATCTGGCAAACCTTATTTTTCCACACGAAATAACATAAGCAACACTTCTTTCATACGAAATTAAATTCAACAGCTGATCATTTTTTGTATATAGAATTTTTCGCATGAAAAAACCATTCGCAAATATGAACAGAGTACTAGGCTTAACTTGGCTTTTTTGAAGACAATTTTGTTCATTGCATTTGAGAATTTAAGCAGTTTATGCCTTAGTGAAGTAGATGCTACTAATCGGGATTCAATCTGAACCTAGTGCTTTCTTATCTTCAATCTTGGAGCATATTTGCATCAATTCTTTCTCTGATACTATATCTTCTATAATCATGAGAGGGCATCGAATGAAATCGGAGATTTCGCTTAGGTTTGATGCCTTATGATGAAATCTTGTCTAGTTCTTTCCATTTAAATGGCCTTTCCTACTATACAATTGTCTTTACTTAGGCATTGCTACATCGTATGTTTTCTTTACGGCTTCTGTTTTAATAAAAACCCATAGAAAATTCATCCAATCTTATTTCTTGTTCAAGTTTTAACCGAACCTGTAGTACGGCGCGTTTTTCATTCTCTTGACTACGAATAAGTTTTACATTCTACAGAGAGTATTAAGGCCTAATGATTTCATAAACGCTCCATTTAAGCTACCTTGGAAGGGTAGGATTGGTGACATAATCAGTTTCTCCTCTTTTGAATGTATCTCTAGCATTACCAAGTACGAGGCTTAGGAAACGGCTCTTTGAAATCGTTTTTCTCAATCGTGATTTCAATTATAATTGCTGTTTTATAAGGAAGCAATTCCATATACAGCAGCATTTCGCAAGCTGTGTAGCTAAGGAGAAGCATCACAATAATTAAGACTTTGTTCGATCTCCAACTTTAACGCATATTTAGAGTCCTCAAAATACCGGATATTTTCTGCTACCAGCAGAAAATATCCGGTTTCTACCAGTGGTTTAGAAACTTTTTTTTTTGGAAATAATTCGGTATCTCGGGAACTATTGGAGATATTATTACAAAATTTCACATGGTTAGAGCTGAGGTGCTTTTGAGTTGAATTACATTTGTTCAGCTTCCTAGGGGTAATACGGGCCAGTTTGTGCCCCCTCAAAGTTGGTCACCTCGGGTCTCAAAATTTTTAAAAAAATCCCCAAAAATTCATTTATGATCCGAATGAACTGAAATTTAAAATATAAATAGTCCTTGAGAAGATCTACAAAAAATACGCTTACATATGTAGGTATCTCCTTCAGTTGAAGAGATATTTAGGTTTATTTATTTTTTTTTTTTAATTTTGCTCGATTTTTTTTTGTTTTTTAGATATGGCGGCCCTACGGAGGGTCGAATTTTTTTTTCAAAATATCAGCTATATTGGCAATAAAATTCTAAATAAAATAAAAAAACTTGGTAACAGTTATCTCGTCCGTGTAAAAAGTTACACGCATCCAAATTTGGAACATGTAAAATGGGCCTAATTTTTTACGATTTTTTCTAAAAAAGTCCCTATATTTTTTCTTTTGTAGAAACAAATTTTCTTTGGGACTATATACAATTTTTATATGTTCCGGAAAGAAAACTTAATGCAAAAGCATGTAAAGTAAAATTGGGCTCACTTAAGCGGACACAGTATCCCCCAGACCTATCCAAACTTGGACAATTTTAAAAAAAATATTTAGGTTTCAGTAAAAAATTCTAAAAAGGCAAAGCACCGATCCTCGAAAAAGTTCCGTATTTATATAACCCTATATGTTGTTTAAATAAGTAGAAAGTTGTTTTACTATCACACGGTAAATAGCGTCACAGTAGGCACTTTTCTAAAAAAACTCAGTTTTTGGAACACATTTTCCCCGTTTTAGGAATTTCGGTATTTGAAAATAAAAAATGTCAAAAATTATAATGTCATTAATTTAAGGACATTTGGATCTAAATTAGTTCCCAATTTTGTTATGATATCTTTAACCGTTAAAATATTACATTAATTCAAATTTTGTATTTTTCTTCATGGAAAATCATCATATTATAATTTTTTTAGTTTTTAAGGTAAATGACGTTCAAAAAATTAATTAAATTCTTTAATTTTATTAAAATATGAATCTACAAGTCCTAAGGTTTTTACCAATATCAAATACTTATATAAAAAGCATATATCTACTACTCAGAAGCTCCACAAACCTTGCCCCCTTTGAAAATTTTTTACGTTTTTTCATATATTGCATGCAAAATCTGTTACACCAAACATTCTGTTAAGTCAGTGTATGTTTGAATTCAGAATTTACATTTGATATGTTAGTAACATTTTGCATGAAATATATGAAAAAATGTACAAATTTTCCGAAGGGAGTAAGGTTTGTGGAACTTCTGAGGAGTAAATAAAGGCTTTTTATATAAGTATTTGATACTGTTGAAAACCTTAGGACTTGAAGATTGATATTTTAGAAAAATTAAGTAATTTTATAAATTTTTGAAACCTCATTTACCTTAAAAACTAAAAAAATTATAATATGGTGATTTTCCATGAAGAAAAATACAAAATTTGATTTCATGTAAAATTTTAACGGTTAAAGATATCATAACAAAATTGGGAACTAATTTAGATTCAAATGTCCTTAAATTAATGACATTATAATTTTTGACATCTTTTATTTTCAAATACCGAAATTCCTAAAACGGGGAAAATGTGTTCCAAAAACTGAGTTTTTTTAGAAAAGTGCCTACTGTGACGCTATTTACCGTGTGATAGTAAAACAACTTTCTATGTATTTAAACAACATATAGGGTTATACAAATACGGAACTTTTTCGAGGATCGGTGCTTTGCCTTTTTAGAATTTTTTACTGAAACCTAAATATTTTTTTTAAAATTGTCCAAGTTTGGATAGGTCTGGGGGATACTGTGTCCGCTTAAGTGAGCCCAATTTTACTTTACATGCTTTTGCATTAAGTTTTCTTTCCGGAACATATACAAATTGTATATAGTCCCAAAGAAAATTTGTTTCTACAAAAGAAAAAATATAGAGACTTTTTTAGGAAAAATCGTAAAAAATTAGGCCCATTTTACATGTTCCAAATTTGGATGCGTGTAACTTTTTACACGGACGAGATAACTGTTACCAAGTTTTTTTATTTTATTTAGAATTTTATTGCCAATATAGCTGATATTTTGAAAAAAAAATTCGACCCTCCGTAGGGCCGCCATATCTAAAAAACAAAAAAAATCGAGCAAAATTAAAAAAAAAAAAAAAATAAATAAACCTAAATATCTCTTCAACTGAAGGAGATAACCTACACATGTAAGCGTATTTTTTGTAGATCTTCTCAAGGACTATTTATATTTTAAATTTCAGCTCATTTGGATCATAAATGAATTTTTGGGGATTTTTTTAAAAATTTTGAGACCCGAGGTGACCAACTTTGAGGGGGCACAAACTGGCCCGTATTACCCCTAGGAAGCTGAACAAATGTAATTCAACTCAAAAGCACCTCAGCTCTAACCATGTGAAATTTTGTAATAATATCTCCAATAGTTCCCGAGATACCGAATTATTTCCAAAAAAAAAAGTTTCTAAACCACTGTGCAGCGGTATGCCAAATTTCCATCGCGATGTTGGCCATGCAGAATATGCATATGAAGGCCTTTATGATGATTTGCCTCAGCATATTTACAGCACAGTTATAATATTTTTTTTGATCAAGTTACCTTTGTAAAGCATGTCAGTTATAATGTTGAATGTCAATTATTTTCATTTGTTGTTAATCTGAATAAACTGAGTGACCAGAAAAAAGTGCGTATTAAAATTATTAAATATTTTCAACAAAACCCAACTTGGTCCTACAAAAAGTTGGGCAAACAATCAAAGGTCTGCCGTCAAACTGTTTCCAATGTTATTCAACAGTACCGGGAGAACTTGTCCCTTGATAGAAATCCTGCTTCAGGTAGAAGGAATTGTGCACATGATTTCAAAGCGCTTCCATTTTTAAAAGCGCTTCCAACACCTCCGGTAGGAAAGCAGCCCGGTTAGGTCAGTGTTCGGACTATTTGGTGCGAAAAGTTAAACCCAATGCAGGTTCAAAAACATACAAGGCTCAAAAAGTTCCTGACAGGACCGCTGCTAAAAATTTAGAGGCCAAAAACAGAGCACGGAAATTGAAGTCAAATTTTATAAAAAAAAAAAATATTCCTGCTACATAATGGATGACGAAACGTATGTTCTGGCAGATTTTTCGCAAAATTTTATGTTGCTGATGCTCGAGGAAATGTTGAAGAAAAGTTTAGGACCCAAAAGCAGACAAAATTTTCCAAAAAGTACTTGGAATGGCAAGCAATATGCTGTTGCGGCAAAAGAAGTAAATCATTTGTTACAACGGGCCGAAATTTACATCAAAGAATGTTTACAAAAAAGGATGTTTCCACTTCTTAATGTGTCCACTTATTTTTGGCCTGATTTGGCACCCTGTTACTATGGTAACAAAGGTCTCGAGTGGTAAAAGAACAATATTGTGGTATTTGTACCAAGAGAGGCAAATTCTCCAAACTGTCTGGAGCTAAGGCCAGTGGAGAGATATTGGGCTCTTGTTAAAAGAGAATTGAAGAGCACAAAAAAGGTGTCCAAAAGTGTGATAGATTTTAAACGGAGATGGACAAAGTGACATTAAGCACTATAAAAACGTTAATAGAAGGGTTTCCGAAAAAGGTTCAAAATTTCATCACTAGTGATTGTTGTAAATTGTTATAATAATTTTAATCAATTAAAAAAAATCAAAACTATAAGTTTAGTGGTTTAATTTTTATTGACATATATGTATGTTAAGAATTTTTCGATCTCAGTCCTTATGTTCCCTGTATGTAATTCAAAACATATCGTCTCATTCAGATCAGCGATAGTATCTTGCTCCACAAATGCAGCGCAATCTGTCTTTGTCTTTTCACTCAATTAGTTACTCTGATTCGTATTTTAGCTCTCCTCTTGATGGTATGTCAAACTAGTTAGTTGAATTCCCCAGTTTTCTTTTTGTTGGAAGTATTATTATCCGGATACCGTTCTCCTTTTTGTGTTCTTCGGTTGCTCGGAATGTTATTTCGGAATTCTTGGAAGTCTTTTATTTTGCGCAAATTGTCAGTGTTTCATCACATCTGTCATATATTTATTACGTTGTCTGCCATTATACCGGTTCATCTTTGTCAAGAATGACGATGGTGCAACAGCTTTAGATGGGGTTTGATCAGTGTTGACGACTTCTGAATTTTCACAATTACTCTTTTTCTATGACTTTGGTTTTGATTGACTCCCCAATTGGATAAATGCTGCTTTTATTTGCATTCAGTCATTCCTCATAAGATGGACATAATGTCCTTATAAGACATTCTGTCATAGTCATATCTGTGCAAATCAAGGAATAACATCCGAACGGAGAAGCAATTGGATGCTATTTCTGTAGAATTTAAATACATGCGTACTCGAGTTTCAGTATATCACAGCTGGAGTGCATCAATTCATCCATTATTTTCAGAACCATTACAGCTTACGATTTCTACATACAAAGCTATTACAAACCACTCTCCTTGCTACACATCCCTATCCTAACCTGAGAATATCCTTGAGGTTCTATAACTTTGTCCAAGTCTTTGTTCATGTTTCTATCTAATATTTGATTTGAGCATTTCTTTTTTGAAGTATTATAACTTTGAGTGAATTTCATTTCATGTTGCTCCTTGTAGTGGTTGCAGTGATTTGATGTTATTTGATGTGTGTGGAATTTATGAATGCATCATGTTTGTTTGAGTAGTATATATACAACTAATCACAGCACTATCTCCTCTATCACTATTTCCTGCGTTGAGTTGTAAGTCATCATGTCATGATGGTATAAAATGAAAAATTGTTTACATTTTTAATTTCAAAATTATATGCACATATGTAATTCTTTTTTTATTAAGTTTGTATTAACTTCTAAACATGTTTTGACTAACTTATTCATTGTAGATTAAATTAATTTTGTTGAAACAGAAAATTAATTTTCAAATTAAATATACTCAGACTGTTAAAGAAAACGGATAATTTAAACAACAATGTTATTTTTATTTATGAAAATTATATGTATATTTCGCTTTTCTATAGAAAGTTTGGGATAATAGGATTAATTAAGTTTTATTGCTCGTATCCTTCATCTAAAAATCAATTGCTGACAATTTGAGCAAAATCGAATAATATCTAGAGGTTGCTCATTTTATTTGAAATTTTGAATTAACATATTAATATTTGGATCAACATATTGTTACGTTTTCGCTTTTAGAAAAGGTAGTTTATTTCCTTTAAATAAACCGGATATTTTTGATTGCAAATAAAAGCAGTTTATCAGTTCGCAAAAATGCACACACACTTTATAATGTAGAAACTTAAATGTACGAGACAGTTGATGTTAACTCTAACAGCGCCTATGATAAACTCACTCACGACTGCAACCTCTGCCACTATTTATACACGCGCCCTCTTTCGAGAATTTTCTACAATGCTCTCAACGGACAAACTAGTATGTTCGAATTCTAGAGCCTTCGATGTCAATGTCAGCAACTTAAACATTTAGTGTTGCCATACTTACAAACAATGTTAATAACCGGATGCTATCAACATTGTTGACAAGTAGAAGCTTCTACTGATGGACATGTTTATAAACATGATGATTGCTGCAGGCTGTTGTTACAGACTGTTAAATTCAAATCGTTATTGCAAATTCGTAACAATATTAATATTAAATCACAAGTGCTAAATTTTGCATTTAAAAGTTTTTTTAAACGTAATTTCAGAAAACTAAAACAAAATATTTTCGATTCTAATAAACATTAAATGAGTACTGAAAATGTAAATTTTAACGGTTGCACCTATTATGGGTTAGCTTGGGGGGAATTTTGTTGAAACTATTTCTTAAAACAACATTTCGCACCCTATTTTTAATATTTAATATTAGATTGTTTCTATGGGTTGCATATTTACGTTTTTTTTATATATGGGGTCAATATTGTCCAAGATATTAAAGTTAGACCTTTGCACTAAAACATATTAAAAATAACAAATTAATATTTTTTTTTTGTTAAAAAATTTAATTAAAAAACATAATAAAATAAAATTACATTAAAGTATCAAAGTGCAATTATACAAATTGCTGGCAAAGTTGAATAATTAAAGAAAAATTACATACATAAGTATACAGACATACTTACTTACAAAGGGTATCAATAAACACCCAGCAGTTTTACAAGTTGTCAATGTGTCCCTTAGATACAGTACTCCATGCCTCTAAAGTCTAATCACTTTGCTAAGTAATCTGGAGTGTAGTAATTTTAATAGTTTATTTTGTACTGCTCTTCTGTGTGAGTGATTCGTAAAAAACTGGTTTTATGCAAATTGCATTGATATAAATTTCTGTTTACTTAAAGGGGACCCAGAAACACATACTGCTGACAGCTACTGCCGATGAACCCTTCTTATATGTGTGTGATTGATATTTTACTACAAACCTATCAATCATCATTTAAAAAAAAAAATTAAATTAAAATAAACATGCGTTTGAGAACAAAAAAATATTATTTTCTATTATTCAGTAACTAAAACGTCAAATTTAAAAATAATATTTCATTTTTCATACTGTAATGTATGTGGGTAGCATACATTATCAAAAATTTTAAATTTACTAACACGTGCTTACTGCATGAGCATGAACAGTATGTGTCTATGGGCCCTTAAGTATACTAAGATCTCAGGTAACGTCCCAGCAGTTAAGCAAGTAGTCAATATTTGCCATATAGACAGTTATCGTCACAAATGTCTTATCACTTGGCTCCAATTTATATATTTTGGCCATGTGCTCTTTGTAGTGCAGAGAGAAGACAATTGGTTACTTAATACATCCCAGGTAATCTAGCGAGAATACAATTGTCACTTAAGTGTGACGTTTTGGGAGTAATTCGTTCAAACTGGTTTTATACAAATTGTTTTGATATAATTCTCATACAGTTAATTTTTATTTTTGCTTAAGTATACTGATATCCCATGTAACATAGCATGAAGTCAATAGTCACTTTAGTGTCCTCTTAGTAACCTCTAGTGAAGTCACTTTAAATGTTTATCTTGTACTGCACTTTAGAAAGCAGTTATTTTACCCACCAGAAGCAATCCATTAAAGAGTTGTCGAAGAAAGGATTCTTTACAAGCAATCGTTTATTGGACTGCCTATGATATGTCAATTAGCACCCGTACATGTTAAAATAATTAGTTATGTAGCTGATTAAGTTACCAGTTAGGTAGCTAATAAGGTAACTTATACTATTTAACCAGTATGTGAATCCAATAGACCAGGTATTAGACAGTCTCATTGTAGTCAAAAAGGGTCTTAGGACATGCACGTGGTAAAATAACTAGTCACGTAGCTATTGAAGTAACTAGTTCCCACCCTAAATTATGGGTAAAATCACTAGTGCGGAACAGGCTCCTAGAACTGCTGGGGTAGGGAGAAGTTATTTGTCACTTTCGTGTCTCTAAGTAATCTAGAGTGTAGTCACTTTAAACGTTTAGTTTATTATATACTTCAAAAAGTAGTTATGTTACCCAATAGAAGTAATCTATTGGGGAGTAGTCATATTAAATTATGTTTAGAAGCAATCGGTCATTGAACTGTCTAAGAGATGACTTTTTTAACTGACTATTTGAGGTTTATTAGCTCCCGTACATGTTAAAATAACTAGTTCAATATGGTTTTTATTGGTTTTAAGTTGTTTTTTTCTGGTTGTAGTTACAAGCTAATTGTGTAATCACTTCAGGGCACTTAGCTAGAACTGCTGGGTTATTGGTGGTTTGTCTGCTTAAAATGTTTAAATTGTTCATAATGTGCGTATGTATGAGGATTTGTTATAATTTCAATGGAAGTGTTACAATGACAACGACTGTTTTGAGTAGAGATGACAATTATGTAATACCACTATGTAAACAAAACAATGACAGAGTGTGTAATTAGAGATGTGATTTGTAAATGAGTTGCTCGCAGTTAACAGAGGACAAGAAGAAGGCAGTGATTGATTGGTTTGTCAAAATTGAGAAATTTAAAAATAAATTTGTCAATACAAAAAAGAATTTTTAGAAAAAATGCTTTTTATTGCTGAACCTTGCATATATATGTGTATATCGTGAAATTCCACAAGAATTTTTTTAAAAAATTGTATTCATTGAATACTGGTTGTAGACCTCATATATTGGATATATTGTTACGAAATTGCACTTGAATTTAAACATACATAAATGTTTTAACGGCTGGTTTAAAGTTGTATAATGTCTCTCAACAGCAGTGCTTCTCAAAACTTTAACAAATCTGTGGGTATTATTAACATTGCTGTAGAGCATACAACATTGAATGGAACATTTGAGTTGAGCATTGTTTGTAAGTATGGCAACACTAAAAGATTAATGACTAACATCGAGCTCTAGAATTCGAAAATTCTAGTTCTAAGATCATTGTAGAAATAGAGCTTTTTAGATGGTAATGCAGTGTATATAAATTGGCCGTGAGAACACCACAAAAATTTGGCCTTATTTGAAGCATGGTTAAGTTAAGACATCATCTGCATTGCCAGTATATACCCAGCAGTTAAGCAAGTAGTCAATATATCCCTTATAGACAGTAATCGTCACAAATGTCTTATCACTTGGTTGACTCCAATTTATATATTTTGGTCATTTGACACGTATGTGCTCTTTGTGGTGCAGATAGAAAACAATTGGTTACTTTATACATCCCAGGTAATCTAGCGTGAAGACAATAGTAACTTAAGTGTCTCTAAGTAATCTGGAGAGTAGTCACTTCAAACGCTTTGTGAGTAATTCGTTCAAACTGGTTTTATACAAATTGTGTTGAGATAATTCTCATACAGTTAATTTTAATTTTTGCTTCAGAATACTGATATCCCATGTTACATAGCATGAAGTCACTTTAGTGTCTCTTAGTAACCTATAGTGAGTTCACTTTAAACGTTTATTTTGTACTGCACTTTAGAAAGTAGTTATTTTACCCACCAGAACCAATCCATTGGAGAG
Organism: Calliphora vomitoria; assembly: GCA_942486065.2. NCBI lineage: Eukaryota > Metazoa > Arthropoda > Insecta > Diptera > Calliphoridae > Calliphora > Calliphora vomitoria. Next base: position 8,576,269 of record OW818032.2, read on the forward strand.
TTGTCGAAGAAAGGTTTGTTTACAAGCTATCGTTTATTGGACTGCCTATGATATGTCTTTTAGCTGACTATTTGAAGTCAATTAGCACTCGTACATGTTAAAGTAACTAGTTATGTAGCTGATCAAGTTACCACTTAGGAAGCTAGTAAGGTAATTGACGTTTTTTAACCAGTATGTGAATCCAATGCGTGGACTACTTTGGACCAGCTATTAGACAATCTCATTGTAGTCAATAAGGGTCAATTGACCCCCTGCTTAGGACAAGCACGTGTTAAAATAACTAGTCACGTAGCTATTGGAGTAACTAGTTCCCACCCTAAATGATGGGTAAAATCACTAGTTCGGGACTGTCTCCTAGAACTGCTGCGGTACTTGTACATTATAAAGTGTGTATGTGTGTGCAGTTCTGCGAATTGATAAACGTGTATAAAACACTGAGTGACTATTTAAACTGTTGTTGTTGTACATTTTAAATAAATAAAGAGTTGTTACAATTTTTAAACTACTAAACGGCTTTTGTTTGCAATCAAAAGTAAATAAATCAACGTTTTTAAAAGGTGAAAACGTAACAATATTTAGGGTGCTTATGAAAGTTATATACTGATAATAGCAAGAATATTTATTCTCGTCAAAGTTTTTTATAAAAATTTAAAATTTGTTTCAATAAAATATTTGGTAAATGCACAAGGTCTCTTATCGGTCATATTGTAATAATGTCCTAATATATCACGACTCGGCGACTCGGCTTAACCGACTCTTAGGCATTCGGCGTTGGTCTTTGCTGGTTCGTTACGATAACACAATAAACATAGCATAGAAAGTAGTATTATTTTAGGACATTTTTTGCTTGAAAAGCAATAAAAACCATTGTAAAATATTAGGACATTATGACAATATGACATGATAAGAGACCTTGTGAATTGTCCAATTATGTTTACCCAACTTTTGCAACAAATAAAGATATGTATGTAGTACTTTGTAAACAAATTTTTTATTACAATAACATTAATTAAGTGCTTTTATTTTGATTCTCGTATGCATATTCATGCTTTTTTCTGCATATTTTCCACATTATTGAGCTTTTTTACTTGCTTGCAGTCATCATGCTATGGTGATGACTGCAGAATTTTATAAACCAGAGTTAGAAAATAATTAAACAAAAATTTACATAAATTTTTTTCTGATAAACTGTGATGTCTAAATTAAATTATTTCTTACATTCTTTACCATTGCAGTTATTTTGAGTGCTTTGCTACTGACCTAAGCCTCTAACATCCATAGCATGACTTCAACATTAGACGTGCCAGAACCTTCTCCCTTAAGCCTACCCTCCCTCAATGACGACAACGATTTCCAGATGGCCGCCAGTACGAGTGCAGATGAAAATAATCAGAATATGAATATAGTCGACAAGGATGGACCCGATAAATATCTGCTGATTATTGCTCAATATCTGGACGGTCACATAAATGACACAGATGCCATCGATCGCTATAATGGTCCAGTTCTGATAGCGAGCATTAAAAATGTCTACTGGATATTCCTGATACAGTATGCCATGCTGGCGATGATGGGCATCCTAATGAATGTCACCATAATTGCGTATATTATGTATCATCGTCTGTACAAGGATGTGACACATGCATTTATTGTGAATTTGGCATTTTGCCATTTCATACAGTGTGCTGTGGTGTTGCCGATTTCGTTGATGGTGATGCTGATACAGAATTGGATATTTGGCCAGTTTTTGTGTTTCTTTCTGCCCATGCTGCAGGTGAGTTGTAATTAGAGGATAGAATGTAATGTGAAGTGATTTAGGTGGAGAAATGAAAATGTTGTTTTTTTTTTGGGGGGGAGAAAAAGTTAGTTGACAATTTGGAAGTTTTTGTTAAGATAAAGATGTTGATTACAGTTTTTAGTTTTTGCTTAATAAGATTTCTGTGTTTTTTAACAAAGTATTAATAATAGTAGTCATTTGTTTTATAAATTTATATAATTGGTCAATTCACAAGGTCTCTTATCAGTCATATTGTCATAATGTCCTAAAATATCACGACTCGGCGGCTCGGCTTAACCGACTCTTAGGCATTCGGCGTTGGTCTCTGCTGGTTCGTTACGAAAACACAATAAACATAGCATAGAAAGTAGTATTACTTTAGGACATTTTTTGCTTGAAAAGCAATAAAAACCATTGTGAAATATTAGGACATTATGACAATATGACATGATAAGAGACCTTGTGAATTGACCAAATGATTTAAATATTGTAATTTTTGTTTTTGGCATTTTGCCCATAAATTTAAGTTATTTTAGCACCACAATTCTAAACTAAATGGTGATAAATAAATAACTTCTAAACTAATGATTAGTTTTCTTTTTTTTGGCTTTATTTATTTACTTTAGACCCGATAGGTCTCTCATTAGCATTTCTATTTACCACTCCACCCCCCCCCCCCCCTCAAAGTTAATACCATAGATAAATACACATAGATCGTAAACTCTTCTATCAAAGACCTAACTCACTTCTTATATGTGTGATTATTTTGAATAATTTTTTTATTTAAATGATTTTCTAGTTTCCGCTCTATGTTTCTCTATGGTTAATATTTTGTTGTGTCTTTAACTATTTGTTTTGTGTTTAAGGAATTTTACTACTTTTGTTTTGCTTTTATTTCTTCAGGAAACTAATCATTTTCCTCATTCAGTTTTCTGTCTTTAATCAATCTTGTTGCAGCTATTTATAGATTCTCTTAAACACCAATACCCTACATTAAGCAAGTTCCATTATTCATATATATGACATAGGTATTTAGTATGGTTTGCTCTTGTTGCGAAAATATAATTGATTTCTAATAAAGTAAAGATAAATTATAGCTTCCTTCAAACAATTTATTGTAGCTGTCTCATGGAGAATGTCATTCTTTTATAAAATTATGCACATATTTAGTTTAGGAATCCTAAAGGAGTGCATTCAGAAACGTACCATTAACCAGTAAACTCAAACTTTAGCTTTTCTTTCATTTATTTCTTAATTTCCAATACAATTTTTCATACTTCTATAACAATGTACAGCTTGAGGCTAACATTTGCCTGTCTTTTTCTTTTAGCAGCTTCGTTTATTTCTGTTAAAGGTTTTTATACCCTACACCACCATAGTGGGGAGGGTATATTGGATTTGTGCAGATGTTTGTAACGCCCAAAAATATTAGTCTAACACCCACCTTAAAGTATACCGATCGACTCAGAATCACTTTCTGAGTCGATTAAACGATGTCCGTCCGTCCGTCCGTCCGTCCGTCTGGCTGGCTGGCTGGTTGTCCATGTAAAGCTTGTGCGCAGAGTACAGGTCGCAATCTTGAAGATATTTCGATAAAATTTGGTACATATCATTTTTTCTGCCCAAGGACCAAGCCTATTGAAACTGACTGAAATCGGTTCATTATTTCGCCTAGCCCCCATACAAATGTCCTCCCGAAATTGGACTTTATCGGTCATAAATGTTCAATTTATATAGGTACCTATACAAGTTTTTCTCCAAATAAGTTTTATATATACGAAATTCATGTCACCAAATTTTATGATGATCGGTCCATAATTAGTCATAGCTCCCATATAAGGCCTGCTTCCGATAATCACTTTAACGAGCATAAATCTCTTAAAAATGTGGGTATAGACATAAAATGCAACATAAATAACTTTCATACAGACATTAATTGCACCACTTAATTTCATGGTGATCGGTCCATAATTGGTCATAGCTCCCATATAAGGCCTGCTTCCGATAATCACTTTAACGAGCATAAATCTCTTAAAAATGTTGGTATAGACATAAAATGCAACATAAATAACTTTCATACAGACATTAATCACATTACTTAATTTCATGGTGATCGGTCCATAATTGGTCATAGCTCCCATATAAGGCCCACTTCCGAAAATCGTTCACGAATATAAATTATTGAAATTTTGAAAGAAAATGGTTTTTGCATATTTACTTAGTGTAGGGTATTATATGGTCGGGCTTGACCGACCATACTTTCTTACTTGTTTTTCTATAACTTTTTGTTTTTCTTTCCTCAGCTTAAGAATAAATTTTGAAAAATGTCTTCAACTTGATATTCGAATACAAAGTAAATGAAGAAAGTACATGTTTTATTCATGATAATCTAGAAATTTACACAAATGCACATATACATTAGACATATTCACATAGAAAAAATAGACATTTTAACACTAACACACTTAAACACTATTACTCTATAGATAGATTGTACAGATAAGGATGAAAGACAATATTTTTCAAATACTTTATGGTTTTTTTATGGTAAAAAAAATTTGCTTTAACAACATTTATTATGGATTTAAGTTTATATACATACATATGGTTAAATCCCAGAATATTTTCACATCAATGACACACAACTGACTTATTCCATCAAATAAGTTCTAAATTAGTGAATTTTAATTACTTAATTATGTTTACACCATTGCTTTCACCCTAGCTCTGGCACTAATAGTTTTTTACGAATCCTGGCACTATTTACATTTGTGTTAGGAATATTCTATGAACCATTAGGGATACGTCTTTAATTTCACCTCAATTGAACCAGGCTTCAAATCGGACCAAAAATATATAAGTTTTAACTATTTTAAAATTCAGATATTTACATTGTAAATAGTGCCGGAGCTAGGGTTAAGAATACTTTGATAACTATGTTTCTTGGTTGGATTAAAACTATTTATGGAGCGAGCCTCACAAAAGTTGGTAGAAAGATTCAGGTTCATATGAAACTTGTGTATGTTCATTTCATCACGATATAAATTATTATAAGACAATAATTAAGTGTGAAACACACCCAAAGCGCTGATTAAAGATGGCAAATATATGAGAAAATCGTCTGTTTTTACGAGTTTCTATATGGAAAGTGAATATTAATTGTAGATAATATGGCACTTTTAATCATTTCGAGAATCCTAATAGCATTACTATATATTATACACAAATTGGTTAACAAATGTATGTATCTTAAACTCAAATCTATTAAAAAACAAGTAAGGGAGCTATATTCGGCTGTGCTGAATCTTATAAACGCTTCACCAAATTATACTTTAAAATAAAAATTTTAAATATTTTTAGGTAAACCAAATTAAACATTTTTTTTTTCAAAACTGTTTTTCAAAATTTAAAATTTTTTTTTTTTTTTCAAAATTGTTTTTCAAAATTTAAAAAATTTTTTTTCAAATTGTTTTTCAAAATTAAATTTTTTTTTTTTCAAAATTGTTTTCAATTTTTTTTTTTTTAATTTTTATAATTTTTTTTTTTTTTAAATTTTCCAAAAAAATTTTTTAAAATTTATTTTGGAAAAAAAATTCGGGTTAAAAAATATTTTTCACGCTTTTGACCCATTGTAGGTCCAAATTACTATAGCCTTATTGAAATCGTTGCAATGGACTTTGAAATAACTATCATTAGATATCCATATTGTCTATATTAATGACTTAGTAATCCAGATATAGATCAAAAATAAGCCAACAATCGAGGTTGTCCCGGTTTTGTGGGCCGATTTTAAATAGCGACCGAGCCGGAAGAATTCCCGATATATTGATGTATCAATTATGTTTGAAAGTTATTTGGGGGCTACGGAAAGTTGATTTCAACATGCAGACGGACAGACGGACATGGCTATATCGAATTCGCTATATATAAAATGTAGAAATTACAAACGGAATGACAAACTTATATATACCCTTGCCACTCATGGTGAAGGGTATAAAAAACGACTTGTAAAGGGTTTTGCGAACTTTAACAGTTGATAGCTCCCATGTTGAAGCTACAAGGTGGCGCAAAAGTAAACTCACTTCACGTTGTGCCAAAGTCACCGACCGATTATTGGTCAAATAATTAGTCAGCAATATTCCGCGTTCTGGAGCAGTGTAGCGTAACATTGTTTATTAACGTGTATTTCGCATGTGTTTACTACACAAATGTCAAAACAGAACTGACATTAGGGGCCAATCGCAAAATTTACAGCATTTTCTGATAGGAGGATTACTTTTGCGCCACCTGTTATATCCGTCGAATTTGCTGTCATTCATTCAGTTTCTTTTGCCAAACTGTTATAAATGGATATATCGTTCAACAACACCTGCAAATGATAAAATTGTTTTATGAAAATGGGTGTTCTGCTCGGAATACGTTCCACGCACTACGCGGATTGTGGTTTCAACAGGACGGCGCTAGGTGCCATACTTTTTCTTGTGTAGTATTCTTAAGTCACAGGTCTATGCGAAGAAGCCTCAAACCACAGAGGCCCTTAAAGCCAACATAACCCATGACATCGGTCAAATTCATGCTGATTTATGCGCCACAGAACTTGATATTTCTGATACGCCCCACCCAGCGAATTAGGGAGGTGAAAAAAGTAAAATTAACCAACCGCGAAAACCGAAAAATGTTGATATTAAAAATAAAATTAAAAAATAAATTTTAATTTATTTCCCCTCCAAATGGTTGGATCCGCATCTGCATAATGGCATCGATAGGCCTATCAAACCAATAAAAAATTTTGATGATATTACACACTTTGGTTTATTTGAAGTTTTAAGATAGGGCTTGCTATTTAATTTCCGTTTTCGCGTAAATCGAGATTATGTTTCTATAACATACATTTTTCTAACGATTATGGTGCATTAGCCAGAAAAGCCACAAGGTTCTTTTGCTCTTTATAATGGTCACTCTAAAGAGAAAATGTTCAACATTTTAAACAGAAATTCCTAAAATCCACACAGTAAAATCAGTATAATTTCAGAACTAAAACAAAAACAAGTAAGAGAGCTATATTAACCTTATACCTTCACCAAATTATACTTTAAAATAAAATTTAAAAAGATTTTTTCTTAACACTTTTTTTAAATTTTTTTAAACAATATTTAAATTTTTTTTTTTTTTCGAAATTTTTTAAAATTTTTCTTTAATTTCAAAATTTTTTTTTTTTTAATTTATTAGTGAAAAAATTTTTTTTGGTAAAAAAAAAATCGGGTTTCAAAATATTTTTCCCGATTTTGACCCATTGTAGGTCCAACTTACTATAAGCCTTATATACATCGCTGCAAACGCAAATAAAAAACAAAATACGCAAAGCAATGAAACCAACACACATCTAAACATACGTTTTGTAGCATTTTTGTCAAAGCATGCAATGTCTTTTTTGATGAAATTTTCAGAGGTTGTCTCGGATTTTTGCTCAAATCTCCATTATTTATGGACGGAAGAGCATGTCTGACAGAATTATTGAAGATTTGGATCCCGAAGATATCTGGGGTCTTTAAAAAATTGATTTCAACAGACAGACAAACAAATTTTTTTCCAAAATTGTTTTTCAAAATTTTAAAAATAATAATTTTCTTTCAAAATTGTTTTCCAAAATTTTTTTTTTTTTTCGAAATAGTTATATAGTTCAAAGGAGTTACATATGCACGAAATTGAAATTTTGCTTTTAGATAAGCCTGAAACCAAACAAATATCTACATAATTGTGTAGCCCTAATAAAGTACTACTTATTTCTGAAACCTTTTTTAACAAATTTTAAGAAATGTATTTTTGACAATTTTAAAAAATTTTGTTTAAAACAAAACGGCCATATGTTTGGCTTGCTTTCTAGAGTGTTTTCACACGAACGAAGTTGCATGAGAATAAATCTTTATGACTATGAAAGGAAAGAAAATCATCAATTCTCTCATATATCACAAATGTTAAAAAATTCTAGGATTTTACCATATACTGTTGCATTTTACTGCATATACGAGAGATGTGACATAAAATGCATCATAGATTTTTATTTTTATTTTGTTGTTTGTTGTTTTTTTGTTTAGTTTCATTTTAGTATCTATCCACACTGCATTGTTTGCATTTAATACTAACAAAGTGTCAATCTAAAACATGAATTAATATAAATGTTTATGGATCTGTGTGTATACAATGAAAGATACTTGTGTATATAGACATAGACTAGTTGTATTTATGGCCAACAAGCATACACACACATTCGTACGCGAAACCCAGCAGTTCTGGGTGACTGAGTCTCAAACAAGAATTTAGTCCATCAATTAGAGACGAAGAATTTGCATATTGCTTGCCTTACGTAAAGGTAATTTTATTGCAGAATTTCGTTTTTTCAGTTTATTCATTCAAAAATTACATAGAGACACTAAAGTGACAATCGACTTTACACTAGTTTAAATGTAATGTATAAAGTAACCAAGTGACTTATCGAATACTAGTCAAATTACCCTTAAATATATATGGGGCATTTCATGTCAAGTGCTCCAACTTTTGAAATCGATGTCTTCCGATTAGGATGGTCCATTTTGAAAAAAAAGTCAAAAAAGTTTTTAATTTTAGAAAAAAAAATTTTTTTTAAAATTTTTTTTTTTCGAAAGATTAAAGAAATAGCTATCTAAACTATTTGGGACACATTTTGCTAAGAACAGTAGGTAATTAGTTACATGGATGAGAAAAAACACCTGCTTGGCCAAAATGTCAAATTTTGACCCCCTCTAACTCAGAAAGTTCTTGACCGATCTTGTTGAAAAATTGTGCCTGAATTACTATCTAATAGAACTAAATATGGTCGCAAGACATCGATTTAAAAAATTGGTTCACTTGACATTAAATGCCCTATATAAATTAACTCCAAATGAAAATTACTGTCTAGCACAAATACATTGACTATTCTTAGAACAGCTGGGCATATAAAAGCAAGTGTAAATAAATGTTAGAGAAAATATAAAAATAAAATTTACTGATTGAGTTGACAGAAAGGGGAAATTTGTTAGTTGTATTTATAAGAATAGAAAACTGTAAATATAGATCTGAAAGACTATATCCCTGGAGGTTATACTATAGTTTTAGTTTTAATACTATTTACAGCTTTTAATGAGCATTTGGTATTAGAGTTATGCAAGCAAATAGAAATCAGAATTAGAGAGTAAGTTCTTATTGAAGTTGAACAAATCATATCCATAACTAATACTAACTTTTAATTTAGTAGTTATGTGAACAATCTGTTATAACACATGTGCTATATCCCCAGGATCTTTTAAATAACAAAATATATAATCATGTTTCCTTATAAATAATATATTTTTCAATAAAATACTCAATTTTAAAATCAATTTATTTTAAAATTTGCTGATATTATTAAATAGTAGTCTTTCTTAATGAATTTATTCCTTTTAATTCAATTTTAGTTCTTAAATATTTTCTGTAATAATAAATATTGTTTTAACTTAACGAATAAGTATAACATAACCTGTAGCCATTTATTAAAGCAAACATTTCATTTTATTTTAGTTATTCCTTATGACTGGAAAGCTAATGAAAAATAACATGCAGCATGTCCAATGAATTATACAGCATGACTTTAGGCGTCAAACAAAAAGCACAAAATACAGCCAAGCCAAATATTAAATAGAACAGAAATCAGTCTCTAATGCAGCTTAAATTGTTCAACAAATAAAAACAACGATAAATTTCATCTGGAAAAATTATTTGCCAACAAAAGATTCTTCATTCTTTTCTAAATTTAATAACAAATAGAATATTTTATTATTTATAAATAAACAAAGCATAATTTTGGCTGTTGGTTGTTGTTTTACAATTTGTATTGTTATGTTGTTTTTCTTTTTTCTTCTGTTTTTTGTAAACATAAAAATCTTTCTCGTAAAACACTCAAATTTGCAATTTTGATTTCATTTTTAAATTGTCTTCATAAATTTTTCAAACGCCAGACATGTTATTTCTTTAACTGCAGCTTGTTAAAATTGGAAAAAAAAGGTTGCTTTATTACTGTCATTTATTTATGCAAATCTCGGCATGTTTTTATACTCTTTGCCGCTGATTGTGGCCAAAAGCCTAAAGCACGTAGTTAGGGCTAAGATTCTTATCGTTTTTGCCATTTAATACTTACGCGTCACTTTGTATGCAAAAGGGGAGCTGTAAATAAAAGGCCAGTTGGAGTTTACGAGGAATATGGTGTTTTCAGACCAAATAAGTACTTTACACTTTATATTTTAGAAGTTTATACTCCTAGCTAGCTATAAAAGTAAAAATATCTGAATATCTTGACAAATTCGTGGTTTTAGACCCATATCTCAGCTATTTATGGACCTATTTAGCTGATTTTTTATACTAAAATGTTCGTCAATATATCATTGTATACATAGCATTAACTTCAGAGTTTTATCAACTTTATATCATTTTAGATTTTCAAACTGTTTTTTCATGATTTTTGTAGAAACATTTATATTGCTACATATTTGATTGCATACTATTAGGATGAGACTATCACAGAGTCTTATTTTCCCGATAGAAAATTCTTTATATGATCAATCCTATAAGAAACGTTTTAATGGTTCAACACAAAAACCTACAGCAACAGCTCAAACAAAAAATTAAAATTTTAAATTTAAATAAATTTAATTGCTGTTACAAATAACCATAAAATACAAAAAAAAAAGCTTAAATAAAATTCCATTCCACATACATATTAACACAATTTAAACATGTTTCGCAGTAAATAAAACCTAAAAACCATTAATTAAAATTCCAGACAAAATGTGGGGCAAATGTGTTCTTTGGGAAATTTAAAATGAGGTAAAACAAAAAATCAAATAAAATACAATGTAGAATTTATGTTTTGCTAAATAAAATTATAATAAATTTATTTTAAAACAACAGCAGGTGTTTAAAATTACAGTTTTTTTGAACATATTTTAAAGATTATTATCAAATAATTAAGATTTAAGAGTCAAAAGCTGACCGTTTTAAGATTAATCAGGACTAAAAAGGGGTAGTTATTGTGTTTTTATGTTTTTCTAAAGAAATATTCCTGCAATGATTACAGTAGAAGTCAATGTTTCCTTTTTAAGCAGTAATCTTCACTAATGTCTAATAAATAACTCCCATTTATATATTTATGGGTCCTTTGACACGTACCTACATTTGTCATTTGGTTACATTATACATCCTAGATAATCTGCGATGAATACACATTAAAAAATTTAAATTAAACTCATTTCAATGTATATGTTTTGAATTTTTTTATACCCTTCACCTTCGTGAGAAGGGTATATATAAATTTGTCATTCCGTTTGTAATTTCCATAATATAATTTTCCGACCCTATAAAGTATATATATTCTGGATCCTTATCGATAGCGGAGTCGATTAAGCCATGTCCGTCTGTCTGTCTGTCTGTCTGTTGAAATCAATTTTCTGAAGACCCCAGTTATCTTCGGGATCCAAATCTTCAATAATTCTATCAGACATGCTTTCGAGAATTTTGCTATTTAAAATCAGCAAAATCCGTCCATAAATAACGGAGATATGAACAAAAATCCGAGACAACCTCTGAAAATTTCATCAAAAAAATACAATTTATTGTATGCTTTGACAAAAAAAAACAACAAAGCGTTTGTGTGGATGTGTCTTGTTATTTCTTTGCGTATTTTGTTTTTATACCCTTCACCATGTGAGGCAAGGGTATATATAAAGAGAGAGTTGTTTATAATGAGTTTTCATATGCGCATCTCTATTATACGTAAACACCACACACAGCCAACAACAACATTCTACAACAATGGTGCGCAACCCATAGCAAAATCAAATCACATGCAGCGTTGTCAACTTTTTTTAACCAAAACGCGCCGTCCATCTGTCAAAACGCGCTAAAAAGCGCTGAAAATTACATTTACATACAAAATCTCTAAAAATTATATAAAATTCAACTATTTGGTGTTTTAATTCTATAACAAATAGTAGAATTTACATTAAAATATTATTTTTAAGTTAAATATTTCAGTTACATCTTTGATATTTTAAATTAAGTTTAGGGTTGCTAGAAGAAATTTTGAAAATTCCCTGAAAATTACTGATTGAATAAAATAAGATTTAAGATTTTTTGGATGTAGAGAAACATTCAGAAAATATTTCTCTCATAGCTAAATTTTTTGGAAATTTAGTACAGATGCCATTTTTAATTTAATTTTTTATGAAACAGATATTGAAAATAATACTTTCGATAATTCTGAATAATTCAAATATAAGGTTTGATGTTTGTTTTTCTTATACACATGACTTTTTCCCACCAACGATTTAAAATCATGATCTGAATAATTAGTTCAAGAGATTTTCCCAAAATAAATTCGGATTGAGCCCGTCGTTCCGAATATTTCAAATGCCATGTAATACAATCGTTGAGGACGAACATAAATAGGCCAATGAATTGTGCCCTTCATAATAAAATTATCGATTTTGCTAAAAAGCAACATTTTATAAAATCACAGAAATTTTGTCTGTCCAATATTTCTGATGATCTGAAGTAATTTTGGAAGTGATATTACATAGTATTCATTGCATGAATCTTTCATTTTAAGTTCATATTTTATATAAACTAATTAAAGTTGCATTTCTTAATTTTGTTTTGAAATAACTCATCTCATTACCGTATTTTGCTTTAAAATATGGAAAACATAACAAATTAACAACAAATGCTGAAAGTTTAACAAAAGGAATTTTATTTAATGAAATTTTATGCATAGTTCTTCTATCTTTCTTTATTGTTCCAGAAGCATAATTTTAAAATTTTAAGATGATTTTCCATTTTTTTAAATCAAAAACAAAATAAGGAAAAAACGCGCTGGTTTAGCGCCTTTTTAAAAAAAAGCGCTAAGAGAAAAAAATGCGACTTTTGGGTTATCAAAAAGCGGCAAATCTAGCGCGAAAAGCGCTAAATTTGCAACGCTGATCACATGTATTCTTATGCTCTTACAATTTAGTAGCCGTTGTCCACTCAACGAGACAAGTGAAAAAGCGCATGATCACGAGTGTATGACTTTTTCTTTATTTTTTCAGTTTTTGTATTTGTTTGTTTGTAGGTGCACTGAACAAAATGTTGTTGTTGCTATATGAAGAGTTTTGCATGGGTAAAGTCAATGTACGTAAATATGTATACTTAGATGAAGGGTATATAAGATTCGGCACAGCCGAATTTAGCTCTGTTACTTGTTTTTTTTTTTAATTCTTTTAAATTTAATGTTATTATTATTTACATTTGTTGAATTTTTTTAAATTATTTTATTTATCTTTTTTAAAATATTTGTTATGGTACGGAAAAATCAAGAGTTCTATTTTAAAAATAAAGGTAATTTTAACAAAAATTAACTGTAAAATTTCATCTATACTGTCTGTCTTTAACATGAAATCGAAGTTAATGTTGTACATTTAATAGTTTCTAAGTTATAGGGGTGTCACACGGTATGTATTGCATGGGTTTTGTGACATATATTGGGACATTTTTCCACAAGTAAACATGTACATACCCTGTGATCCATATGAAACTTTGTGTATGTAAAATACATGTGTATGCCTTATGACATTTTTGGCAATTAGAGCATGTTCTATTTTCATGTGTTTAACAGTGTGAATTTTGGAATACAATACTGTATGAATGCAAATTAAAAAACACAAGATAAAAAAGAGTAGAGAAACATCCCAGCAGTTCTAGGAGACAGTTCCGAATTAGTGATTTTTACCCATCATTTAGGGTGGGAACTAGTTACTTCAATAGCTACGTGACTAGTTATTTTAACATGTGCTTGTCCTAAGCAGGGGGTCAATTGACCCTTATTAACTACAATGAGACTGTCTAATAGCTGGTCCAAAGTAGTCAACGCATTTGATTCTCATACTGGTTAAAAAACGTCAATTACCTTACTAGGTACCTAAGTGGTAACTTGACCTCATATCGACAGTTAAAAGACATATCATAGGTAGTCCAATAAACGATAGCTTGTAAACAAACCTTTCTTCGACAACTCTCCAATAGATTGCTCTTCTGGTAAGTAAAATAACTACTTTCTAAAGTGCAGTACAAAATAAACGTTTAAAGTGACTTCACTAGAGACACTAAATTGACTATTGACTTCATGCTATGTTACATGGGATATCAGTATACTTAAGCCAAAATAAAAATCAACTGTATGAGAATTATATCAACACAATTTGTATAAAACCAATTTGAACGAATTATCACACAACACGTTTAAAGTAACTACACTCCAGATTACTTAGAGACACTTATACGACAATTGTCTTCATGATAGATTACCTGGAATGTATAAAGTAACCAATTGTCTTCTCTCTGCACTACAAAGAGCACTTACGTGACAAATGACCAAAATATATAAATTGGAGTCAGCCAAGTGATAAGACATTTGTGACGATTATTGTCTATAAGGCAAACATTGACTACTTGCTTAACTGCTGGGATCATAACAAAATAAGTTTCATTGCATTAAATATATTTATTGTGATTTATAAATGTTTTAAATAGATATATAGTTAAAAACAACAAACATAAGTATAAACTAATATAGGTTATGTCACATGCAATTAAATTATGAATCGTATGTTTAACGTGAATTTTGACATACACATGGAATTCCATATGTATCGAATACATGTCTCAATACATATGGAATATATGCCGTGTGGGGCAACTATATATGCACTATTTTGCACTTTTTGAATTATTGAAGCTCCAAGATCTCAGCGTCATTTCGGATTTGAGATATGCATGACATTGTATGATCTTTGTTGGCATCAAGCAATAAATAGCTAGAAGGGAAGGGTCTAATTTTTTCTACAACAACAACTTTTCTCTCTTTTCATCTAACAGGTGGCGCAAAAGTAATCCTCCTATCAGAAAATGCTATAAATTTTGCGATTGGCCCCTAATGTCAGTTCTGTTTTGACATTTGTGTAGTAAACACATGCGAAACACACGTTAATAAACAATGTTACGCTACACTGCTCCAGAACGCGGAATATTGCTGACTATTTATTTGACCAATAATCGGCAAAATTTATAGCATTTTCTGATAGGAGGATTTCTTTTGCGCCACCTTGTATAAGTACTATGTGAATTCATCACACTTGCGGGAGAGGTAAATAAAACAAAAAAATCAAAATTTTTCTTAAAACTTCCACTTAAATAAAAATTATTAGTCTGCTTTTACACACAGCAACTTTATTTAAAGCAAGTTTCTTTTGTCAATTATGTAATAACAAAAGGGAATTGATGTAGCTTGCCGGTACAAGTAAGTGTGTACCCCTCTTCTTTCCTCTCTCTCCTATAAACTAAGACTTGCGGCAAGAAAAATTGCTGTGTGTATAAGCAGACTTACACATTATTTCTTAAATTTTTTGCTCACATTTAATGCGTGAAGAAAAATTGTAAATTTTTGTCGATTAAATTAAAGTAAAAAAATTTATAAAATATAAAAAAAAAATTTGCATACATTCAGTTATTTAAAAATTATTTAAATTTTGAAATTTAATTGTTATAATTTTTAAGGTCGCTTTTTTAAAGTGGTTGCTTATACATTCTTAGAGTTAGGTTTTTTCCGACAGCGTTTCTCTTCTTGTTATTCTTTGGTTTTTAAAGTAATATAAGTTTTCCGACTCTCTATTTTTATATTTTTTGCAAGGGTATATATAAGTTTGTCATTCCGTTCGTTAAAAATTAAACTTAAAAAATATTTTTTTTTTTAAATTAAAAAAAAAATTCTTTGCCCTCAAATTTTTTTCACTAATAAATTAAAATAATAAAAAAAT
The DNA here is from genome assembly GCA_942486065.2 of Calliphora vomitoria. Lineage (NCBI taxonomy): Eukaryota > Metazoa > Arthropoda > Insecta > Diptera > Calliphoridae > Calliphora > Calliphora vomitoria. The sequence continues at coordinate 8,591,944 of OW818032.2, forward strand.
TTTTTAAGTATAATTTAGTGAAGAGTATATGAGATTCGTCACAGCCGAATATAGCTATGTTACTTGTTTAATATTATTCTGTCACATATACGAGTGACTTGTGAATTCAACACCTTTGTGAGATATGTAAATAGAAATTTTAGCTATAAATTGACGAATAGATAAAGTTTAATACAAGTCAATTTATTCACACACATTATTTTACAGTTTTTTCAACACTTTTAGCACATTTTCATTTCCGAAACACGTAAATTTTTTCATATTAATGTTTCACATTTTATTTGTTTGTGGCAGATAAAGACACACAAGAAGTGGAACGCTGTCAAAAAACTATACTGTTAAAAAAAACTAAAAGATTAAAAAAAAAATATTATGTGTTTGTGAAAGAAAAAACATTTTAAAATAACTCTCTCAGAGAGGAGTTGTTGTTGTTAACAAAAATGTTATTATTTGATTTGTGACAAAGAATAATAACATAAAGTGAAACGCTATTAAAAAACCTAAGTCGGTTGTCATAAAAAACCTAACTCTAAGAATGTATTGGTAATAGTTTGTTTACATGTATTGATGTTCAAACCACTCCCAGCAGTTAAGCATGTAGTCAATATATCCCTTATAGACAGTAGTCGTCACAAATGTGTTATCACTTGGCTGACTCCAATTTATATATTTTGGTCATTTGAGACGTATGTGCTCTTTGTAGTGCAGAGATAAGACAATTGGTTACTTTATACATCCCAGGTAATCTAGCGTGAAGACAATTGTCACTTAAGTGTATCTAAGTAATCTGGAGTGTAGTCACTTTAAACGCGTTGTGTGATAATTCGTTCAATCTGGTTTTATACAAATTGTGTTGATATAATTCTCATACAGTTCATTTTTATATTTGCTAAAGATACTGATATCCCATGTAACATAGCATGAAGTCAATAGTCACTTTAGTGTCTCTTAGTAACCTATAGTGAAGTCACTTTAAAAGTTTATTTTATACTGCACTTTAGAAATTAGTTATTTAACCCACCAGAAGCAATCCATTGGAGAGTTGTCGGAGAAAAGTTTGTTTACATTCTATCGTTTATTGGACTGCCTATGATATGTCTTTTAGCTGACTATATGAGGTCAATTAGCACTCGTACATGTTAAAATAACTAGTTATGTAGCCGATCAAGTTACCAGTGAATCCAATGCGTTGACTACTTTGGACCAGATATTTGACAATCTCATTGTAGTCAAAAAGGTTCAATTGGCCCCACTCCTTAGGACAAGCACGTGTTAAAATAACTAGTCACGTAGCTGTTGAACTAACTAGTTCCCACCCTAAATGATGGGTAAAATCACTAGTTCGGGACTATCTCCTAGAACTTCTGGGCTTTCATCACACTTCTCAAACACTCATTCATATGTACTTGTAAAAATGATAACAACATTTCATTACAGTTAAATTTAAACATTTAAACAATCCTCAATTTATTTAATTTATATTTGACCTGAAAAGATTTTATAAAAACATTTTTTTTGATTTCAATTCCTTAATTTCTGCAAAAACGAAATTCGTTTGAATTTTACATGTTTTTCACGATAGGGGTGATTATGTGTTTTATTGCAATTCTCAAAAGTGTGTTGAATTCACATAGTACTTGTAGGTGATAAGACAGAGAAGTTGTTGTCGTTAAAAAAATTTGACCCTTCTTGTTATTATTTGGTTTGTGTCATACAACTAACGCATAGAACGCTAGGAAAGAGAATTATCGATGGAAAAAATTATTCTCTTTTCACACATACGGGTGATACAATAACAAAATACAGGCAATACATTCTCATGAATTAGGTTTTTGACAAGAGACATAAGTTTTTGGCTCTCTGTTACCTATCTAGTTGTCATCTATGGTTTGTGGTTAGAATTTAAACTATAGAACAGAGTTTAAATTTTTGGTATTCAAATTAGAAGAAAATTTAAATAAATTTAAATTCAAACATTTCTATAGAGCTTTGTGTTTCTGGTAAAAAATTAAAAAGGCATGTACATTTTCGTTACTAAAATACTTTTAAGAGTTAGGTATGTTTAGAGTTAGGTACCGCTGTCAAAGAGTAGGACTACTTTTTATACTTTGTCTATTGGTAAATGAAATGTAAAAACTATTTTTAATTGTATTTTTTGTCAACAGTTAATTTCCTTTTCTGGAAATATTGCTACATTGCTCCAAAACTTTAAAATTTTTAAACGTTATGCGATTTTGCTTTAAAAATCGCATAACGCTTTGGAATAAAATCTATCTATACTAACGTCCATATCATATATTTCTATATTCTTAAGTATTTATTTTAAAACTGTTCATATTTATTTAATTCCAGGACATACCACTACACGTTGCCATGATAACGCACATACTAATAGCCTGGGATCGTATGCGTTGGTTGGGTGATCCTTTAAAAGGACGTTTTCCCGCCTTTGTGTGTTGTTGTGCAACCTGGTTAACTGGCATGGTTATAGCACTACCGTATCCCATCTATACAATTTATGTGGAAATTGGGGTAAGTTTGGCAAAATAGTGATGAACTTAAGGCAAAACTAAAAAAAATATTTCAAAACTAAAAGTTTATAAAAAATTTGAATTTACATATATATATTTATATGTAAATATATTTGAAACTACATAAAAAAACAAGTAACAGAGGTATATTCGGCTGTGCCGAATCATATATACCCTTCCAATATACACTTTTAAAAAAAGTTAAACTTTTTTTAGGTAAACAAAATTAAAAAAAAAAAAATTTAATTTTTTTTAAATTTATTAGCGAAACAATTTTTTTTTTTTTAATTTATTTAAATTGTTTTTTTTTTTTTTTTGAATTTAAAATTATTTTTTTTAAAAATTTTTAATTTTTTTTGAATTTTAAAAAATTTTTTTTTGAATTTTTAAAAATATGAAAAAAAGTTTACAACAAAATTTCTGTGTAAAAAATATTATTTGAGAAAAAAAATTTCGGGGTAAAAAATATTTTTCCCGATTTTGACTAATTGTAGGTCCGACTTACTTTGGCCTTACATACGCCGTTGCAAAAGACTTTCAAATATATATTATTGGATATCCATATTGTCTATATTAATGACTTAGTAATCCAGATATAGATCAAAAATAGGTACAAAAATCGAGGTTGTCCTTGTCTTTTACTTATATCTCAGCCATTTGTGGTCCCATTTTCTCGATTTCAAGTATCAACCGAATTGAAAGAATTCCCGTTATATTGATGTATCAATCATGTTTGTAAGTTATTTAGGGGATTTGGAAAGTTGATTTCAACGGACATGTCTATATCGACTCCGCTATCTATAACGATCCAGAATATATACACTTTATGGGGACGCAAATGAGAAATGTAGAAATTACAAACGGAATGACAAACTTATATATACCATTGGCACTCATGGTGAAGGGTATAATAACGAAAATTACAAAGAGAATTATACATACATTCATGTATATATTATGTATAAAGTACTTGTATGAAAAATATTTATGTTTATAAATATATAAATAGAATTTAAAAAAGCAGTTGCACGTAACATATCGTCGATGCGCCTGCTGTTGGACCATTTTAACAATGTTTCAAGGGATCAGCAAAGAACAGTAAAAATAAGCATTAATCTCTATGATAACTTTGGAAGCAATGGACATATATTGGAAATAAGCTTTCAGTTACTCAAATAAAACACATTTTTAAAATTTACACTTGAGACTTTTTGTTGGTGCAATGACGATATATAGGTATTGTTACCTAAAAACCTACTTTTTTTTTAACTTCCGATGTACTTTGATAAGATACATCGGAATTTGTAAAAAATAATGGTTTTGAAATGTTTGTTAGTTAGGGCGTTTTGCGTTATAGGTAACGATATGTACATATTTATGTTGTATATACCTGGGAAAGTAGTTGCAGATTGTTAACAAAACCTTCTGGATAAAAGTGGGTTACAGCTTGCATGTGTGTAGGTGGACAGGTATTTTGTGAATGTATAGACGAAGTAGTAAGATTTAATATGCATGTTTCAGGATTTACATGAAAACGTAAAACATGTATGTTTTTTTTTTTAAGCAAATAAACCAACAAACATTTTGTGTTAACAAAAATTTTATATTTATTTTTTTAAGGGCTTTACTTTCTACGAAATTGTTTATGTTTTATATTTATGTGCATGTAGTAAGTTTGTTGAATTTCAATTATAAGTTAGCAAGTATGAGTTGTTTGCTGTAGCAATTATGTTATGTATTTTCTACTACCACATACTGGCAAATATGTACATACATACGCCTAAATTTGTTTATGGAAAAAAGTTTCTTTGGGAATAAAATTGTATACACGCGTTCGAAACCACTCGATTGTGAAAGTCAGTGTTGCACAGCAGGGGCATCTAAATAATGTCGAAGTATAAAAATAGCCTTCTTTGTAAAGCATTTGAATGTTTGCAAAATGGGTAGTTGATATAATTGGTACTTGTCTGAAAGTGAAGCCAAATAACTACATATACGAGTTGTTATGCGGAATTTTCTTTTATTAGTTTCATTACACATTTTTAAAAATTACCCAATAACATGATATTCAGTATCATAGCTTATAAAAGCTGTTAAGGTTTATGAATGAAGTTTTGTTCACTTGACAGTAACTCCCAGGGTATTTTATAAAGTCCACAAATAAAGATACTGAAATACTCAATCATACCTGCAGCCTATACTTAGTCAATTAGCTCGATTAATGATTATTAACTTGATAAATTATCTACAGAGTACTTTAGAATGTCATTTGTTTAGATATTTTAAAATTCTGATCCATTAAATTCTTATTACACCATTGCACTATAGGTAATTTCACTCAATTTTAAGGCAAAAAGTCATGTCATTTCAAGAATGCATTTTTTGTTGTTGGTATTTGATAAAGAAAACATTAGAGCAAATAACGGTAAGTTATGTTTTTATAAAAAATTAACGGCGACAGATCAAAGTCATTGTTTGTGAGCAAAGTGTTGAAAGCAGTATATTGTTACTTTAACCTTTTTTAAAATGTTGGTTTATTTGCTTTAAATAAATCGAATGCTTTTGATTGCAAATAAAAAGCCGTTTAGTAGTTTAAAATTGTAACAACTCTTTATTTATTTAAAATGTACAACAACAACAGTTCAAATAGTCACTGAGTGTCTTTATACACGTTTATCATTTCGCAGAAATGCACACATGCTTTATAATGTACAAGACAGTTGATGTTAACTCTAACAGCGCCTATGATAAACTCCCACTCACGACTGAAACCTCAGACACTATTTATACACACGCCATCTTTCGTTAATCTTCTACAATGGTCTTAACAGACAAACTAGTATGTTCAAATTCTAGAGCTTTCGATGTCAATGTTAGCAGTTTAAATATTTAGTGCTGCTATACTTACAAACAATGCTAATAACCGCATGGTATCAACATTGTTGATAAGTAGAAGCTTCTACTGATGGACCTGTTTATAAACATGATGATTGCTGCAGGCAGTCGTTACAGACCGTTAAATTCAAATCGCTATTGCAATTCGTAACAATATTTATTCAGTGCAATTTGGTAGAATATTTAAGTTTATTTAAATAGTTAAAAAACAAACAGAAATTTAAATTAAATGTGGAAAACAAAAGTCATAATAAGTGCTTAATAGTTTAAGAAAAAGATTTTGTAAAAAAAATAGTTTTTCGGCGAAAAAACTCATACTTCTGACATAACCTTTAATTTTATAACTTTTTCTGAAAAAGAAATTTTGGATAAGCTTTTAAAAAGTTGACCGAATTTGGCCGGGTTTAAACGATCAGAAACGTGTTAAATGAAGAATTTTAAGTTTAATTTCTCAATTTCAAGTTGCCGCTTTTTGCGATTTTTGAGAAAAATCATTTTTTGTGGCAGCCTCCGTTGCAAAATAGCGAACTTGCGGAAGTTTGGTTGGATAACCAAAATAAAGAGAAGAAGAATGTTGCTGTTTACAATTTCATTGTTGGTAAAATTGAATGCGGCAATTTTTTGTAAAAATATCTCAGTTAGATGGAAGAGTTCCCACCATATTCGATCCACCATTTTGAATCTGAAAATTTTTTCCAGTTATTCCTTAGCTTTGTTCACAAAAATGGGTGAATTACCTATAGTGCATTGCCTAAAACCTTTCCTTTTTTGGAATGGAGATAGAAATGATGCAACTGGATGTGATAGGGTTTCAGTTACTATTTTCTCAACAAGTTTGGGAATAACACTCAATTTTGCTATACCTCTATATATAGAAATGTTGGATCTGCTTTCCGATTTGAACAAAGAATTTATTGTTGAAACAAAATTTGAAGAACCTAAAAAAGTATACAACTAGCAAGAGAGCTTTATTCGGCTGTGCCGAATCTTATATACCCATCACCAAATTATACTTTAAAATAAACATTTTGATATTTTTAGGTAAACAAAATTATTTTTTTTTTCAAAATTTAAAAATAATTTTTTTTTCAAAATTGTTTTCAATTTTTTTTTTTTTTTTAAATTTTTTTACAATTTTTTTTTTCAATTTTTTAAAAAAAATTTGTGGTAAAAAAAAATATTCGAGTTAAAAAATAATTTAGGTCCAAATTACTATAGCCTTATTAAAATCGTTGCAATGGACTTTGAAATATCTATCATTAGATATCCATATTGTCTATATTAATGACTTAGTAATCCAGATATAGATCTAAAATAGGCCAAAAATCGAGGTTGGCCCTTATATCTCAGCCATTTGTTGGCCGATTTTCTCGATTTTAAATAGCGACCGAGCCGGAAGAATTCCCGATATACTGATGTATCAATTATGTTTTTAAGTTATTTGGGGGTTACGGAAAGTTGATTTCAACATACAGACAGCAAAATCTGCTTTGAATAGCCCATATGTGCATTGAAAGTGGCATCAATATTCTTTAAAAAGAAATAAGTTCAAAAATAAGTTCTTAAAGTCAAAGTATGTACTAAAAAATCGATGACAAAATTCTGAAAAGCATTGCCTGTTTATAACTTTTTAAAAAAGCACTTGCTAATGGGAACAAATATTTCACAATAGAAACTACATTTAGAATATATTCATATTTTTCCCTAGCCGAATTGTATTTGTGGTTAAGAAAATTAAGTTAAAATTTAACAAAATAATCCGCATATGAATTTATCGATAAAGATACTTTTATATATCAAAATTCACTCAGTTTGAATTTTGAACTTTTTTGTTGTTTTTTTTTTTTTTTTCGTAACTCCTTCCAGTAATGCTTAATAAAAGTTATTACCCCAACTTCTTCTCTTTATTTCGAGAAATATTTTAAAATGTAAGTATGTGTGAGCCAGTAAGTAAACATGTATTGGTAAACATATGCTCACTTTAAGAATTTTTTTTTATATCCAACCTGTTTTCCAAAGAATTATAAAAAAAAATATATGTAAAGAAAATGAGAATAATTCAACACACTCTGACATAATGTGGGCTCGTTAAATGTATAAATTAGGGTGGCCCTTATTTTTCACTTTTTAGATTTTTGATTGTTCCGATTTTGCCTATATTTTCAGCATGTGGTTTTTAGATGACGTAAAACAATTTTTGGCTTAGGGACATTTAAAAATCGACAAAATATAAATTAAGGTTCCCCTAATGTATACATATACTTGTTTATACGTTAAAAAGTATGTAGTTGTTTGTTTACAACTTTTTCACTTGTTGACAAAGTTTAAACCTTTTTTTTGTAAAAGCTTTTCTCAAGTAGTGACTCCTTTTTTTCCTTTATTCTTTATTTTCATTTTCTTCCTACTACTTGCATTTTCCTGTCTTTTGACAATTTTATGGCTAAAAACTGTTTAAATATTTACAAAATAACAAAAACAAATACTGAGTTGTTGGAATATATTGAAGTAAATGGAAGTTGAAATTTGTTTTCAAAACACTTGCCTTGAATGGTAAATTTGTAACAGAAGAATATAAATAAATTAAAAATATACATGTTTACAATTTCTAGCTAAGACTTTGCTGGACAATTTGTAAAACAAAAAAAAAAGAAAACATATTGTCTTAGGCAAATATTTACGTGTAGAACTAACTTGAAGTATAAAACACATAAAAGGCACTTTGAATATACATTTTTTTGACTTGTTAAAGTTATGATCTTTTTAGAAAATTGTATTAGGAATTGTGTTACAAAATAAAACAAGTATGAGCCGAATCTTGTATATCCCCCAGCAATATGTGACAATAAAATATATTTCTGATATACCACAAAAGTTGGTAGAACGATTTTGTACATACAAAACTAGTTTATGTCCAATTATGATTGAAACAATTATGAATGTTGAAGTCATTTTCTGAGGGGGACCTTGTATGGGGAGTTGGAACAAATGTTGCCCCGATTTCTGCCATAATTTACAGTATAATTTCAAAGTACTTTGAACTAATTTGTGCAAAATTGTAAAAATTACTGTAACCATTTTAACATTTGTGCATCTTTACTTTAACCGTTTCAACATTTTATTTTTATATTTTTTTTATTTTAGCCATAATAGGTCATAAATTTTTCTTAATATATAATATATATAAAATTTTTAACAATATTATAGTCACAGTAACTATTTATATGGTTGTGGTAACAATAATATGGTTAATTTACGATTCACATGATTGTATCAACCATATATATGGTTATAGTAAACATGTATATGTTTGTAACAACCATTTATACAGTAAACAAGTATATGTTTGTGGCAATATGTTGTTCTCTGATTATGATATCCATAAGCCGAGAGCAACATAATATGGTAAGTCCTTCATCATTTCAGTGCATATAAGGCATATTTTGCTTTTTTGTATATTTTTTTTGCGCTCTTTTAATTTTATATTTATTTTTTTGTTCAACAATAAATCCTTTGTTCAAACCGGAAAGAAGATCCACCATTTCTAAATATAGAGTTATAGCTAAATTGAGTGTTATTCCAAAACTTGTTGAGAAAATAGTAACAGAAACCCTATCACATCCAGTTGCATCATTTCTATCTCCATTCCTGTACGGATTTAGAAAAAGTTGTTCAGCTGCTACTAATCTATTGGAAATTACAACTTTCTTGATATCAAACTTGGACTTGTATTTCTTAAATGGATTTTACAATATCTTACTATCACTATAATATTGTTTAAAATGTTGAAATGGTTTTAGTAAACATGCACAAATGTTGAAATGGTTACAGTAAACATGTACAACTATATTTTTTTTCTGCGTGTGGCTAGGTGAAATCATGGACCGCTATTGTCAAACAAACCTTAGCAATAGAGAGTATTTGTGGAAAATTTCAGCCAGCTAGCTCCTTTCGCTTGGGCACTAACGTCAACAGACAGATAGGCGGACAGAGCGTTTTAGAATCTTATTAGGATCCAGTATGTGGGTCTGCGACAAATAATTTTTAGTTCTGTTCGAGTACTTCATATGCCCCGACTTGTAATAATTTCTTTACCAATAAACATAGAAACATGAAGTAAACCTTACATAGACCCGAGTGAATGGGAATTCCAAACTGTCTGCTCTTTGGTAACTTTTATATATTCTAATGAAATTAAGCATATATGGTCCTAAGAGAGTGATAATTCAAGGAGGAGACTTTATGGTACTTTTTCTTTATTCAAATAGTACTTTTTGTATCTTCTTCACCAATGAACATAGAAACGTGAAATAAAGCTTATATGACCCCGACCGATTGGGAATCCACAAGTGGGTTCTTTATGGTACTTTTTCTTTATTTTAATGGTACTTATTGAATTAGAACCATGAAATTAAGCATATATGGTCCTAAGTGAGTGAAAATTCTAGGCGTAGACTTTATGGTACTTTTCATACCCTTCACCATTAGTGGCAAATGTATATATAAATTTGTCATTCCGTTTGTAATTTCTACATTTTTTATTTGGGACCCCATAAAGTATATATATTATGGATCGTTATAGATAGCAAACTCGATATAGCCATGTCCGTCTTTATATTGAAATCAACTTTCCGTACCCCCCAAAAAACTTTAAACGTAATTGATACATCAGTATATCGGGAATTCTTTCGGCTCGGTCGCTATTTAAAATCGTGAAAATCGGCACACAAATGGCTGAGATATAAGGAAAAAACCGGGACAACCTCGATTTTTGGCCTATTTTTGATCTATATCTGGATTACTAAGTCATTAATATAGACAATATGGATATCTAATGATAGATATTTCAAAGTCCATTGCAATGATTTATATAAGGCTATAATAATTTGGACCTACAATGGTCAAAATCCGGAAAAATATTTAACCCGAATTTTTTTTACCAAACATTTTTTTTCACTAATAAATTAAAAAAAAAAAAATTTTAAATTAAAAGAAAATTTTATATACAATTTCGAAAAAAAAAATCAAAACAATTTTGAAAAAAAAAAATTATTTTTTTTAAATTTTAAAAAACAAATAAGAATTTTTTTTTTAGTTTTGAAAAAAAAAAAATTTAATTTTTTTTACCGAAGAATATTTAACATTTTTATTTTAAAGTATAAATTGGTGAAGGGTATATAAGATTCGGCAGAGCTCTTTTACTTGTTCTTTATTTGAATGGTGTTTTTTTTTAATTTCTTCAGCAATGAACATAGAAGCATAAAGTAAAGCTTACATGTACCCGAGTGAGTGGGAATCTACAAGTGTCTGCTGTTTGGTACTCTTTCTTTATTTTAATGGTACTTTTCTGAATCTTCTATAACATTGGATTTAGACACATTAAATTAAGCATATCTAGGGCCTATATTCAAAACCCTCTATCTGAAACAACACAACTTTTCAGGAGAGCCAAAAAACTGTTTTTTTCGCGTATTACTTGAGTTATTAAAATTCGGTATTCTACAATATTTTTTAATGCGACTACTGAATCTCACATATAATTGGTTTTTAAAATTTTGCATTATTGGGGTCTTTATGAACGATAGAGGGTTTTTCTTCTCTAAATATTCAATGGTTATGTCTGAAAATGATAAGATAGAGGAATTGCATTTTAATGAAATTAAATTATTTTGATTTCGTTTATGCCATCTGTCAGTTTTTAACATGATTTATTTAAGATAACGGCTAATAATACAACATTAGATAAAAAAAATTAACAATAAACAATATTAAACAAAAACTTATAGAACAAATTTTTTTGCTTTTTTAAGTTATTTTGGAGTTTGATTGGTGTAAATTATCGTAAAATAATGATTACACTTTAAAAGTAGACACATTTAAAAGAAAACTCAAATTTTAACCATTTATTTTTATGCCATGGATATTATATTTTACAAAAACAAAAAGGTAAAATATTTTCATGGTAATTCAATTCAGAATTGGCATTCGCTATTTTGATAAATGATTGAAAAATGTAAAATTTAGCGTGCAAAAATTAGTAAGAAAACATGAATTGCAAGACGAAATTATTCCAAAACAATATTTGAAAATTAATTATTAGCATTCGGGTTTGCAAAATTGCAAATAAAACTGAACATTTTACCATCAAAAAGTCATTTTCGTGAAAATCAAAGATGGAGGGTTTTGAATATAGGCCCTCGATATATGGTTCTAATGGAGTGAGAATTCAAAGAGGGACTTTATGGTACTTTTTCTATTATCTTATATGGACCCGAATCTACAAGTAGTGACATTATGGAACTTTTTCTTTATTATAATATATGGTCCTGAGTGATTAAAAGTTTGACCTTTTTTAAATAAAATCAATGGTTTTTTTTATTTATTCTAATTGTTGTTTTTGTATTTTCTTCTCTAACGAACCTAGAAAAATGAAATAAATCGTATATGAGCCCGATCGAGTGGAAATATGTGGGGGCTTTAGTACTCTTTCTTTATTCAGAAAGTTGAATTTTCTATAGTAATTGACCTAGAAATATGAAATTAAGTATATATGGTCGTTAATGAGAATTCAAGGGGAGATTTTTGCTAACTTTTCATTGATCGAAGGGTACTTTTTGTATTCTCTTCACCAAAGAACAGAAAACAATATGAAATAAAGCATATAAGGACTGAGATCGCAAAATTTTTAACATACATATATGTTGATAAAAATGAAACCACTAAACTTACAGTTTTGAATCTTTTTTTATTTGATTGAAGTTATTGTTACAATTTACAAAAAAAAAAAAAAAACATTTTTATAGTTCTAGTCACTAATGATGAAATTTTGAACCTTTTTCGAAAACCCTTCCATTATGGTTTTTATAGTGCTTTATGTCACTTTGTTCGAACAGGTTGTCCATCTCCATTTTAAATCTATCACACTTATGGACACCTTTTTTGTGCTCTTCAATTCTCTTTAAACAAGAGCCCAATATCTATCGACTGGCCTTAGTTCCAGGCAGTTTGGAGAATTTGCCTCTCTTGGTACAAATACCACATTATTGTTCTTTTACCACTTAAGACCTTTCTTACCATAGTGACAGGATGCCACATCAGGCAAAAAATTAGTGGACACACTGAGAAGTCTTATGAGTGGAAGCAGCCTTTTTTGTAAACATTCCCTGCTGTAAATTTCGGTATTTATAGAGCCCATTGTAACAAATGTTTGGCTTTTTGCCGCAACTGCATGTTGCATGCCATACCAAGAACTTTTTGGGAAATTTTTTCTGCTTTTGGGTCTCAAACTTTTCTTCAACATTCCCTCGAGCATCTGCAATATAAAAAATTTGATCAGAAGCTGCCAAAATTTTTCCATACGTACATTTCGTCATCCATTATGCGCCAGGTATATTTTTTGTATAAAATTTTACTTCAATTTCCGTGCTTTGTCTTTGGCCTCTAAATTTTTAGCAGAGTTCCTGTTAGAAACTTTTTGAGCATTGTATGCTTTTAAACCTTCATTGGCTTTAACTTTTCGTACCAAATAGTTCGAGTACTGACCTAACCGGGCTGCTTTCCTACTGGATGTGTTGGGAGCTCGTTTGAAAATGCTTTCTATTTATTGGCTTTATAAACATCATGTGAACCATTTCTTCTACCTGAACCAGGTTTTCTATCAACGGACAAGTTCTCCCGGTACTGTTTAATAGCATTGGATACAGTTTGATTGCTTGGCCAACTTTTTGTAGGAAGAAGTTGGGTTCTGTTGAAAATATTTAATAATTTTAGCACGCACTTTTTCTGGTCACTCATTTTAATCAGATTAACAACAAATGAACATACTTGACATTAAACATAATAACTGACATGCTTTACAAAGGTAACTTAATAAAAAAAATCGAATAATACTTGGGTTAAAAGTTTTAATGAAAAACGTGTGTTAAGAATTTAACGCTCCTTATGTACCTGAGCGAACTTGTTCTTTATTTTAATTGTACTTTTTGAATTTTCTATAATAATGGAAAAATTGAATAAAATAGCAATCAGATGGAATAGGACTATAAATGTGTACAAACGATATTTGCTAATCAGATAATTTGGTAAGTTAAAATGCTTCATGCTAAATAAATACTACATTTTTTAATTGTACATTAATATACTTTTATTTTGATATTAAAATATACACTAACGATGCAGCGTATGATATGGTAGTGACATATAAGTTATTCAAAAGATACTACATATATTGTAAATCCCACATTTTTAAGTTGTACACCCAATAAGATTCCGTACAGCCGATTAATTGTTAATTGTTTACAAAATTTATCTTATACGAAAACTAAATTGAAAACGTAAATCAATAACAATAAAATTAATATTAATTTGCTTATTAATTTGTTTACTGAAACTACTAGAAAATAGAATATAAATAGTCCACTTTATTTAATTAAAAGTTAATTAATCAATATATGAGTATTCCACACACTTATGTATATTGGTCACAAAGGTTATTTGTATGAAGAGCTACACATTTCCCTAATGTTAAGAAAACGTTCATACTCTTATCAAGATTTTTGATTTATTCTCATTAATACGATTGATGTTTAGTTTTTGTGTTTTTTGTTCATTCCCTGTTGATTGAAGGCGTATGATTGTTAATTAATTGATTAGCATAGAAAAAAAAAAAGGGAAACATATTGCTCATACGTTTGTAGCGGTTTTCTTCGAAGTAATAAAATTGAATTAACTAATTAACTAATCGCATGCTGTTGTTTTGCTGCTGGTTAATTATACTGGTGAGTATAATAAATTATATACGATTTTTAAAAAGTGGAGAAGTAGCTGGTTGCTTTCAAATAAACTAAAAAGGAAATTTCCACAGAACTTAAAATTACATATAAACAAAATGTATACTTGCACTTTCATAAGGTTTAATTTGTATTGGAAAATTACATATATTTAAATTAGTTTTCTTTAGAAATTGTATTCCTTTGACTTTATCAATTTTTAAACAATCTACATAGGTTTCCTGTTAAATTGAATTTTAATTAAAATGTAGAAGAAAAACTAAATATTGATTTCCAAATTTAATAAAAACTTATTTTGCTTAAAAATTTCCAAATGATTTGTCAACTGATGACATACACATTTATATATGTATGTATTTATGTAACTAATTGTAGCTATTGAGAGAAATGAAATCACTTGGAAAAACTTATAAAATCATATTAAGTCAATGGCTTCAATTTCATAAGAAATACATATGTTATGTACACAGGAAAATCCTAAAATTTTATAATTTGCAAATATAAGCAAGGAGTTTTATGGATGTTTTATGTTGTAAACTCATAATAAATAAACTGTGCTAGAGAGAAAAAATACTCGTTAACTTTCATAGTTTTGAAATTTGAAAATCAGATCAAAATTTTAATTTATAATAGAAATAGCATTTTTATAACTTTTAACAATTAACGATGTCTAATACAGTCATATCTTAATGAAAATCCAAAGAATATAATTCCACAATTTAAGAGTGTTATGTTCGGCTGAGCCAAGAATTGGATAGTTGTAAAACTCAGCAAGAGCTTTCAAAATCATTGGGAGCTACTCAGACTGTAATCAAAACGTTTGCGAGCTGCAGGATTCATCCAAGAGTAAGAAAGAGACATTGAAAGATGATTTTGCATGTTCGAAATGATGCTTGAAGGCTATAAAAGAAAATCTTTTTTGCAACGGATCAAAAAAAAATATTTCCATTACGACAACCCGAAGCATAAGAGATCATAAGGATTGAGATCGTCAAATTCTAAACACACGTTTTTAATTAAAACTTTTAACCCAAGTATTATTTAATTTTTTTTTTTTTTTGATAAAGTTACCTTTGTAAAACATGTCAGTTATTATGTTTAACATCAATTATATTAATTTGTTGTTAATCTGATTAAAATGAGTGAACAGATAAAAGTGCGTACTAAAATTATTAAATATTTTAAACAAAACCCAACTTGGTCCTACAAAAAGTTGGCCAAACAATCAAAGGTCTGCCGTCAAACTGTTTCCAATGTAATTAAACAGTACCGGCAGAACTTGTCCGTTCATAGAAAGCCTGGTTCAGGTAGAAGGAATGGTCCACATGATGTTTCTAAAGCCAAAAAAATAGAAAGCATTTTCAAAAGAGTTCCCAACACATCGGTAGGAAAGCAGCCCGGTTAGGTCAATACTCGAACTATTTGGTACGAAAATTTAAAGCCAATGAAGGTTTTAAAGCATAAAAGGCTCAAGAAGTTCCTGACAGTAACTCTGCTAAAAATTTAGAGACCAACGACAGAGCACGGAAATTGAAGTCAAGTTTTAAAAAAAATATTCTTGTTGCTTAATATGATGACAAAATGTACGTTTCGCAGCTTCTGGGTAATTTTTTTTATGTTGCAGATGCTCGAGGGAATGTTGAAGAAAAGTTTAGAACCCAAAAGCAAACTAAATTTCCCAAAAAGTTCTTGGTATGGCAAGCAATATGCAGTTGCGGCAAAAAAGCCAAACATTTGTTACAAAGGGCTCTATAAATACTGAAAATTATATCAAGGAATGTTTACAAAAAAGGCTGCTTCCATTCATAAGACTTCTTAATGTGTCCACTTATTTTTGGCCTAATTTGGCACCCTGTTGGGTTGAGTGGTACAAGAACAATTATGTGGTATTTTTACCAAGAGAGGCAATTCCTCCATACTGTCTAGAGCTGAGTCCAGTGGATAGATATTGGGCTCTTGTTAAAAGAGAATTGAAGAGCACAAAAATGGTGTCCAAAAGTGTGGTAGATTTTAAACGGAGATGGACAACCTGTTCGAAAAAAGTGACAAAACCATAATGGAAGGGTTTTCGAAAAAGGTTCAAAATTTCATCATTAGCAGTATTGCCAATTCTTGGTGAACAAAAAGGGCTAAATACTTAGAAAAAAGAGGCTAAAAAATGGCTAACATTTTTAAATTAAAGAAATTCGGCATAACCTAATGTAACATTCTAAGGGCCATTATTACAACTTGCCTTTATGTTCGTAATACTAAAAGGTAACTTTAAAGCTACCTTCTTCTATTACTTTAAGTTACCTTTTACTATTACGAACATAAAGGCAAGTTGTAATAATGGCCCTTAGAATGTTACATTAGGTTATGCCGAATTGACAAACAAAAATGTATGAATATAACAAACGTTCAGATGGAAGAAATTAAGAATATTTATTCTTATTCTTGGCCACACTTATATCATATGCCGATGTTTTCAAAATCTCGTATTTATCACCTGGTCTGCAAAAGCTCCGAGGCAAATTTTTAATATGAAAGCCAAATTTTAAAGTAATTCTTTGTGATAACTTCGAAATCGATGGAGAATATTTTGATAAGTGAATATATGGCTAATATTCGTCTAAAGTAATGCAGAAAACATATAAAATCTAAGGTAGCCAAAATATTGAAAATTACAGGTGTGGCATGCTGGTAATCTTAAATATTTAATTTAATTTTAGAAAGTAGTTAATTTTTAATATTTGATTAGATATAACTATATATAACTAAACTATTATCGATAATGGACTGAAATTTTGTTTTAAATTGGTTGAATTGTAGTCTTTAAAAATGGTATATATGGCCTGTGTAAGGTGTTATAAAATATTTTTTAAAGTACTATATTTACGTCAATATTTCATTTTTGAGCAAAGTAACTTTTAAGGTTAAAAAAATGTGTTCTCTTTAATCCTATATATAATTTTATAAACGCCCGGACCCGCCCGTATTTATTTTTTAATATTAACACTTTTTCTTCAAATAACGCTAATATTCTCTATATTATTTATGGCATTTAAATTTAAATTTTTATTTAAATCTTTGTAGTCGTTTTAATTTTACCTGCTTATATTTATGACTCTAATATACGCGAAGCCTTAACTATGGGAGTTCAAGAAGTTATCGGCACATTAAAAAAATATTTAAATATCTCAATCGTTTCAAAAATAAAGAGTTTTGGCCGATGAAAAACAATTCTGAGCAACTGTGCGTCCCAGGCAAGAATACAACATGTATTTTAAATGCGTCATTGATGCAAATAAGTAATGAAATACTCGAGCAAAAATTTAATGATATAATTTGAAAACTGGAGCAAGTTTGAAAAATATATGGAAGGTTCCAACAATTTGTATGTGCTTAAATTGTTTACTGGTGTCATAATATTCCTGCCAATTTTTTTGAACTGATTTTACTAATTTGCAACAGCAAAAAATTTAAAATTATTAAAGTAAATATATAAGTTGTAATTTAGCCATAAAAATGGCTAAATGAAAATAAAAAAGGCTAAAAAAATGGCTAAAGGCTAAATTCATTTTTTTGAGGCTAAACAAGATTGAAAAGTTCTAAATTTAGACAGAAAAGGGCTAAATTGGCAACACTGATCATTAGTGATTAGACCTATATTTTTTTTTTTTTTTGTAAATTGTAACAATATTTTTTATCAAATAAGAAAAGATTCAAAACTGTAAATTTAGTGGTTTCATTTTTATTAACATATATGTATTTTAAAAATTTTTCAATCTCAGTCCTTATATAAAGCCTGGCCAACCATCCGAGTTGACACCAAAGCCAAATATCCTTGGCGCTAAGGTAACTCTATGTATTTGGTGGGAGCAAAAGTGTCCTATCTATTATGAGCTGCTGCAGCCTGACCGGACCATCACATGTAACCTTTACCGAGTATCCGATATTGGCTTGATTCGTTCTTGGCTTAAATATATGAGCAGTTCTTTTGGTTCGGTATCCATATTGTTACGTTTTTACTAGGGTTTGGGGTTTCCCGGATAATTTTATTTCCCGGGAAACGGGAATGAAAAATTTCATTTCCCGGTATTCCCGGGAATCCCGGGAATTTTTTTTCAACTACAAAAATAAGTAAACAATAAAATTGTTTTATAAAATTGTGTAATTTTATTAAAAAAATAGAAAAACAATACATTACAATTCAATTGTACTAACATAAAACAAACAAAAAGTTGGTTAAAATATTTGGAGATCATTTTTTACTATAAAATAAAATATTAGCCTATTCATGATGTAGAGCTCTTGTCCCGGTAATAGAGTAAATAGATGTCACAAAATTTTATAAATTATGAACGTACCTTTATAATTCGCTGTCGATTAATAAGTTAATTGCGTTGGTAATCCACTTTTTAGCTTCTTTCTTCTGATTTTAAAATTGAATTCATTTCCAAAACAAAAATATGAAATATCAAATGTCATGAATTTAAAAAGCAAGAGTGGGTGAAAAGTGCCAATTGGAAACCTTACACTAGCTATATAACTACTTGTACAACAAACTAGTTCACCAGCGTATTCAGTAACAAACAATAGTCGGATATTCGCCTGAAGTTTTTGAAAATAAATTCAAGTAAAATAAAATCCTCTAAAATATACCACTTCGATGGCCGCATGTAATGCTGAATATGGCCGGTGGTATTTTCGTTCTCTCTGATGATATAGACTCACGTTTAATTCTTAATAACAAATAGATAGCAGTACAAATAAGAGCTGTGTTGCTTAGTGATAAGCGCATTTTTTTCCTTTTTTTTTCTCAAATGCTGGAGTATTTGTACTTTTGATCCATTTGTATTTCGGAAACATCATCACTTTGAACAGATGAGAGAACATTGTGGTCAAATAGGCGTTCATACCTTTGCTGTCCATAAATTTTTGACATTCTTTTTTTATATTATAATTTAGCTCATTATGTTGTGAAGTTGTTACGTAATTTAAAAAGTCTGCTGTTATATTATTTATTAACTTAACACTTTATTGCATGAACCATTTTTTGAGAAATCGTAGAATTTTTAGATAACATCAGTTCATAAAGAGTGTTCATTATAGCATCACCTCTAATGCTTGTATTCTTAATGGGGTTTAAAACCTCCACTAATATTTGGAACAAGCCATTCATCAAATATAGATGATAAATTTAAATCTATAGTACTTTTAATATATAAGTACTTTTAATTAATTTTAAATTTCCCGTTTTTCCCGGGAATCAAATTTAAATTTCCCGAGAATTCCCGACAATAATTTTGCGGGAAATCCCGGGATTTCCCGGTCGGGAATTCCCGGACCCCAAACCCTAGTTTTTACCTTAAAAAAACGGAGTTTATTTCCTTTAAATAAAACGGATACTTTTGATTGCAAATAAGAAGCAGTTTTTTTTAGTTTAAAATTGTAACAACTCTTTATTTATTTAGAATGTACAACAACAACAGAATTAAATAGTCACTCAGTGTCTTTATACACATTATACATATTTATCAATTCGCAGAAATGCACACAAACTTTATAATGTACAAACACACATGTACAAGACAGTTGATGTTAACTCTAACAGCGGCAATGATCAACTCAACTCACGACTGCCACCTCTGCCACTATTTATACACGCGTCATCTATCAGGAATCTTCTACAATGCTCTTAACAGACATACTAGTACATTCGAATTTCAGAGCCTTTGATGTCATTGCTAGCAGCCCAAACATTTAGTGTTGCCATACTTACAAAACAATGCCAATAAACCCATGCTACTGATGGACGTGCCTTCAAACATGATGAATGCTGCAGGCAGTCGTTACAGACCGTTGAATTCAAATCGTCATTGCACATTCGTAACAATATGTTGCACGAAATATGGGAAACGTTCATAGGAAACAAATGTTTCAAAATAAAAGCTAATGATTTGAAAAAATCTTGCATTTTTAAGTCATACACCTAATAATTATGAATATATCAAAGCCCAAATACAAAAATTAGCTTTTGTTTGGAATAAAGACTAAATACGTACTAAAAATAAAATTTTAAAGGTTGCACCTATTGTGGGTTAATGTAGAGAACGATTTAAAATGGCAGAATTTCAATGAAACATTGTTTTAGGTTACAATTTTATTTTTAATTGTTTCTTAAACAAACATTTCGTAGCCTATTTCCTAGTAGTTGATTTCAGATTGTTTCTATAAAAAAAATAAAAATTTCAGGGACATTGTTAACTTTTATGTATCTGGTAGGATTTGTCCAAGTCAGTAAAGTTAGACCTTTACACTTAAAATTATTTATTTTTATTTAATTTTTTTTCTGTAAAAATAAGTTATAACTGGATTTATGTTTAAACTTTGCATATTTCATGGAATATGTTATTTTTCATGTTAAAGTATAAAATAAAAGTGAAAAAGATTGTGTACACTTCAAGTGTTGTGCGTAAATTCACAATAATGTTACCAAATGTCAACAATGTCAAAGAAACTGTTTGATCGTTATGAATATAAATGACATTTGACATTTTAAATTAAAAAACGAATTAAAAAAAAAGTAAACTGAGACATATTTCAACAGAAATAACGATAAACCTTGGAAAAAATGAAAAACAAAAATTCATTAAAAAAAAGTTTGAACAAATTACCATAATAGTATGTTTAAATCATAGAGAAATGCACATAGAGCGTAAACTAGAAAAAAACTCAAACAAAGATTTTACTCAAAATAACCACACATATGAGTGTTGTTTTTGTTTTCACACAGTTTTTTTACTAATACATTCTCAGCACTTAGGTTTTTGACAACTCAGTTAGGTCTTTGACAGGAGAGTTTCCGTTCTATGTATATTTCTCTATGGTTTAAATAAATTGTATACTCATAAAGCAGACAACTTTAAAGGCTTCTCTGGACATATTTTTGGTTTATATTGATCCAGATAGCAATTGTGGACCATAAATGTCTGAGCAAATTATAAACTAACAGATTTTGTTGAGACAATCTTCAATTTTAAAGACTTCTTTAGCAAAATTTTACTTTTTATTGACCTAATTGGCTATTGAAAACCAGCCAAATCACTGCATTAATTGCTTCTTTAAAACTAAATTAAAATGTTACAAAGAATATTCTTAAAATATTCGCGATAGATATCGTAGAACCCTATACCACATTGTTTGAAAATTAAGAGAAATATTAAAGAATGTCATTGTATAAAGTCTCTTAAAAATAAAACATAAAAATATCCTCTGTATTAAATGTATAGCTTTTTGGGACAGGTTCTTTAATATATTTCCATCAAACCATTAAACACACTAAATGGCAAATGAAGTCATGTATACTTATCTTACCTCAAGCTGGTGGATTTATTATAAATATTATTGGAAACATTTTATGTTTACTTTAATATTTACTACACTCCCCAGTACACAGCACCAAAATTACTTAAACATTTCTCCAGTGTACATTAAATGTTAAGGATAATACCCAGGAGAATTTTGAGCTCATACTCATGAAATGACACACAAAACACAAACACACTAAATAAATACAGACATATGTAAAAGAATATCCAACGAATTAAGCAGCTTATTGAGAAGGTTATCAATATAGATACATATGTGGGCCCTAGTATTTCGAATTTTCGAATTTAATTTGTTTTTATTATAAAGTTATAATGAATAATGTGCTGTTTTTCTAATCCAAACTAGTACTTTGAGTGGAAATTTAACATGTGTTTATTTCTTATGAATACCAAATCTACATATATATTAAGTTTTGCCTCAGTTCACACATTTCGAAAGCGCTTTATTGAAATAAATTTCATATAGATTGTTTTACTTTCTAAATCAATTTTAAGTAAAAATTCCGTGTTATGATCATACAAAAAAAATATATAATTTATTAAATGTTTAAGTGTATTTCTTTAAGTGTAATTGTTTGTACAGCTGTTTGCGTATGTTTATATACGTGATGTTGATATTTAGCCATAAATTTATGAACAATTCTTAAAGTTTTATATTTTATGCGTGTGATTTCAATGTCTTAAACTCGTATCCCTGCAGTTCTGACGAAAGTTTCCGAAAAAGTGATGTTACCTAGGTTTAAGGGTATCTGCATGTGACTAGGTAAGTATGACTTGGGGAACATCAATTAAACATAAGAAGTCATGGTATGGCAATAGTCACAAACATTCAGTACTAAGTGAGTGAGATCGTAAAATTCTTAACACACGTTTTTCATTAAAACTTTTAACCCAAGTATTATTTGATTTTTCTTTTTTATCAAGTTACCTTTGTAAAACATGTCAGTTAGTATGTTTAGTGTCAATTATATTAATTTGTTGTTAATCTGATTAAAATTTGTGACGAGAAAAAAGTGCGTACTAAAATTATTACATATTTTCAACAAAACCCAACTTAGTCCTACAAAAAGTTGGCCAAGCAATCAAAGGTCTGCCGTCAAACTGTTTCCAATGTTATTAAACAGTACCGGGAGAACTTGTCCGTTGATAGAAAACCTGGTTCAGGTAGAAGGAATGGTCCACATGATGTTTTTTAAGCCAAACAAATAGAAAGCATTTTCAAAAGAACTCCCAACACATCCGGTACGAAAGCAGCCCAGTTAGCTCAGTGCTTGGACTATTTGGTACGAAAAGTTAAACCTGACAGGAACGCTGCTAAAAATTTAGAGGCCAAAAACAGAGCACGAAAATTGAAGTCAAGTTTTATTAAAAAAATATTCTTGCTGCATAATGGATGACGAAACGTATGTTCTGGCAGATTTTTCGCAACTTCCTGGTCAAAAGTTGTATGTTGCTGATGATCGGGGGAATGTTGAAGAAAAGTTTAAGACCCAAAAGCTGACAAAATTTCCCAAAAAGTTCTTGGTATGGCAAGCAATATGCAATTGCGGCAAAACAAGCCAATCATTTGTTACAACGGGCTCTATTAATACCGAAATTTACATCAAGGAATGTTTACAAAAAAGAATGTTTCCATTCATAAGACTTCTTAATGTGTCCACTTATTTTTGGCCTGATTTGGTATCTGTCACTATGGTAAGAAAGGTCTTTAGTGGTACAAGAACAATAATGTGGTATTTGTACCAAGAGAGGCAAATCCTCCAAACTGCCTGGAGCTAAGGCCAGTGGAGAGATATTAGGCTCTTATTAAAAGAGAATCGAAGAGCACAAAAAAAGTGTCAAAAAGTGCGGTAGATTTTAAACGGAGATAGACTACCTGTTCAAGCAAAGTGACAGAAAGCACTATAAAAACGTTAATGAAAGGGTTTCCGAAAGAGGTTCAAAATTTCATCACTAGTGATTAAAATTATAAAAATAATTTTTTTTTTTTTTTTTAGCAAGTTTGCACCTTAGATAACGCTGTAATTTTACTTGTGATGAGTTAACTTTCAAACTCAAAACAACTACATGCAAAGAAAAAATATACATTTTCAACATTTTTAAGATTTGTTTAACCATATTATAGTTACAATAACTATTTACATGATTGTGGTAACCATAATATAATTAATTTACGATTAACATGATTATATCAATCATTGTTATGATGCATCTTTATACCATAATATGTTGTTCTCAGATTATAATATGGTAAAACCTTAAACAAAAAATGGTTATCACAAACATATACTTGTTTACTGTAACCATATATATGATTGATACAATCATGTGAATCGTAAGTTAACCACATTATGGTTACCACAATCAAGTAAATATTTACTGCGACTAAAATATTGTTAAAAGACTTTTAAATACGTGGAATTGGTTACTGTAAACATGCACAACTATATTTTTTCTTTGCGTGTAGGATCAATAAAATAGCTTGTGTTTAAAATGAAATGATTATGAATCTTGAAATCAAACTACACTATGGATTACAAAGAGACACAAAGCGTCAGCTGATCCTACTTTAGATTACTTCTAGTGATCTACTTACTAAACTATATACAGTGCACTCGCGGTAACGTGAACACCTTCTAACGTGAACACCGCCTAACGTGAACAAGCTTTCGTTTACATTGACTACTCTGTAACGTGAACAAACTCAGACAGCTCTATAACGTGAACAATTTTTTTCACTGCATTTGTTTTCTAAGCATGTACACAACACTGAAATACATATGTACATTAAATTCGATTTTGAACATTTAGGGAATCTTCTTAAAGTAAAAATGCGTTTGTATCCTCTAAATTCATATTTTTGTATGGTAATGAATGAGTAATTTTATTTCAATGATCTCGTTTTGTTTTGTAATGCATTTTAATCAATAATTTTTGTTCTATATTTTAGTAATGAAAATAATAATAAAAGAATTTCACGTTCAAGCGCAGGTTTATATTATAAAATTTTATATTTTTTCCATGAAATTCAGCAATCGCTAACGTGAACAATTTCACTAACATGAACTCCCTTGGTTTTAATTAGTTCACGTTACCGCGAGTGCACTGTATAAACTAAATATACAAACTTTGAACTGACTACACTCCAGATTACTTTGGTATACAAAAGTGACAATTGACTCTACTCTAGACTACCTGCGTTATATAAAGAAACTATTTAATTTATTGTTGCATAACAGAGATAAACAAAACTACGAAATAAACCAAAAATATATAAATTGTAATCAACCTAGAAACAATTTTATATTAAAGAAAAACACTTACCAAAAAAATTTTCATTGCCATTATCAAAACTAAAGGCCTTCTATACTCATTAGGGTGGGTCAATTTATTTGGTCAACAGGCGTATAGTAAAAACGTAATCTACAAAAAGTTCTAAGAAAATATTCCAATGAAAATATGAGTCTAAATGAGAGACTTCAAAATACACTGTTAAGAAATTTTTAAAAACAAATCTTAAATCTGTATGTCTCTCGGCGGGAGCTAGGTTTTGATTTTAGACCCGATTTTGCAATACGCCTGTCACGTTTTTTCTCACCCGAAAAATTAACCCACCCTAATACCCAAACAAATCGACCCACCCTAATTACATATGTATGCAAGAGTATGGGTTTGTTAAAGACTAACGTCTAAGAATGTATTAACTGTTGCTTTTGCCCTGCTGTGTAAACAGAGTCGTCAGATTGCTGTACATGTTATTTACTGGTATTGTTTTAAGTCGAACAGAGAGGGTATCAGTGAGTCCCTTGAGGCTGTTCTTTGTACGTGTCACACAACTCTTGGCGAAATGTGTTCATAAAAGGAATTTCGTTTTTAGCACCACAAAATCGAACCCAAAATAACCAACAATGTGTTCGCATATGAAATGGAAGTCAATAATTGGAGTAGGAGTTTTAACCGCAGGCATAATTAATAAAGAGTCAATAATATTTGGTTGGCATTTTGATTTTGCATAATTTGTTTGGTTTAATTTTGAAGAATTTTGTATTATTTTATGAGTTAATGAGGTTGGATAATGGCTAGCTACGGACGTTTATGATTAAAAAGAAACAAGTATCTTTCAAGCTAAAGAAATTTTATTGGGTATATGACTTCAAAAAGCGGGATTTACAATAGATGGCGTATCTTTTGTACGAGGTTTTTGTTTTTAATAACTTATATGTCATTTTGTAGGGTACATATCTCACTTAGTTATATAGTACATTAGAGTGTAAACAACAAAGCTTTTTTTGCTTTGAAAATAACAAATTTGTCATTAACTTGAAGCTTCTTTAATTTGAAGCTGAAGTACACTGACTGCTCGCCAAAGCTTATGACGAATATGTTCCCTCGGTTTCAAAGTGAGTGAGATGGTTTATGCGGTTCAGAAGTGGTGAATTTGAAACGGAAGGCAAAGATCGTCAAGGCCAGCTAAAAAAGTTTGAAGACCAATAATTGGAGGCATTACTCATGAACATTGTTCTCAAACTCAACAAGAACTTGCAAAATAATTAGGAGCTACTCAAACAGCAATTTCAAATCGTTTGCGAGCAGCAGGATTCATCCAAAAGTAGGAAAATTTACTGCGATACGAAATGAAGCCGAGGGAATTTGAAAGATGAGTTTGTATGTCTGAAATGCAGCTTGAAAGCTTTTAAAGAAAATCATTACTTTCGATAAAAAAGTAATGCCATTACGATAACCCGAAGCGTAAAAGATCGTAACCAGCCGAATCGACACCAAAGCCAAATATCCGTAGCGCTAAGGTAATGCTCTGTATTTGATGGCACCAAAAGGGTCCTGACTATTACGAGCTACTGAAATCTGGTCAGACCAACACAGAGAAAATGTATGGAACGCAACTGATTCTTTTGAAGACACCATTGTCTCAAAAACGCCTAGAATATGCGGCCAAACATGAAACCGTAGTATTACATCAATACAACGCTCGGCCACATGTTTTAATACCTGTTAAAACTATTTAAAAAGAAGTTGTTGGGATGTTTTGCCTCACCTTCCTTATAGTCCCGATCTTGCGCCGTCCGATTGCCATTTGTTTCGGTCGATGAAGAACGCTCTCTATGGAATACGCTTCACTTCAGAAAATTGGCTTTATTCGTTCAGGGCCTTAAAAAATTAACAGTTATTTTTTTTCCGTGGAATACATATTGTTACGTTTTTACCTTTTAAAAACGGGGTTTATTTTCTTAAAATAAACCGGATACTTTTGATTGCAAATCACTCAGTGTCTTTATATACGTTTATCAATTCGCAGATATGCACACACACTTTATAATGTACAACCTTAAATATATAAGGCAGTTGATATTAACTCTAACAGTACCTATGATCAACTCACTCACTACTGCAATCTCTATTATACACACTATTTATACACACGCCATCTTTGGTGAATCTTTTACAATGATCTTAACGGACAACTAGAACATTCGAATTCAAGAGCATTCGATGTTAATGTTAGCAGCTTAAACATTTAGTGTTGCCATACTTATAAACAATGGTAATAACCGCATGCTATCAATATTGTTGATAAGAAGAAGCTTCTACTGAAGGACTTGTTTATAAACATGATGCAACATTCAGGCAGTCGTTACAGATCGTTAAATTCAAATCGTTATTGCACATTCCTAACAATATGTTGTTAGAAAAATGGGAATAAATTTGCATTGTACAAATGTTTCAAAATAAATGCTAAACATTTGAGAAAACCGACATTTTTAAGTCATACACCCAATAGTTAGTTACTTAGGTAGTGTGTATTAGTTTCCCAGAACAAGAGGAACTTTGAAGATCACAGAATATTAAAAAAGTTATTGAAATTACATTTCAGTTTTTCTATGTAAAATTGTACACAGCATTATAAACCCGGAAATCCGAACTAAAGCTCAATATTCTCAGAAGAAAAAACTTAGTACTTCTAGTTGAAGGACAATTTTTTATTTGAGTTGTAAAGACACGTGTGCATTTTAAAATAAACATGTTTATCTATAAATAGATAAATAAAGTTAGGGTATGGAAGTATATTTCCACAACAAATAATACAAAATTGAATATTGAATATTGCTTTTAATTCCAACAACAAATATTTATTAAGCATAAATATTGAAAGTGTTGTGACATTTTATTTCCTATGTTAAAGAAAGAATTAAATAAAATAAAATGTCCAAGAATTGTGCAAACATTTTGTCTATTTGAAATAAAAATTCTAAAGAAAATCAGTTTTTTAATTTTTCCTTTGAAAAGGAGGAGAGAAAAAAGGCCAAAATAAGAATGCCTTTAATACCCTAACAAGAGTTGTGTAAGGATATTTTGGAATTTATTTGTATAAATTAACGTTTTGCAACAACAAAAAAGAAAGAAAAGCTTATTCTTGACTGGTACAAAATGTTTCATTGAAATAGTTGTCCTAAAATAACATTGTTAAATAAATTTAAAAAAAGGCAGCCAAATCAGCTGCTGCAAAACAATAATGTTAATTTCAGTCTGAGTTTGTGTTTGTGTTGCTCTAAGGATTCTCTTCCTGTTTAAGTAATTTTATACTTATTTAGTAATTTTGTTTTTTTTAACGCTTAAGAAAAGGTATTTGTAAATTTATTTTTCTTTAGAAAGAAAAAAAAAATTGCTACTAAAATTTCCTTTACCAGCTTCTAGACAAAAATTTGTTGCTTTTAATAATTTAATGTTAAGTTTAAGCTAAACAAATTTATGTAAATTTTTTTCTTAACAATGTAATCTAGAGTTATTATGTTTATATTTTAGGCAAATATTATTCAAAAATGTAATTTGAAGGTTGTATTAAGTTTCAGTTTTGTTATTTTCTTTTTATTTAGATTTTTGTGAAATTAAGAGATTTTTCCTAGTTATTTTGTCTAAGTTAAAACTAATATTGTTTTTAAAATCCACAATATTTCATGGCAAATTTTGTTAAATATTTAAATAGAGATAATATTTTGAAATGGCAGAATAAACTTTATATTTTTTCAGTTAACACGTAAATAACTAATTTAAATATCGTAATGGGGCCCATAGACACTGCCGATGAACCCTTCGTATACGTGTGTGATTGATATTTTACTACACACATATCATCATTTAAAAATAAAATTAAAATAAACATGCGTTTGAGAACAAAAAAAATATTATTTTCTATTTTTCAGTAACTAAAACATCAAATTTAAAAATTATATTTCAGAAAAATGAAAAAATTTATACTATTGTTCATTTGAACAACTGTCAGCAGTACGAGTTCATTTCAAAATCAAAACTATTTTGATTTTTCATACTGCATTGTCTGTGTGTCGCATACATAAACAAAAATTTAAAATTTACCAACACATGCTTATTGCATGAGGATGAGCAGTATGTGTCTATGGGCCCCTTAAAACTGCAAGGGGTAATTATTATTAAAATTTTCAATACATAAAATTTTGGAAAAATTTATGATTTTTGAGATCAATTTGAAAATGTTGATTTAAAAATATTTGCAATATAAGAAAATGTAAATTATTTATTTTATTTAGAAAACTAGAATGATGGAAATTTTTAAAATCGGTTCACATTTGACCCACTGTAGTTTGGTCTGTACTTAATAGGGTGGCCTTTATTTTACACTTGTTGGGTTTTCGATGGATCCAGAGTCTAAAATTACTATCCGTCTTCTTAATATCAAATCATGAAAATTTCAGCAAAATCGGATAACGTTTAGAGAGTTGCTCATTTTATTTAAAGTTTCAAGATGTGAGTCAAAGTAGCAAAATCTAAAAAAAAAAAAAAATTCCAAAAATTTTACGTTGATAAAATTTAAATAAAACAAATATTTTTGTATTTCATTTACCCATAGATGTTTAAATATAAATTAAGTTGATACCAAAAATCCCAAATTTTACATTTTGAAACTTTTTTTTTAATAAAATTTG
This sequence comes from Calliphora vomitoria, assembly GCA_942486065.2. NCBI lineage: Eukaryota > Metazoa > Arthropoda > Insecta > Diptera > Calliphoridae > Calliphora > Calliphora vomitoria. The sequence goes on from OW818032.2 coordinate 8,621,505, forward strand.
GCATCACATGAGAACCGCTGAAGCGATTTGGCTGATTTTTTATGCCCTTCAACATGAGTGGCAAGGGTATATATAAGTTTGTCATTTCGTTTGTAATTTCTACATTTTTCATTTGCGACCCCATAAAGTGTATATATTCTGGATCGTTATAGATAGCGAAGTCGATATAGCCATGTCCGTCTGTCTGTCTGTATGTTGCAATCAACTTTCCGTAGCCACCAAATAACTTACAAACATAATTGATATATCAATATATCGGGAATTCTTCCGGATCGGTCGCTATTTAAAATCGGCCCACAAATGGCTGAGACATAAGGAAAAAACCGGAACAACCTCGATGTTTTGCCTATTTTTTATCTATATCTGGATTACTAAGTCATTAATATAGACAATTTGAATATCTAATCTATATCTATATAAATATATAAATGTCTTTGTAAGTTTGTTTGTTTGTTTGTTTGTTTGTTTGTTTGTTTGTTTGTTTGTTTGTTTGTTTGTTTGTTTGTTTGTTTGTTTGTTTGTTTGTTTGTTTGTTTGTTTGTTTGTTTGTTTGTTTGTTTGTTTGTTTGTTTGTTTGTTTGTTTGTTTGTTTGTTTGTTTGTTTGTTTGTTTGTTTGTTTGTTTGTTTGTTTGTTTGTTTGTTTGTTTGTTTGTTTGTTTGTTTGTTTGTTTGTTTGTTTGTTTGTTTGTTTGTTTGTTTGTTTGTTTGTTTGTTTGTTTGTTTGTTTGTTTGTTTGTTTGTTTGTTTGTTTGTTTGTTTGTTTGTTTGTTTGTTTGTTTGTTTGTTTGTTTGTTTGTTTGTTTGTTTGTTTGTTTGTTTGTTTGTTTGTTTGTTTGTTTGTTTGTTTGTTTGTTTGTTTGTTTGTTTGTTTGTTTGTTTGTTTGTTTGTTTGTTTGTTTGTTTGTTTGTTTGTTTGTTTGTTTGTTTGTTTGTTTGTTTGTTTGTTTGTTTGTTTGTTTGTTTGTTTGTTTGTTTGTTTATTTGTTTGTTTGTTTGTTTGTTTGAGCATCACGCCTAAACGGCTGAACCGATTTTATTGAAATTTGGAACGTAGATAGATCCTTACTTGGAAGCGTCAATAGGCTATAAATTTTTTCAATACTTGGACCAGAAAGGGATACAAAGGGGGAAAAACCGGTAAAATTGGTACCTTTAGTTTTAAACAATAATTACTAAACGGCCGAAACGATTTTATTGAAATTTCCAACATAAACTACGACAGGGGTAGCGAAGCGCACCGGGTCAAGCTAGTGATAGATATTTTAAAGTCCATTGCAACGATTTATATAAGGCTGTAGTAATTTGGTCTTACAATTGGTCAATATCAGGAAAAGTATTGTTTAACCAGAATATTTTTTACCAGAAACTATTTTTTTTCCACTAATAAAATTAAAAAAAATTTTTTAAAAAATTTAAAAAAAATTTGGAAAAATATTAAAAAAAAAAAATTAGAAAAAATTGAAAACAAATATTTTTTTTTTAAATTTTGAAAAACAATTTGAAAAAAATTTTTTTTTTTTTTAAATTTTGATTTTTAAATTTATCCCAAATGCTATTTAAAATTCAAACGATTTAGAATGTATTAATTCAATTCAAATTTAATTTCGAAAATCATAGAAACTATATTATATTAAAATTGTGTAAATATATAGGACTAAAAGAATAATAAATAATAAATTTTTAATATTTATGTTTAAACAAATTTTATTTTCGAATTTTTAATAAAAATCAATTAAAAACTCAAAATTTTAATTGAAATATTTTTTGAACATCATTTTTATAGCCTCTAAAATTCCAAGTTAAATTCGAAATTCCAGGAAATACTATTAATTTAAATTTACTAATGAAATAAAGCAAAATTAGCAAAATTTTATACAAAATATTCATGTTCGAAAATTTTATTTTCGTTTTTTTTTTTTATAGAAAGTTATTAAAATCTCCAAATCTTATGGAAATATTTAATTTGACTTGATTTAGAATTTAAATCATTTAGAGCGTATTTCGATATTTGAAATTTAACTTCGAAATTTCGAAAATCATAGAAACAATGATAAATTTATTTTTATAAATAAATATTATTCTATTTAGAGAGAGGAAACAATATATTTTTTAATTTTTTATAAAAATTATTAAAAACCCAAAATCTAGCATAAAATATTAATTTCATTTGATTTGTTTGCCTTTGAACGTTGTATTATTTAGTACGGAAGTTTTCGAAATTTCGAAAATCATAGAAAAAGTTAAATTTTTTTGAATAAAATATGTAGCCTATTAAGATATTTTAGAAATTTTTGAATATAATTTCGGAATTGCGAAAATCATAAAAAAAATTTATAAAATGTTTTAAATTTTTTTTATAATGAAATAAATTTAAAATTCTTAAAAACATTACTGGAGTTAAATTATTTTATGAAATAAAACAATATAAGTGTAAAATGTATACATCTCTTAAAAATATCAATGTTCGAATAATTTATTTTTGAATATTGAAAATATAAACTGTGATGTAATTTATTAATATTATATGATTTTTAAACCTTTTGGCATGTATTTCCAGAATTTTCGAAAATTCGAAGTTATTTTTGAAAATCGTAAAAATATGTTTTTGAAAATATTTAAAATTTTTATTTTAAAGTATAATTTGGTGAAGGGTATATAAGATTCAGCACAGCCGAATATAGCTCACTTACTTCTTTTTATTCGATTCGATATTATCAGGAGATGGACCAGAAAGGGATACAAAGGGGGAAAAACCGGTAAAATTGGTACCTTTAGTTTTAAACAATAATTACTAAACGGCCGAAACGATTTTATTGAAATTTCCAACATAAACTACGACAGGGGTAGCGAAGCGCACCGGGTCAAGCTAGTGATAGATATTTTAAAGTCCATTGCAACGATTTATATAAGGCTGTAGTAATTTGGTCTTACAATTGGTCAATATCAGGAAAAGTATTGTTTAACCAGAATATTTTTTACCAGAAACTATTTTTTTTCCACTAATAAAATTAAAAAAAATTTTTTAAAAAATTTAAAAAAAATTTGGAAAAATATTAAAAAAAAAAAATTAGAAAAAATTGAAAACAAATATTTTTTTTTTAAATTTTGAAAAACAATTTGAAAAAAATTTTTTTTTTTTTTAAATTTTGATTTTTAAATTTATCCCAAATGCTATTTAAAATTCAAACGATTTAGAATGTATTAATTCAATTCAAATTTAATTTCGAAAATCATAGAAACTATATTATATTAAAATTGTGTAAATATATAGGACTAAAAGAATAATAAATAATAAATTTTTAATATTTATGTTTAAACAAATTTTATTTTCGAATTTTTAATAAAAATCAATTAAAAACTCAAAATTTTAATTGAAATATTTTTTGAACATCATTTTTATAGCCTCTAAAATTCCAAGTTAAATTCGAAATTCCAGGAAATACTATTAATTTAAATTTACTAATGAAATAAAGCAAAATTAGCAAAATTTTATACAAAATATTCATGTTCGAAAATTTTATTTTCGTTTTTTTTTTTATAGAAAGTTATTAAAATCTCCAAATCTTATGGAAATATTTAATTTGACTTGATTTAGAATTTAAATCATTTAGAGCGTATTTCGATATTTGAAATTTAACTTCGAAATTTCGAAAATCATAGAAACAATGATAAATTTATTTTTATAAATAAATATTATTCTATTTAGAGAGAGGAAACAATATATTTTTTAATTTTTTATAAAAATTATTAAAAACCCAAAATCTAGCATAAAATATTAATTTCATTTGATTTGTTTGCCTTTGAACGTTGTATTATTTAGTACGGAAGTTTTCGAAATTTCGAAAATCATAGAAAAAGTTAAATTTTTTTGAATAAAATATGTAGCCTATTAAGATATTTTAGAAATTTTTGAATATAATTTCGGAATTGCGAAAATCATAAAAAAAATTTATAAAATGTTTTAAATTTTTTTTATAATGAAATAAATTTAAAATTCTTAAAAACATTACTGGAGTTAAATTATTTTATGAAATAAAACAATATAAGTGTAAAATGTATACATCTCTTAAAAATATCAATGTTCGAATAATTTATTTTTGAATATTGAAAATATAAACTGTGATGTAATTTATTAATATTATATGATTTTTAAACCTTTTGGCATGTATTTCCAGAATTTTCGAAAATTCGAAGTTATTTTTGAAAATCGTAAAAATATGTTTTTGAAAATATTTAAAATTTTTATTTTAAAGTATAATTTGGTGAAGGGTATATAAGATTCAGCACAGCCGAATATAGCTCACTTACTTCTTTTTATTCGATTCGATATTATCAGGAGATGGTTCGTAAAGAAAAAAAAAAAAAATCAAAAAATCGGAAATTTAAATTTCCGATTTTTTCTAATAAAATAAATTTTTTGGAGAATCTTTAAGAACTAACATCAGTAAATAGCTACCGAGCTATTTTTTAATAATTTTTAATGTAGAGGTCTAACTTTTTTATATTGAATAGTTTTAACCCCAGATATTAAAGGGTTAACAATCTCTGAGAAACTTGAAATTTTAAAATCATAAAAAAGCATCCCAAGTAAACAATCTGAAATTCAGTAATAGAAAATAAGCTAAGAAATGATTTTTTAAGAAATAATTTAAACAAATTTGGGTCCAAAAACAAAATTTCCCTGAAATCTCCCAATTTCATAACGGATGGATTTTTTAAAATTTTTAGCTATCATTTTGAAACATTTGTACAAAATAAATTTATTCAAACTCGTTTGGTTGACATGGACGATCTTTGTCTTCCGTCTCTAAGTCACCACTTTAGAAACGCACAAACCATCTCTCGCACATTGAAACCGATGGAACGCATTCACCATAAGCTTTGGTGAGCTTATTAGTTGTTAACATCCACAATATTTATTTCGGGCCCACTCTTATGTACATATTTAATACCATTTTACCATTTTCAATGAATTTTCTATTAAAAAATTAAAAATTTTTAATAAAAAAAAAACACACACAATTTAATAAACAGCTAAATATGAAATAATCTAGTTTATTTTATTTTGTGAAAGTGCAATATTATGAGAATAATATTAGTAAATAAACCAAGCTAAGAAGAACTTAGTAAACATTTCAAGCAAAAAAGAAAAAACTTAATATTACAAAATCAATATGTGGCCTGTTTTCGTTTTGGTTTACTTTTTGTTGTCATTATAGTTGCCGTCAAATGCCATAATCATTTTAGGCAAAAGCTACTTGTTAATATCGGTTACAGCTGACAGACATGTTAATACGGGTATCTCCTGCTAACTCCCAACAATATTTAGCATAATCTAGAGAGAAAAGGTTTCTTGAATTTGTTTGTTATTAGTATTTCTTAGACCAATAATGCGGTTATTGAGTTTCATTTTAACAAGGGATTCATAACAAAAACTCATCAGCACCACCTCCTTCCAAAAAAAACACAAAAATTTATATAAAAGTCTTTGGGGACTTTATAAAGTAAATAGATTTTATATATATGTAAGTATGTATATTTTCAGGTGAAATGAAATCTTAATAAACGTGTTAAGTTTTCATCTATTCATGATTTCATTTCGGTATAAAACTGCAAATGAAAACAACGAAAAAAGGTTATAGTCTTATAAGCAGATTAACACAAAAAGGAAAAAGGCTGTGTGACATATTCACTGAAACGGAAAATGGTAGAAATTTGTTAAGTAAACCGCAGTGAAAAAACATTTGGTAAATAAAAACAAATTTAAATATTTATTTTATAATACTGCTTTTATAACAAGAATTAAAGACAATGTTTTCTCTAAGTAAAATAGCTAAAATCCATACATATTTATAACAAGTCAAATAAGCGATCATTTACGCTTCAATAACACAAACAGATTTTTAATTTTTCTCTTCAAATAATGTGCATTGTTGCAGAAAGTTAGTGGAAAAATTGTAGCAGAAAAGTTAGAACAAAAAATTTTCATCAACAATTGAAAAATTACCAAAAAGAAATTGTGTTTTAAAGAAATATCCTAAAAACCCATAATCACACGGTATGTATTTCATGTGTTTTGTGACATGTATTGGGACATTTTTCCACATGTAAACATGTACATACCGTGTGATCCATATGAAACTTTGTGTATGTAAAATACATGTGTATGCCTTATGACATTTTTGGCAATTAGAGCATGCTCTATTTTCGTGTGTTAAACAGTGTGTATTTTGAAATAAAACACTGCGTTAGTGGAAAATAAAAAACACAAAACAAAAAAGAGTAGAGAAAAATCATAACATAATAAGTTTCATTGCATTAAATATATTTATTGTGATTTAAAAATGTTTTAAATAGATATTTAGTTAAAACCAATAAACATATAAACTAATAGAGATTATGTCACATGCAATTACATATGCACGTGTGAACGAGGAAATTATGAATCGTATGTATAAGGTGAATTTTGACATACACATGGAATTCCATATGTATCGAATACATGTCCCAATACATATGGAATAAATGCCGTGTGTCCCCCCTTTAAGAGACTAGTCCCCATATGCATAAATAGTTTTTTAAATTTATCAAAGGTTTAAAAGACAAATTTTGTTTTATAAAGCTTTTATAAATTTAAAAATTGTTTATGCATATGGGGGTAATTATATATCATTCATTCTAGGAAAGATTTTTAAAAAACTAAGTAACAGAGCTATATTCGACTGTGTCAAATTATATATACTCTTCACCAAATTATTCTTTAAAATAAACATTTTTAATATTTCTAGGTAAAAAAATTTAATTTTTTTTTTCAAAAATTTTTAATTTTTTTTTTTTCTAATTTATTAGCGAAATGCAAATATTTCTTAAAATTTTTGTTTTTAATTTATTATTAAAAAAAATTTTTTGGTGAAAAAAATTCGGGCTAAAAAATATTTTTCCCGATTTGGACCAATTGGAGTTCCGACTTATTTGGCCTTATATACGACGTTGCAAAAAACTTTGAAATATCTGTCATTAGATATCCATATTGTCTATATAAATGACTTAGTAATCCAGATACACTTAGATCAAAAATATGTAACAAATCGAGGTTGTCCTGGTTTTTTCCTTATATCTCAGCCATTTGTGAGCCGATTGTGTCGATTTTATATAGCAACTGCGCCGGAAGAATTTCTGATGTATTAATGTATGAATTATGTATGTAAGTTATTTAATGGCTACGGAAAGCTGATTTCAACATACAGACGGATAGACGCACTTGGTTATATCGACTACGCTATCTATAACGAACCAGAATATACATACTTTGTGGGGTCGCAAATGAAAAACATAAAAATTATTACAAACGGAATGACAAACTTACATATACCCTTGCCACTCATGGTGATGGGTGATTGTGGCTCCTCAGACTTTATTCAAATTTAGCACACATTTACCCTATGGAAACATTTGGAAATTTCCATTTTTAATTTTTCTACTTGCGAAAAGCTATTTTGAAACACTTGTACAATATAAATTTATTCAAAGTATTGGCCATTGTTAGCTATGACCTTTTCCCATCTTTCTGGCCACATATGGATTCTGCGCCAAAAGAACTGCTCATCTTTTGAGGCCAGGAATGAATCACGCCCATATCGGATACTCTATTCCAAAGTGAAGAGCATCCCAGAAAGAGCGTTCTGCATCGATTGAAACAAATAATAGTCGGACGGGGCAAGGTCTGGGCTATTAAGTGGATGAGGACAAACTTCCCAAACACTCCATTCGAAATAGTTTTTTAAGAGGTATTGCAACATGTGGCCGAAAGTTGTCATGATGGAATATACCAGTTTCATAATTGGCCGCATATTCTGGGTGTTTTTCAGTGAATGCTCACATCAGTTGCATTCGGTATATGTTCCTTGTGATGGTCTGATCAGATTTCAGCAGCTCATAATAGGACAATTTAGGTTTTAACAAATACAGAGCATTACCTTAGCGCCATGCTTTGGCGTCACGTCGGCTGGTTGGTCGGGCTTCACATACGATCTCTTACGCTTCAGGTTGCCATAATGGATCTATTTTTCATTGCAAGTAATGATTCGATGCAAAGATGATTTTCTTTTGATAGTGTTCAAGCATTATTTCAGATATTCCAAATCGTCTGTCTAGGTCTCTCCGCTTAAATTCGTATGGTACCCAATTTTACTGCTTTTGGATGAATCCAGCTGTCCTCAAATGTTTTCAAATTGCTGCTTGCGTAGCTCCCAATGATGTTGCAAGCTCTTGTTGAGTTTTACTACAATCTTCATGGAGTAATGCCTCAAATTCTTGGTCTTCAAACTTGTTTGGCTGGCCTGAAACAAATGTAACACATTTACCATAAGCTTTTGTGAGCAATCTGTGTGCATCAGCGGCATTTTTCTTTTTAATTTTAGAAGTAAAGCAAAACTTCCCGCATGTGACGATTCTTTGGTACACACAGAGAAAAAATATAGTTGTGCATGTTTACAGTAACCATTTCAACATTTTCAAAAGTTTTTTAACAATATTATAGTCACATGATTGTATTAATCAAATATATGGTTACAGTAAACATGTATATGTTTGTGACAATTTGTGACCATTTGTATGATTAAGGTTTTACCATATTATGTTGCTCTCGGAATCGTAAGTTAACCATATTATGGTTACCACAATCATACAAATAGTTACTGTGAATATAATATTGTAAAAAAACTTTTAAAAATGTGGAAATGTTTACTGTAAACATGCACAACTATGTTTATTCTCTGCGTGTACAAAATTCGACATTTTCGAAGCAAAAAAAACTTTGTTATTTACACTGTACCCTTCAAAATGACATATAAAGTTATTAAAAACAAAACCCGCTTTCAAGTGATACGCTATCTATTGTAAATCCCGCATATTTATGTCATAAACCCAATACAACAAAATAATTTCATTCTAAATGTTGTAGAAATATATTTTAAATACGCTTAATATACATATATAAATGATAAGCCATTTAGAGAAGAAATCTTCATTGGATTTCTAATAGTAAATATCATAACAATAACTAAATTTCAGGCATCACTGCCTTTCAAAAACAGTCTCTTATGATCACTCCTTACTGACTGGCTTTAATATCTAAATACATGCATTTCTCTGCATATGTGTACTATTCATTAAACAAAGTAAATATGTTCAATTCCTGCCATATACTAAATTGTTTCTTAGTTTCCATTTAATATCCATTCGTTTTTATGATTCCCATATGTAAATACTAGAACAATAATGCAGAAAGAACATCAGCATGACACACATAAGGGAATGTTGTAGATATCCACAATGTACACATACACAAGAACAATATGTGGCCATAACTTTGCTACGTATACTGTTTTTGTACGGTGTTCCATGTTTTATGGTTTTTATGCTCAATTTGTTCTTAAGTTTTAGACACTAAAAAATCATTTTACAACATTTTATTTGTGTGTTTATTGTTGTTTATATGGAGTTTGTTAAGCAAGTTGTTGTTGCTGTTGTCGTTTCCTTCTTTTTTCTAATATCCGGTGTGAGTTTTTTTTTTTATTTTGTTTTATTTTGTTTATTTTAGCATTTGTTTGGGTTTGGGAAAAATTCTGCGAATTCTGTTTGTTTGCATGCAAAACTAAATACAAAAAAAAAAAATACATGGAATACGTATGAGTGTTGGAATTAGAATTTCTACAAAATAATCATCATACGTAAAAGTGGTCGGTTGAAAGTCAAGTAATAGAGAACATGTGAACTACTTTAGTTTTTCCAACAAAACTTGAAATATCAATAGATGATGAGTTAAATTTTAATACTGTATGTTAAAATTGTGCAGTTTTACGGAGAAAAAGTTTTAGGAAATCATGTGAAAGCTGTTTCGAAGGCGCATCGGAAGATGTATAAGTCATTTACATATTTATGTACATATATTCTATATTGTTACGTTTTTACCTTTTAAAAACGAGGGTTTATTTCCTTTAAATAAACTGGATACTTTTGATTGCAAATAAAAGCAGTTGTAGTAGTTTAAAATTGTAGCAACTCTTTATTTATTTAAAATGTACAACAACAACCGTCTAAATAGTCACTCAGTGTCTATTTAAACGCTTAATAATGCTCAGAAATGCACACACACTTTATTATGTACAAACTAAAATGTACACGACAGTTGATGTTAACTCTAACAGCGCCAATGAACAACTCAACTCACGACTGCATCTTCTGCCACTATTTATACACACGCCATCTATTGTGAATCTTCTATAATGATCTTAACAGACAATTGGGACATTCGAATTCTAGAGCTTTCGATGTTAATGTTAGCAGCTTAAACATTTAGTGTTGCCACACTTATAAACAATGATAAAAACCCCATGCTATCAACATTGTTGATAGGTAGAAGCCCCCACTAATGAAAGTGTTCATAAACATGATGAAGGTTGCAGGCAGTCGTTACAGACCGTTAAACTCAAATTGCTATTGCACATTCGTAACAAATTATGACGATTTTCAATCGCTATTCAATCAAAAATAATACGAAAAGTCAGAAAAATGTGATTCGTATCAAGCGAGCTTTTGCCGAAAACGAGCAGAATATGTGGCCAGACATGAAATCGTAATATTCCATCATAGACTTGACCACATGTTGCAATACCTGTTAAAAACTATTTAGAATAAAGTGGTTGGGAAGTTTTATCTCAGCCGCTTTATAGTCCAGACCTTGCCCCGTCCCACTACTATTTGTTTCGATCGCTGTAGAACGGTCTCTTAACGGTCGATATTGGCTTGATTTGTACATGGCCTCAAAATCCATATGTTGCCAGAAAGATGGGAGAAGGTCATAGCTAACAATGGTCAATACTTTGAATAAATTTATATTCTATTATTTTTATTCTTTATTTTATTCCTATAACTGAATTTGAATGTATATCTGATATACCTACATTTCGTAAAGTGGTTTTAAAATCGTTTAATTGAATGTTCCATATGTTTCAATATTGTAGAAATTACATCAACATCTTAACAACCCTGACATTCATGGGGAAGACTATAAAAACGTGCTTTAAATATTTAAATTTATAAAATAATAATGAAATAATATTAATATTCAACACAGACCCAAAACAATTTTCTACAAAAACTGAAAATTGTGGTTGCAGGAAACAAATATCAAAAAATAAAAGGTTTTTTTTTTCTCTACTGCATTTGGTTTTTTCTTTTTGGTAAGACAACGAATTAAAATTTCCCCAAAATAAATTAAAACAAAAAATATTTCCATAGAAAATAAAAAAAAAAACACAACACAACCAACCAAATGAATACAAATTCTAAATAAAAGAATTTTACTTTAGAAAATTAACTTGGAAATAGCAACATCTAAAGGAAAAAACAGATTTTATATAAAATTTTAAAACAAGGTTTGAGTTTTCAACAATGTTTGCGTGTATCCCAATGTGTACCCAATTTTTCAACTTTTAAGCGATTTCTAAGTAAAAATAAATTGTAGCAATACAAAGGGCGTCTCTATTAAACGTGTATGTATAGATAGATAAATTAATTTAAACTTCTCTTTAGAAAAAATTGGTATTTGCTAAAATTTAAATACTGGCAACAATGAATGATACTCTACGATTATTTATGGTCTTCTAACATGATACAAAACTGAATTGTTTTTCACTTGTCTATAGCAATGTCTATAAAAAGACTTAGATTTTTTTAAATAGTTTTCTCTTTATATATCATTTATACTTTTGTTAAATGAACTTCTTGTTTAAATGCAACATTTTTGCCATAAACTAAAGGGAAGTTATAAAATTATAGTCTTCTGGTTTTATTTCGTTTAAAAAAAGTTTGTTTAATTTTTAAAAGAAACATTTTTTATTAAGAAATGAGGAGGGAGGAAGTTTCCAGGAAATAGTTGGTGGAAGAGTTGGCATTTGAGTGCAGTACACCTAAAGAAACTATAACATTTAGAACGCTATTTGGTTATTAGTGATTAAGGTTTTAAGGTTTTACCCATAATAAAACAATAACCAGGTAGAATCAGTAGGGAGAGTTAAAAATTTTATGCCTTGTTATGTCAAATATGAGAAAATTAGAAACAAATATATGAATAAAAATAAAAAAAATTTAAAACTCAACGCCGCAAGCAGTACTCCATTCTTAAATTTTTTGTTCAGGATATTTTAAAAATCTTATATCCTTTTGTTCAAATGAACATTTACACACAGCACATTTCACACGCATATTCTTGTGATATGGTTTAATGTTAAATTGATTTCTTCACAAAAATACTTAATAAACTTTTTTTAATTTTTGATATTTTATTTTTATTTTGTCTGACAATTCAAGGCATGAAAAATTGAGAACTTACTTTTCTACTGATTCTACCTTGTAATAGTTATATTATGGGTTTTACCATATTATGTTGCTCTCGGCTAATCTGAGAATAACATATTATGATATAAAGATTCATCATGACAATGGTTGTCACAAACATATACTTGTTTACTGTAACTATATATATGTGAGAATCGTGAGTTAACCATATTATGGCTACCACAATCATATAAATAGTTACTGTGACTATAATATCGTTAAAAAACTTTTAAAAATGTGGAAATGGTTACTGTTAACATGCACAACAATATCTTTTTTCTCTGCGTGTATGTTGAAAAATGTTTTCAAAACTTGTTTTAAAATATTTTTTATGGTACGGAAAAAATAAAAGTTCTACTTTAAAATAAAGTCAACTTTAACAAAAAATTTACTTTAATGTTTATTTTATGGTTAAGCTAAATATTTAAGAATTTTTAGCAATTTTTTTAATTTTTTTTTCAAAATTTCTTTTTAATTTTTTTTTTTTCAAAATTTCTTTTTTAATTTAAAAAAAAAAAAAAAAATTTTTTTTGGTGAAAAAAAAATTCGTTTTAAATAATATTTTTCCCGATTTTTCCGTTTTGGAAACATCTCTCATTAGATATCCATATTTTCTGTATTAATGACTTAGTAATACATATATAGATCAAAAATAGGTAAAGAAACGAGATTGTCCTGGTTTTTTCCTTATATCTCAGCCATTTGTGGTTCGATTTTCTTGATTTTAAATAGCAACAGAACCGAGTCTATAGTGGATATATTGGTGTATGAATCATGTATGTAAGATATTTGGGCACAACGGAAAGTTGATTTCAACATTCATACGTGGGGTCGCAAATAAATGTAGGAATTACAAACATTTTACAAAAAAAAAAAAAAAAATAATTTTTGTTTTCTCTGGTACTAACACATATCACAACATTGCACCTCTGTATCTGCTGAAAAGTTCGTTTATACAACTCTAAATCCAAAAGTTTTGGTTTCAATAATTTTTTTTCTTATATTTTTCATCTTAAGGAAACTATAACTAATAAAGCTATAAACCTTGGATTCTGAAGAATTGCAATTTTGTTGCTAGTAGTGTCGTTGTTACGTTTTTACCTTTTAAAAACGATGGTTTATTTCCTTTAAATAACCCTAATTCTTTTGATTTCAAATAAAAACAGTTTAGTAGTTTAAAATTGTATCAACTCTTTGTTTAAATTAACACAACAATTAAAAAATAGTCAATCTCTTTTAATAGACACACTTTATAATGTAATGGGGTTTCCAACAAGAGGTGTTATTTTGAATCACCCGGTATTTCGGTAGCTGTCACTTTTGAAGCTTTTATTCCTTGACATTACCAACAAGTAAGAGAGCTATATTCGGCTGTGCCGAATCTTATTTATCGTTCAACAAATTATAGTTTAAAATAAATTTTTTTTTTTTTTATTTTTAAAAAAAATTTTTTTTTCGAAATTGTTTTTTAAAAGTTTTTAAAAAAAATTTGTTTAATTTAAAAATATATATTTTTTTAATTTATTAGTGAAAAAAATTAATGACAAAAAAATTTTTTTTTTGAGAAAAGATTCGGGTTAAAAAATATTTTTCCCGATTTTGACCCATTGTAGGTCCTTACTATTGCCTTATATACATCGTTGCAATGAACTTTGAATTATCTTATCTATATCTGGGGTCTTCAGAAAATTGATTTCAACAGACAGACAGACTGACAGACGGACATGGCTAAATCGACTCCGCTTTCTATAAGGATCCAGAATATATATACTTTATAGGGTCGGAAAATTATATTGTGGAAATTACAAACGGAATGACAAACTTATATCTACCCTTTTCACGAAGGTGAAGGGTATAAAAATGGAACGATCCACGTTTCAACAACGCAGTGAAATTATTAAAATTCACTACAAAAATTGTGAAAATCTTCCACTCACAGTTCGCAAAAGAAAAGCATTTGTGGATCGTCGTGAAGCACCTTGTCGGAACGCAATACAGAAATAGGTGGAAAAATTCGAACTGTTAGAACAATTTAGTGATGTGAAGAATAAAACCCGGGCACGTCGCTTAAGAACAACTGAGAATATTGCTGCTGTAGCCCAGAGTGTGGAAGAAAACCCAGGTTTGTCCATTCCTCGTCGTTGCGTGGAATTGGGCATTCCACAAACGTCATTACACCGTATCTTATGGTCGGAGTTGGATGATATTGATCTGGACAACGTTTGCTTTCAACAAGATGGCGCTACGTGCCACACCAGCAATGAAACCATTGTTATTTTACGGAAAAAGTTTCCGGACCGTGTTATCTTACGAAGAGGTGATCACAATTGGCCACCGTGATCTTGTGATTTAACACCTTGCGACTTCTTCCTTTGAGGCCACGTGAAAGATAAGGTATACGTCAACAGCCCAGCGTCGATTTAAAATCTCAAAGATAGAATCCGTGAGGCTATCGAGGACATAGGGCAGCCACTTTGCGATTTTGTTATGGGAAATTTTATGAAAAGGATATAGTCCTGTAAGCATGGTCGTTGTGGCCATTTGGCTGATGTTCTTTTTCATTATTAATGGCATACCTTCCTCTTTATTATGAAATAAACATCCGATCATTTATCTCACAACAAGCTATTTTTCTTTGAATTCCAAAATAACACCTCTTGTTGGATAACCCTGTACAAGAATACACTGGTAATGCAGTTGATGTTAATTCTCACAGTGCTTATGATCAGCACACTGACTGCAATTTTCAATTACTATTTTTATGCACAGTGCCATGTTCCAGTAGTTTCATGAAACTGAAATGTTCTATTTCTGGAGCTTTCAGCAGATATGTTAATGTTTGCAGCTTTAACAGTTAATGGCGTTATACTTATAAACAATGTTAATAATAGTAGAAGTTTCCAGCTCTGAAAATGTTTATAAACCTGCTGAATGTTACAGACCGTTAAATTCAAATCGTTAATGCAACTTCGTGCAACAATATGAAGTAAAAATCTGATAAGATATTTTAATGTTATACATACATATTTATCTTTTCATTATGCTCTATTATTAAAATAATAATGTACACTATTTAGAATATTGGTTAATTCACAAGGTATCTTATAATGTCATGTTGTCATAATGTCCTAATATTTCACAATGGTTTTTATTGCTTTTGAAGCAAAAAATTTGCTAAAATAACACAACTTTCTATGCTATGTTTATTGTGTTATCGTAACGAACCAGCAGAGACCAACGCCGAATGCCTAAGAGTAGGACATTATGACAATATGACTGATAAGAGACCTTATGAATTGACCATATGTATTTTAAAATATCCTTGTTAAAGGATATTGTTTAAACTTACTCTTCTTTTTTCTTAGGAAAAAAATTTTTGGTGATTCCCAACGATTTATATAATACTAAGTTTATTACAAAGATACATATAAAAATATATTTGAAGGTTTTGGATTATTCTTTGAAATATTAGAAAATGTTTACTAAGTATACTTATGCTACAATACACTATTATGCAATACAATAGCTTATAATTGAGGAAAATCTTGAGAAAATGTTAGATACACATATATTTTTGGGGTATTGTTTGTTCAAGGACAATTTTTTTTGTTCAATATCCTGTGTTCCAAAGAAAGGGAGTTTTATAACAAGTAACAGAGCTAAATTCGGCTGTGTCGAATCTTATATACCCTTCACCAAAGTATACATATTTACGTACATTGCCTTGGCCCATGCTAAACTCTTCATATAGCAACAACAACAAGAAAAAATCATAATATCATATCAGATGCAATTGCAAAAACATCCGATATTCATATTCACACGTTGAGTGCACACTGATAACTAACCAAATAAGCACAACAATTATTTTGCGCAATTGTATGTTGAAAAAATAACAACAACAACAAAAATAAAGCTAAACGAAACGCACTCAAATACATACAAATTATGCATGCGTGTGTTTGATTTATAATTCTTATTTATTTCATCTCATTCTACATGGCAGAATGTTGTTGTTGGGGTGTGTGGTGTTTATGTATGATAGAGTTGCTCATATGATAACTCATTATAAACAACTCTCTCTTTATATACCCTTGCCACTCATGAAGGGTATGAAAACAAGAACAAAATACGCAAAGCAATGAAACCAACACACATTCAAATATACGTTTTGTTGCTTTTTTGTCAAAGCATGCAATAAATTGGCTTTCTTTTATGAAATTTTCAAAGGTTGTCTCGGATTTTTGCTCATATCTTCGTTATTTATGGACGGATTTTGCTGATTTTAAATAGGAAACTTTTCGAAAGCATGTCTGACAGAATTATTGAAGATTTGGATCCCGAAGATATCTGGGGTCTTTAGAAAATAGATTTCAACAGACAGACAGATGGACATGGCTTAATTGACTCCGCTATCTACAAGGTGGCGCAAAAGTAATCCTCCTATCAGAAAATGCTATAAATTTTGCCGATTATTGGTCAACTAAATAGTCAGCAATATTCCGCGTTCTGGAGCAGTGTAGCGTAACATTGTTTATTAACGTGTATTTCGCATGTGTTTATTACACAAATGTCAAAACAGAACTGACATTAGTGGCCAATCGCAAAATTTATAGCATTTTCTGATAGGAATGACATACTTATATTATATTATTATGAGAAACACTTAAAAAGTTATATACGATTGAAATTGTTCGATTAAACCTCGATAAAAGACAAACCAACGGGAATTGAAAATATTTTATCGATTAAAATTTTTTTTTTAAATAAAGAATCTGTGTAAAAAAAATTTAACTTTGTTTTCTTGCAGTTTAGTCGATTTACTATAGTAAATTCTTAACAAGACCTAAACAATTCCTTAAATCCACTTTAAAATTTATTTCAGTGTAAGTACTGAAAATGTTCAAGCTCATTTGAGATCTCATTATACCACTTGCTTACACTTTGTTACATGTTGTGTGTGAATTTCTTTTCATTTTATTATTTCCTTTTTATAGTCCTTTTTTTGTGCTTCTCTTAACAACAGTTGTTGTTGGCAATGTTGATGTGATGTTGCTTGTTGTGTTGCTGTCTGTTTCTGTTGTACGATTTAAGTCAATGATGAGCATGTTCTTGTTTTGACTTTGATTAATTGTTGTCTTCAAGACGTTGTAGGCTTCAAATAAAGATTTTGTTTTTTCGTTTTTTTTTTTTTACACAGAATAAAAAAGGGAAAAACCAATAAAAATAATATATTGTTGGAGAAATCAGCAGGGCACCTTGAAGTTAGGGGAAATTGAGTGTTTGTGAAAGAGGGGGGAATAAATACTTGAATTATATTGAAATCACAATGAGATATTTAAGTAAATGACCTTTTTAAGCAATAAGTATTTAATAATATTAAACGGAAATTGATGAACAGCTGGAGGGGGAGCAGTAGGGGCATGGGGAGGGTTTAAGTTAGTTTGGAGAAGTATTTAATAAAGTATTTAAGGTTTCAAAAACACTGGAGTTTTAAGCAAAATTAACTAGAAAACCACTATTGATTGACAGCTTACTTTAAACATGAAATTACAGACATTTTTTTTTATTTCATTTACAGAAAATTTGTAACTAACTAATAAACCTAAGAATCCAAAACATTCTCTAAACTTAATGAAATCTCCAATTCAATCACTTTTTACTGGCTGTTTCCATTTGCTTTGTGCCACAAGTTGTTCATCGTGGCTTCAAAGATACATATTTTTCTAAAGCATAAACAGCTCTTCTATCATTTGCTCTTTTTTTCTTTAAATGAATGATATTTAATAATAATTTATTGAAAGTAGTGTACAACAATACATCATACGATTTGTATGATAAATTAGTTTTTTATTAAGCATAAAGAAATGGAATACAAGTGTGAAATTTCTAAGCAAACAGCAACAAGAAATTATAAAGAACTCATACCGTTACAATATCTATATGAAGAATGGAAAAAATAATATAAAATCCAAAGGTTATTATATTTCATTATAATACAAATTATAAAATAATAAGCAAATAAAATAGTAGTTCTCAAGTCTTTAATATAAATTCAAGGACATCAGGAACTAATTTGTAAAATATAAGGTAAATAAGCTTGCTTTTGAAGAATTTGCATAATTAATTTATAACAAATAGAAAAAAATTGTGGCTAATTTGATAAATTCTTTACTACCTTAATGAATTTCACAAAAACTCAAAAATAATATGAAAACTTTAATATTGCCTTAAAACTTAAACTTAAAAAAAAAGAACAGCAAACATTTTTCCACCACTCTATTCGTTTTATACAAAGGAAATAAAAAAAAATTGTAGTATTCAAGGTCAAAATAAAGAATATAAAAGAAAACCGCTAAAATAAACGAACTTAAATGAAAATATAACAAGAAATTCTTTAAATTTTTTCTTAAAACGATTTAATTTAATAAACATTTTAATTTAAGTATAAAATAGACTTTTGTGTGCTATATCCGGTTAATAAATTAAAAATTTCATTGTGTATAACAACAAATATTTCTGCCTTTGAAGTTTAAACAAATTTTTCTTTTTATTAAATTTTCTCTTAATTTTAATATTCTCCTCAGCGTATGATTATTATTAATACGCCATTATATTTCCTAATACTTATTACTCATACGTGGTGTGTTACATTTACTGTTTTCTTCACACTTGCTTGGATTTGTTTTTGTGGTTCAACTTTTTTTAAAAGATTTATTGTATAATGCTTGTTAGTGAAATTAGTCACGTTCTTGACTACAAGTTTAAAATCCTTTTAATTTGTTTGTTTTGCTATTTTAGCAAAATATTGTGTGTGTATGTATTTATTTGGATGGCATGTTTCAAATTAAGCAACAGAAATTTACTTGGGGGTTCTTGTTCTCTGTTTATGGATTTGGAGCCTGTGAATTTAGGAACTCATGTTTTAACTATAATTATGTTGCTGCAACATTTTTTGCAGTAAAATTAGCTATTTCTTCAACATTTTCTCAAACATGTAAACATGTTTCTGCAACATTTTCTCTACAAATATATTGTTGCATCCTTTGCTCAAAAAAGTTTCTCTATAATTATTTTTCTCAAACTAATTTCAATACAATTATGTTAATGCAACATTTTTATTAAAAACTTGTTTCTTTTTCATTTTCTCTATAAACATTTTCTTTATAATGTTGTTGCTGGAAGATTTTCTCTGTAATCTAAAAAAATTTTTACTGTGAATATGTTGCTGCAACATTTTCTCTAATAATATATTATTGCATCATTTTCTCATAAAAGTATCTCTATATTTATGTTGCTGGAAATTTTTATTGTTAGAATATAGCTGCAACATTTTCTCAAACTAATGTCTCTATAATTATGTTGCAATAGAAATTAGCTCTATATAGATGTTTCTCCAACATTTTTTCAAACAATTTCTCCTTAATTATGTTCGAAGGTTTTCTCTGTAAACAGTTGCTGCAACATTTTCAGTATAATTATGCTTAGCTGAAATATTTTCACTGTAAACATATTGCAGCAACATTTTCTCAAGCAACTTTCTCCATAATTATGTTGATCTATCATTTTTAATGAAAACATGTTGCTGCAACATATTCACAATAAACATGTTGTTGCATTTTCTATATAAACATGTTGCTGCAACATTGTTGCAGTAATATCTGCTCTTTCTTCAACATTTTCTCAAACAAGTAAACATGTTTCTGCAACATTTTCTCTACAAATATATTGTTGCTTCTTTTCTCAAAAAAGTTTCTCTATAATTATGTTGCTGAATGATTTCACTGTTAGCTTATAGCTGCAATATTTGTTCAAACTAATTCCTATACAATTATGTAGATGTAACATTTTCTCCATAATCAGTAGCTGCAACATTTTTTCTATAAACACGTTTCTTCAACATTTTCTCAAACAACTAAACATGATGCTGCAACACTTTCTCTACAAATATATTGTTCCAAGTACTTTTTTGTTTTAAATGTCTCTATAATTATATTATGGTATATTGAAACAACATTTTCGCAAACAACTTTCTGAGAAAGCCTTTCTCTACAATTATGATTACTTAAAACATGTTGCTGCAACATTTTCATTGACAACTTATTCTATAACATTTTCTCCATAAACATTTAGCTGGAAGATTTTCTGTGTAATCATGTTTCTAGAAAATTTTTAACGTGAACATGTTGCTGCAACATTTTTTCTATAAACATGTATCTTGAACATTAGTTCTACAACATACCAAACATTTGTTGATGCAATATATTTTCTGTAATCATGATGCTGCAAAATTTGTTCTATAAGCATGTTGCAGCAACATTTTTAATATAAAAATGATGCTTCTGCTAAAAAATTTTAAATTGAACGGATTTTTTATACATTTTATTACCAATTCAGTTAAAATATTATATATTAATTGTCTATTAAACTCTTATACTGTTTCAATAATATTTGGTGTATGACTTAAAAATACAGGATGTTTTTCAAATGTTTAGCTTTTATTTTGAAACATTTGTACAATATAAATTTATTTAAACTATTGGCCATTGTAAGCTATGACCTTTTCCCGTCTTTCTGGCAACATATGGATTCTGAGTCAAAAGAAGTACTTATCATTTAAGGCCAAGAACGACCGATTTACTTCATTCGAAACAAATGGTATTCGGACGGGGGAAGATCTGAACAATAAAGCTAAATACTTTTTAACAGGTATTGCAACATGTGGCCGAGCATTGTCATAATGAAATATTACGGTTTCATGTCTGACCGCATTATCTGGGCGTTGGTCAGCTAATGCTCGCTACAAGCGAATCAGGACCCTTTTGCTTTCATCAAATACAGAGCATGGCCGGGCTTTACATACCAATTCTTACGCTTCGGGTTATTGCAGTGGATCCATTTTTCATCGCAGGTAATGATTCTGTTTTATAACGTTCAAGCATAATTTCGGCCATGCAAAGTCGTATTTCAAGTTCTCTCAATGCGTATGGTAGCCAAGTTCCCAGCCTTGGGATGAATGTTTTGAATTAGCTACTTGAGTAGCTCCCAATGATTTTGCAAGGACTTGTTGAGTTTGACAACAATCTTCATGGAGTTATGCCGCAAATTAATGAAGTAAAGCAAAACTTACGAATATACCGCTTTGTTGGTACAAAATGCGACATTTTCGAAGCAAAAAAAAAAAAAAAACGATGTTGTCTACACTATAATGTTGAAAAACTATGTGAGAATAAATGACCACGTTCAAAATATATGCCATAAGTCATACACCCAATACAAATTCTTTTTGTTTATTAAACTCTTCTTATACTGTTTGAATAATATATTTAAAACCATGACCCTTAGGGAAACACGTCTTTGTTATAAAAACATAAGCATAAAAGTTTTCTCAAGAGTTTTGATAGGAAAACAAAAACGTTTCAGCCATAATAAAACATGTATCTTAAGAATAGTACTATCTGGTCGTTCTCATGTGAAAATGTTTCACAAGATTCAAAACCAATCAATGCAATTGCAGTTAAATATATTACAAACAGTTAATTGAAGTTAGTATACGGTGACAACCATAAATATTTTCACTTCGTTTTAATTGAAATGTTAACAATTTGGCTTAAACTTTAGCTGTTTCACCTGAAAAATCAAAAATGTAAAATAAATTTGTATTCTCGTTAAAAACCGAAGCCAATAATGATTTTTAAAGAGAAATTTTCCAGATTTTTTTAACAAATAAATAATTTGTTGAAATCAAAGCTTTCTGACCAAACAGATGTTCAACATTTCGTTTAACATATCAGTAGCTTCGCTAGTATATTTATTTTCCTAAGAAAATTGCTCATAAAATAAATTTTGTTTGCAAAAACTACGGAACTTTTATTAAAAAAAGTAGCGGAAGTAACAATTGAATATAAACCTTATAAATGTTGTTCGTAAAATAATGCTTTTCATATTTCATAAAATGAAATAAATAAAGAAAACAAAAGGAAAAAACGTTTTTGTTATCTTTAACAAGAATATCTGATGAATTATAAAACATCTACTTTACAGATGAATAAACATCAAGGGATTTTGTAAAAAACGAAAAAAGCAAAAAAAGAATTATTTTACAAAATTTATTAATTCATAAGTTAAATAAAAACCTTTCTTTTGCTTTCGATGAAGTTAAGGGGACTTGTATTCAAAGTAAATATTTAAGCATTTTACAAGCAACAATTATAAAAAAATCAATAACTGGTAAAACCAAAAAACCAAGAAATTAATGGAAATTTAATGGAAAACTATTATTTTCGATGTCATGATAGAAATTATAAAGTATTTATGGGACTAACAAAGCACTTTCATACATATCTACTTTTATACAATATAAATAAGCTCATGCTTGAGTACGTACATATGAGGAAAATCAAATATTTTGTAAAATTTTTCAAAATTTGTTCTTATGCCACGAAAGTCGATACTGATTTTCAGAAATGGACCTTGAAAGGGAGCTATGGTTTATTATGACTCGAACTGCACAATATTAATATGTGTGATTTACATGTATGTTTATGAAACTTATTTGTGGAAAATTTTTTGTGGATATCTATATAAATCAAGCAGTTATGACTGATAATGTTCTATTTCGGAAGGGGACTAGGTGAAATAATGGCGCCATTTTGACCAGAAAGTGATTCTGAGTCGATCGGTGTTCTTTAAGGTGGGAGTTTGACTAATATTTTTGGACGTTATGGGTGTGTAGGGCATAATGAAGTAAATATCAGTGATGATTAAAAAGTTACAATCATTCAAACTTCATGAGTTTCTTTTATTTATTTATTCTTTATTGAATCGTTATTTTAAGAAATGTATAATAAGTATTAAAGTCTTAACCTAAACTAAAACTAAGGTTTTTGTTGCCGCTGAAATGTCCAACATAAGTGCTCGTTGAAATGATTATCTGGCTAGATCCATTGTTTCCAATGGCCTCAGTCGTTTATGACCCTCAAATGACAGCAGCTCCCTGGCAAGGGGATTTTGGTGATCCATTAGTTTTGACTGGAGAGTTTGAACTCCTCGCACATTATGGGGACATTGAGATACCTATGGATATTACTACTGCAAATGTACCATGGGGCACCTGTTATTGTCCTTAACAGTGCTTTCTTTGCAATTTTTCAACATTAGATGAGGAGGCTGTTCCCTCATCATTGGCTTCAATATGGTGGGTCCATATTAAACGGCGATCAAGATGGATAACGAGACATCTCAATGGCTCTGTTCTGAAATTTTGATATTATTTAACTGTATGGAAGGAACACTTTCTCGTCTTAGAGTAAATGTAACATGAGAACATTTTGTTGCATTGACTTTAATTTTCCATTTGTCCAACCATTTTTCCAAATCGCCGATGTGAGACAGGAGTTGTTCAGAAGCTATTGATGCACAGAGAATACAGATTCGTAATAGCAACCGAATTTGTTGCCAATAGAATGATTCGGTTGCACACATAGAATTTTTCGGTTCTATCAACAGAAAGTCAGTTGATAAAGAAGTATTTCGGTTGAAGCAACCAAACTTTTGTTACCCCTTCTAAAATTTGATAGTCACAACTGCAAAATTCGATCACTAAGGTAGAATCATTCGATTGGCAACAAATTCGGTTGCTATCACGAATCTGTTTTCTCTGTGTGGGTTTTCATGTATACTTACAAAAACGATATCGTCCGCAAATGTAGATATGTGAGTCAGTGCGCTCGTATGCATATCTGCAGTATATAAAATATATAGGAACGGCCCTAAAATACGCGAGGAGATCACGTCTTTTGATCTGATTTGGAAAGATCTTTCTTGTATGTAATTTTCAAGCAGTTTATGTACATTCGCAGGTAGTAATCTAATAATTATGTGTATTAGTGCAACGTGCCAGACTTCATCGAAGGCTTGAGATATGTCAATAAATAATGCAGAGAAATACTGCTTGCTCTTGAAGGCTTTCCGAATAAAAGTAGTTATCCGATTAACCTGTTCGATAGTAAGGACTGAGATCGAAAAATTTCTAACATACATATATGTTAATAAAAATGAAACCACTAAACTTACAGTTTTGAATCTTTTTTTATTTGATTGAAATTATTGTTACAATTTACAAAAAAAAATAAAAAATATTTGTATAGTTCTAATCACTAATAATGAAATTTTGAACCTTTTTTGAAAACCCTTCCATTATGGTTTTTATAGTGCTTTATGTCACTTTGTTCGAACAGGTTGTCCATCTCCGTTTAAAATCTTCCACACTTTTGGACAACTTTTTGGTGCTCTTCAATTTTCTTTTAACAAGAGCCCTATATCATTCCACTGGACTCAGCTCCAGGCAGCTTGGAGGATTTGCCTCTCTCGATACAAATACCACATTACTGTTCTTGTACCACTCAAGACCTTTCTTACTAAAGTGACAGGGTGCCAAATCAGGCCAAAAATAAGTGAACACACTAAGATGTCTTATGAATGAAAACATCCTCTTTTGTAAACATTCCTTGATGTAAATTTCGGTATTTATAGAGCCCTTTGTAACAATTGTTTGGCTTTTATGCCGCAACTGCATATTGTTTGCCATACCAAGAACTTTTTGGGAACTTTTGGATCCTAAACTTTCAACATTCCCTCGAGCATAAGCAACATAAAAATATTCACCCGGAAGCTGCGAAAAGTTTTCCATACGTACTCTTCGTCATCCATTATGCAGCAGGTGTATTTTTTTATAAAATTTGACTTCAATTTCCGTGCTCTGTTTTTGGCCTCTAAATTTTTAGCAGCGCTCCTGTCTGGAACTTTGAGCCTTGTATGTTTTTGAACGTACATTGGCTTAAACTTTTCATACCAAATAGGCCGAGTACTGACCTACCCAGACTGCTTTCCTACCAGAGGTGTTGGGAGCTCTTTTGAAAATGCTTTTTTTTTTTTGGCTTACTAAACATCAAGTGACCATTCCTTCTACCTGAACCATGTTTTCTATCAACGGACAAGTTCTCCCGGTACTGTTGAATAACATTGGAAACAGTTTGACGGCAGACTTTTGATTGTTTGGCCAACTTTTTGTAGGACCAAGTTGGGTTTTGTTGAAAATATTTAATAATTTTAGTACGCACTATTTTCTGGTTACTCATTTTAATCAGATTAACAACAAATGAACATAATTTACATTAAACATAATAACTGACATGGTTTACAAAGGTAACTTGATAAAAAAAACCAAATTTATGGTCAAGAATAATGCAAATTTCTCAAGTATTAACATTTCAAAAAGTTTTCAGAATATTGACAGGCTAATGGGACGGTTAGATGTCACTTGAGTGATATCTTTTCCGTGTTTTGGTATCATAACTATCTTAGATATTTTCCATGAGGTTGGGAAATATCCAATACGTAGTATTGAGTTGAAGATGAACAAAATAATTTTCAGTGCAGAGTAGGGCAAATTACTTATCATCGTGGTGGTAATTTTATCTATTTAAAGTAATATTCCGTCGCTGTAAACTGTTGAAAATTACATCTTTAAAATGTTTTTGTCATTAAAAAAATTAAAAATTGTAAAAATCGTGATGCTCTCTCTAATTTATATTTAATTTAATCTGAAGTTATCAAATTAATGAAAATCTCTTGTAAGTTTCAAAGCCTATTTTTTAATTTTCAAATATTAAATTTCCATAACTTTAGGTGGTGAAAGATTAGTAACCTAAGATTTTGAATCATGTTTTTTTCTATGCTCTATATATTCAATATTTTTACTTTTCCTCATATACGCTTTCTAAATATGTGCATGTGAGTGTGACTGTTAATAAATATATACATATATATGTATATGAGTAGATTTAAGAACTTTTTCTTTTTAAACTGTCAGTCAATGTGTCATTAGAGGAAATTGGTTCAATTGTTTTCAATGCTTACGTTTAGTTGATATGAACAGTGTTAAACGAAATAATAGGTATAATAGGTACTTGGTTTTTAAAAAAGATGGTTTATTTGATTTAAATAAGCCATATTCTTTTAATTGCAAATAAAAGCGTAACAAAACTTTTTTTATTTAAATTTACACAACACTTTAAATACACACACATTAAAAACACACTTTATAATGTCCAATAATACACTTGTAATACAGTTAAAGTTAATTCCAACAGCACTATTTATATACACAGTAACATCTTCTAGAAGTTGCATGAACTAGAATGTTCTTTTTCTTGAGCTTTCAGCAGCCTTAATGTTAATGCTAGCAGCTTTAACAGTTAATGTTGGCAGCACTGTACTGGTAAGTTTAAGTATCCACTTATGTATACCAAAGATGGTGGATGTGGAAATCCATGTTAAAATTGTTAAATTCAATTTAATAATGTAGTTTCGTAACCATATTTTACTGCGTTTTTGAATCGTAAACGACCGTTTTAAAGGTAAAAAATATATTCTTTAATTAAAAGAAACAATTTTTAGATCAATTTCAAAACAACAAACTTCTGATTCTTTGAAAAAGCAACTTTCACTACATTTGCTAATAAAACATAAAGTATTAACCAAAGTGATCGAGAAAAACTATATGGACATCAGTAGAACATTATCATCTAAACCATTTTCAAGTATTATGGACTCCAATAAAAGAGAATTGCTATATGAGAACCTCTCTATATTTATACCCTTCACCATGAGTGGCAAGGGTATATATTAGTTTGTCATTCTGTTTGTAATTTCTACATTTTTCATTTGCAACCCCACAAAGTATATATATTCTGGATCGTTATAGATAGCGAAGTCGATATACCCATGTCGGTCTGTATGTTGAAATCAACTTTCCGTAGCCCCCAAATAACTTACACACATAATTGATACATCAATATATCGAGAATTCTACCGGCTCGGTCGCTATTTAAAATCGAGTAGGTCGCTATAAAAAAAAAAAAAATTAGTTTTATTTACCTAAAAATATTTAAAATTTTTATTTTAAAGTATAATTTGGTGAAGAGTGTAAAAGATTTGACACAGCCAAATATAGCTCTCTTACTTGTTTTGGTGTAGCATAGTTATTTGAAATGATCTATGTTTTAGAACTGAAAACAAATTAAAAATTCTTAACCCTTAGATTTGGGCATGAGTTAGTTTTGGTCTCTGCTTTAATGTTTAAAACATGCATTTAAAATGGGTACTCAAATGTAGAATCAGGTTAAACACATATGTACAAATAAGTAAATATTCTGCTTATGTATGCATACTCATACACATGTACATAAAGATTTCCACACACAAACAAATACAATTAGACTAGAATAGAAATTTCAAAAACATATCAAATACTCGTACAAATAGACCTTGTCATTTCGTTAAAATCAACAAAAGTTAAACCATTAAACAAAACTTAAGAATACTTAATCACAAAAACGAGGGTAAATGGATAAAAAACTTAAAAAATAAGAAAATTCGAAAATAATTTTATATATAATTCTTGGCAACTGTACAATGTATCTACTTCTCAGTAGAACATTTCAACAAATAAATTTTCAAAATATTTCCATACTCCTACACACAGATTTTATATTTGTATTTCATTCATGTGTATTCAAATAACAAACAAACTTCCGTTTTCAGTGTTTAACATTCCTTCAACACAATTGCTTGTACTATTATTGCCTTATATAAGTTTTGTAGTTGCCAACAATAACAAACATTTATACATACATACGTCCATTATTAATTATTTAGAAAATTAATTTCATTTCATGTTCGCTACAACATTGTATTTTGTTCGTACTAAAAACGCCCTTTAAAAAAGCAGCGTAAAGTTCTTTATCTCCACATGCCAGGATTTATTTATTTGTTTGCATGTGTTTGGAAACACCTCTTAAAAACTGGAATTGGAAATATAAAATATTTGAATTGTTAACGATTTTCAGTACATAATATTAAGTGTGTAAAATGTGCACATCAATATTAATGGTGTGACCTATGATCCTGTTTAAGGAACTAATGTTTAATGGATGTTTAAAGAGTCAAATTTGTGGAAAAACAAATAATAAGTTGTTAACATTTTGCCTTAAATTTCACTGCAGATTATGCTATATAAGACTGTAATGTAATAAATGATTTTGACTTAAATAAGACTACAATGAGATACAAGATTAAGCCTTTCATTATATTGAAACAAGATCCACTATAATATCCACAATTGTAGCTTCATAAGACTACAATAAGAGACACGATTGTGAATTAACTGAGATCGAAGTTGTGCCTTAAAAAATTATGGTTACGAAATGTTTGTAGCAACTATGCAATGTTCTACACAGTCGCACAATCGCACAATTACATTATGGTTTAATACATTTCACTTCAATGATAACAATATCTAACTTGAACTACATTATGATAGCTATAATAAAATATTATTTTACAGTGCAAGCTCGGTTTTCGCGAACCCGACCTGTCGCGAAAACTGAATTTTCGCGATAACAGATCCCAAAATTTTTATGAAAATTTTTATGTAATTTTTAAAATTAGAATTGTTTTTATTGATATATTTACATTTTAACAATTTTTAAAGAAATTGGAGATTTTGAGTTGCTTTTTTGGCAAATTAAAAATAACAGCTGATTCACTTAGTTCATATAGTGCTGTTGTCAGCTTATCATTTTCCAAACCCCATTGTATGCATATGTTTATCGATGTTATACAAACGTCCATTTTAATTTTGTTTTCTTCATTACCACTATCGTATAAATCCTACGATTGCGTATCATATAATTCTTCTTGAATTCAGTTGTTTATGTCAGCATTCGACAAAAGATGATCCGTACCAATATGAGCTACAAGTGTACCATGTTATCCTCTTCACTCCATTCAGTACCGAATTCAAGAATGGCATTCCAGGATTTTCGGATATTGATAACTGATATTTTATCCCAGTATGTAGCTAGAATCTGAAATGCATTTTTGAGATTGAAGTTTTTTTAGTTTGAGCTCCAAATTTGTTCCCTTTTCGCAAAGCAAGTGGGTGAGCAGATTTTTTTATAATTTAATTTGATCTAGTTGATAACGCAGTATAATTGGGTGGTAGATTCGTTGCTATAATTAAACCGTCAGCACTTTTTAGTTCCTCAAATGGGTGACACATAGCGTTATCTAAAAGCAAAACTGCTTTTTGCGGCAGACCTTTTGAAGACAATAAATCTCGGATCTAAAAACAACTCACTTTTACTAATTGGTTCAAATTAACTTACATGGGGAACAAATTCGCTGCTTTAAATGGAAAAAGCATTTAAAGCCGCGTTGGTTTTTCGATTTTCCAACAACCAACAATTTCAGTTTGTCTGTGCCATTCGCATTTGAATAGGGCAAAAAAACATTACATATTTTTATTCCGGAGCCGTTTTCTCATTATATGTGTATGATTTGGAAGCATCCTATAATATAAACCGGATTCGTCGGCATTGTAGATTTGGTGAAGAGTCAACCCATGGTCATTAACGTAATCCTTAAACCCTTTGAGAAATCGCTAGCTTTAAAATATGTTGAACTTTTCCCATATTAAGAGGTGTATTTACACAACAAGTGACACAAATAAACTGACAAAATTAAAGATCAAAATCACCCAAAAATGTTAATGTACCAAAAGATTGGGATTTCCCTTTTTTGGTTATTGACATTGTAATCAAATTAAAATAAAACAGATAAAAGTCGCGAAAATAGAACAAGTTTTTCGTAAACTGTCGCGATTATAGAACCTACAATGTTAAAAATTAAGCCGTCGCGATAACCGGGCCGTCGCGATTATGGGTAGTCGCGTATAACGTGCTTGCACTGTATTTATAATTATGAAAAAAATACTAAATGATATGGTCATGTGACAACAACCACAATATGATTAAGCTGAAATCATAATATTGTTTGGCTTGACAATAAAATGATTGTGCTATAACCATCATGTTTTTAGACAACCATATTATTATTGAGGTGGTATTAAAAAATCATAACCTGATTATACCAATTATTATGTTTTTAAGTGACAATATTATTGTTGAAATGGAATCATAATATGGTTATACATAATAATATTGTGCTACTATGTATTATAATATGATCGTTTAACCATAATATAATTTCCAAAGTGATTAAATTATGGTTAAGTTGGATCATATTATGACATTTTAGAATGCTTTACATTAGTAATATTATAGTCATATAAGAACCATAATATAATTAAACAACATCAAACTCAATCATGATATGATTATGGCCACCACAACCATGCTTTTTTCCATGTGTGTTAAAATAGACTAGAATTAAATTAGATCAATTGTGCCATAAAACTGACCTGAATAAGGCTCTAGATTCTGCCTTTAATAAGACTACAGTAAGATCCACTAGTTTGTCTTAAAAGTTTGTTTCACGATTGTGATCTAAATTAATCCATTATAAAATACATGATTGTATTTTAAGTTAGGTCCAGGGTTGTGGCATAATTTAGACTATAATAATTGAGTCTTATGTGCTGTTTTTCTATAGCAAACGAGTGCTTTGAGTGGAAATTTTACATGTATTTTGTTTTTGTTACAATAACAAAACAAATGTTAAATTTCCACTCAAAGTACTCGATTGGATTAGAAAAACAGCACATTAAATTAGGTCTAAAATTGTGGCACTAAGAATCAATAAATTTATTAAATTAAACTACAATAAGATCCAGGATTGTGGCGTTAAGTAGAGCAAAATAAGATCTAGGATTGTGATAAAAATTATATTACAGTAAAATCTAGGATTGCGACTGCAATAATATCCACAATTTTTTTCTCAAATTATATCAGTGATTGTGCCTGAAATTTTACTATAATAAAACTCACGGTTACACCACAATAATGCTCAATTTTGTGGGTCATAAATTGAGTTGTAATAATTGAGTTGGCTTAAATTAGACTCGCATAGACTATTAACTACAATAAGATCCCTGATTATGTCATAAATTACATCCAAGATTATAACTTAAAATAGGCTGAAAAAGGATCCATGATTATGCTTTAAATTAGACTAGAATACAAACCACAATTTTGTCTTTAATTATTGGGTGCATGGCATAAAAATGCGGGATTTGTTCAATACATTTGTACAATATAAATTTATTCAAAGTATTGGCCATTCCATCTCTTCCCATCTTTGTGGCAACATATGGGTTTCGAGGCAAAAGAACTGCTAGTATCGGATACTCTATTCCAAATAAATAGTAGCCAGACGGGGTACAGTCTGTACTATAAAGCAGGTGAGGCTATACTTCCCAACCACTTCTTTCTAAATAGTTTTTAAAGGTTATTGCAACATGTGGCCGAGGGTTGTCATGATAAAATATTACGATTTCATGTCTGGCCGCATATTCTGGGCATTATTCGGCCAATGCTCGCTTCAAACGAATCAGTTGCGTTCGGTACAAGTTCCCTGGGCTGGTTTGGTCTAGAGTTGTATAGTTCAATTTAACTATTCACTCAACTGAGCAAAGTAAATCATTCATCGTACTGAGCGTTTGCAGCTCAGCACTGAGCGGTTTTGGAGTATGCTGATATTTCGTTCAGTATTAATTAAAGAGCTGCACAAGCACATTCATTTTGTCATCTTCACTAAACCACATGCTTTAATTCACTCGTCAATGCTGTAAACTTCCTTTGCTTGTACTCTAAATCATATACACATTGAAAAGTGAGTGTTGTGCGCAACAAAAATAAAAAGAATGTGAATCGTATGCTACTCACATTATACAACATACTAAACTAATGAGCTAAAAGAGCGACCTAGTTCATTTGAGTGAGCTGAGCTGAAAAGAGCGTTCACTTCACTGAGCTAATAAACCCATCTCTAGTTTGGTCAGATTTCAGCAGCTCATAATAGATAGGACTCATTTTCTCCCACCAAATACAGAGAATTACCGTAGCGCAATAGATATTTGATCTCTTACGCTTCGAGTTATCATAATGGATACAGTTTTATGTAAACTGAATTGCTGCAAAAATGATTTTCTTTCATAGCGTTCAAGCATAATAGTATTTCAAGGTCTCTCGGCTTCAATTCGTATGATAACAAATTTCCCAGCTTTTGAATGAATCCTGCTGCCCGCAAACGTTTTGAAATTGCTGCTTGACTAGCTCCTGATGATTTTGAAAGATCTTGTTGAGTTTTGCAATAATCTTCACGCAGTAACGCCCCATTTCTTGGTTTTCTGAGACCGAAAAAACCATCTCTCGCACTTGGAAACCGATGGAACGCATTCAACATAACCTTTGGTGAGCAATCGGAGTGCTTCAGCGGCAATATTTTTTTTTTTTCAAATAAAAGAAGTAAAGCATATGTGTTTTGTTAACACAATATTCATAATGTTCATTACTAAATGATTGTTTCATCAAGTGGTCTAGTGTTGTAGCTTAAATTAGACTGCAATTAGATTTATGATTGTGTTTAAAATTACACTACAACAAGAGCCACTATTGTGTCTTAATTTATTCTTGAATAAAGCTCACGAAAGTGGCTTAACTTGAACTAGACTAATATTGACGATTATGACTGAAATAAGACTGTAATAATAGTCAATATTATGGCTTAGATATAGACTCCTGATGTTTCCTTGAATTTGACCATTATAATGTCCACGATTATGGGTTAAATTAGACCAGGATAAGGCCAGGATTGCGACTTTGATTAGACTAGAATAAGATTCAGGAATGGCTTAATAAAAATTTCACAATTATGCCTTAAGCTATGCTACATTAACAGTGATTATCTCTTAAATTATACTACAATATTTCATATTTAGTTTAACATGAACTTATCCATTATCTTGATCAATTTAAATGATTAAATTAATATTTAACATAAAAAAATAATAAATGTTACCTTTTTAATAATATATTTTTAGGACTTTATACCAAGGCTCAGTGGAATGGGCTTGTGTGTAGTAAATTTAATGGATGACATGCATGAATACGTACGAGGACTATTTTTACTAATGTAAGTAAAACTTCATAAATAACAAATATTTCTACTTAGTCTCTAAAATGTTTCACATAATAAAGTTACTTCATTATATTAACTGAATTTTTTTTTTTTTTTTTCTTAATTTTGTAAAATTTCTTAGGTATTGTGCTCCCACCGTACTGTTGGCTTATTTATACATACGAACCTCGCAAGAATTGCGACCACCGGAAGAGCCATTGGCCGTAATGCTGTACGAACATCGCGTTGACATTAGGATGAGGCAACGGTGAGTTTTTTTTTTTTAGTTTAAAGTGAAAAAGAAGTGGAAAATACAAAACTTAGTTAGAATAACAATAGAGCACCAACAATAGAAGACAAGTAAGAAATTAAATAAATGTAACAAAAAGCTGTATCAAAGCAGAAAACGTGTATATACAAAATGTTTTCTTTCTTTTCAAAAGCCTGCGCTATTGTAAGTTGACGACAGTGACGAAAGTGAACAAGAACAAAAGCTTGAAAGATAAAAAATTAAATAAAATTAAAAGTCATAGAGATAAATTCCAGGGCGGAAATGAACATCTGTCATTTGTTTTACAGCATAGTTTAAATTTAATACAATATAATGTTAATTTAAACATAAATGGAAGGAATTTTATTTACTCTTAAGAAAATGTTGCAGAATTGATTTATTACTTGCAAGTGAGCCATTTAAAGAACTACAGCTGTTTTGGTTAGGTTGGTGGGGTCACACGATATGTATTTCACATGTATTGGAACATGTATTCGATACATATGGAATTCCATGTGTGTGTCAAAATTAACGTTATACATATGATTCATAATTTCCGCGTTCACACGAAAATATGTAATTGCATGTGACAAAACCTCTTTTAGTTTATAGTATATTTTTTAACTATAACTATATAAATATATTTAATTTTATGAAACTTATTTTGTTATGATTTTTCTCTACTGTTTCTGGTTTTGTGTTTTTTTATTTTGTTTTTTATTTTCAAAATAGGGTATTCACACGGTAGTCATAAAGTCGTATGTCATAAAATAATAACACGAAAATATATGATTGCTATGAGCAAACCTCATTAATATTTTTAATTAAAAATGCAAAAAGGAGGTGAAACAAGTAAGATAGTTATATTCGCCTGTGCCGAATATTATGTACCTTTCACCAAATTATATTTTTATAAAAAAAAATAATAATTTTCTTTTAAAAATTTTTCAAAAAGTTTTTTTTTTAATTTTTAGTGAAATTTATTGATGAAAAATATTTTAAAATTTTTTAATTTTCATTTAAAATTTTTAAAAAAGTTTTTGCCAAATTTTTTTGTTATTGTTTTTTTAAATTTATTAATGTAAAAATGTAAGATAAAAAATTGTTTTGGTGCAAAAAAATTAGGGTTAAAAATTATTTTCCCGATTTTGACTTAATATGGCGTTATATACGTCGTTGCAAGGGCTCGATGAAGAGTTTTTCCTTTCGACTTAGATTTAAACTGTTTAGTTATGACAAATCAATAAACACATCATGAAAGGTCTTATTACTTATTTTAGGACTTTTTCTTTGAAACACAACAACAATTTTTTAAAACTATTGTAAAACTTTAGTACTTTATGACAATATGACTTGATAGCACACCGTGTGAATATCCCAATTGTTAAACACACGAAAATAGAACATGCTCTAGTTGCCAAAAATGTCATAAGACATACATGTATTTTATATACACAAAGTTTCATATGAATCACGATATGTGGAAAAATGTCCCAATACATGTCACGAAACACTTGCAATACATACCGTGTGACCCCCCTATTACTAAACATTGTAGTTTAGAAAACAAAAACTTGCAAATGCTAGTTAAAATAAATTGAATTACACTAAGAACTTAAATTTGACTAGAATAAGGGCCACGATTGCAGTTTAAATTAGATTAGAAAAAGGTTGTACCTTAAACTCGACTTGAATAAGAACCACGATTGTGGATTAAATTATTTTATAATAAGGGCCACTATTGTGTCTCAAACTAGACTGGCATAAGATTGATTATTGTGTCTTAAACTAAACTGGCATAAGATGTATAATTGTTTCTTAAATTTTACCACAATAAGAACTACAATTGTGTCTTAAACTGCACACAAAAAAATCCATAGGTTATATTTCCTAAAAATATAGTATAAATTTAACTAAGCGCAAGGGTAGAATGGCATTTACAAAGTTTCTTAGTTAATATGACTAAAATTTTAGATAATTTCAATGTTCGAACAATCAACTAAAATTTTTTGTTAAAATTCCTTATAAAATTTGTTAATTCACCAATGAAAGCAAAGTAAATTTATAGTTTAATTTATGATAATTTGACAATGGAACAATTGTAACATAAAATGAATTTATTTACAAATTTTATTTAGAAAATCTTTTATTTAAAAAAAAGTATTTACAAAATGAAATTTATGTGTATATAAGTAAATGAAATTTGTTTGCAGATGCTTTTTTGTACGTGATTCGCATCAGAATCATTCAGACCCTTGAACTCATGCTCTTTTGTTGCTGGTGTAAGACACTCATAGGGCATCTAGCTAAATTACATTGATCCAATTCCGACACTGCATTGGCCGTCGACATATTGGTTAGTTCCAAATAATTTCAAAACTTATGCTGCTGAAGATAGATACCAGCTAAATCTTCATTATCTGTTTGTTTTTCTAACTTTTCGGGGCTGCTATCATTTACTCATCCATTGATTTTATTGATGAATTCAAAAGTTGAGGACTTGCCATGTAGGTGGATTTGACAGGTGTTGTACTTATGGTGGACTGCTTGATTTTTTGCATTTTGAAAATAAAATAGAATTTATTTAAATTTTTATATTTTTTAAATTAATTTAATATATACATACCCTTTTGCACTGAAAATATTTTCAATTGACAATTAAATAAACAAAAAACTTCGAAGAAGAAGTTACTAATTCCAATAGTTATATTAACATAGTTTTTAGGTAAAGTGTATTGTTTGAATTATCTATTGGCATAGATAATAAAACATAGTTTTTTATTATCATACAAAGAAAAATTAACTATGCAAACTTAGTTAATATAGCCTCGATTATTTTTTTGTGTGTGGTATAAGATCCATGATTGTGTTTTAAATTTGACTATAATAAAGACTACGATTGTGGCTTTAATTCGACTAAAATAAGAACCTAGACTGTGTCTTAAACCAGACTGGTATAAGGTCCATGATTGTGTCTTAAACTTGGCTAGAATAAGGGCCCCGATAGTGTGTCTTAACTACTACTATTAAGTACTACCTTCATTTAGGTAGGTATAAGTATCCATGATTGCGTCCTTACTTAGTATGAAATAACGACAAAATCTTATTCTTAAATTGAAACTAATTTCATTAATTTTAACATACCTAAAAAAACAATTTTCAGGCTTTCCAATAAATATTTGTATCTCTACAATCTAATCATTCAATAATTTCTTAAAATTTCCATATTTTACTTTATTATCTCACAACATTCAAAAACGTTTCCTTAGAGCCTTTACATTTTTCTAGTTCAATGACCTTTAAATAACTTAAAAATCTAAGGAAACAAACATGTTGTCATAACAGTTGTTTTTCATTTCCCCCCCATCCGGAATTAAACGGAAAACTAAATAAACTTTCTTAATAGCATAAATATTTAAAACAATGCAAAACTAAGTACTTAATAGAAAACAGAATGCTGGCTAATGATGGTAAAGTACTTTAAGTATTTATTATGTTTAATTAATTGAAAAATTTATTTAAGTATTTCCGGCAGTAACTTAAATTTTATATCAATTAGTGTTTATAAATTATGCAAATAATTGGCTAAATGAATGATATCCTTAAATGTCCCTAAATAAGCCTCAGGGAAAATTTATTTTTAAATATTACTTAGAAAAATGTTGTCCTTTTCTATTTCCTTAATACAAATAAAAATAAATATAACAGATAATTTACAAATAATGGTTATTTGTTTATAATTGATTTGTTGTTTTTTTTTTGGATACATAAGCCTGTAACAATAGAACTTCCTGAGAACTAGTTATAATTCAAACAATCTAAACAACTCTTCTTAATATTGTAATACTTATAATAGGGTTCGTAAACTAAAGATTAAATCCCTTTCGGCATAATATATGACTATAAATTTTTGAAATTGTCCTTTAATAAGACAAAATACAATATTTAGAAATTCTAAGGAAAAATAATAATAATAATTGCAGGACATCAATTATAAATCGTTTAGAAATACACATTTTTATGTCTTTTCAAGTAAAAATAATATCAATTTATTTAGTAATTTATTTGCTTTTCAATAAAGCACACATGCAAAAAATAAACCGAAAAGAAACACAAAAATCTATTTTAAAATTCATACTAGCAAATTTTCATTGTTTTGAGGTTTTTGTTGCCTACATTGAGGCTTATTTTTTTCAAAAAAAGGAAAAGTACAGTATTATTATTACTGTGGTATTTACTTAACCATTTAAATTTTGCAAAATAAAACACAAAGGTTAATTAAGAAAATTATATTTTTAGATACTTTTAGCAACTTTTTTAAACCTATAATAACAAAAGGCATTTTACAAAAGCACATAGCAATTTATTGTGTCTTTTTTTAGCATATTGTTGGGGTTTCTTTTTCAAATTTGTATTTAAATCAAATTATATGTATTTAATTACCACAAATTATAGGATTTGTCAGGATATTTTTTAAAACTCGAAAAACAAAGGTAGACTACTACACATGTAGATACATATATGTACGTACATAAATTTCAAAATGCTATATTAAATATATCTTAAGGTTTTACGAACATTATTTGTTTCCTTATTTTATTTATAGCTTTTTATTATCCCTTAAACGAATACCTTAATTATGGTTTCTAATTACCCAGGATTTTCTGTAGTATTTGGTGACATTTTTAAAAGGTTGCCATTTATTAAATCAAGCTTTTAGGATTTACATAGAGCTGACATTTTTTACAGCATACCTTAAGGATTTTTGTAGGCTCAAATATATCCCATGTTGTGAATAAGTTTAGAGGGAGTGCTCTTTTTAGTTACGAAAAGGAATTAGTGCCGTTTTCTTGTTCTGTATATTCTAAATTTTATGCTTAAACTATACTTAACTTAGATATAGTCGTGATTCAACAGTAATGTACGAAATCATGAATTTCATGAATTCCACCAAAGAACAAAAACTGGCAAATTTGGAAACTTTACATGTTCTAAGCTAATAAAAACAAGTAAGAGTGTTGTATTCGGCTGTTCCGAATCTTGTTTACCCACCATCAATATGTAGTTTTAGCTTTCTATGGGGACTTGAATCAGTTATAGACCGAACCGTATAGAATTTGATAGAGTGATTAAATTCTTAAAACTTTAAATGACCTGACGAAATTTATGTTAACGTCATTATATATAAATTATTTATTGTCAATATGTTATGTTAGGTTATAAAGGCAGCCAGTGTTAACCAGCTCACTTGGATCCATAAATTGGTCCCTTTGTGATAGCCTAAAGATCATGATCAGGTCCTCAAGAGGAACCAAATTGACGCACGAATGAACGAATCTATCTTCCTGACATCCACAGTGGATAGATCCGACAGGCCTTGCAAAAGAGGACTTCATATTGTAGCAGACCGAGCATCAGATAGAGCTGGGCAAAGACAGAGGAGATGTTCAACCGTTTCCTCCTCGTCTTCATCATGGCAACTTCTACAGAAGTCATTATATGGAATGTTAAGTCTCCTGGCATGCACACCAATCAAGTTGAGCGGACTCAAATAAGTTACGCTGTATGAGTGATTTACAGCAGGATAGCGGTAAACCGACCATAGAATCTATCTCATCAACTTCTAGTCGTGAGCCTCTTTTGGCTAGTTCATCCGCAATAACATTGCCAAGTACACCAGAGTGACCCGGCACCCAGAATAACTCCAGGTTAGAATGTCCCGCCATCTCATTAAGAGATACCCAGCATTCAAGTAGCAATCTGGAGGTCGAGTAGATACCAGATAAGGATTTAATAGCAAGCTTTCTATCAAATAGCCTATAGTACTTCATCCAGTGTACCGCCCTTTTGATCGCTGAAATTTCAGCTTGAATTACGCTACATTGATCCTGTAGCTTGAAGCCTCCACCCAGCCGCAGACTTTGAGTCATCTGTATAGATGACAAACGTATCCCTAGAAAAAGATAACTCGTCCACCAACGATACAGAGAAGCGTCTGTCGACAAAGGGTAAGGGGGTGCAGTAGTCAATATTAACAGGAAGATAAGGTACACTTCCCAAAATGGAAGCATGGCCGATACCAGACCTCCATGCTCCTACAGTGCTTACCCTAACCGCCGAATTTATGGCCAATTGTTTGGGCATGAGATCACCCGGTAGCCAGTGCATCATAACGAACAGAGCACGAGATGGAGTGCTCCGTTGCGCACCCGTAATCATTGTGCTTTTTGAATGAAACACAGTTTACTTTTCAACAAAGTCTCCTTTGAGCTGTGTGCACTTTGTGCAACATTTCTCTAATTTTGTTATCCATTCCAAAAAAATTAGATTCATCTAGTTCATCATATTCTTGACTGCTATTTGGTTTCTGGTGTTTTTCGATTACGAAACAGCGTAAAAACTTGTCCATATTGTGGTTGAACAACTAAAACACTCTTTCGAAGGGTACCGTGAAATAGCTCCCAAATGAAATAACTCCCCACGAAAAAATTAAATAACACCCAACAAATTTTTCATACAACTTGGGACTTATTTCATTATGAAACAACTCCTAACGCGTAGGGTGTTATTTCATAATTTTTTGTTGGGAGTTATTTCACAATGAAATAACACCCAATGAAACAACTCCCAATGAAATTTTTGTTGGGTTTTATTTCATTTAACTTTGGGAATTAGGAGTAATTTCACTGTATTGGGAGTTATTTCAATTTTGTCACTTTTAAAGACTATTAAAAACCGGGTTCGCATACTATAAACTTTTTGCATTGCCGGCCTTCGGCCGGGCGCTAAGGTTTTCTCCTCTGGGGTGTATCAAAAACCGGCTTCGCTAAGAAAATATTACCTTTGCATTGTCGGCCTTTGTCAGGTCCCAAAGATTTCTTACTCTGGTGCGAAATGAAAATCTGCTCTCTGAAATATAAAGCCTTTCTGCAATGAAAGAAATCTTTTCTGAGCGAAGCCAGATTTTGATACACCCCAGAGGAGAAAACCTTAGCGCCCGGCCGTAGGCCGGCAATGCAAAAAACTTTTCTGAGCGAAGCCAGTTTTTGATACACCCCAGAGGAGGAAACCTTTGCTCTACGCCATAGGCCCTCAATGCAAAAAATGTTTGGTGAGCGAAGAATAATACCATCTTTGTAGTTCAGTATTTCATTGGGAGTTAGATTACATAAGTAAATTGATTCGGATTGGGAATTATTTCATTTCTATTAGGATTTATTTCATTGGGAGTTATTTCGCCTTTTTTGGAACTAATATTTTTAAAATTATGAAACCGCCGATTATTGGGAGTTATTTCATTTTACCCTTTGGTAGTTCTTTCATTTTTCAAGTTTGGGAATTATTTCATTTTTGATGGGACTTAATTCATTGGGAGTTATTTCATTGGCAGTTATTTCATTTGGGAGTTATTTCACGGTACCCTTTCGAAGTTGTCACACGATTGCACATTTTTTCAATTGACCTCAACAGGGCGTCCAGAACGTTCGGCATCTTCCGTGCTTGTACGGCCATTAAGTCAAATTTCTTTCCCGTGGCTAAATCAGGAGAATAGGGTGAACGAGGGAGCATTCTGCTGCCTAATTCATTGATTTTTGCCATGGAAACTGCACATGTGTGTACCCCTTTGTGCAACCGAGGAAAAGCGGCAGCCATCTTGCCAAAAGTTCTTTCATACCCAAGTAAGCCATGTGAGATGCCTATGGGTTCCAGAATCTCTCGCACTTACAATCTCCGATCGGCAAACACCATATCGTGAATTGTTTCGGTTGTAGAGACCTCAACAGGACATCCAGAACGTTCGGCATCTACTGTGCTTGTACGGCCACAACGAAGTTCACTAAACCACTTTTTAACCACTGAAATTGATGGTTCAGAGTTCCGATAGTATTTATCAAGCCTTGATGTGAGTGATGATCACGCAAAATTCACTTTTTTCCAATTTCTCCTCAACTCACGCGATAGTCTGTGATCAATGGCTGGCAAACACAAACTAAATGAGGTAATTTGTTAAAATTTTTACAGGAGTCAACTGACAGATGTCTGTTAGTGTTGCCCTTTCAGTTAAGAGGTGGGAAATTCAAAAAGTCACGGACTTATTGACCCGCCCTCGTTCTTGTTGAGTTTCAAACGGAATGACAAATATTTATCATAACAATTAATGACTTTTGTTGTCAAGACAAAGTTGTCTAAGCAAAAGCACTAACAATTTTGTCATAACGAAGCAATAATACTAATAAATGGAGACTATACCTGATAATTTTTTATCATGACAACCATTTTGACGTTTATCATGATAAAAATATATCAGGTATAGACAGGGGGTTATGAAAACAAAATTGAAAAGTTTTTGTTCCAATTTTAATGTTGTTTTTATGAGTGTTTTTTTTTAATTTTTAGCTTTTATTTTGAAACATTCAAAGTATTGGCCATTGTTAGCTATGACCTTTTCCAATCTTTCTGGCAACATATGGATTCCAAGCCAAAAGAGGTCAAGAACGAATCAAGCCAATATCGGCTACTCTGCTCTGAAGCGTATCCCAGAGAGAGCCATCTACATCGATCGAAACAAATGAGGCAAAACCACTTCCCAACCACTTCATTACAAAGAGTTTTTAACAGGTAGTGCAACATATGGTCTAGCGTTGTCATGTCTGGCAGCATATTTTGGGTGTTTATTGGCAAACGCTCGATTCAAACGAATCAAATGCATTCGGTGTGGTTTTCCTGTGATGGTCTGGCCTGATTTCAGTAGCTCATAATAGATAGGATACTTTTGCTTCCTCCAAATACAGAGCATTATCTTAGCGCCATGGAAATTTGGTTTGGTGTCGATTCGGCTGGTGGCCGGTTCTCACATTCGATCTCTTACGCTTCGAGTTATCAAAGTGGATCCATTATTCATCGAAAGTAATGATTCGGTTGCGAAAATGATTTTCTTTTTTAGCGTTCAAGCAGCATTTCGGACATGCAAAATCGTCTTTCAAGGTCTCTCGATTGCAATACCCAGTGTGTTAAAAGTGTTAAATGAAACATATATTTTAAAGCATACTAAGGAGATTTATATAAAATATTTTATTCACATCAAACTTTTTACTGTGAATACAGAATAACACATCATTTCTATGAACACAGAATGTTTAGCACATACTTCAATGATTTTAAGATGATTAAATTATTACCAAACATTTGCTGTACAAGTTAGAGTGTTGTGCAGAATCTTATAACAAATACTATAAAATAAGTTTAAAGTTTAAAAAGTTTGTGTTTTGGGAAATTTGGAGAAAATTTTTGTTTGATGAAAATAATAAATCGACTCTTCCTATTGGGATTCATAGTACATATACGATATAGAGTCGCAAATTAATATGGTAGAACTTACAAATGGAATAATAAACTACTGGTAATAAATGTTATAAAAAATTGTGTATGAAATGTTAGTTTAAAACTATTTGTTTATTATAAACATTTTAATTACATTTATCTAAATGTTTATTGCTTTAAAAGTTATTACGTCTCTTTACCTCATATACTTCAACTAATTCTTAGCATACTTTTAGGCTCTTAAAATAAATTAAATTGAGAGCCTACATTAAGTTAACATTTTTAAAACATTCTTCTAAAAAAACTTTGAAAATTCATCTGCATTATTGTTTATTTCCTAAATAGAAACATCTGTTTCTTAAGTGACTTTCATAATAACAATAATAAACAGACTTCATGACTTTGCGGATTTAGCTGATGGAAGATGTGTTTATATCTATGTGCTCCTCAAAGCTTATTGACAACTTAATTCAATTGGCTAAAGCGGCCATAGACAAAAAGCAACAACAAACACTTTTAAACCACATTTACACAAATTACCACACACAGCAACATTTACATCAACTTTGTAACACTCAACAACAAAATTTATGTTTTTATTTATTTGCTCTATATCTTTGCAGCAACTCATCGGCCTCATCAGTAGACCGTTCGTACAGTGGTGCCACCACTGCTACAATAGGAGGAGCTGGTAGTGGTGGAGGAGGTGGCGTGCTCAATAGTCACAGCACTTGTATGGCTCCCTATTCCACCGGCACCGCTACAAGGTCATATGACCTGTACAGTGCTGAATGGGATGTTAATCGTGAGAAACGTAATCAACGTAATTTTGGCAGCATGGCTGCTGCTCAGGTTGTTTGCCTGTGTCCTTTAATGATTCTACGCTTCGCCCGTCTCTCCATTGAGGAAACGTACGAGAATCAAAGACATTTCG
This sequence comes from Calliphora vomitoria, assembly GCA_942486065.2. Lineage (NCBI taxonomy): Eukaryota > Metazoa > Arthropoda > Insecta > Diptera > Calliphoridae > Calliphora > Calliphora vomitoria. The sequence continues at coordinate 8,665,413 of OW818032.2, forward strand.
ACTTTACCTACTTGATGTTTGTATGGATTGCCTTTTTACCCACAGTCATATTTCCCTGTATCTATGCTTCACAAATATTGCCAAGGTAAGTTTTAGTTCACGTACTACTTACTTTTAAGCACAGTAAGCAGCAGCATAATTTGTGCTAAATTAATTTTTTTTCTTTATTTTGTTCATTAATAAATTATATTAAATAGCAGTATTTTAGTAATTATTTAAATAAAAGTGGGGAGGGAGGTGAAAGTAGAGAGCAGCAATGTTAGTGTTATTTGTTTATGGGCCAACAAAAGTTGTAGTAATAAAAATATTTTTGGTTTTTTTTTTTAACAAAAATTTAATTATAATGATGAAAAGTTTTTGTATAAATATTGTTTCTACCAAATAAACAATGTCAGTGTAAAACTTTGAGTTAATTTCTTTAGAAATAGGAATTTTTAGGAAAGTTGTGGCAAGTTTTCTATGGTTTATTAAGAAAATTGTTCATTAGAAAATGCCGTAAAAATATCTAACAATAATGAAATTAAAATTTCCAGGAATAACCAGTCATAATGGACAGTCACTAATGTAACAGCTTCATTTTATTAAATAACGGGTGTTTTTTTAGAGGTTAAGAACTTTAAATTGGTAGCACTGTTTGCTTTTCATTTCGAAAACCACAAGAACTTTTGATTTTCCTCTTATACCACTTATAGTTAACTCCCCCTTAATCCTCCTAAAACAAAACATTTTCATTCACTAGACTTATCAGTTAACCCTAATTCTATCCCTGTAAAACCTACATAATAAAACTATTAAAACCTCGTCACAAAGCAAAAGTTTGTAATCCCTTTTTTAAACTCTATTTCCAAAGCAAAAGACTTAACAAAATTTTGCACTGACTTAAAATGTCTGCAGTAAATTATAAAATTCCACATAAATCCTTTAATATTTAGGAAAAACATTTAAAATGTTTTTTTTTTTTTTTTTTTTTGTTTTGACGAAAAACAAAAACACAAATATTTTAGACTATAGGATTTTCTACATAAAATTTGTCATAAATAAGTATTAAAATTTTATAATCCCTAAATTTTACACTTTCCATTCTCTCTATCATGCAGACACAACCAACTAAACTTTACTCTAAATAAGCACTTAAGTTTAAAGAGAGTTTCCAGGAATTATTTGCATAAATATACTCTACGAAATAAGCATAGGATAGGGAGAAAACAAGTTAATTTTGTAATAAATTTAACATTCAACTCCATATTATTTATATATGTATATTAGGGTGGTTCAACATTTTTGCGACAAAGGCTCATCGCTATTCTTGTTCTATGGGTGATTCCAAGAAACTTTGCAGAAAAAACCATAGATCAAAAATTAATTTTGAGACCCCGGATTTTCAAAATATTTCGAAAATATTCAAGAATCTGAGATTTATTTTAGAGTTTTTGAATTTTATTGCCTTTTTTTTGAAACATTTACGAAATTGTTGTGAAAATTTACGAATATTAGACTTTGTCATAATGAAATCCGGGGGCTATAAATTAATTTTTTAGCTACGGTTTCTTAGAATGACCCACAAATTTACCCACCCTACTGTACTTTGTTTAAAAAGCTTTAAATCTAATATTATTTTGAAGAAATTCCATAAGCCATTTTGTCGAAAAGTTAATGTTGAAGTCTAAATAAAATTATTTTAAGAAATTTTACTGAGAAAAAAATAACAATATGTTCAAAGTTGGCCAAACAATCGAAGGTCTGGTATCAAACTGTTTCCAATGTTATTAAACAGTACCGGGAGAACTTGTCCGTTGATATAAAACCTGGTTCAGGTAGAAGGAATGCTTCACATGATGTTTCTAAAGCCAAAAAATAGAAAGCATTTTCAAAAGAGCTCCCAACACCTCCGATAGGAAAGCTGCCCGTTTAGGTCAGTACTTGGACTATTTGGTACGAAAAGTTAAAGCCAATGCAGGTTTAAAAGCCTACAAGGCTAAAAAAGTTCCTGAATGGAACTCTGCTGAAAATTTAGAGGCCAATCACAGAGCTCGGAAATTAAAGTATACCTGCTGCATAATGGATGACGAAATGTACGTATGGAAAATTTTTCTCAGCTTCTGGTTCAATTTTTTTATGTTGCAGATGCTCGAGGGAATGTTGAAGAAATGTTTAGGACCCAATAGCAGACAAAATTTCCCAAAAAGTTCTTGGTATGGCACGCAATATGCAGTTGCGGCAAAAAAGCCAAACATTTGTTACAAAGGGCTCTATAAATACCGAAATTTACATCAAGGAATGTTTACAAAAAAGAATGTTTCCATTCATAAAACTTCTTAATGTGTTCACTTATTTTTGGCCTGATTTGGCACCTGTCACTATCGTGAGAAAGGTCTTGAGTGGTACAAGACCAATAATGTGGTATTTGTACCAAGAGACTCAATTCCTCCAGGCCAGTGGAGAGATATTGGGCTCTTGTTAAAAGAGAATTGAAGAGCACAAAAAAGGTGTCCAAAAGTGTGGTAGATTTTAAACGGAGATGGACAACGTGTTCGAACAAAGTGACATAAAGCATTATAAAAACCATAATGGAAGGGTTTTTGAAAAAGGTTCAAAATTTCATCATTGGTGATTAGAACTATAAAAATAATTTCTTTTTGTAAATTGGAACAATAATTTCAATCAAATAAAAAAAGATTTAAAACTGTAAGTTTAGTGGTTTCATTTTTATTAACATATATGTATGTTAAACATTTTTCAATTTCAGTCCTTACTTTAAAATAAAATTAAAAAAAAAATTTTATTTTAATTTTTTTTCGAAATTGTTTTTAAGTTTTTCCAATTTTTTTTAAAAAAATTTCTATTAGTGAAAAAAATTTATGACAAAAATATGTTTTTTGTGAAAAAAAATTTGGGTTAAAAAATATTTTTCCCGATTTTGACCCATTGTAGGTCCAACTTTGTGTAGCCTTATATACATCGTTGCAATGGACTTTGAAATATCTATCATTAGATATTCATATTGTCTATATTTATGACTTAGTAATCGAGATATAGGTCAAAAATAGGCCAAAAATAAAGGGTGTCTCGGATTTTTGCTCATATCTCCGTTATTTATGGACGGATTTTGCTGATTTTAAATAGGTAGCTTCTCGAAAGCATGTCTGATTATTGAAGATTTGGATCCCGACGATATCTGGGGTCTTCAGAAAATTGATTTCAACAGACAGACAGGGTATAAAAACAAGCAAATTTATATTTCTTTAAAGCATTAAAAATGGAAATTAATGTTTAATAAAGTTATCAGCAGATTATTTAAACTTATTAATAATGGAATTGTGAACATTGGTGTATTTTTTAAAAATGTTTATGAAAAAAAAAAATGTATTTATCGGTAGTACACCTGCAAGGTACGTTCATTGTGGCCGATGCTACATTATAATCAGTTTGAGGTATGTTCAGGTTGGTCTACGTGATTAATGAAATTATTTAGTTTTAATCATGTCAATTTGAAGTGCTTAACAAATCATTTGAATATATGGATAATCATCTCGATTTTGAAGTGATTAGAGTTAATCACGTTTTAGGTGATTAATTTTGCAAATGTGAACATAGTATAAAATAATCTATCACTTTATTAAGAATTAAGGGAAAATATTTTTTGGCATAAGAGTTTAAGTTTTTTTTCTAAAAGACGCCTCAAATTACTAACAGATTTACGTATATTCTAGCATTTTTAATTAACTAAACCAAATAAAAAATCTAAAAATTTTAATTTTGTTCCTTGATCATTTCAATATTACCAATGCAGTATGTACAAATTAGCGTTACCGTTAACCGTTTCGAATCGGCAGCAAGTCTGGATTTATTTTCTATGGATTGTTTTTAAATATTGGTGTATGGCACAAAAATGCGGAATTTTTTCAAATTTTTACCTTTTACAATATAAATTTATTCAAAGCATTGGCCATTGTTAGCTATGACTTTTTCCCATTTTTCTGGCAACATATGGATTCCGAGCCAAAAGAACTGCTCTTCTTTTGATGCCAAGAACGAATCAAGCCAATACTCTGTTCCAAAGTGAAACGTATCCCAGAGACAGCGTTCTGCATCGATCGAAACAAATAGTAGTTGAACGGGGCACGGCCTGCACTATAAGGAGAGTGAGGCAAAACTTCCCAACTACTTCATTCTAAATACTTTTTAACAGGTATTTCCAACATGTGGCCGAGCGTTGTCATGATGGAATACTACAGTTTCATGCTTAGCCGCATATTCTGGGCGTTTTTAGTCCAATGCTCGCTTTACCCATATCAGTTGTGTTTGGTACAGGTTCCCTGTGATGGTCTGACAGTTTTCAGCAGCTCATAATAGATAGGTCCCTTTTGCTCCCACCAAATACAGAGAATTGCCTTAGCGCCATGGATATTTAGCTTTGGTGTCGATTCGGCTGGTTGGACGGGTTTCACATACGATCTCTTATGCTTCGTGTTATCGTATTGGATCTATTTTTCATCGTAAGTAATGATTCGATGCAAAACTGATATTCTTTCAAGCAGCATTTCAGACGTACAAAATAATCTTTCAAGTTCCCTTAGCTTCAATTCGTATGGTACCCAATATCATTGCTTTTGGATGAATCCTATTGCTTGCAAACGTTTTGAAATGGCTGCTTGAGTAGCTCCTAGGGTATTCAATTAATCGGGTTTCTGGTTTAATCGGTAAATCGAGCAAATTAATAATCGGGGTTTAGATTTAATCTTTTAATAATCGGTTAATTTTAAATTATTCGTTTAACCGAATAATTTCTATTTTAATTTTAAATTGAAAATAAAATCACGAATTTTGTGTACTTATTTAAGTATTTTATTAAGAAAAAAAAAAGAAAAAACAAACAAAACATAACAATTCAATCAAAAAATAAATAATAGTAAATAAAATATGGTATTTGGGATCCTTTTAATATACACATGTGAGTTTTTTAGGATTTTAGTGAGATCTTCTGAAATAATCTTTAAAAAAAAAGAATATAGTTTAAATGTTTTCCTTTTAAACGATTTTTTCTTTAGATTTAATACAACTTGATTTGTAAAAAAACTCTCGCTGATTGTAGATGTTGGAGTAATCGAAAGTTAGGCATGATAAAGAATATTCAATATAAAATCCTCCATTATACCATTGAAGTCCTATTTGGATTTATTTAGATTTTAAATACTTTTAATATTGTAGTTTCGTTAAGTTCTTATATTATATTATTTTTAATTATATTATTCTACTTTTGTAGACAGGCAAAGGGTTAAATATATCAGTTGTTATACACACTAAACTTATTTCTTATTTCTTGGATGAAATTTGTATTTGAATAAAAACGGAAAAATAAATACAAAAAGATATGTTAATTAAATTTCGGTTAATCGACACAAATTAATAGACCAAAATTAATTGCTTAACTGATTAACGGTTAATCGATTGAATACCCTAGTAGCTCCCATTGATTTTGCTGGCTCTTTTTGAGTTTGAAAACTATCTTCATGGAATAACGCCTCCAATTCTTGGTCTTCAAACTTGTTTGGCTACCCTTCTCACCTTCGTGAGAAGGGTATATATAAGTTTGTCATTCCGTTTGTAATTTCTATAACATAATTTTCCGACCCTATGAAGTATATGTCTGTCTGTCTGTCCGTCTGATGAAATCAATTTTCTGAAGTTATCTTCGGGATCCAAATCTTCAATAATTCTGTCAGACATGCTTTCGAGAAGTTTGCTATTTAAAATCAGCAAAATCAGTCCATACATAACGAAGATATGAGAAAAAAACCGAGACAACCTTTGAAAATTTAATAAAAAAAATACATTTTTTGCATGCTTTGACAAAAAAGCAACAAAGCGTGTGTTTGGATGTGTGTTGGTTATTGCTTTGCGTATTTTTGTTTTTTATACCCTTCACCGTGATTTGCAAGGGTATATATAAAGAGAGAGTTTATAATCAGTTTTCATATGAGCAACTCTATCATACGTAAACACCACACACACCCAACAACAACATTCTACAATGTGGAGTGAGATGAAATGAATAAGAATTATAAATCAAACACACACATGCATAATTTGTATGTATTTGAGTGCGTTTCGATTATTTTAATTTTTGTTGTAAAATTTCCTGCATACAATTGTGCAAAATAATTGTTGTGTTTATTTGGTTAGTTATTAGTGAGCACTCAACGTGTGAATATGATTATCGGATGTTTTGCAATTGCTTCTGGTATAATATTATGATTTTTTCTTGTTGTTGTTGCTATATGAAGAGTTTTGGGTAAAGGCAATGTACGTAAATATGTATACTTTGGTGAAGGGTATATAAGATTCGGCACAGCCGAATTTAGTTCTGTTACTTGTTTTAAATTAAAGAAGTAAAGAAAACCTTCCTTGAAAATCAAAAAAATCGGTTTATAATGAAAAATGTCATGGACCACACGGAATTGACTTCCACTTAAGTATATGTATTTTATAGGTATGGGATGCCTTACCAAACCCAAAAGCATTTTTGCCCCAAAATCACCAGCAGGACTGGCGAAATGCTATTTACAAGGAAAAAACTGCAGGATTTCAATAGTACTGAAATGCCACCCATTTGTATGTTATTATTAACCTGCTGGTTTTTGTACCAACGACTTTTGACAAAATCAGTCTACGGAATCCTGTTTATTTGTTGTGGAATAAGATCCTACTCTTACTTTAAAATTCGGCAATAATGAAAAATGGAACGCAATCAAGTCCTTGAAAGGCAACAATGAATCTCTACACAAAATGTAAATTAGTTGTGAATGAAACCTCAAAAAAAAAAAAAAAACACAAACAAGAAATGAAAGTGCCAGGGAATTTAGTTTGGTTGACCATTGTGGTGTCAGTTTCTATTAAAATACAAAAGCGAGGGAAAAGAAAAACAAAAACATTTTTAACAGCGTGATAAAATATATTTATTGTGTTGTTTGGTTTTAAAAAACAGTGGGTAAGAACAATAACAAAAATATGATTTAATTTATTTATTAAATTATAAATTAAAATATGCCAACTGATGAGTAAATTCTGCTCAACAATAAGCAAATGTATCTACAATAGGGAAGAAACATAAATCGATTTTCTTTATGAAACTAATGACTTTAATATCACTGTTTTGAATTTTCATTAAACTCTTGTCTTAACACCTCCTGCAGGCAAATTATAAAACTTTATATATATGTATGTAGTAGGATCATTTTGAGTTGTTACTTTAAATATTCATTTTATTCTACTTATTTTTTTACAAACTGCCTTTAGCCAAGTATATGAAATTCTTAATAAAACTTTGCCTGTTTTTTTTCCTCTTACTCAATATCTTTCAAACATGCTGCTTCTGGTGTCACATCAATTGGATGATTAAAAACAATACAAATATTACTCCCTCTTTGCAACACAGAGATGAACAGGAACGTCTTCGTGGCTACTTTCGTTTGTCCTCAAAACGTTTGTCTAATAAATCCAATATGAAACATACAAAAGGTTGCAATGATGGTCGAAGAGGCGGTGCAGGAACTGGCGGCATTGATACACCCAGTTCTAGGGAGGACTCAATAGAAAAAGATGAAAATACAAATACAACACAAGCGACATCCATCATATTAAATGGTGATGGTTATATGAGTGGCAGCGGCGGTGGAGGAGTTGGGGCAGACATAGCAGGAGGTGTCAACAGTGATACAATGGCTGCTAGAGTGGAAAATAATAAACATGGCAAGTACCAGCATCATTCAATGTGTAAAGATGGTGGCAGTGGCGGTGTTGCAAGAGTACCACCTCCCAGACATGGCAAAGATGGTGGCAAAATGTCCAAGCGTAATGATTCTGTTACTAGTGTGACTAATGACAATGTACACGATGCCAAGAAATACAAACGTAACAAAAATTATACTGGTAGTCTTGGAGGAGGTCCAGGTGGTGGTGGTGGTACAAATTTAAAGCCCACTCAACACCAAAGCGATGTACGCATTAATATTATTTCCGATGGCAAAACTAAATCCTCAGCACAAAGACGTATGCATTCTGTAGATACTGTTATTGGCCGGCCATCATGCTTGGGAGGAGGTCAACGCAAATTAACTTTAGAATCGCTGGATAATCGTTCTTGCTCCAATTTAACATCATCTACGTACTGCAATGGCAACAGCAGCCTGCTGGACGATGGTGACATTAGCAATTTTGGTGATGGTGAGGATTCATCCATAGTGAGTGGCATGATTGTGCAAGCTTCTAGTAATGGCAGCAGCACCGGTCTACCTCCCTACTACGAGAAGAAGCCGAATGGCATGAGTTTGTATTCCAGTGGAGGTTTGCGTACCCGTGACATGTCTTTCGATGAATGCAGCTCATTTTCACGCATGGATTCTTCTAGTACTTTGGCACGTGAAATGGAAATAATGGATTTGCTGGAGCGTGAAAGATCCAGCTTGGATATGCAAGAGTTATTGCAGAGAGAGAAACACAACGAATCGATGAAGAGACGTGATGGAGAACGTCGTAGATTGCCGGATATAGAGAAAATCTGTCAGAAATCTCCGAAACCTAAAATGGATCCCTATTCATATGAAATTTCCAACAATACTTCCATAACATCTTTGTCGGCCAAAGTGCCCACCTCTACGGATCCTTTAAGGACAACAGATACCTATAGTTTAACCTCACATCTCAATGATGATGATGCTTCCCTAAGTTTACCCTACGACAAGGAACCCATACACTCTTCAAAGTCCCCCCAACGAAGTAGTATTGACGAAGAGGTGCCCTCCGATTTCTTTGACAGTTACACACCCGGTGATACCACTGCCATCTTACCATCCTCGGCGCCCGCCGTCAGCAGTGCTGTCCAATATCAGTACTCACGCCGCTTAAGTCGCAAAACCTCCACACATCACAATCCTGGTTCTACAAACTCACATCATCATCATCACAATCATCGCATGTCGAAACGGGACAGTTTCAATTCGTTGAATAGCAATGATTTAATAGCTGGTGCTTTCGGTGAACTGGATCCAACGCAACCCTTAACGAAAATGTCTGTGATTGAGAATCGGGTGGTAAGACGCAGCGGCAGTGGTCGAACATCTTCATTTTCTTCTTCGGCTCGAAGTTCTATGAAATCTCGTGATTATGGCCATAGTTCAACGCATTCGGCTCATCCGGAACTGGACTTTAGGGAGAATTTTTTGGCCGATTTGTAAGGGAAGCACAGGTATTAGTTTAAATTAAGAAATAATGGGTTATAAAACTTAAGGGGTGCTTAGCTAAGTTAAGTAATTGAAACATTTAGAGGAATTTTTTTTTTATAAGAAAGTAAGTATTTTTAAGTAAATTAAAATTTGTTATAATTAGTTAAGGATCAAATCTAAATATTTAATAATGATTTTAAGAGAATCTAGATAATAAATAACTTTTGTATGTTAATTTTAGTTGATAAGTAAGTAATGCAACGTAAGTAAGTAAAGATAAGTGCTTTAAAGTGAGTTCGGGAAAGTAGTGCAATTAATACAAAAGTTATTTTTATCTGGTTCCTTGGTAATAAGAAAATAATTTTTAAAAAGTTCTTAAAATTGAATTGTAAGTTAATAAGTGAGGATTGATTAATAACTATTAAGAGCAATAGTGACAGTCTTTGAAAATATAAATTAAAGAATTTGAAGGCATTCATGTAGTACAAACAATGTTAACTAGATAAGCAAATGTAGGAAAGAAGCTGCATGTGTCCTTACAGCATTGTGGAAGATCAAAAAGAACCTAATGATTTAGAGGAAACCTAAAATAGTTAAACAAAGTATCGAAGGATACAGCTTTATTACTTTCCACAGAGAAAATTACAAGCTTGTTTATTGATTCAAAATCACTGCTGTTCTGTAAAGATTTCATGTGATCCACTCTCAAGCCCTGTAGCTCATATTCTATAGTATTGCTAGATGCTTTATTAAGCACTTCATACACAGAGAAAACAGATTCGTAGTAGCAATCGAATGATTTGGTTGCACACAAAGACTTTTTCGGTTCAATCGATAGTAAGAATGTTGACAATGCAGAATTTCGGTCAAAGCAACCAAACTTTTGTTACCCCTTTTCAAATTTTGTAGCCACAACTGCAAAATTTGTTCACTAAAACAGAATCATCCGATTGTATATAAATTCGGTTGGTATCACGAGTCTACTTTCTCTGTGTATCTTTAAATATTTTTTTAAGCTAAATATGTGAGATATATCGAAATTTGTAATTTTTTTGAAAGGCCTGTCGATGCAATTATGTATGGAACACAATGCCGGCCACGGCTTCGCTGGTTGGCATCCGAAATATCCAATTTTTCATTTACATAAATCAGCCTGGATTTTACCTGTTTTGAGGGCCACTGTGGTTTGTGGATTATTCACATAGGCTTGCGACTTTAAAAAACCCCACAAGAAAAAGTGGCTAGTTCACATCACATTACCTCCAAGTAAGATGACCATGCCCTCAGATCGCTAGTGCAGAATATCAAATGTGGCATAAGATGCCATATGTCGTTGCTGTCTATTTCATCCAATTCAGGTCAATAGATGTTGGTAATCATCGACCTATAGCGCTCGCCTTTGACGGTGATGGCTTGACCAACATTGTTCTCAAAGAAATATGGACCGATTACCCTGATAGCCTAAAATCCACAACAAACTGTGAGATTTTCGGGATGCATTGGACGCTCTTGGATCTCATTTGAATTGGTATCGTTTCAAATTCGACAATAGTGTTTGATGACATACCCATTCATACAGAAATGGTGTTGAACGTTGTCCGTATAGAACACAAATTTTGTTAAAATAAATTTATGATTTGAACGTGTTGTTGAACGCTATATACGTTCATTTGGCAAAACATACTGAATAAATAACAGTCACTTCTACAATATGGCCGCTATCAACTGTTAAAGTTCGGAAGTCGCAATGGAAGGACCTTCAAATTATTTTTGTCCCCTAATTTTTCCGAATGTTAATTAAAAATAAAATTTCCCTGATCTAGTTCCCTATTCTCCTGCCTCCTGCTCTTGTCGCCTCGTCTTACTGATGAAAGGCTCTGTTACAATATTTATAAAACGTTTTCCAACAAATTCGATGTTGATCGAAAAAGAGAAGGGGACAGTCAAGATTTGGTTAAGATTGAAGAGGAAGAGATACGAAGAGAGAAAGAGAGAGAAGTTTTTTATTTGGTCACTCCATGGAGATCCCCATATTTGTTCTAGTTACTATTCCTTACAAAGACATATGTACTCAAGCCTCAAATTCGAGAGCTCAGAGAGACTAGTTAGGGAACGATGTCCCAGAAATCTTAAGCGTAGATCTTCTAACGCCGGACAGTGGCAAAGAAGATGATGTCAAAATTGTCTCGTTTTGACAACTTCTGCAGAAGTCGTTGTAGGGCAAGCCAAGTCTCCTCGAGTGGTTGCCAAAAGAACAGTGACTGGTAAAGAACGCCAATACACCACTCAATTGTGAGCATGTCAAGCCAAGAAGATATGTGGTTCCGTCGAGGCAATATCATTCTGGTAATAGTACATGTGGATTCACAACCCCATCTTGTCTGAGCATGCTTATAGTAGAAGTTACTAATGTGAAGCTTGCATTTGGATAACGGAATCCCACATAGGAAGTCTATGTCTCCGTCAGGCATCCAACTCATCAGCAACACAGTTGCCTGTAGTATAGTATTAAAAATAAAATTTCCCTGATCTAGTTCCCTATTCTCCTGCCTCCTGCTCTTGTCGCCTCGTCTTACTGATGAAAAGCTCTGTTACAATATTTATAAAATAGTTTCCAATAAATTCAATATTGAATTGAAATAAAGCGAGCTTCGGGTAAGGTTTTAACGAAATTCTTTTAAGGAATATAACATAATTCATATGTTTACACAGTGTCATGGATCTGAGACCTCCAAAATTATCAATGACTCTGGCATTGGCCCAAAATCCGCACCAAATCTAACATATCCACTAGGGTTCCTAATTTGCGAGATTTTTTCCATTTCCCAGAAAAATTAAACAAATCTGTTCTTTCTCGGGAGATTTTTTTTTTTTTTTTTTTTTTGATTTTATAATTAAGACCAAAACTTCAACCTTAATAAGTTCTTCCAACTCCATATTATAATGACAGGTCCCCTTCATATATAGTGTTAACACCAGAACCAGTCTCCGGGAACCAGTCAAGTGCCTAGAGAGAATTTGTCTGCTGTAACTCTTGTTAATTTTTAATCAATCCTCGCAGAAAATATAAATTTCACTAAATTTTCAAAACAATTTTTACATGTATTCTTAAAACACACACACACACAAATATTACATAAACGGGTTTTGTCAAAATGAATTTAAGCAAATAAAGATAAACTTAAAATAAAAAATAATAATAATAAAAATAAAAAAAACCGAAATTATGCAAATTGAGTGGCTTTGTTCGCAAACATAAGTTCAATTTTAAACGCAACGAAAAGCTTCAATAAACAAAATGGAAACAAACAAATACTTAAAAAAGCTTTAAACACACACACAAATAACCTTAAAAAGAAAATAGAGTAACAAGTGGAATGGAGGAAAAAGAAGATGAAATGCAACAGGCAGAAAGTTAAATAGAAATTCATATAATAAAAACTTTATTCATTTTATATAAAACATCAAGAAAACAGAATAAATCTTAAACTTTTATTAAAGCTTGGGTCATCTTAAGATTAAATGTCTTTTGAGTTACTATTTAGTTAAGCTGGCAAGGATTTTGTAAGAACAAGCTATGTTTATCAACAGTCATTAGCAGCAGTTATTGTAAAAGGTCTGATATTAAGCAGTTATATAAAAAAGATATGTTAAATACTAATGTTTAGTTTTAAAGACCTCCAATTGTTTGCTTTAACTACCGTTTGGTAGCCTTAAACAAAGTTTATGTTTAGCCTAAACATGTTTGCTTAAGATGACCCTAGTTTAATTATATGAAACCATAAATGAAAATTTGATAAATATTTTTTTATGAAACACAAATCCACAAAACATATAATGAAATAAATATAAATATATTTTTGTACTTTTAACTAAAATATAGACAAACTAATATATAATTGTTAATAAATATCTAAAAAATATTAAAACAAATAATCAAATATTATTATAATTACTATATGGTGTAAGAAATTTATAAAATAAATAAAAATGTATAAAAATTAGTTAAGTTTTTCTCAAATTTTCTAATTGTTAAATTTAAGATTTGAAATTTTTTATTATTATTGAATAATAACTAATAAATGTTATAAATAAATATCATATATAAATTATCTAAGTAATTATAGTTATGTATAATGAGGTAGACAAATCAGTAGGAAAGTTATTTTAAAGGAGTTTTATTTAAGAGGATTGCAAAAATCCTTGAAATCCAAATTGGGTGTATTACTAAAAAATTAGTTATTGTTTCAAAGTTTTAATTATTATTTTGAAATATATGTACAATATAGATTTATTCAAAGTATTATACATTGAAAGAACTGCTCATCTTTTGAGACCAATAACGAATCAAGCCAATTTCGTATACCCTGTTCCAAAATGAAGCGTATCCCAGAGAGAGCGTTCTGCATTGATCGAAAAAAGTAGTAATCGGACGCGGCAAGATCGCGGTGAGACAAAACTTCCCAACCACTTAGGTTAGGTTAGATTTCCAGGCAGTCGCGAAGTGAAGAAGAAGAGAAGCTCACGTGGGTCCAGGCAATAGGTCCCTTTGTGCTACCTGAAAGTGAGGAGACAGAAAAAGAAGGACAGAATATATATTAAAAAGAGAAGGGGACAGTCAAGATTTGCTTAAGATTGAAGAGGAAGATTCAAAGAGAGAGGAGAGGAGTTTATTATTTGGTCGCTACGTGGAGATCCCCATATTTGGTCTGGTTACTATTCCTTACAAAGGCGTTAATGTACTCAAGCCTCAAATTCGAGAGCTCAGAGAGACTAGTTAGGGAACGATGTCCTAGAAACCTTAAGCGTAGATCTCCTAACGCCGGACAGTGACAAAGGATATGAAAAATTGTCTCATCCTCCTACTCCTCGTTTTGACAACTTCTGCAGCAGTCGTTGTAGGGCAAGCCAAGTTTCCTCGCGTTGTTGCCAAAAGTGCAGTGACTGATAATGACCGCCACCATACCACTCAATTGTGAGCGAGTCAAGCCAAGAATATATGTTGTTCGTCCGCGATTCAGTCGGGGCCATATCATTCTGGTAATAGTATATATGGGTTCACAACTCCATCTTGTCTGAGCCAGCTCATAGTAGAAGTTACTAATGTGAAGCTTGCATTTGGATAAAGGAATCCCATATAGGAAGTCTATGTCTCCGTCAGGCATCCAACTCATCAGCAACACAGTTGCCTATAGTATCTTCGTGTCCCCGTACGCACTGTAGTACGACTGTTGAATATCTCGCCATCCTGTTTAAGGATGCCCGGCTTTCCTTGAACAGATTAGATGTTGTATATACACCTGTTAGAGATTTTATTACGGCCTGACTGTCAGTATATATATGAATATCCCTGCTTAATATCTTGTTATAACTGAGTTAGCCGCCCTTTTTATGGCTGATATTTCAGCCTGGATAATGCTCCCAACCACTTCATTCAAAATAGTTTTTAACAGATATTGCAACATGTGGCCGAGCGTTGTCATAATGGAATATTACGGTTTCATGTCTGGCCGCATATTCTGAGCTTTTTTGAGCCTCCATCGAATCAATTGCGTTTGGCACAGGTTCCTTGTGATGGTATGGCCAGATTCACACCAAATACAGAGAATTACCTTAGAGTCATGGATATTTGGCTTTGATGTCGATTCGGCTGGTTGACCGGGCTTCAAATGCGATCTTTTACGCTTCGGGTTATCGTAATGCAGTCATTTTGCATAGCAAGTAATGTTTCGGTGCAAAAATTATTTTCTTTTATAGCGTTCAAGCATTATTTCGGACATGCAAAATCGTCTTTCAAGGTCTTTCGGATTCAATTCATATAGCATCCACTTTCCATGCCTTTGGATGAATCCTGCTGCTCGCAAACGATTTAAAACTGCAGCCTGAGTAGCTCCCAATGATTTTGCAAGCTCCTGTTGAGTTTTACAACAATCTTCATGGAGTAATGCCTCCAATTCTTGGTCTTCAAACTTGTGTGGCTGTCTTGGTCGATCTTTGTCTTCCGTGTCAAAATCACCACTTCTGAACAGCACAAACCATATCTCGCACTTTGAAACCAATGGAACACATTCACCATAAGCCTTGGTGAGCAATTGGTGTTCTTGAGGCGTATTTTTTTCAAATTAATGAAATAAAGCAAAACTTCTTGCATATGACGCTTTGTTGGCTCAAAATTCAAAATTTTCGTAGCAAAAAAAAACTTTGCTGTTTACACTATAATGTTCAATAACTAAGTGAGAATAAATGACAGATATTTACCCTTCAAAATTACATATAAGTTATTAAAAACAAAGGCCTCGTTCAAAGGATACAGCCGTATTTTAAAGTCAAACACCCAATATTTACTGCAATATAATGAGAGTTTTTGAACTAATTATTTTTCCGTTTTATACATATATTCTCAAGAAAATCGAATACGGCATTTTTTATTAAAAATTTTAAAATTAAAGTTATGAAAATGACATAAAAAAATTTAAATTTTTTTTCGCAGGATTTTTAAACGTTATCCTAGTTAGACAAAAATGCAAATCAAAACATGTGTATATCTAAGGAAGTTAAAAACAGTATTGCATTACAAAATATCCCAAAAGGAGTATTCTATTTTGAACATTTTTATATCTCGAAATTTCAAACCGATTTTTTACTTTTATTATCTTGTTGGAAGGACGATACTGTATATATTCTATAAGAAATGAACTGCTGACTTGGCCTACTGATTTGTTTGTTAATACTTAAATTAAATAAATTATAAATATGTATTTAAAATAATTTGTGTGTATGTATGTATTATGTGAGTAAGTGTGTATGTGTTTGTTTGTATTAAAAACTTTATCAAAAAGAAAAAAATAAAAAATGCTACTACTACTATTATATACAACACTGTATTACTACACTAATGATTTTTACAACTCTACTATTATGTAAACAAAAACAAACAAACAAAATAAACGACAACTAAAATAGCAGTCAAGGAAATGAAATTAAAGAAAACATAAAAATAATGTGCCAATATTTTTTTAAAACTCTAAATTTTATAATAAACTTTAGATTTTACGCAAATAGTTTGTAATAAATAAAACCAAAATGTAAGAGACTCTTAAAAAAACATTTCAACAAAATGTTTTCAAACATTTTTAATACTAAACTTTAAAAAAAAAACAAATATTTTCAAAAGGCAAACAATTAAGCTTGTTTCTTTTTTTATTTGAGCCCCAAAAAAAAGTAATACAAGCTTAAAGATTTCAACAGAAAAACTAAAATTTTTTTGAAAATATTTAAAAAATAAACTTTCAATTTTAAAACACCATAAAATACGTACATATTTAACTTAAAGAAAAAACAACTACACACTCCATATACCAAAACAAATATACATATAAATAATAAAATATAATAAAAAACACAATCTTAAAGCTTTTCAACAGGTATTTAACATAACATTTTCAATATAAAAACAAATATACATAATATAAAAAATATAATGTTGTTACTCTTATTAAATATTAAAAATAAATAAAAAATAAATAAAAACAGTTGCTTTATTATAAATAAATTCACATGAGTCAGACACACAATAACAAATCAGAATGAAATCAAAACAAATTTAAATGAAATTAACATTAACATTAAATGAACAGAAATGAAACAATGATGGTGGTATTAAAATATTTAATAAAAATTATTATTACATAAAAAAAAAAACTTTTTTTGTTACTTAAAAATGCACAAAAAAGGTTTGTATTACATTTATATATTTTAATAATTCGAATTATGTACTTTATAAAAACACAATTAAAATATTAATATAAAATTTTAACAATATTTTAGTATTTTTAATTAAACTAGCAAGTGAGTGTACTATATTCGGTATAACTGAGCCATTCTTTGGCCGAATTTTCCGACTTTAAATATTAATTGTCACAGGGCTATAGCCAATATAATTGACCTCTGCTTTTTCATATTGCTAAAGGAAATAAACGTTGGTTTATTTCCTTTAAATAAACCGTATACTTTTGATTGCAAATAGAAGCCGTTTAGTAGTTTAAAATTTGTAACAACTCTTTATTTATTTAAAATCAACAACAGTTCAAATAGTCACTCAGTGTATTTAGACATGTTTATCAATTCGCAGAAATTCACACACACTTTATAATGTACAAACTTAAATGTACAAGACAGTTGATGTTAACTCTAACAGCGCCTATGATAAACTAAACTCACGACTTCCACCTCTGACACTATTTATACACACGCCATCTTTCCGGAATCTTATACAATGCTCTTAACGGACAAGCTAGAACATTCGAATTCTAGAACTTTTGGATGTTAATGTTAGCAGCTTAAACATTTAGTGTTGCCATACTTACAAACAATGCTAATAACCGCATGATATCAACATTGTTGATAAGTAGAAGCTTCTACTGATGGACGTGTTTATAAACATGATGAATGTTGCAGGCAGTCGTTGCAGACCGTTAAATTCAAATCGCTATTGCACATTCGTAACAATATATTCTGGATCTATAATGATGCAGAGTATGTGAATAATGTTGTGCATAACTGTATTTTCTATATCAAATGTTATGTATAACAGTATTTTATATAGGAAGCATGCGTATAACAGCATTTTCTGTAGAAAATCTTGTATACAAATGTATTTTCTAGAGAAAAAAATTCTTTATAAAATCTTGTGTATAACAGTATTTTCTATAGGAAACCGTTTATATAACAGTATTATAAATTTTAGTACTCTGAGGGAGAAAAAAGTACTATTTGAATACTATTTTGATACAGATCAAACGGGGATTGTAATTAATCCCCGCTTATGATTACACTATATGTATTAAGAGCGTTGGGAGCGAAAAGACTATTTTGCTTCAATAAACTAGACGACAGTTTTTTTGTTTTTGACAACATTACTATTTATATGTAATTTTGAAGTAGGATTTTCAAGCTATTCTAAGTATTTTCAAGTTACAAGCTTAAACAGAATTTGTCAAGCTAAAACTTATTTTTATACCGCTCCCCATGAGTGGCAAGGGTATATATAAGTTTGTCATTCCGTTTGTAATTTTAATATTTTTCATTTGCGAACCCAAAAAGTATATAAGGACTGTTAATAAAAATTAAAATAAAAATTAAAGTATATAAGGACTGTTAATAAAAATTAAACCACTAAACTTATTTTTATAGTTCTAATCACTAATGATGAAATTTTGAAACTTTTTCGAAAACCCTTCCATTATGGTTTTTATAGTGCTTTATCACTTTGTTCAAACAGGTTTAAAATCTACCACACTTTTGGACACTTTTTTTGTGCTCTTCAATTCTCTTTTAACAAGAGCCCAATACCTCTCTACTGACCTTAGCTCCAGGCAGTTTGGAGAATTTGCCTCTCTTGGTACAAATACCACATTATTGTTCTTTTACCACTCAAGACCTTTCTTACTATAGTGACAGAGTGCCAAATCAGCCCAAAAATAAGTGGACACACTAAGAACTCTTATGAATGGAAGCATCCTTTTTTGTAAACATTCCTTAAATTTCGGTATTTATAGAGCCCTTTGCTTTTTTGCCGCAACTGCATATTGCTTGCCATACCAAGAACTTTTTGGGAAATTTTGTCTGCTATTGGGTCCTAAACTATTCTTTGACATTTCCTCGAGCATCTGCAACATTAAAAAAAATGACACAGAAGCTGCGAAAAAATTTTCATACGTAGATTTCGTCATCCGTTATGCAGTAGGTACATTTTTTGTATAAAATTTGACTTCAATTTCCGTGCTCTGTCTTTGGCCTCTAAATTTTTAGCAGCGATCCTGTCAGGAACTTTTTGAGCTTTGTATATCTTTAAACCAGCATTAGCTTTAACTTTTCGTACCAAATAGTCCGAGCACTGAGCTAACCGGGCTGCTTTCCTACCGGATGTGTTGGGAGCTCTTTTGAAAATGCTTTCTATTTTTTTGGCTTTAGAAACATCATGTGGACCATTCCTTCTACCTGAACCAGGTTTTCTATCAACGGAAAAGTTCTCCCGGTACTGTTTAATAACATTGGAAACAGTTTGACGGCAGACCTTTGATAGTTTGTTTTTGTTAGTTAATTTTAGCACTTTTTTCTGGTCACTCATTTTAATCAAATTAACAACAAATGAATATAATTGACATTAAACATATATGTGTACATCTATTGGGAATTCTTCTGAATCGGCTGCTATTTAAAATCGACGCAATCGGCCCACAAATGGCTGAGATATAAGGAAAAAACCGGGACAAACTCGATTTTTTGCCTATTTTGCCTATTTTCGGATTACTAAGTCATTAATATAGACAATATTCATATCTAATGATAGATATTTCAAAATCCATGTATATAAACCTATAGTAATTTGGACCTACAATGGGTCAACATTTTTTTGTCATCAATTTTTTTCACCATAAATTAAAATTTTTTTTTTTTTAATTTTGAAAAACAATTTTTTTTTTTTTAATATTAAAAAATTATATTTTAAAGTATAATTTGGTGAAGATTGTATAAGATTCGGCACAGCCGAATATAACTCTCTTACTTGTTTAATGTCTTTTAATAAAGTCAAATTTACATTTTTCCAATGCGAATGCATTTTAAGTTTCTTAAGATAATTTTTCAAAATCAAGCTAGATTTTCCCAAATGTCAAGACAGATCACTAATCGACTCTGGCAATCCTACACAATACCCAGATACCAGATTTAAAAAATGTTTTTATTTATACCTATAGACCTTACATTTTTCATTTTACTACAATACTATATGAAAGAGTAGCTAACTGCTTAGCTTGTTTAATATAAAAGTAAAACTCATCTTTAGAGTGTAAAATATAGTAAAGTGGTGTTAACATAAGTCATAATGGAGAAGCACCTGAAAAGTAATAAAATAATTCCAAAAATAATGAATAATAGGTCGTATTCTTACAAAGTTGTCAGAAAATGTTCAACATGGTTAACAACCATTTACAACCATTCTCATGGTTGTGTTAACCATTTTCTGACAATATGACAACCTTGTATACGTAGCTTTACTATTATTTGTGTAATTAGCAAATCCATAATTTCCCCAATGGCTTCTATTTTTATTATTTACCAACTAGATCATGAAACTTACCTAATAGCTTATGTGTATTAAAATTACACATTTTTTCTAACAACATTTTTACGACAATATCATTTTTGTTTACAACATGAATTGTCTTTATTTTTTTTATTATTTTCACTTTTATTTCCATTTTATTACTTTCATTGCATCACACTCAATTTTATTTCCCTTTTTTAGTACAACATTCTAACTTGTATTATTTTTCAAAAACAACAAACATCGGCTCATAAAAATGACAAATACAAAAAAAAATCATAAAAATAACTTCTTTATTTTGCCAGGCCTGCTTCAAGATGTTTCATTGTCTTCAATCAGTTTAAAGCATAGTAGCATGGTTTAAAATAAGACACTACAATTAATCTTCATACACCAAATTTTTTTATTAGTTTACACATTAATAAATTAGTAATTATGTTCTTAATTACGTTAATGTATATTAATTAGCTTCACGTTTATTTATTTTAATAACATTTTAACCATCAACTTCTTAGTGCTGCCAAAAACTGTTGTAACAGGGAACAGATTGATTAAAAAGAAAATGCAAAAACAAAACAAAGTCAACAGAGTTCATTGAAAGTGGGTGAGAAAAGGAAAATTAAATCAATGTCAACAAAACAAAAGAAAGAAAAAGGCAAAAGTACGAGCATTGTTGCGTTTTTTTTTTTTAATTTATTATGACGATTTATACAATATGCGTACAATCGCTTCAAAAGTTTAGTAAAGAAATATTAAAATATGATTGAAAATCTCTACCATGATTTTCAATCAACTAGGTACAATTATTAGAAAGTACGTTCTCAATTATAATTTCCCTAAAATCTCAAACAAAAGAAAATGAAAAATATGAAAATGGAATGTCTAAGAAAAAAAAAAAAAACAAGTGAGAAAGTATAGAATTGGAATTGAAAAACATTGCGTTCAAATAAAAATAAATTTTTTAGGTTGCGGAACCGCTTATCGCTTTAAATCATAACACCGTTTCGATAATCAGGCTTTTATGTTCTCTACGGTGGTCAAAAGTGACGACTAGTGTTGCAGTTATTCGCTGGCCATTACGAGAACAAAATTTAAATTATTTAAATCCTGGAAAAGTTTTACCAATAACAATATAACATCCTCTATTAAGGTAAAATTTCCAAAGCTGCATTACCATTCTTCAACATTCAAGTACCAAAACACTTTTTGGTCAAATAATTAAACAATTGTTTTATATCTGACTTCTATAGAATGCTCTCTGAATCCAATTTCAATAAAAATGTAAGATAAGATGAATAAAACACACAGATTTTAAAATTATAGTTCGATCGTTATTTTCTTACTATAATATTCGAAGAATATATTGAATATGTAGAATAAATAATTCAATATTATTTGATCAAATTATGACATGAGGAATGATCTCTGGAATGATAAATTTATATAATGTTGGGTTTCAAGCTAAAAGTTCAATGTTGTGGCACAGAATGCGATATCCCAAAACTGAATTTTAATAAAAATAAATGGCCAAGAGTCACAAAAAGGCTAAAAGGAAACCAAAAACATTTAAGAATGTATTTTGGGGAAAGAAAAAATATGTTTGGCATACAAGTTCGATACAAATATTCCAAAACTTTAGAATCTTTATTTAGGCCGTGGGCGGTCTCTTTTTTGCCAAAAAAATACGAAAACAAAATACAGCATCATTTCACTTTTAATTAGTTTTAGAACATTACAAATCATAATAATTATAACTAAATTCAATTTTTTCCGGTTAATTTTTGCTTATTTTAATCGATGTCTATCTTGGTGCTATTTTTTTGACTGATGAATTTCTTAGCTATTTATGTATTATGTAGTTTTTCTTTAAAATTTGCATCTCATTTTCAAAGTTATTTTTAATGTTTGAAAGTTTATTGAATTAGGTATAAATTTATACAAAAACAACACAATTTAATTTAATAGTTTTTACATAATATTATTATATAACAATATGAATGTCGTGGTTAGAGTGTCCGGCAAATTCAAAAAACCGGTTTAACCGAAAACAGCGTTTTATAAAAAAACCGGTTTCGGTTTTCTCATTCTAAAAAACCGGTTTCGGTTTTCTCATTCTAAAAAACCGGTTTCGGTTTTCTCATTCTAAAAAACCGGTTTCGGTTTTGTCATTCTAAAAACCGGTTAACCGGTAAAATGCCGAAGTTATATGTTCAAAAAAGCTTTACAAAGTATTTCGTTAAAACCGGTTAACCATCATAAAAACCGGTTTGTGAAAAAACCGAAAAGTTAAAAAAACCGAAACCGGTCGGTTTTACAAAGATGAAAAAACCGGTTGACCGGTTTTCGGTTTCGGTTTTGGATACTCTAGTCGTGGTGCTATTCTTTTGACCGCAGCTGTATAATAGTTTTTTAATTCAAAATGGCCATAATTACATAATTTTACAATATGTATTGCCTAATTTATATGCATTCGAAATAGTTTTGAACGGGGTTTATGTCCAAGTAATTGAGTACAAAAATTTATTTTAACAAATTGATTATCTGCAATAATTTGTATTCCAAGGGTATAACTTTGCTGTTTATCGATTGTTTTGATCCGAGATATAAAAGGGTTAATAATGTCCCAGAAATTTAAAATTACGAACAAGTAAATAAGAAACAATAAAATAGGTTTTTTTAAGAAATAACTCAAAAACTAAATTTCCTTGAATTTCAATAACAAATTTACATTTTTATCTTCATTTAGCATTTATTAGAATAAAAATATATTTTTAATTTTTTAAAATTTCGTTTAAAATAGTTTTATGATTTTTTTGATATGATTTTATAATGGAAATGTAAAAACAGTTTTTAATGTGATTTTCTAAACATTTAATTTTTTTGGAGAATATTTTAGAGTGTAAAATAAGGTTCCACATATTGAATATTCATATCTATATGTTCAATAGAGTCGGCCTTATTTTGAACTTTTGTAACAAAGTATACCAAGTAGTCCGACTCTCTATTTTTCAATATTACTCTCTCACATATACGGGTACCATGTGAATTCAACACCCTTGTGAGAGATGTAAACAAATCAAAAGTCTCGAAATTTTAAACAGAAATTGCAGATTAAATACATATCAAAACACATTAAATCATTAACACACATTATTTCTTAATTTTTTTAACACACTTGACACTTTTTCAGTTCCGAATCACGCCCATTTTGCACAATCTAGAAAATCTTTTTTAAAATTAGTTTTGACATTTGATTTTGTTTGTGGTACAAATTAAACTATAGAACAGAGTTTCAATCATGATACAAAAATAGAAGGTAGTCTCACTTTCTCTTTTTGTCGCCATATTAACGTTCTGACTTTTATTGGAATTATGAAAAATCGTGCTACCATATTCATTCTTAAAATCCCATTTTATGTTTATTTAAAAGTAAAAAAAATAAAATAAAACAGCAAACAAAAAATTCAATAAAAAAATGTTAACTAAAGAAATTCGTTTTTGAAATAATTATAAACTATCCCTTATACAGACTCCAAGAAAGAATAAACACAAAAAGCTAGAAGCCGAAACAAATTTTTCATATAAATTACACATTAAAATTAAATATATCTTAAACGTTATTTCCCTTTTTTCATATGTGGCAAAGACTTTTTTATTGTTTACAAAAAACTAATTTCAAATAATTCCAATAAACTTCAAAAATATTTTTGTGAGAGAGAAGTGGAGCAACCTTGTATATTTGAATCATGGTTTCAATTTTTGGTATTGAAAATAGAACAACATTTAAATAAATTAAAAGCTAAACATTTTTATAGAACTCTGTGTTTAGAGTTAGGTACTTTTTCACTAACACATGTATAGAGTTAGGTACTGTTGTCAAAGAGTCGGACTACTTGTTATACTTTGTTTTGTAATTAAGTCTAATATTGTTCTCCGAAAATTCCGAATATTTTTTAAAATTTAGTTGATTTTTTATATTCAAATCTATTTCGTTTGCATTCGTTCTAAATTGGTATCTAACTTGCTTTGTAATTAAATTAATGTAATACGCATTTTATTCAAGTTGTACATAAAATACATACAATTTTACTTTCTTTTTATAAATAATAACATATTTTAACTTAATGTAGATATTATTTAAAATTTACTTTGTTTGAAAAGACTAATATGAATAAATTAGGAAACGATATAACAGTTCTTTTTTTTAAGCAAACATAATAATTTCTATTGTAATTATTTAAAATTCGAAATATAAACTAAAATCAAATTGAAAATATTCGTATTTCCTATTAAAATCACAAGTACCAGCTCTGCTGTAGACGCTAGAGTTTATTCAACTCAATTCCTTTTTGCATAATTTTTAAATCGCCAACAAATAACAATCAAATCGCAACAGTATTTACACTTTTGTCAATATCTCATTGTTTCCTTTCTTTTGTTGACATTGATTTGAGTGACGCAAATTGAGTCTCTCTTGCTCTTTCACCCACTTTAAATGAACTCAGTTGACTTTGTTTTATTGTTGTTGTTGTTGTGATTGCTTCTGCATTTCCTTTTTATTAAACCTGATTATTTTTAGAATAGTTTCTGGCGGCACTTAAATAGTAGACGAGGTGAACATGTTAATTAATTTAATCAAACACAATTAATAGAATGTAATGCACATAAAAAATAATTGTGAAAAGAATTGTTAATTTATTAAATTGTAAGAAATGTGTAGAGAATTTCGGGTATGAATATTAATTACAGTGTTTTACTTTAAAAGCTATTAAACAAAATATAATTGTGTCGTATAAAAGAACTTTTTTTATGGTGTTTATTTGTCTCTTTTATTTTGACAATTTTATATGTTTGCTGTTTGTTGTTTTGGTTATATAATACAAGTAAGAGTGTTTGTTAGTGTTGTTTTAAACAAAAGGGAAATAAAATTTAGTGTGAAGCAATGAAAGTAATAAAATGAAAATAAAAGTGAAAATAATAAAAAAAATAACAGTCAATTCTTGTTGTAAAAAAGCTGTTGTAAAATGTTTGATTTTAATAAGCAATGTTTCATGATCTAGTCGGAAAATATGTAAATTCAGGTAATAAAAACACGAACCAAAGAGGAAATTGCTGTTTTGCTAATTACACAAATACTAAAATAGGAAATACATAAATGAAGACTTTAAAAAAGGTGAGTTTTGATTTTAAGAACAATTTTAAAAATTTCAAAATGTTCCTGTTTTTTTCTCTTAAAGTTGGTAAACATTATGAAACTTTAAAAAATGTATTTAATTGAAATAATACCAAACCACAGAATTATTCAGTAGGGTTCAACAGTAAAGACAAAATTTTACAATATAATAGTGGATTTTGTAAAAATGCGGGATTAACAATAGATGGCATATCTTTAAAATGCGGGTATTTGTAATTTATACTCACTTAGTTATTGAATATTATAGCGTAAACAATACAGTTTTTGTTTGCTTAGAAAATGTCGAATTTTGTGTAAAAAAAAAAAAAAATTTAAAAAGTGCTGCTGAAGCACATCGATTGCTCACAAGGCTTATGGTGAATCTGAGAGATGCGTTGTTCGGTTCAGAAGTGGTGTTTTTGACACGGAATATAACAGGCCTACCTAAATAAAAGCGTAAGGCGGAACGTTTTTTCCGCTTAGTTTTGACGCTGAAATGGCATACCTAAATAAGAGCGTCAACGCTACATCAAACAATAAAAATAAGGTTATCAACAAAAATAAATATAACAACTCGGATTATTTAAAAAATAAAGTACAGGATTCATCCAATACCAGGGTAATTGGATACCATACGAGTTGAAGCTGAGACACCTTGAAAGACAATTTGGTATGTCCGAAATGATGCTTGAACGCTATAAAAGTAAATAATTTTTGCACCGAATCATTATTTGCTATGAAAAATGGATCCATTACGATAAACCGAAGCGTAAGAGATCGTATGTGAAGCCCGAGTAACCTGCAAAATCGACAGCAAAGCCAAATATCCATGGCGCTAAAGTGATTGTCTGTATTTGATGGAAGCAAAAGGGTCCTATCTGCTGAAATCTTACCAGACCATCACAGGGAACCTGTACCGAACGTAACTGATTCCTTTGAAGCGTGCATTGGCATAAAACCGTAATATTCCATCATGACAACAATACATGATGGAATACGTTGCAATACCTGTTTAAATCTTTTTATAATGAAGTTGTTGGGAAGTTTCGCCTTACCAGTCTTATAGTTCGGACCTTGCTTCGTGCGACTATTATTTGTTTTGATCGATGCAGAACTCTCTTTCTGGGATACGCTTTACTTTGGAACAAAGTATCCGAGTATCTTGGCCTCTATAGATGACTAGTTCTTTTGGTTCGGAATCCATAAGTTGCCAAATAAATGGGATAAGGTCATCTGATCATATTTGAATAAATTTATATTGTACAAATGTTTCTAAATATAAGCGGTTTGAAATTGAGTAGCTTCCAATGATTTTGCAAGCTGTTTTTGAGTTTTACAACAAACTTTATGGAGTAATGTCTCCAATTCTTCAAACTTTTTTTGCTGGCCTGGACGATATTTGCCTTCCATGTCAAAATCACCACTTCTGTCTTGCAGAAACTATTTCTCGCACGTTGAAACCGATATAGCGGCAATTTTTTTTTAAATTAAAGAAGTACAGCAAAACTTCCCGTATATGAAGCATTCTTGTTTACACTATAATGTTCAATAACTAAGTGAGAATAAATGACAGATATGTATCCTTCAAAACGACTTCTACGTTATTCAAAACAAAAACTGCGTTCAAAAGATATGGCATCTATTGAAAACCCCACATTTTCAACTCATACACACAATAGATTTCTCACTGCCATAAAGTTCACAATATATAAATATAAAATATCTTTTGTATCAGATTTATTTTAATCCAATAGATTAGATTTTGTTTTGTTACATTTTTATAGAGTATGACATTGAATTCCTCCACTTAAAGAGCCTATTAACTTAAGTTGACCAGAATAAGTCAGGTTTGATATAATTCACTTGCCGAGTATGTTATTTTTCTTTTTAATTTGTAGCAGTCTTATTTTTTCGAGAATATTCTTATATTTTGTTACGATTCAACCTTTTGAAAACGTTGGGTTATTTCCTTCAAATAAACCGGATACCTTTGATTGCAAATAAAAGCCGTTTAGTAGTTTAAAATTTTTAACAACAACAACAGTTCAACAGTCAGTTCAATAGTCACTCAGTGTCTTTATTCGCGTTTATCAATACGCAGAAATGCACACACACTTTATAATGTACAAACTTAAATGTACAAAACAGTTGATGTTAACTCTAACAGCGCCTATGATCAACCCAACTCACGACTGCAACCTCTGCCACTATTTATATACACGCCATCTTTCGGGAGTCTTCTACAATGCTCTTTACCCTCGTATTCTAGAGCTTTCGATGTCAATGTCAGGAGCTTAAACATTTATTGTTGCCATACTTACAAACAGTGCTAGTAACCGCAAGCTATCAACATTGTTGATAAGTAGAAGCTTCTACAGATGGACATGTTTATAAACATGATGAATGTTGCAGTTAAATTCAAATCGCTATTGTAAATTCGCAACAATATGCTTAAAAAAATCTTATTTTGAAACTATTATGCAAAATTGTCATAGTTAACACGTGTCCCTATTGCGATAATTGTTAACATTCTTTTAATGTTTGCACATATTTTCCAGCCTTTTAGCATAATTAATTACGCTACTCCTCGAAATAAGAGTTACTTTTGAGCAATTTTCATTAGAATTAATACGCCAAAGTAAACATGTGTGTCGCTACTATGAAGTTAATGAAAATTGCGTTGCACTCATTACACACAGAAATGCAACACAGCCGCCAACCATCCGCAGGTTCAGTCACCCGCTAGTTTATTGCTAAATGTAGCATTAAATGACACATTTTACATAATGATGAGTGTATGAACGAACGAACGTGTGCATGTGAAAACAAAAGACTTTCCTGCTTGCAAAACGTCCACAACTGGGAAAATAACAGGTGAAGGAACAGATAGATATACAGTGTAGCAAAATGCTAATGAAATATAAAACAAATAGAGTTCCTTTCCTCTCATGCTATATATTTTTTTTGTTTGCTTAACTTGAGTATCAGCTTCTTCTACATGCTCTGCTTTGCGTACACAGTTTACTGCATTTGCAAATAAATATTTGTTAGTATTTCTCCCTGAAGTGTTTTGAAAGTGTGGAAAAACAACAAATAACTCTTAGTTTTTAACGCAATTTTTCTATTTTCTTGTTTTTTTTTTTTTATTATTATCGATTTTGCAATTAATCACACATGTTTGTTTGCCTGGCTAAAATTGCATTCGTTTCATTTGTTTATTTATTCATTCAATGTGTCACAATCCCATATACAGACATCTAACTACTTATTGGAACGTTTATGTTAAAGTGTGTATGTCTATGGCAGCGTTTTGGAACATTCAATACCAGTAATTGCACCTTTGGCAACATATTGCCAGTTCTAGACTGGAGTACGTACGTGCTGCATGGCTGTTGAGTGTAGAGAAAGACAAATAACTATGTAATATTAAATGGATGGATAGTTGGTTGAACAAGTGCGTTTTGTATCGTGTTTATCAATAAAACCTGCAGTTTTTAAGGTAACCAATTTGTTTGCACTAGCTACATCGTTACTAGTTACTTACTACAATAATTAAATGTCTCCTAAACTAGCAAAGGAGTGAATAGAAATATTAATCCAGTTACAGATTACTCATTATACTAATTCTACATAGCAGTTCTATATCGATCATATTTGACACATATACTTATGTTCATTGTCTGCTCGATAGGTTACTCTATACATCCCAGGTAATCTAGAATGAAGTCAATTGTCAATTTAGTGTCTGTAAGTGATAGATTAAACTTTTTGTACCGCAAGTTAGAAAGCACTTATCTTTCTACCCTAAGTATTCTATTGTAAATCGGAGTTCACTTCCGCCTACGACACGAACATGTTAAAATAACTAGTAGTTATTTCATCAGTTTTTTTGTAGCGAACATATTCATCAACACGGTTCCAAGAGTTGCTGGGAAAGACACATACTTACAAAGACACACGCTAACTAATACCTACAAACTACTGATATTAATGAGGTGTTTAAAAATATAAATTATATTAATAATTTACAGATCCCTGTTTGTGCCATAACATGTTGAGCATAAAAGAATTTAATCAATAATACGCTAATTAAAAATTAATTTAATAATAAACAAGTAAGAGAGCTATATTCGGATATGCCGAATCTTATAACACTTCACCAAATTATACTTTAAAATAAAAATTTTAAATATTTTTAGGTAAACAAAATTATTTTTTGTTTTTCAAAATTTAAAAAAATAATTTTTTTTACAATTGTTTTTCAAAATTTAAAAAATAATAATTTATTTTAAAAATTGTTCTCAAAAATTTTTTTTTTAGAATTAGTTTTTTTTTAATTTTTTTCCAAAAATTTATTTTAATTTTTAAAGAAGTTTTTGTTTTTTTTTTCGTTGCAATGGACTTTGAAATATCTATCTAATGACTTAGTAATCCAGATATAGATCAAAAATAGGCCAAAAATCGAGGTTAGTCCGGTATTTTCCTTATATATCAGCCATTTGTGGGCCGATTTTCTCGATTTTAAATAGCAACCATGCCGGAAGAATTCCCGATATATTGATGTATGAATCAAGTTTGTAAGTTATTTGGGGTCTTCCGAAAATTGATTTCAACAGACAGACATACGGACGGACGGACATGGCTTAATCGAATCCGCTATCTATAATGATCCAAAATATATATACCCTTCTTACGAAGGTGAGTGCCGAGTCTTATATACCCTTCACCAAGTATACCTTAAGATAAATACATATTAAAAACAATTATTTTTTTAAAAAAATACTCCCAAATTGCATATTTTACAAGGATTTTTTAATCATCTTTTCTGGCAAGGGTTAGTTCCTCTAGTGGGTTGGAAAATAGCATTGTTCTGGCAAAAAAAATTAAATTTTATTCCCAAACATAACCACGGTGAAATTTTTAAAAGAAACGCGTGCAGAAAACTGTTCAAAGAGACGGACTAATTACTCGATCCAGACATTTCTATTAACGTGAGAAATTTAAGGTTGGTGCCCTATGTTGCTTGTTTTCATCTTTCTGAATTGCGGAAAGCTTTTGAAAGCCTTAAGAATGTCTCAGAAACATTAAAAATACATGCAATTGTTGTAGTTACGGTAAAGCAGAACAACTCTTGTGCACATATCAATGCAATCTGAATATATTGTTATATTTTAACCTTTTTAAAACTTTGGTTTATTTCCTTTAAATAAACCGGATACTTTTGATTGCAAATAAAAGCCGTTTAGTAGTTTAAAATTGTAACAACTTTTTATTTATTTAAAATCTACAACAACAACAGTTCAAATAGTCACTCAGTGGTTTTTTATACACGTTTATCAATTCGGAGAAATGCACACACAATTTATAATGTACAAACTTAAATGTACAAGGCAGTTGATGTTAACTCTAACAGCGCCTATGATCAACTCAACTCACGACTGCAACCTCAGCCACTTTTTATACACGCGCCATCTTTCGTGAATCTTCTACAATGCTCTTAACGGACAAACTAGTACATTCGAATTCTAGAGCTTTCGATGTCAATGTTAGCAGCTTAAACATTTACTGTTGCCATACTTATAAACAATGTTCATATCCGCATGCTATCAACATTGTTGATAAGTAGAAACTTCTACTGATGGACGTGTTTATAAACATGATGAATGCTGCAGGCAGTCGTTACAGACTGTTAAATTCAAATCGCTATTGCAAATTCGTAACAATATCTAGGCACTCTAAATAGCTCACAAAAATCAAGTTTTTTACTAATTTTTACGATAAAACAAAGATTTTTTTGTTAAAAAAGTATATTCGAGTGTATACTTCTCTATGGTGCAGCAATAACGAAGAATGTGCAATTCATTATTGGTATGTTCCGGGAGCATCACATTACCCAATCTTGATCACGCAATTCCTGCTTGATGCAAGATATGAAAAAATTTTAAAATTTTTGAAAGTGGGCAAGGTTTGTGGAGCTTCTGAAGAGTAAATATAAGCTTTTTATATAAGTTTTTGATATTGGTGGAAACCTTAGGACTTTTAAATTTACATTTTAGTAAAATGAAGTAATTTTGTGTTTTTGATGGACTTCATTTACCTTAAAAACTAAAATGATTTTAATATGGTGATTTTCCATCAAGAAAAATATAAACTTTGAATTATTGTGAAATTTCCGCTTAAGTGAGTCAAATTTTACATTATACGTTTTTGCATTAAGTTCTCTTTCCAGATAATAAGAAATTTGTATATAGTCCCGAAGAAAATTAATTGGTCATAGATCCTTTATAAGGACCACTTCCGAAAATCACTTTAAAGAGCATAAATATTTTAAAAATGTTGGAATCCAAATAAACTTTTATAAAAGCAAGTAAGAGTGTTATATTCGGCTGTGCAGTATCTTAAATACCCTTCACCAAATTACATTTTAAAATACAAATTTTAAATATTTTTAGGTAATCAAAATAATTTTTTTTTTCAAAATTTAAAAAAAAAATGTTTCACAATTGTTTTTCAAAATTTAAAAAATAATAATTTATTTTCAAAATTGTTCTCAAAAAATTTTTTTTTAGAAATAGTTTTTTTTAATTTTTTTAAAAATTTTTTTTTTTTAAAAAAAATTTATGACAAAATATTTTTTTTTGTGAAACAAAAATTCGGGTTAAAAAATATTTTTCCCGATTTTGACCCATTGTAGGTCCAAATTACTATAGCCTTATATAGATCGTTGCAATGGACTTTGAAATATCTTTCATTAGATGTCAATATTAATGTCTAGTAATCCAGATATAGATCAAAAATAGGCCAAAAATCGAGATTGGTCCGGTTTTTTCCTTATATCTCAGCCATTTGTGGGCCGATTTTCTCGAGTTTAAATAGCAACCAAACCGGAAGAATTCCCAATATATTAATATATGATTCAATTTTGTAAGTTATTTGGGGTCTTCAGAAAATTGATTTCAACAGACAGACAGACGGTCATGGCTTAATCGACTCCGCTATCTATAAGGATCCAGAATATATTTACTTTATAGGGTCGGAAAATTATATTGTGGATATTGCAAACGGAATGACAAACGAAGGTGAAGGGTATAATAAGTTTCATATAGAAAGAACTCACACGACCTAATTTCATGATGATTGGTCCGTAATAAAGTAGATATTCACATGAAATTCAATTCAAATAAGTTTTGTATCTACGAAAATTGTGCGTCTTAATTCATGACGATCGGTCCATGATTAATTGTAGCTCTCATATAAGGCCTACTTCGGAAAATTGTTCACGAAAAAAAAATATAATTTAAAAAGAAAAATAAGTTTGTTTATATACTCAGTGTAGGCTATTTATTACTGCTTCACAGCGACGATGCATTGAACCAATTAAAGAAATATGATATTGTCTAATAACCGCTTCAGATTAAACTTCCTTGGCGGTGTTATTTTGCGTCTGAATTTTGCCATATAGAGTTTCACATTTTAATTCATAAAAATTCTGAAATTTATTATATTTTAAACATAAGGTCATGTTTTGGAAAACTTAATATTACGGAATATTGTTTTCAAAAAAGGTTTTATTGTATTGTCACTTACTGTATAAATAATACATTATTAGACTATTTCTAAGTAATGCTAAATAAAACAAGTAAGAGAGCTATATTCGGCTGTGCCGAATCTTATATACCCTTCACCAAACTACACCTTAAAATAAAATTTAAAAAATTTTTTTTAAATTTTTTTTTTTTTTCAAAATAGTTTTTTAAAAGTTTTTTCCAATTTAAAAAAAAAAAATTAATTTATTAGTGAAAAAAATGTATGACAAAAGAAAGTTTTTTGTGAAAAAAAAATCGGGTTAAAAAATATTTTTCCCAATTTTGACCCATTGTAGGTCCAACTTTGTATAGCATTATATACATCGTTGCAATGGACTTTGAAATATCTATCATTAGATATCCATATTGTCTATATTTATAACTTAGTAATCGAGATATAGATTAAAAAAAATAGAGGTTGTCCCGGATTTTTGCTCATGTCTCCGTTATTTATGGACGGATTTTGATGATTTTAAATAGGAAAGTTTTCGAAAGCATGTCTGACAGAATTATTGAGGATTTGGATCCCGAAGATATCTGGGGTCTTCAGAAAATTGATTTCAACAGACAGACGGACGGACAGACAGACAAACAGACGGATATGGCTAAATCGACTCCGCTATCTATAAGGATTCAGAATATATATACTTTATAAGGTCGGAAAATTATATTGTGGAAATTACAAACGGAATGACAAATTTATATATACCCTTCTCACGAAGGTGAAGGGTATAATAAACGAACTTGTGTACCCACTCCACCGTTTCAACATCGTATAATTTCTACCGTCTCGCCGCTTTTACGTTTCATGGTTTAACGCATTTGAATTGCTGAATAACTTCGTAGATTTGAGAAGTTTGAATATTTGAATATACACCTAAAAATACTCGTGTTTTTATGTCAAAGGCAGCATACCTCTGAATCGAACCTGGACCTGACTGAGTCATACCTCTGCTAGAAAATTAAACTGCATTACAAGCTATCTGAAGCCAACTTTTTGGCAAATTTCAAATCAATAGATTGGCTTATCATTCCATTTAAAAAAAAAAACTCCCCCCAAGTTAGGTTTTTTGAATTGATTTTTTTCAACTGCGCTCTTTAACAAATCCTAATATAAGGATTGAGGTCGTAAAATCCTTAACACACGTTTTTCATTAAAACTTTTAATCCAAGTATTATTTGATTTTTTTTATCAAGTTACCTTTGTAATACATGTCAGTTATTATGTTTAATGTTAATTATGTTTATTTGTTGTTAATCTGATTAAAATGAGTGGCCAGAAAAAGGTGCGTACTAAAATTATTAAATATTTTCAACAAAACCCAACTTTGTCCTACAAACAATCAAAGGTCTGCTATCAAACTGTTTCCAATCTTATTAAACAGTACCAGGAGAACTTGTCCGTTGATATAAAACTTGGTTCAGGTAGAAGGAATGGTCCACATGATGTTTCTAAAGCCAAAAAAATGGAAAGGATTTTCAAAAGAGTTCCCAGCACATCCGGTAGGAAAGCAGCCCGCTTAGGTCAGTACTAGGACTATTTGGTACGAAAAGTTAGAGCCAATGCAGGTTTAACAACATACA
This sequence comes from Calliphora vomitoria, assembly GCA_942486065.2. Lineage (NCBI taxonomy): Eukaryota > Metazoa > Arthropoda > Insecta > Diptera > Calliphoridae > Calliphora > Calliphora vomitoria. Next base: position 8,700,084 of record OW818032.2, read on the forward strand.
AGGCTCAAAAAGTTCCTAACAGGAACTCTGCTAAAAATTTAAAGGGCAAAGACAGAGCACGGAAATTGAAGTCAAATTGTATACAAAAAATATATTTCGCAGCTTCTGGGTCAATTTTTTTATGTTGCAGATGCTCGAGGGAATGTCGAAGAAAAGTTTAGGACACAAAAGCAGACAAAATTTCCCGAAAAGTTCTTGGTATGGCAAGCAATATGCAGTTGTGGTAAAAAAAGCCAAACACTTGTTACAAATTTACATAAGACTTCATAATGTGTCCGCTTATTTTTGGTCTGACTTGGCATCCTATCACTATGGTCTTGAGTGGTGCAAGACCAATAATGTGGTATTTGTACCAAGAGAGGCAGTTCCTCCAAAATGCCTGGAGCTGAGTCCAGTGGATAGATATTGGGCTCTTGTTAAAAGAGAATTGAAGAGCACAAAAAAGGTGTCCAAAAGTGTGGTAGATTTTAAACGGAGATGGACAACCTGTTCGAACAAAGTGACATAAAGCACTATAAAAACCATAATGGAAAGGTTTCCGAAAAAGGTTGAAAATTTCATCACTAGTGATTAGAACTATAAAAATATTTTTTTTTTTTTTTTTGGAAATTGTAACAATAATTTCAATCAAAAAAAAAAAATGATTCAAAACTGTAAGTTTAGTGGTTCCATTTTAATTAACATATATGTATGTTAAACATTTTTCGATCTCAGTCCTTAGTCATATTTTAATCGATTTAGAAAACTGGGAAATTTTGATTATTCTCTTAGTAAAAGGTATTTCGTATTTGCTCATATGCTGGATATTAACATTGATTTGCTTATCTACAAAAAAATACAAAACTTGTTTATTTTCGTACTGAATACTCTTGTTTGTAAACATGCCACACATATTGATAATCGTATTATTATTTTTATTTTTTTTGCAAATTGATTGTTGCTATGGCTATTGCAGCCGTAACACCAATAAAAATATTTGCATTTTTTCTTTAATTCAATTAACAAAAATCCCAAAAAATGTATGCATGTTGTTTGCGTGGGTAGCCTTTCTAAATAAATAAATGAAATAACGTAATTTTTATTTATTGACTGACTGTATGCAGAAAAACAAATCAATGTCTATTCTCGTTTGCAAAAACAATACACTTTTGAATCACACTTTACTACGCGGCACAGTAATTAATGCCAAACACGTCTACTATTTGTGTTAAATAAAAACAAAAAAAGTCTATAAAAATAAATGAAACGAAACGCTTTATAAACTGGAGTGAAGAGCAAAAAGCTAAATTTAAAACAAACAATAACTATTTGCACGTAAGTACGCATGTAACATCATGACAATTAAAAGTTTAAAATCTCCAAAAAAAAAAAAAAAAAAAAATGATTTTTTTCTCCACCGTGTTATCGATAACAATAGAATAAAAGCGAAGCCACCTAAACCTTGGCAAACATTTGTAATCAATTCTTTATTAACACTTATACATACAAAAACTCAAAAGCAAAAGGAACCCAGTTACCAATACATGCTTTTAAATTGTTTGTGTTTCTGGTGGAATTTCACTTAAAAAATACATGAATAGTTTTTATTTCTACATACACTGGCTTCCAACAGCACCACTACCTCTAAAAATAATGGAACAAATAATGAACGTGGTGTTCTTTGGCCATAAATGTTCGAACAAACATTCTTTATGCCAGTGCAGTGCATTCCCATACATTAATGGTTGCATACATTCAGCCACCTATATACGCCTGGGTTTATGCAACAAAAACAGTATAGCACGAAGTTTTTTTAAATGATCTTTTTTGAATTTGCATACATCTGGTGTTTGTATGTGTCTGTTTAAATGCGTTGGTATTTCGTGTAACCCAGCAGTTTTGCAATTAGTCACCCGGCAGTTCTAGAACTCTGACCCGAACTAGCGATTTTACTTAACATTTAGGTTGACAACTAGTTATATAACTAGCTACTTGGCTAGTTATTTTAACACATTCATAACCATTTTGGACTTTTCCAAAGTAGTCAACGCTTTACATAGAGTCAGTTACCTTATTAGCTACATAACTGGTTACTTGATCAGCTACATAACTATTTATTTTAACATACATATACAGGTGCTAATTGACCTCAAATATTCAGTTAAAAAGCCATCTTATAGACATTCCAATTACTGATTGCTTGTAAACAAACCTTCCTCCGACAACTCTCCAATAGTTTGTTTTGGGTAAAATAACTACATACTTTCTAAAGTGCAGTACAAAATAAACTTAGAGACACTTATGTGAAAATTGACTCCACGCTAGATTACCTGGGATGCGTAAAGTTACAATTGAGTTTTCTCTACACTACAAAGAGCAAAATATAAAAAATTGTTGTCAGCCAAGTGACAACAATTTAATAATAATTATAATTTAATTAGTCCAGCCAGTGCCGGATGAAAAATTGTTTATTCATTGTCGCTTTGATTAAATACGCATTCTTCCTTCTAGTCTTTGGATTAGGTCTGCTGTGTCCCTCCTTCTTAATCAAAAGAAAGAATTATTTTTAATGCTATCCGGGGTAGCTCCACAAGCATGATTTTGTCAGTAACAAGATGTTTAAATCAACAATAGCCTTTTCGATCTCTCGAATTTTAAAACGTAGGGGTACGGCTTCTCCAAATTGGGATACAACAGGTGGCAACTCAATAGTTTCATTTGATGTGTTCGGAGTAAATACTTGCTTCAAATGATTAGCAAACAGATTCCCTTTTTCAGTATCACATCTTGCCCAACCGCACGCAGAAAAAAAATATAGTTGTACATAGTTACTGTAACCATTTCAAATTTGTGCATGGTTACAGTAACAATTTCAAAATTTTTAACAATATTATAGTCACAGTAACTATATATATGATTGTGGTAACAATAATATGGTTAATTTACGATTCACATGAATATTTCAATCATATATATGGTTACAGTAACCATGTATATGTTTGTGACAACCATTTATATGATGAATGACTTACCATAATATGATGCTCTCATATCATAATCTGAGAACAACATATTATGATAAAATTATTCATCATATAAATGGTTGTCACAAACATATACATGGTTACTGTAACCATATATATGGTTGAAATATTCATGTGAGTCGTAAATTAACCATATTATTGTTACCACAATCATATATATAGTTACTGTGACTATAATATTGTTAAAAATTTTGAAATTGTTACAGTAACCATGCACAAATTTGAAATGGTTACAGTAACAATGTACAACTATATTTTTTTTCTGCGTGCGCCACTTGAATTTTGCATTAGGGGCTTACATATGACAGGTCTTTTAAGACTTTTTGTGGCTCGCCATAATGAGTAATCCGATTGCGGGGTTGCATCCAGGCTATCTAGATATTTTTTCAATGATTCCAATTTTTGAAATTTCAAGAGTTTTTTATACAATTTTTAAGCTTCGATTTGAGTTGGGGGATCTGTGCAATTGCCACTCTTTTCGAACTCTTCTTTTTTCATTTAAAAGCCGTTCGACATCTGCAGAATAAATTCTATTATATCTGATTTGTTGGGGGTTTGGGTAGCATGTTGAGCAGCCAGTTTGATTTTTATCGAAATTGATAAGAGAGTGATCGATGTTTTCTGGTGTTGTTAGCTGTATGTTTTCCCAGATATGAAACCGTAATATTCCATCATGACAACACTCTGCAACATTATGCAATACCTGTTCACAAACATTTAGAATAAAGTGGTTTTGCCTCACCCGTCTTATAGTGCAGACAATCCCTCGTCCGAATTTTATTTATTTCGATCGATGCAGAAGGCTCTTTCTGGAATATGCTTCACTTTGGAACAGAGTATCCAAAATTTGCTTGATTCGTTCTTGGCCTCAAAGCAGATGAGCACTTCTTTTGGCTCGGAATCCATATGTTGCCAGAAATATGGGAAAATGTAATAACAATAGCCAATACTTTGAATAAATTTTTATTGTATAAATGTTTCAAAATAAAAGTTAAACATTTTAAAGAAATCCCCAATTTTTAAGTCATTGTTTAAAAATTATGTTAAATTCGGAAAGGCAAAGTGAAACCCCTGTTAGTATATTTTAGTAACTTTCTATTTTAAAGTAACCCTTGTTGAAATACTTAAGTTACTTAAGAAACTTTTAATAACTGTTTTTCGGCCAAAAAACACTAAAATTCTCAAAAAATATTTTGAAATTCAAAAACTATTACTTTTAAGATATTTGGACCAGCTAAAGGGTTTTCCAACAAGAGGTGTTATTTTGAATCACCCGGTATTTCGGTAGCTGTCACTTTTGAAGCTTTTACTCTTTAACATTTGACAAGTAGAAACTACGTCATTACTAAAAATGGAACGATACACGCTTTAACAACTCATTGATTTTATTAAAATTCACTATAAAAATGGTGAAAATCTTGCAGTCACAGTTCGAAAAACTAAAGCATTTTTGGGTCGTCGTGAAGCAGCTTGTCGGACCGCAATACAGAAATAAAACCAGAGCACGTCGCTCAAGAACAACTGGGAATATTGCTGCTGTAGCCCAAAGTGTTGAAGAAAACCCAGGTTTGTCCATTCCTCGTCCTATCGAGAGATGATTGATAATTTCTTATGGTCGGAGTTGGATGGTATTGATCTGGACAGCCTTTACTTTCAACAAGACAGTGCTACGTGCTACACAAGCAACGAAACCATTGCTCTTTTACGGGAAAAGTTTCTGGACCGTGTTATCTCTCGAAGAGGTGATCACAATTGGCCACCGAGATCTTGTGATTTAACACCTTGCGACTTCTTCCTTTGGGGCCACGTGAACTCTAAGGTCTACGCCAACAGCCCAGCGTCAATTCAAGACCTCAAAGATATAATTCGTGAGGCTATCGAGGACATAGGGCAGTCACTTTGCGATATGGTTATGGAAAATTTCATGAAAAGGATATGGTCCTGTAAGCGTAGTCGTGGTGGCCATTTGGCTGATGTTGTTCTTCATTATTAACGGCATACCTTCCACTTTATTATGAAATAAATATCCCATCATTTATCTCAAAAAATTCAATTGATCCTCTTCTTAATACACTCACATGTTAAAACAACTGGTAATGAAGTTAATTATGACCCTAAATGATAGGTAAAATCACTAATATGGGACAGTCACCCAGAAATGCGGGGATGTATGAGAGTTTGTGTTCCACACACATACACATTAAGTTTGTTTTCATCTGTCTACAAAATGTTCTAGTGGTATGGTGTATACAGTGGGTTGTATAAATAACGAAGGATTTTTATTTAGGAGCACACTTTTTAGAAGACACAGACCGAAATTAAAATCAAACTTAATTGGTCCGATCATAACGTTTTTAGTAGATTACACTGAGCTACAGTGTAAAAGTACTCGAAAAGCGACTAAGTTATTGTCCAAAATAGATATGTTGTAACATTTCGTACTTGATGAATCCTAATGAAATAAATTTTAACAAGTAAGAGACCAAATTAAACTTTAAAATAAAATAAAAAAATTTTGTTTTTTAATTTTTTAATATTTTTTTGGATATTGTTTTTTAAAAGATTTTTCCAATTTTCAAAAAAAAAATTTTTTTTTTTAATTTATTAGTGAAAAAAATTTATGACAAAAAAAAGTTTTTTGTGAAAAAAAATTTGGGTGAAAAAATATTTTCCCCGAATTTGACCCAACTGCAGGTCGAACTTACTATAGCATTATATACATCGTTGCAATGGACTTTGAAATATCTATCATCAGATATCCATATTGTCTATATTTATGACTTAGTAATCGAGATATAGATCAAAAATAGAGGTTGTCTCGGATTTTTGCTCATATCTTCGTTATTTATGGACGGATTTTGCTGATTTGAAATAGGAAACTTCTCGGAAGCATGTCTGACAGAATTATTGAAGATTTGGATCCCGAAGATATCTGGGGTCTTCAGAAAATTGATTTCAACAGACAGACAAACTTATATAAACCCTTCTCAAGAAGGTGAAGGGTATAAAAAGTTATGGAAATTATCTCTGTAGGACTTTAAATAATGTGCACATATGTAAGCATTATTTTATGGATCTTTATTTCCTTCAACCGTTGTAGTAAAGGTTTTTAAAGGGTGTCCAAAATTTAGGAAATATATGAGTTAAATAGAAAATACAGTAATTTCTTTGGATTATTGTTTTTTATTGTTGTTAAATCTCACAATCTAACAATATTTTGTATCGATTTAACATCGACTCATTACGATATATTCACTTTAAAACTGCTCAATACAAATTACCTCGTTATTATACCCTTCATCATGAATGGCTAGGGGTTGTCATTCCGTTTGTAATTTCTACATTTTTCATTTGCGACTAAACAAAGTATATATAATCTAGATCACTGTAGATGGCAAAGTTGATATAGCCATGTCTGTCTGTGAGTCTGTATGTTGAAATCAACTTTTCGTAGCCCACAAATAACTTACATACATGATTCATACATCAATATATTGGAAATTCTTCCGGCTCGGTTGCTATTTAAAATTGACACAATCGGTTCACAAATGACTGAGATATAAAGTTAAAAAACCTTATTTCTCATGATTGGATTACTAAGTCATTAATATAGACAATACGGTTATCCAATAATAGGCATTTCAAAAAACTTTGCAACGGCGTATATACGCAAAAGTAAGTCGGACCTACAATGAGTCAAAATTGGGAAAAATATTTTTTACCCCGAATTTTTTTTTCCACCAAAAAAAGTTTTTGTTATAAAAATTTTTACTAAAATAAATAAAAAAAAATAAAATAAAAAAAACTTTTTCGCCCAAAAAATTTAAAAAAAAATATATAAATTTTGTTTACCTAAAAATATTTCAAATTTTTATTTAAAGTATAAATTGTTGAAGGGTATATAAGATTGCTCTCTTACTTGTTCTTATATTGAACATTATCCATTTTGATCTATTTTTCAAATTAAACCATTTCAAATTTTAATATTGTCCAACTAAATAGAATTTACTGTTGCAAGCTTTTAATTGAATTCTAAACTTTTTAGTTTTAACATGTGTTTCTGCCACGTGCAATTTTCAGCCTGCAAGAAAATATGGAATAATAGGTAAACAATAATGTTGCTCATGTTTGTAACATGAATTTCTAAAAAAAAGTTCTTTTACTGACATAAACCAATCACATTCGATTCAAGCAATCGCGAAACATTTAAATGTAAGGCGATCTATACAATCTTCCCCTAAAATAGTTCAAATTACAGTTTTTGATTAGTGGCTTAACTAATTTCAAAGGTATTGAATTAGACAGCTTAGAATACAAAAGCGCCAAGTCCATTTTTGATGAAAATTTATTTATTTTTAGTTCCAAATTTAAATTAATTATTGTGGGCAGAATTTTACAATTTGTGTATTATAGTCATATATTGGCCAATCATTAAAAATGATTCAACAAAATCTGAAACATTAAAAATGTCATTAAACATCAATTAACATTAAAGCATTTTGCATTAGAATTTCAAAAGAAAAGAAAAAAAATTCCAATTTCAAACATTTTTCAACAACATAAAAATATTAATTAAAATTTAAGTATTTTTATTCAGGCAAAACGCTATAAATAGGAAAAAAGCAAAGTATGTATTTAAGAAATTATTTATAAATGTTATGATTTTTTCTTTGCAACAATTTACATCAAACTTATACTACTTACTAAATGTAGCGTATACTACTTCTATAAGCAAACGACATTTTTTGACTACCTTTTTTATGTATATTTTTTGTTGCATCAATTTACAATTTTTTACATCGTTTTTTTTTTCGTAAAGTGACACGGAAATTAAGAACTTTGCATATGTTCAAACAAAAAAATAGGAGGAAAAACTAATAGAATGTGAGAACTTTGTTTTAGGCGAAAATGAATTTATGTTACAAATGCTATAAATGTTAGTTTTAAAAGTTAAAATGTAGATTAAAGTAGATTTTTTTAGGGAAATTGAGGTTTTGGTTCTATAGCTTAGATACTTTTTTCAAAGTTTTCCAAATCTTCCCGTAAAAATATAGCATTACACGAGATAACAACGCATTTTCATTGTTGAATAATATTTCAAAAATAATGAAAGACGGCCACACTAATGTTTTACAAGCATTTTTTATAACATTCATTCATTGAAATCTGTTCACATTCGTTTACCCCTCTAACCGGTAAGACTACCTCAAGGCGGTCTTAGATTTTTGGACCCCAGAGCAGTATTAAACAATTTTTCGCTTAAAAATAGTGAAAACTATCTTTAGACAACACTTTTTTACATTTTCTTTATACCTTCCAATATATTCTCTACTCTATTGTTTGCTTATGGTTATGGTTACTTTTTCTTTTATTTTACTATTGTCCTTATACGAAAACTATCAATCTGGAGCAAATCTCTGATGAACAATTTCTCGAATTCATTGATTCTGTAGAGTTCTGTAGACAGCACAGATAAAAGTATTGTTACGTTTTTACCTTTTAAAAATGGGGTTTATTTCCTTAAATAAACCGCATACTTTTGATTGCAAATAAAAAAGCAGTTTTAGTAGTTTAAAATTTGTAACAACTCTTTATTTATTTAGAATGTACACCAGCAACAGTTCAAATATTCACTTAGTGTCTTTATACACGTTTATCAATTCGCAGAAATGCACACACACTCTATTACGTTCAACCTTAAATGCACAAGACAGTTGATGTTAACTCTAACAGCGCTAATGATAAACTCTACTCACGACTTCAACCTCTGCCACTAGTAATACACACGCCATCTTTCGGGAATCTTCTACAATGATCTTAACGGACAAACTAGTACATTCGAATTCTAGAGCTTTCGATGTCAATGTCACAGTTTAAACATTTAGTGTTGCCATACTTATAAACAATGCTAATAACCGCATGCTATCAAAATTGTTGATAAGTAGAAGCTTCTATTGATGTACGTGTTAATAAACATGCTGAATGCTGCAGGCAGTCGTTACAGAGCGTTAAATTCAAATCGCTATTGCAAAATCGTAACAGTGTTGCTGATTCCACTTATGTTCCAAAGACGAAACACCACATTTTCGAAAATACATGGCCAATAAGCCGCATAAAAGAGGGATCAAATTGTTCGTGCTTTGTGATTCAAACGGTTTTAAATCTACAATGGGTCCGAAGATAATATAATTTTACCTGTTATACCGGACATTGGATATATACCTAAAATATTTGAAGATTTCTAATTTCATGCATCACATCCTGTATGTTGATAACTTTTACAAATCGAAGCCGCTGTTAGTCAGAGGAATTTATGGTTTGGGCACAATGAGAGGTACTAATTTTGTTTTGTCATATTTCTTGGTGATCATGATTTGCTTTTGTGTAAACTGCAAATCATGAACCAAGAGAAGGGATGATTTTGCGTAGAATACATGACCTCAATACATAAAGACCACTTTTTTTTAAATAGCAATCTAAGAAACACTGTGTTTTCTATTTAAGTAAAGTTTTGCGCTTCCTACATTACTTATCTACTTCTAAGTAATGTATTTAGTAATCATTATAAAGTAAAATTTGTAATTTGCAGAATTACAAAATTGTTTCTCTTATTCATCTACTTTCAAAATATACAGTGACCTACATTCATTTATTTGTTTTTCCCCCTTTGAAAATTTAATTTAAACTTGTTATTTACAACTTGCATACAGTTTAAACTACTCAAAAAAGTTACAATGTTGTTTCTTAGGTTTTTGACAACTGACTTAGGTCTTTGACAGGAGAGTTTCCGCTCTATGTATACTTCTCTATGGTTTAAACGTTTATCCCATTTTAAAATAAATAAAAATAATTTCGTAAAACTAAAAAACATTTCCTGTTTCATTATTGCTTTTTATATTTAATTTTGAAATATTCGTTTAAACAAACAAAAAAAAAAAAAAAAAACTAGGAAATAAAAACGTGTGTGTGAAACATTTAAAATTCAACAAATGCTAAAAAAAAAAAATTCCAAACATAATCATTCTTTGGCAGAGGTGAGAAACCTTAGAGGAAAGGCGGCCCAAAAGTAATTTAATGTTAGATCAACTCAAATACAAAAAGGTTCGCACTAAGAGGCTAACCGCATAATCAATATATTTATGAGTGCTCAAACAGTATCCCGGGGGGATATTTGTAAGGGAGCTAGGTGAATTCATACACCAATATAATGCCCATTTTCAATACCAAGTAAACCTTATCAACAGACAGTTGGCTCCTCGTTTGGACGCTGTAGTGTTTTCAACAGACAGACGGTCGAACATAGCTAGATCGTCTTAGAATTTAATAAGGATGCAGTATACACAGGGTGAGATTTTTTAAAATATTTAGCTTTTATTTTAAAACTTTTGTACGATATAAATTTATTTAACGTATTAGCCATTGTTAGCTACATGTGGCCGAGCGTTGTCATGACGGAATATTAAGCTTTCATGTCTTTCCGCATATTCTGGCCATTTTCGGCCAATTCTCGGTTCAACCAAATCAGTTGCGTTCGATACAGTTGCCCTGTGATGGTCTGGCTAGATTTCAGCATTTCATAATAGATAAGACCCTTTGTTCCCACCAAATACAGAGCATTACCTTAGCGCCATAGATATTTGGCTTTAGTGTCGATTCGGCTAATTTTCCGGGCTCCACATACGATCTCTTACGCTTTGGGTTATTGTAGTGGCTCCATTTTTCATCGCAAGCAATGACTCGGTGCAAAAATGATTTTCTTTTATAGCGTTCGAGCATCATTTCAGACATGAAAAATCGTCTTTGAAGATTTACGCGGCTTCAATTCGTATGATACCCAAATTCCCTGCTTTTGAATGAATCCTGCTACTCGCAAACGTCTTGAAATTTATACTTGAGTGTCTCCTAATGATTTTGCAAGCTCTTGTTGAGTTTGACAACAATCTTCATGGAGTAATGCCTCCAATTCTTGGTGTTCAAGCTGTGTCAAAATCACCACTTCTGAACCGCTCAAAACATCTCTTGCATTTTGATACCGATGGAACACATTCACCGGAAACAATGAGAGTTCTTCAGCGGTAGTTTTTTCAAATTAAAGAAGAAAATTATATGACGCTTTGTTGGCACAAAATTCGATATTATCGAATCAGAAAGAAAACTTTTCCAACAAGAGGTGTTATTTTGGTATTCGTAGAAAAATTAAATTTTTTGAGATAAGCGATCGGATGTTTATTTAATAATAAAGAGGAAGGTATGCCGTTAATAATGAAAAACAGCATCAGACAAATGGCCACCACGCTGACAGGACTATATCCTTTTCATGAAATTTTCGCAAAGTGGCTGCCCTCGATGGCCTCACGAATTCTATCTTTGAGGTGTTGAATCGACACTGAGCTGTTGGCGTAGACCTTATCTTGCACGTGGCCCCAATGGAAGAAGTCACAAGGTGTTAAATCACAAGATCTCGGTGGCCAATTGTGATCACCTCTTTGAGAGATAACACGGTCCGGAAACTTTTCCCGTAAAAGAGCAATGGTTTCGTTGCTTGTGTAGCACGTAGCGCCGTTTTGTTGAAAGTAAACGTTGTCCAGCTCAATATCATCCAAAATAAGGTGTAATGACCTTTGTGGAATGCTCAATTCCAAAAAACGACGAGGAATGGACAAACCTGGGTTTTCTTCAACACTTTGGGCTACAGTAGCAATATTCTATGTCGTTATTGAGCGACGTGCTCTGGTTTTATTCTTCACATCACTAACTTGTCCCAACAGCTCGAATTTTTCCACCAATTTCTGTATAGCTGTCCGACAAGGTGCTTCACGACGACCAAAAAATGCTTTAGTTTTGCGAATTGTGATTACAAGATTTTCACCATTATTGTAGTATATTTTAATAATTTCAATGCGTTGTTGAAGAGTGTATCGTTCCATTTTTAGTAATGGCATAGTTTCTACTTGTCAAATGTCAAAGAAAAAAGGCTTCAAAAGTGACAGCTACCGAAATATCGGGTGATTAAAAATAACACCTCTTGTGAGAAAACCTTTTACTATAATGTACTCTTCGAAATGACCCGATTCCTAAAGATACGTCATATATTGTAAATCCCGTCATAGATTGTATAGAGCATCATAATTAATCCATATTTTCGATATTAATTCAAAATAAGTTCAATAGAAAGTGCGGACTCGAAACGCTGCAAACTGGATATTTTTGTATTGTATATTAATGCCACAAGTGTAACCCACCTCCGACATGTAATCTTAAGTAAGTGTATAAAAGTGTTTTTATCACCACTATTTCGTATACAAGTTGTAATTTATTTTTTTTATAACTGACCATAATCACTGAATTTGCAATTGTTACCAAAAATTAAATTGAAAGAAAAGATTTCATATAATGTGCGAGATACACTTGTCGTAAATTGTACTTTAATGTCTTGAATGCGAACGGACTCGACGATACATACATACATTTACTGAGCTCATACGTAACAATGTAAATATATGTGCATATATTTATCTATTATATGTATGAATGTAGTTACATTCAGCTGGACAGACGTCCGTCCAAATGTACGTTTTTAATATAGACTAGTTAAAATGCGTGTGTTAACGACATACCGGCATATAAGAAAAAAACGACAACAATATAAAAAAAATTATTTTTAATGTGAGAAAAAAAATATGTAAGTCAGTAGTAGCAGTAGAAGAATTGCAGATAACACAAGCCATGTTCGTTACAGTTGGCCCTTTCATATTATGCGCATTTGCTTTGTAATAATTTAAATGCTAAAATAATGACTTTTCACTAAATAATTACACAGTAGCAACTTAACTCATTATATTAAGGAGTGAGATCGAAAAATTCTTAACTTCAATTTCCGTGCTCTGTTTTTGGCCTCTAAATTTTTAGCAGCGTCCCTGTCAGGAACTTTTTGAGCCTTGCATGTTTTTAAACCTGCATTAGCTTTAACTTTTCGTACCAAATAGTCCGAGCACTGAGCTAACCGGGCTGCTTTCCTACCGGATGTGTTGGGAGCTCTTTTGAAAATGCTTTCTATTTGTTTGGCTTTAGAAACATCATGTGGACCACTCCTCCAACTGACAAGTTCTCCCGGTACTGTTTAATAACATTGAAAACAGTTTGACGGCAGACCTTTGAATGCTTGGCCATCTTTTTGTAGGACCAAGTTGGGTTTTGTTGAAAATATTTAATAATTTTAGTTCGCACTTTTTTCTGGTCACTCATTTTAATCAAATTAACAACAAATGAACATAATTGACATTAAATATAATAACTGACATGTTTTACAAAGGTAACTTGATCAAAAAAAAACTTGGGTTAAAAGTTTTAATGAAAAACGTATGTTTTTTTTCGTTAATGTCATTGCCAGCAAGTACTGATTGTTTATAAGGACGTACTGAAGATATTAAAATCGAATGTCATGTTAGTTACTACTAGGAATATCAATTCCGAAAATTCAGAATACTGGTTTCAGTAAACTTTGATATTTTGGGAGCTTTCTTAAGCCACAAAATACCTTGAAAACTAATATTTGTCATATTTATATGATGTTTTTTGTCTGCTCCATTTTTGGACTCTGATAAATTTTGAAAATGTGAATAAAAAATCCTTTATGATGATTTACTTTATTTAAAAATGTTTTTTTTTTTTGAAATTTTTAGCTTTTATTTTGAAACATTTGTACAAATTAAATTAATTCAAAGTATTGCCCATTGTCATCTACGAACTTTTTGAATCTTTCTGGCAACATATGGATTCCGAGCCAAAAGAACTGCTCATATTTTGAGGCAAAGAACTCTGTTCTGAAGTGAAGCGTATCCCAGAGAGAGAGTTCTTATTCGATCAAAAGAAATAGTAGTCGGATGGTGCAAGGTCTGGACTATAAGGCGGGTTATTACGTTTTCACGTCTGGCCGCATATTCTGGGAGTTTTTCTGCAAATGCTCGCTTCAAACCAATCTGCGTTCGGTACATGTTCTCTGTGATGGTCTGCTTTTTGCCCCACCAAATACTTAGCATTATCTTAGCGCCATGATTATTTAACTTTGGTGTCGATTCGGCTGGTTGGCCGGGCTTCGGGTTTTTGTAATTCATCCATTTTTTATCGCAAGTTATGATTCAGTGCAAAAATTATTTGCTTTTATAGCGTGCAAGCATCATCTCGGACATGCAAAAACGTCTTTCAACGTCTCTTTGCTACAATTCGTATGATAACCAATTTCCCTGCTTTTAGTTGAATCCAGCTGCCCGAAAACGTTTGCAATTGCTGCTAATGATTTTGCAAGCTTTTGTTGAGTTTTACAACAATCTTCATGGAGTAATGCCTCCAATTCATGGTCTTCGAACTTTGTCTTCAGTGTGAAAATCACCACTTCTGAACTGCACAAACCATCTCTCGCACGTTGAAACCGATGAAACAAACTTTGTTGTTTAATTTATAATGTTCAATAACTAAGTGAGAATAAATGACAGATATGTAACCTTAAAAATGGCATATAAGTTAATAAAAACAAATACATCTTTCAAAAGATATGTCATCTATTGCAAATCCCGAATTTTTAAGTCATACACCCAATATATATGTTTAAATTTATAAAATATATTGCTTTCAGTGCTAACTTTGATTTTTTTTTTAATGTAAAATCTCTGAAAATACATTAAAAAATCCAGTATCGTTTGGCGTCCCCAATTACTACGGTACGATATGGTAACGAATCAGGTGACAGCTGGTTTTGTACTTTTTAAAGGATATGGGATGTTTAAGAACTGTAGAGTTATCAGTTCGGCAAAACTAGAATATAAGTACTACAATAAAAGAATTTTAAAGGGACAACTGTAGTAAACTGTTGATACTACAAGTATATTAACAGTCATTGTCAATAATATAAAACTAGTTGATTAGGATAATACAGCTTCATGCTAATGAATTTGAGAGTTTTTCTCTCGCGTAACGTTCCATTTTTATACCCTTCATATATATAAATTTGTCATTCCGTTTGTAATTTCCACAATATAATTTTCCGACCCTATAAAGTATATATATTCTGAATCGTTATAGATAGCGGAGTCGATTTAGCCATGTCCTTCTGTCTGTCTGTTGAAATCAATTTCCTGAAGACCCCAGATATCTTCGGGATCAAAATCTTCAACAATTCTGTCAGACATGCTTTCGAGAAGTTTCCTATTTAAAATCAGCATAATACGTCCATAAATGACGGAGATATGAGCAAAAATCCGAGACAACCTCTGAAAGTTTCATCAATAAAGACAACTTATTGCATGCTTTGACAAAAAAGCAACAAAATGTATGTTTGGATGTGTGTTGGTTTCATTGCTTTGTGTATTTTGTGCTTGTTTGTTTTGTTTCGTTTCGTTTCGTTTGGCGTTGTTGTTTTTATACCCTTCACCTTCGTGAGAAGGGTATATATAAGATTGTCATTTTGTTTGTAATTTCTTCAATATAATCTTTTCGTCAGCAATTAAATGTAAAATTTTTAAAAGTTTTCTTGATATATTTAGGATGATATACACTGAAAGTGGGCAATTAATGCATCCACAGCAAAGGTGAAGGGTATATAAGATTCCGCATAGCACTCTTACTTGTTTTTTTTTTTCCAATATAATAAAAGCAATGAATTAAACTTTTAAATGTTCATATAAAAACTTTTGAAGGGGCTTCTTTGAATGTTTTATATATAACTTTGGCATGCTAAACACAAATCTCGCAAACATTTTAAAATCGTTTCTATCAGTTTTCGTGATATTTTCACTTGAGGTTTTCACATTTTATTTTTCCTTTAAATATCAAAGCTTTTTCTTCATATTTTTAGTAAAATTTAATTCTCAAGGCGAGAACATCAAATTATACTCACAACTATGAATATAAAGATTTTTAATGAATTGTAACTATTATTTTCTTCAACACTGTTTGCTATAGTGTTGTCAAGTGTACATATGTATAAAGAATAGCAATAATTTGTGCAAGACTGTGTGTGTGTATGGGCATGTGTTTGTATTTACGAGTAGTAAACGTATCAAAGTTAAATGTTAAGTTTATTGGCTTAAGTATGCGACGTGTTATGAATAGAAATGAAAAATAGATGATAAAAAAAAAAACATATTCCATATATGTAGTACCAACAAACATATGTATAATGTACTATATCATACTTGCACACACACTCTCCCAGCCACCCACTCGCTCTTTCCGATACATACTTCTCAACTACTACGATTACCAGTGTTGACACTTTTTTCCGCCATTTCCCATAAAAACACACTACAGAAACAGCTAGAAACCGCTTAATTACCTCTAATTATATAAAATTAAAAAAAAAAATTATGTATATTAGAGTGGTTCGATTTGTATGAAGCCAAAAAATATGACTGGTTAATTTGTCTGTTGTTGTGAGAATGTAATGTACGATTTTTGGTCAACAGCTTAGTTAATATTTTACTTGCAACTAAATAAACAATATTTCACACATTTTCTATTGGAAGTAGGGTTCCTAATTTCCCGGACTTTTTCCATTCCATTATCATATAGTTTTACCAGCATTTGAAAAGAAATATAAAAATCGGCCCACAAATGACTGAGATATAAGGAAAAACCTGGGACAACCTCGATTTTTGGCCTATTTTTGATCTATATCTGGATTACTAAGTCATTAATATAGACAATATGGATATCTAATGATAGATATTTCAAAGTCCATTGCAACGATTTATATACGGCTATAGTAATTTGGACCTACAATGAGGCAAAATTAGGAAAATTAATTTTTAACCCGAATATTTTTTTTTAACACAATTTTTTTTTATAATTTTTTTTTCACATTTAAATAAAAAAAAAAAAAATTTTAAATTTTAAAAAAATTTGGAAAAAAAATTAAAAATATATTTCGAAAAAAAAAACTTAAAACAATTTTTAAATTTTGAAAAACAATTTGAAAAAATTTTTTTTTTAAGTTTTGAAAAACAATTAAAAAAAAAATGTATTTTGTTTACCTAAAAATATTTAAAATTTTTAAAAAAATTTGGAAAAAAAATTAAAAATAAATTTGGAAAAAAAAATTTAAAACAATTTTGAAAATTTTTTTTTTTTTAAATTTTGAAAAACAATTTGAAAATTTTTTTTTTTTAAGTTTTGAAAAACAATTTAAACAAAAAAATTAATTTTGTTTACCTAAAAATATTTAAAACTTTTATTTTAAAGTATAATTTGGTGAAGGATATATAATATCCTAAAATTGTAATGTTATAATTCCTCTCAGAACATAAAATTTCAATTTTATTCATTCTTAATAAGCGAATTTTTGTTTCCGGGAATATTTTAAAAATGTTCTTTTTATATTTTGTCATTAATTTGATCACAACGAAAACAATGAATATGCAATTGATATAAATCCCTATTTTTATCTCTCAGGAAAGGGATCATTCAACAGAACTATTTTGGGAATCATATAAGACCTTACCAATCTAAATTTTGAGATGGATACATTTGCAATTTTTTTAGCAAGGCTCTCTAATGTATACGACTAAATAAACACTTACTATTTGATTTTAAATGAAATACATTAATTTAAATAATCTCAATTGTCCTTAAAAATAGATAAAATCCATTATGTTGTATTTTAGTATCTTAAACTAATTGTTGTTAAATGTAAAGGCAATCTAAAGGGTCTTCTAATGTGAAATTCCGAAATTTGACAGCTGGCAGCAGCCATATTGTTATTCATTTTGTTTTGCAAAATCACCTTAGACATGTGCAAATGATAAACTAGTTTTATCAAAATGGGTTTTCTGTTCGGGAAACGTTCAGCTCGCTTTGCCCATTTTAAAAAATTTGGAACGATATTAATCCACGTGAAATCCAAGAGCGTCCAATGCATCCTGAAAAAGTCTATGTTTGGTGTGGTTTTCGGTCCATATTTCTTTGAGAATAACGTTGGCCGGCGAGCGCTAAAGGTCAATGATAACCAACTTATTTTGGCCTGAATTGGATGATATGAACCACAACGACATATGGTTTCAATATGTGAATTGATCCTCGAGATCGTGCGATTTGACCACGTTAGACTTTTCTTAAGATGCATGCGAAAAGCCAACATAACACATGCCATCAGTCAAATTCAGCCTGATTTATGTGCCAGAGTCGAGGATAATTTGATATTTCGGATGCGCAATGGTATTGTTACGTTTTAACATCATTAAAACGTTGGTTTATTTCCTTTAAATAAACCGGATACTTTTGATTGCAAATAAAAGCCGTTTAGTAGTTTAAAATTTGTAACAACTCTTTATTTATTTAAAATGTACAACAACAATTCAAATAGTCACTCATTGCCTATTTACAGAAATGCACACACACTTTATGATGTACAAACTTAAATGTACAAGGCAGTTGATGTTAACTCTAACAGCGCTTATGATAAACTCCCCCACTACTGCAACCTTTGTCAATATTTATACACGCGTCATCTATCGTGAATCTTCTACAATGCTCTTAACAGACAAACTAGTACATTCAAATTCTAGAGCTTTCGATGTCAATGTTAGCAGCTTAAACATTCAGTGTTGTCATACTTACAAACAATGCTAATAACCGTATGCTATCAACATTTTTGATAAGTAGAAGCTTCTACTGATGGACGAGTTTATAAACTTGATGAATGCTGCAGGCAGCCGTTACAGACCGTTAGATTCAAATCGCTATTGCACATTCGTAACATTATATTACATACATATTGACATCGATGGGCTTTTCAAACGGATAAAAAATGTCGATGATATCTCACAAAACAAAGTTTTTTTCAATTTAATGATAAGAAGCACTTAACGAAATACCCTTTATTAACGACAATCCGATGGATGTAATTTCAATTATTTCCATATAATTTAAGCCTTTAGTTATTTAACTAACCTTATAAATACGCTTAGGTTATACTTAAAATTACGAAAATGTACTTAAGGTAATTTTTATAAAAATATTTGATTAGTAAAAATTGATTATGGGTATCTCAAAATGCAACTAAAAATCTAGAATTTGCTGCTAACCTCCAAAACACATTTTCCCGCGATTTTGCCGCTATATTTGACGGAATAATCTACAAATGGGAAACACTGACGATTACTAGCATGTGTTAAAGCAACATAACAAAAACAAAACATATTGTACGTATGATAATATACAATTAGGGCTGCCAGATAAATTTGATGAAAACAAGTAAGAGAGCTATATTTGGCTGTGCCGAATCTTATATACCCTTCACCAAATTATACTTTAAAATAAAAATTTTAAATATTCAAAATTGTTTTTCAAAATATTAAAAAAAATAATTTTTTTTTAGTTTTTTTTCTTCGAAATTATATTTTTTTTAATTTTTTATAAAGTTTTTAATTTAAAAAAAATTTTAAATTTATTAATGACAAAAAAATTTTTTTGGTAAAAAAAATTCGTTGCAATAGACTTTGAAATATCTATCATAAGATATCCATATTGTCTATATTAATGATGCAGATCAAAAATAGGCCAAAAATCGAGGTGGTCCCGATTTTTTCCTTATACGTATCTCCGCCATTTGTGGGCCGATTTTCTCGATTTTAAATAGCGACCGAGGCGGAAGAATTTCCGATATATTGATGTATCAATTATGTTTGTAAGTTATTTGGGGGCTACGGAAAGATGATTTCAATATACAGACGAACAGATAGACGGACATGGCTATATCGATTTCGCTATCTATAACGATCCAGAAGATATATACTTTGTGGGGTTCCACTCATGGTGAAGGGTATACAAATCGGATATGCGAAAAATCTTATATATAAATACGCCACACGTTTTTTTGTGATACACTTTTAAGTATGTTATTGTTCACCAATATTGATGAAAGATGTATGGTTTAAAAGGTTTTTTTGTCTAGATATGCATAATATAAAAAATAGTTTCAAATTAAAGTGGTTAGAAGCGTTTTAAGAGTGGTCTAATTTCGGCCACAGGGCGATCCTAGTACTAATAAATACACCTACAAGTTGACATGTATACTTTTTGTTTTTAATATTTATTTCACTATAAAAGTAATACAATACTTATTTGGATTAAATTCACTAAAAAATTTTGTAATTTTACTCAAAGAAACGCCTCTATTGTAATTTTTGTTTTTTCCAAATTTAAAAATTTCAACTCTATAATTCTGTATTTCAAAAAGAATAATTTTAAAAGAAAAATTTATATGAAATCAAATAAAACTCATTAAAATTCAACAAATAGATACGATTTTCAGAAGCCTTTCATTAGAAATATTTATAGTAAATTTTTGGAAGATTCTCTTCAATTATATTCTTGTTAATTCTATTAACAATTCAAAAAATATAAATATTAGTGTTTCATTGGCAAACTATTTTTCCAATAAATGTGTTGAATTAATGAACACTATGTAAAATTATATCAAGAAAGTGTCATTATAAAGGCAAAAATTGCTATTTTTGAGGTAAAAAAATCGGCACATCTGGCAGGCTTGTGTACAATTCATATTAGAGAGAAAACACTATTATTATCATTATTATTACTCATTGTATTATAATTTATGAAAAGAGGAAAAACAACAACATTAAAATAATTGTTACATTACAGTGTATTTCCACACACATACATATACATATATAGTCTTCTCTATAGTCTTCTTTTACTTGTATAAAAATTGTTTGTTTATTGTTGGTTTTACGCGTGCTATCTATCGTTAAGTTGGTAAAATAGTAACAACAACAACAACATAATATAATTCATACGAGTACGAACTATCTCACACAAGCACAGTTAAGCCATTCGTATATATTAACTTCGTCATTACTTACGCTTTGTTGTTTTTATTATTATTTTTACAGGTAAGTACGTGTTACAAAATACTTGTTGTTATTGTTTGTTTGGCTTTAAAACTGTTTTTGTTTTTTCTTATTTTGTTTTGAGCATGATTTTGTAAGTGAGGGTGGGGGTGTAGTGAATGGATTAACGCCGCTAAAATGTTTGTTTGAATTTTAAATTAATTATTTAGTTTAGTTTGTAGGTCTTTTTCTAAAGGAATTTATTTTTGTTTAAGGCACGTGCGCTTTTATGAAAAGTGAAATGTAATGAAAGTCATAAATTATTTTATATATTTAATAATAGTTTGAATATTAATTATGATTATCATTATTTGTTATTTGTTATTAAAAATTATATATTCTTCATACGTACCCGTTTACATAACTGTTTTCTGAACATGGTGTATGAAAATAAAGTGTTAGTTGTATTATAAACATAAAAAGAAAATTGAAAAGCTTAGCTTAGAGAGCAAAAGTGATAAGACCCCTTTCACATATTTTAAAGGAGGCACAAAAAAATCTTTCTAAAATATTTTGTTTTATATATAGTTGATATCTGGTAATTAAGTTTTATTACGTTTTTGATGTGATTTACAATGATAAACAGTGTTGCGACCAAAATCAATGTTGACCAATTAATTTTCCGAATCACCTGACTAGCAACAAAACAAACCAAATCATTGAAATCATTTTCATTTGGAAAGTTCTAGAAGTATCAAGTCCTGAGTTGGAATAGAGTTTACACATTTTTTTTTGTAATTAACACCTTCTTGTTAATCACTTCATGCAATGAGTACGTGTATAATTCTCAACATAAATGTGTGTCTCTGTGTTTTTAGGTAAATTCAAATTTAGTCAATTTGTCTTCTTCACTCTTCCGAAATGACTCGTACAGTAGCAGAAAACCTGACCATACAAAATATGGCCGGTATACAGTATGTACATATATGACCAGTATGTAGGAGTATCTACTCGATTGTATTGTAAATTAATGTTGCAATTTCTGATTGTACTTACCCACAAACACATTCATACATACATATAGCCAAATGTACATTAAAACAATAAAATATATGTGTTTGTTTGTATGTATGTTATTTATATTTTATATGGGAAAAAATGATTTAATTTATTATTGTATGTGAACTTTATAACACGACTTTTAATTTAATTGCATTCGCATACAGATTACAAATTCGAAAAAATACAAAATTAGTATTTTATACACACACACAAACAATCACTCACACTTTTTTAATCTTGCATTCGAGTTGGAAAACGAATCCGTTCATTCACTCAATTTGCATAAAAGGGAAACAAAACAGTCGTCTGTCCGTTGTTGTGTTCTCCTCATATGGAGCAAATTGTATAATTTAAAAATAATGATTATATAATAAGTAGTATCTGCATAATACATACGTATATATTTCCTAATGTAATCGCATTCGTACGCACATGAAATGAAACTCGATTAATTTTGTTTTTACTAAAAATTTTATTTAATTTAAAAACTCAAATATTTTAATGAAACAATGAATGAATTAGCATATTTTCATTATAGTATTTGTGTTAAATTTAAAACAAATTATAGTTTTAAAATATAGCAAAGTTTTTGTTTCTTGCAAATCTTATTAGTGAAAATATTTAAATCTAATTTTACCAAGAATCATTTAATTGCAATACATTTTAATGGGAATTTAATAACATTTGCTAAATTTTGCTAGGCAGCTAAAACTATACACTAGACACTTTGAAAGAATGATCGATCCTTAGTAATCACCACCAAAACTGTTTCACATACAGTCAGAGTCAAAATTTAATATACAACATATACGCATTTTCATCTATGAAGCTAAATATTTTAATAAGTGAATGAAATATATAAGTTTGAATTAACTTAAAATTAAATTTAGAGTTTAATCTTTTATTATTTTTAAAAACTTTGAAAATGAAACTTGATTTCGTGGAAAATTTATGGGAAATAGTAAAAAGTACCTAAAAACAATAGTCAAAAATTAGTACACAGTTGATGGATAACTCTCTATTTTATATTACCAAAATCAGAAAATAAACTTTAATATTTTGTTGGTCCTACATTCAGCTTAATTACGGTGTCTAGTCGCCTTTATGGTACCGTAAAACATGGCGTTAAGTCTTTGATAGTGTGGGAGTGTATGTCAGCAATCTTGTACCTAGCAATATTGTATTTATTAAAAGTACAATGAACAGCCGAGATTACTTAAACATTTTGAAGGAGAATTTGACTTTTTATTTTCGGATTTTAGTAATATAAAATAGATCGTTATCCATCAACTGTATTGTAATTTTTTACTGTTGTTTTTAGGTACTTTTTACTATTTCCCATAAATTTTCCAAAAAATCTAGTTTCATTTTCAAAGTTTTTTAGCTTAATAGATGAAAATGCGTGCTGTATACTAAATGTTGACTCTGAATGTATGTAGGTACTACAAAAGCATTTGCTACAGAAAAATTAGGTTATTCTCAACATAATATTGGTAATGATTTGCAGTGACTACTATGTATATACTAGCGATGCCATACGGGACTGTGTCTTGCAAATTAGAAATGTAAATCACGGGATCCCGGAATTTTTCGGGACCCCGGGATTTTTCGGGATTTTACATCAACAAATTCAGCAATAAAAATTATTTCGTTAATATATTTAAGAAAAAGTATAACAAAGCAAAAACTAATGCATTAAATTAAAATAAATTTGACACAAAAGACATTTCTTATACCCGTATTCTGAACTTTATAACAGTGAGAAATCCAGAACAAAACTGAAAATTGTATAACTTTTGTATTGAGTACATGTGTTAGGAAAGCGTACATTACTATTACTATGTGACAAATCGTATAACAATTGGTAAGGCAGTTTAAAAGTTATTTACAACTAGCTTGACCCGGTGCGCTTCGCTACCCCTGTCGTAGTCTATGTTGGAAATTTCAATAAAATCGTTTCTGCCGTTTAGTATTTATTGTTTAAGAACTAAAGGTACCAATTTTACCGGTTTTCCCCTGTTTACCCCTTTCTGGTCCAAGTATTGAAAAAAGTTATAGCCTATTGACGCTTCCAAGTAAGGATCTATCTACGTTCCAAAATTCAGCCTTTTAGGCGTGATGCTCAAACAAACAAACAAACAAACAAACAAACAAACAAACAAACAAACAAACAAACAAACAAACAAACAAACAAACAAACAAACAAACAAACAAACAAACAAACAAACAAACAAACAAACAAACAAACAAACAAACAAACAAACAAACAAACAAACAAACAAACAAACAAACAAACAAACAAACAAACAAACAAACAAACAAACAAACAAACAAACAAACAAACAAACAAACAAACAAACAAACAAACAAACAAACAAACAAACAAACAAACAAACAAACAAACAAACAAACAAACAAACAAACAAACAAACAAACAAACAAACAAACAAACAAACAAACAAACAAACAAACAAACAAACAAACAAACAAACAAACAAACAAACAAACAAACAAACAAACAAACAAACAAACAAACAAACAAACAAACAAACAAACAAACAAACAAACAAACAAACAAACAAACAAACAAACAAACAAACAAACAAACAAACAAACAAACAAACAAACAAACAAACAAACAAACAAACAAACAAACAAACAAACAAACAAACAAACAAACAAACAAACAAACAAACAAACAAACAAACAAACAAACAAACAAACAAACAAACAAACAAACAAACAAACAAACAAACAAACAAACAAACAAACAAACAAACAAACAAACAAACAAACAAACAAACAAACAAACAAACAAACAAACAAACAAACAAACAAACAAACAAACAAACAAACAAACAAACAAACAAACAAACAAACAAACAAACAAACAAACAAACAAACAAACAAACAAACAAACAAACAAACAAACAAACAAAGAAACAAACAAACAAACAAACAAACAAACAAACAAAGAAACAAACAAACAAACAAACAAACAAACAAACAAACAAACAAACAAACAAACAAACAAACAAACAAACAAACAAACAAACAAACAAACAAACAAACAAACAAACAAACAAACAAACAAACAAACAAACAAACAAACAAACAAACAAACAAACAAACAAACAAACAAACAAACAAACAAACAAACAAACAAACAAACAAACAAACAAACAAACAAACAAACAAACAAACAAACAAACAAACAAACAAACAAACAAACAAACAAACAAACAAACAAACAAACAAACAAACAAACAAACAAACAAACAAACAAACAAACAAACAAACAAACAAACAAACAAACAAACAAACAAACAAACAAACAAACAAACAAACAAACAAACAAACAAACAAACTTACAAAGCCATTTATATATTTACATATATAGATTGAAACTGCAAAATTTTTGTCGAAAATGTTTATTTCCTCCCTATATTAATATTGAAAATAAACTATAAAAGTATTGTTTTATTTTATAACTGTTCGTCTGTTTAAAACACGATAGGATACATATGAAAGGAACCAGCTGGATAAAATTATCCGCAAATACTTTCTAAGTACGCTGAAATTATACTGTAAAGCATTGCAGAAATTGGGCTACATTTGTCCCTAGTGCCCATACATGTCCCCCTCAGAAAATAACTTGAACATTCATAATTGTCTTATAATAATTAATATCGAGATGAAATTGAATAAACAAGTTGCATATGAAAATAAAGCCTACTATTTATTGTCAATAAATAATTTATATATAATAATATTAATATAAATTTCGATATAACTCATTCATTCATAAATGGTGATTTAAGCCCCTATAGAAGGCCAAAACTACATATAAGATTCGGTTGGATATACAAGATTCGTCACAGCCGAATATAACACACTTACTTGTTATATATTTATATTATTTAATGTATGGAGATGACAAAAAACATCGTTCATAGTCAAAGCGAATTTATTAATAAACTTGTGTATAAGTCAGTCAATACAAGGAAGACCTGCTGATTAAAATTAAAAAATCTGGCTCCGTTTGGATTTGAAGCGAGATTAGTATTACAATTTAGCTTTATTGGTATTTTGGGAGCTTCAAAAATCTTCCTAAAATATCAAAAGTCCCGTAGTTTTCCGGGATTTGTTAATCCCGAAAAATCCTGGGATTTTTTTCACAGATCCCTGGATTTAGGAAATCCCGATCCCGAAAAATCACGGGATTTCGGGATTGGGATTTCGGAATTGGCATCCCTAGTATATACCGTCTACATTACCTACCATTAAAATTGGATAAAAAAATAAAAATTAATAGAGTTATTTCTGTTGTTATATATAATTTCATTTGTCTCATAACACTCCACTCTCCTAGCATATACTGGTCCCAAATATCCTGATAATTCAATTAGAATCTGACACAGCGGGGTTGATCAGAGGAAAGTTGTTAATAAATCTGTCTATTCAAATTCATTTATAAAAATATGCCAAAAATCGAGGTTGTCCCGGTTTTTTCTTATATCTCAACCATTTGTGAGCCGATTTCCTCGATTTCATATATCAACCGAGCTGGGAGAATTCCCGATATATTGATGAATCAATCATGTTTGGAAGTTATTTGGGGGCTACGGAATATATATACCTTGTGGGGTCGCAAATGAAAAATGTAGAAATTACAAACGGAATGACAAACCCTTGCCACTCATGGTGAAGGGTATAAAAATATTATTTAAAATTTTGGAAAGAACTGTTGCCGTCATTAATTGGTAGGGGGTACGAACCAGAGAACCAGTATGTTGCCATAATAGGGGGTAAATAAACCACCTTTAAGCAGTCTGTGAGAACCCAGAATGATTTTTTTTTGAATACTATTGGGTGTATGATTTAAAAATGGGGGATTTTTTCAAAATTTTAAGCTTTGATTTAGAAACATTTGTACAATATAAACTTCTTCAAAGTATTGGCCATTGTTAGCTATGACCTTTTCCCATCTTTCTGACAACATAAGGATTCCAAGCTAAAATAACTGCCTATTTTTTGAGGCTAAGAGCGAATCAAGCCAATATCTGATAGTCTGTTCCAAAGTGAAGCGTATCCCAGATTGAGGGTTCTGCGTCGATCGAAAGAAATAGTAGGCGGACGGGGTCTGGACTATATGGCAAAACTTCCCAACCATTTATTTCTAATTAGGTTTTAACAAGTATTGCAACAAGTGGGCCAGAGTTGTCATGATGGAATATTATGGTTTCATATCTGGCCGCATATTCTGGGCGTTTTCAGCCAATGCTCAAATGAAACAGTTGCGTTCGGTAAAGGTTCCCTGTGATAATAACAGCAGCTCATAATAGATAGAGCCCTTTTGCTCCAACCAAATACAGAGCATTACCTTAGCGCTATTGATACTTGGCTTTGGTGTTGATTCGACTAGTTGGCCGGGCTTCACATACGATCTCTTACGCTTCAGGTTATCGTAATGTATTCATTTTTCCACGCATGTAATGATTCAAGCATTATTTTAGACATACAAAATCGTCTTTCAAGGTCTCTCAACTTCAATTCGTATGATACCCAATATCCCTGCTTGAGGATGAATCCTGCTGCTTGGTTTTTTCCAAATTCATTGCTAAATTCTCAGCTTTATTCTGAAAATGTTTACGCGTCGAAAACGGATATAGAACTGGGCCCCTGAATGATTCATTGGGATTTAGAACCGGTTTTAGTTGTAACACTTTAACATGGTCTAGGATAACATGAATTGACACCTTTTAGTAGCACTGCTACAGGTCAATTAATTTAAATGAACTGAAGCTTTTTTGGATAATTTAGTTTGTGGGTAATAACAAAACAAAGTGAACAAACTGAAATCTTGCGCGAAAATGAAGAAACTGTCGTTGATAAAAAAACCACTTGTAGAAAATGTGTTTAATATTTAGTTGACCAAAAGTGAAGTCTGTCTTCATACTAAAAAATTAATGAATTTAAAGCAGCGAATTAACTGGAGAAATTAACTTTAATGTTATTAAAATTAAAATTTTAATAACAATTTTTCACGTTTACTACTGAGAAAGAAAGTATGTATCTAAGTACATAGTTAAAAGAAATATTTAAACATATCAATTAAAAATCTCGTTTATTAAAACTTAAATTTAATAATTAAACACAAGTGATTTGTTGTATCATTTAAATTTGATGAATAAATAATTGAATTTTTTTTAAATTGAAATGTATAGGCATGTACATATGACTGGCATTCCAAAATAAACATATTTTTAGTTTTTCAACGTCTTCTGCTAAAATTATGAGTGGAATAATTAATTGAGTTAAAGTTTAAGTTTAACTCGGAGTGTGTGTAATTGTTGAATTTGATGCGTTGGTTTGACTGCCCTGGCATACTAACCAACTATCACTTTTTTTTTGTTGGTCTCTTGTATTTGGTTTTTTAAACACTAATACTTATTTAAAGAAACACAAAAACAAATTGTGTCTTTTGTAAACAAATTTATTTAAAATTGAGTGGATGAGTGTGAGTTTAAAACAATAAAATCATTAAACACAATATAAAATCATAACAGTTGCCAAAATCAATTTAAACCTTAAACAACTGTGAGTAAAAGCAAACAAACAAATAGTTTAGTTAAAAAAAAACTAATATTTAATTTTTTAATTTTAAAGGATTTTTTAGGAAGTTAAAATAAAACACACAAAAATTTAAACAATCATGTTCGCGAGTGAAGCTAAAAAATCTGCTTTCGGTTTGTTGGCCATTGTCTGCCTCATTAATTCATGCTCTGCTCAGTTTACGTATCACACTGATGCCAATTCAAATTCGTTCTCGTTAAAAACTCCTGGATTACAACAGAGTTTTACACGTTTCTACGGTGGTGCACAACAACAGCCCCAGCAACAATTGCAACAACAACAACAAGCTGCCCAACCTGCCCAGGTAAGTTGTTGACAAAACACAAATTGTTTACAAAATCAGCCATATTGATGAATGGAACACAAAAAGGATATTAATGAATAAGTCCCTGAAATGAGCAGTCATTTGTTGTCAGTAGTTGTTGCCTGCAAGCAAGGATATTATGCATTTTATTTGAAGTCCAAAGGATTTTGTTAAATGTGTAAAGCTTCTTTGGTAGTTTGTGGCAATTTCTTTTGAATCGTTTTAAAAAAAAAGTGTATATTTCTTGTAGTTTCCTTAAGCATTCCACTCAAACACTTTTGAATTTGTATTGGCTTTACCAGGAAAACTTAATAGAGTGTAAAGTGATTTAAAAATGCAATTGCAAAATAGGTAGAGTACTATTTAAAAGCATACAACAAGTGAAACTGTAATCGGATAAAGAAATGTTTGGAAATATAAGCTATAAAAATCCTTATTTGTAATTTTTTCAATAGTTTCTTAATTTTTCTTAAAACCTTGGTTTAAAAGTTAAACTGATACAACAAAATACTTGCACATTAAAAACACAGAGTTGCAACTTAACTGTACAAATGTTCAAATTCATACATGATGATATTATGATTGGATTTTATGGTTGCTGACAAATTTATTGGGTGTATAACTTAAAAATGCCGGATTTATTCAAAGTAATGGCCATTGTTAGCTATGACCTTTTCCCATATTTCTGGCAACATATGGATTCCAAGACAAAAGAACTGCTCTTCCAATATCGGATACTCAGTTTCAAAGTGAAGCGTATCCCATAGAGTGCATTTTGCATTGATTGGACTGAAAGGCGGGTGAGGCAAAACTTCCCAACTACTTCTTTCCAAATAGTTTTTAACAAGTACTGCAACATGTGGCCTAGCGTTGTCATGATGGAATGTAAAGGTTTCATGTCTGGCCGCATATTCTGAGGGTTTTTTATACCCTTCACCTTCGTGAGAAGGGCATATATAAATTTGTCATTCCGTTTGTAATTTCCACAATATAATTTTCCGACCCTATAAAGTATATATATTCTGGATCCTTATAGATAGCGGAGTCGATTTAGCCATGTCCGTCTGTCTGTCTGTCTGTCTGTCTGTTGAAATCAATTTTCTGAAGGCCCCAAATATCTTCGATCCAAATCTTCAATAATTCTGTCAGACATGGTTTCGAGAAGTTTCCTATTTAAAATCAGCAAAATCCGTCCATAAATAACGGAGATTTGAGCAAAAATCCGAGACAAACTCTTTTTTTTTTTACTATTTTTGATCTATATCTCGATTACTAAGTCATTAATATAGACAATATGGATATCTAATAATAGGAATTTCAAAGTCCATTGCAACGATGTATATAAGGCTATAGTAAGTTGGACCTACAACGGGTCAAAATCGGGAAAAATATTTTTTAAGCCAAATTTTTTTCACAAAAAAATATTTTTACACTAATAAATTTAAAAAAATAATTTATTACATTAAAAAATTTTTTTTAAATAAAAATTGGAAAAAAATTTCGAAAAAATTGTTTTTAAAAAAATAAGAATTTTTAAAATTTTATTTTAAAGTATAATTTGGAGAAGGGTATATAAGATTCGGCACAGCCGAATATAGCTCTCTTACTTGTTTTTTTGTCAAATGCTCGCTTCAAACGAATCAGTTGCATTCGATTCAGGTATCCTTTGATGGTTTGTACCGATTTCAGCAGCTCATAATAGATAGGACCCTTTTGCTCCCACCAAATACAGGGTGTTACTTTAGCACAATGTATATTTGGCTTTGGTGTCGATTTGGCTGGTTGGCCGGGCTTCACATATGATCTCTTACGCTTCTGGTTATCGTAATTTACTAATTTTCTTCGCAAATAATGATTCGGTGCAAAAATAATTTCTTTTGTAGCTTTCAAACATCATTTCAGTCATGCAAAATCGTCTTTCAAAGTCTCTTGGCTTTAATTCGTATTGTACCCAATTTCCCTGCTTGTGGGTGAATCGTGCTGGTCGCAAATGTTTTGAAATTGCTGCTTGAGTAGGTCCCAATGAAATTGCAAGCTCTTGTTGAGTTTGACAACCATCTGCATGGAGTAATGCCTCCAATTCTTGGTCTTAAAAATTTGTTGGCTGGCCTGGGCTATATTTTGCTTCCATGTCAAAATCACCACTTCTGAACCGCTTAAACCAATGGTATTCAAGCCTTATACTCTTGGTGCTCATTTGTTCTTGTAAATGCTCTTAGCTATAGGCTGTGTGTTTCTATACTCAATACTAGCAATATGAAATACACAAACAACTTTGTCTTGTTTGTTTTTTTGTCGATCTTCACTGTATACACGCAAGTGCAAAGCAACAACACTTTCGTATGCTTTGCTGGTAGACATTGACGACAGCGATCATCAATGTAGATTTTGTTTTTGTTTACCGTATGGTATTGTTTAAAAAAGTGTGAATTTTTTTGATTGTTCTTTGTATGTTTTGGTTTTTACAACAAAAAAATTGCATAAAAATTAGGTTTTCTTTAAATGTATTGGTGTTTGCTCTTCCATAAGGAACTTTTGGGCACCCCTGGCTTAAACCATTTCTCGCAGGTTGAAACCGATGGACCATATTCACCATAAGCTTTGGTGAGCAATCGTTGTGTTCCAGCGTCACTTTTTTTCAAATCAAATAAGTAATGTAAAACTTCCCGCATTTTTTTGCACAAAATTGACATATATGTTATTAAAAACAAAAACCCCGTTCAAAAGATACGCCATCTATTATAAATCCCGCATTTTTAAGTCATAAAAATATCGAGTAAGTGTTAGAATTTAGTAAAGTAGCCTGTTTAATTTAGTGTCAAATTGGTCTCGCACTACAGATTAAATTACTAATTTCACACAGTTAAATATGGTTTAACTTGACACTTTAAAATACAATTTCAAGTGTTTTAGTAAACTAATATACACATACACGCAGAAAAAAAACTTACTGCAACCATTTCAACATTTTTAACAATATTATAGTCACAGTAGCCATTTATATGGTTGTTGGTAACAATAATATGGTTAATTTACGATTTACATGATATGTTTCTGACAACCATTTATGTATATGTTTCTGACAACCATTTATATAATGAATTATTTCATCATAATATGTTGTTCTCAGATTATGATATCCATAAGCCGAGAGCAACATAATATGATAAAACCTTCATCATATAAATGGTTGTCACAAACATATACATGTTTATTGTAACCACATATATATAGTTGATACAATCATGTGAATCGTATTTTAATCATATAATTGTTACCACAACCATATAAATAGTTACTGTGACTATAATATTGTTAAAAATGTTGAAATGTTTGCAGTAAACATGCACTCTTTTTTTTCCTATATATTTAGTTACAAATTTATTTCTAGAAATAGTTTTTCTAAAGTTCCTGTGCATTTTAACACTTTTGATTATTTTTATTTTAATAGTAAATTTGAAAACATTCACACAAAATTCTCTACTTTTGCAAATAGATTTTCTTCACTTCATTAGAAAATTGCTCAAAACTAGTTGCTTCATTTATATCTGCCAAAGACAAAGATCTCTTAGTTTTGTTCGTTTCCTCAGATTCTGATTCTGAAGAGGAGGAAGATGACGATGAAGAAGAATAATCATAAGAATAGTCTTCATCATCAATAGTTTCCTCCATAGCATTATTCTCATCTACAGCACGTTTATGTATTAACATATTTTCCTGGGAATTTACTATATGCTGTGAAAAATCTATAAAATTAGCCAATCTCTTGCGTCTTTCGGTTTGATTGAAGCCGGAACTGCGTTTTGATCTTATGGCATCACCAAAGCCCACTTGCATGTCATTTTTCATTTTGGCCCCAAATAACTCAAATTCTTTTGTATCCTTGGCGGCCGCCCCATTGTCAAAGGTATCCTTGGCTTGGGCAAATGCCAATATAGCGGCTTCTTGCATGTCCTTAAAAATTATTGATTAGGATTCAGTTTAAATTTAGTTGCTTTTATATTATTATAATTACTAACCTGTGGTTTTCCATTTACATTTGAACTTAGCACTAAAATGCTGATAATGGTTAATAATTTTATATATTTCAGCATTTTTATTAAGTAATTAAATTTATTTTCAATTTGCTTAGTTATTGTCTTGTTTGGGTTTTAAAATGTTGTATTTAATTTATATAGAATTCTATTTTAGTGGTGTCTATTTAGTTGTTTTTTTTATAAACTTTATTTATTTAATTTTAATTTTGAAGAGATTTCCATCTGTTTAGGAATATTCATTTTGTATTGCATGCGATTTTTAGATTAAACTAACAATTTCCGGTTTTTATTAAAGGGATTCACAGCTGCATGTTACATGTTTTTGTATTAAGTAAATATCAATAGATTCAAAATATATGCACGTTTTTAGCAAAACATATAATAGATTATTTACTTAAAAACAGATTAAAACATATTTGGGGCAAATCAGCTTTTAAGCATTTTGCTGAGTAGTCATTTACATTTAGCAGTTATGTATAGTGAATGCTTCTTT
Organism: Calliphora vomitoria; assembly: GCA_942486065.2. Lineage (NCBI taxonomy): Eukaryota > Metazoa > Arthropoda > Insecta > Diptera > Calliphoridae > Calliphora > Calliphora vomitoria. The sequence continues at coordinate 8,733,482 of OW818032.2, forward strand.
AACTAATATTTTATTAAATTCATAGTATACTTTAAGGCGATTTTTTAATTTTAATATATTAAAGCAGTATTTATGTATTTTAAAAACTTGAAAGCAGGTCTATTTGTTATTTTGCTTAGTTGGTGGTGTATTATTATACAAATATAATGAAATCATGCTTTATTTAAAACAAATATTTTGTAAATTTCCTTTTGTAGAATAGTATTTCAGTTTAATTATATATGTAAAAGGGGCGTGGCAGCAATGTTATATAATAATACACTATATTAAAATGATTATCATTTATTGTTACATAAATAATTATATTTTAGTGCATGCTATTTTTAAATTAGAATATAATTTTCTACATTTAGGAAACTCACAGTTTCATTGAACACCTTTCATTACTAATTTTCATATATTAATAACAGATTTGTTCCTAATCGATAAACTGCAGGGCCAAATTTGACAGCAACTTAGATGTTAATTATGAAGGACGACAACAGTTTCTGTGAAGTTGTTTATTTTGTCCGTCAGATGGGGCCTTAATTATATATTTTAGTAAATGGTTTTGAATTTTGAGGGAGATTAAAGAGTATTATTTAAACAGTACAATGACCATCAGTGTATTATAATGGATAAAATTTAGGACAAATCTTTGTGAAATTGTACAAAGATTTTAGATCATTATGTGGAGAGTACGTAGAAGTAATAAATGTGTAGAAAACTGCAAAAGTAAATAAAGTATAATTCTGAAATGTTCATCCCTGGAATAGGCATTTTATCTAAAGCTGCCAGATACTTTTCTTAGCTGTCCCCAAAAGCAGTATTAAAAATACCCACAAAAATCACTAAATACGAAACTGTTAAATTAATTGTCCTATAACTTAATTAATTCGTTATTATCACATTGATAAATTCCCTGTAAAGAAACCTTGCAAACAAAAGACTTTTAAATTTGTTTCTTGGAAAGAGCCACTGGCTCGCGTAACACGACATTTCAAGTCTTACCTAGATGCTAAGGCAGGCGCGGATCCAGCTCAACCATTTGGGGTGGGGGAAATTAAGGAGTGAGATCGAAAAATTCTTAACATACATATATGTTAATAAAAACAAAACCACTAAACTTACATTTTCAATTTTTTTTTTATTTGATTGAAATTATTATTACAATTTACAAAAAAAAAAAAATATTTTTATAGTTCTAATCACTAGTGATGAAATTTTGAACCTTTTTTGGAAACCCTTCCATTAACGGTTTTATAGTGCTTTCTGTCACTTTGCTCGAACAAGAGTCTACCACATTTTTGGACACCTTCTTTGTGCTCTTCAATTCTCTTTTAACAAGAGCCCAATATCTCTCCACTGGCCTTAGCTGAAGGCAGTTTGGAGAATTTGCCTTTTATGGTACAAATACCACATTATTGTTCTTGTACCACTTAAGGGCTTGTTTACCATAGTGACAGATGCCAAATCAGGCCAAAAATATGTGGACACATTATGAAGTCTTATGAATGGAAGCAGCTTTTTTTGTAAACATTCCTTGATGTAAATTTCGGTATTTATAGAGCCCGTTGTAACAAATGTTTATGTAGCTTCTTTTGTCGCAACTCCATATTGCTTGCCATACCAAGAACTTTTTGGGAAATTTTGTCTGCTTTTGGGTCCTAAACTTTTCTTCAACATTCCCTCAAGCGTCAGCAACATAAAATTTTTGACCAGGAAGTTGCGAAAAATCTGCCAGAACATACGCTTCGTCATTCATTATGCAGCAAGAATATTTTTTTTTATAAAACTTGACTTCAATTTCCGTGCTCTGTTTTTGGCCTCTAAATTTTTAGCAGCGTTCCTGTCAGGAACTTTTTGAGCCTTGTATGTTTTAAAACCTGCATTAGCTTTAACTTTTCGTACCAAATAGTCCGAGAACTGACCTAAACGGGCAGCTTTTCTACCGGATGTGTTGGGAGCTCATTTGAAAATGCTTTCTATTTGTTTGGCTTTAGAAACATCATGTTGACCATTCCTTCTACCTGAATTAGGTTTTCTATCAACGAACAAGTTCTCCCGGTACTGTTCAATAACATTGGAAACAGGATGACGGCAGACCTTTGATTGTTTGGCCAACTTTTTGTTGGGTTTTGTTGAAAATATTTAATAATTTTAGTACGCACTTTTTTCTGGTCACTCATTTTAATCAGATTATCAAGAAATGAACATAATTGATATTAAACGTAAAAAAAAGAATCTAAGAATACTTGGGTTAAAAATTTTAATGAAAACTTGAGTTAAAAGTTTTAATGAAAAACGTGTGTTAAGAATTTTACGATCTCACTCCTTAATTTTTTTTAACATTTAGCTTTTCCCCCTTTTTTATATGAGAACTTTTCGTTTAGGAATCCTCCCTATTTCACCCCCCTGGCTCCGCGCCTGTGTTAAGGTTATTTTATAAAATCTGTCAGTACAATCAGCTTATTTGGGTGAAATGGGATGTTTGTCCCTTAAATCAGTACCCTCACATGTCCCTATGTGATTCAGTGGCGAAACAACTAGATGGGCGACTAACTGACACATGTAGAAATACGGTGAAACAAATTTCCTCTAAACATTGCTCAAAACAAAATGCGGAAAATATCGTTAAAATTGCGAATTAAAGACATTTTAGAAATAGGAACTTTTTATGGTACCTTTTTGAAAATAGATAATTTTCTTAATTTCCATTAAAAATTAAGCTAAATATGAAAAACAAAAGCTTTAATTTGGGAAAAAACTTAAATATACAAAAAGTACTTTTTTCGTACTTTTATAAAAAATGTACCTTTTGGATATTGTAAAAAAGTGCGAAATCTCAAATTTTCTCGGACGGATTTTCTCTAAAAATATTTTGTCACAAAAAACAATTCAATGTTATTTCGATAAAAGAAAATTTTTCGTTTTCTGTAAAATTAGATTTCGACTATTCGTTTTTGTAGTTACATCGCTACCCTAAGTAATGTAAGTAATAGGCAATTGTTTTGACTCTGTATTACTTATCGACTTTAATAATTACTTTTCCAATCCCAGGATACCAGTTACTTCTCCAACCCCAAGTAATGCAAGTAGTAGGCAGACTCTTCATTATCTGTAAATAAAGCAAAAACTTTACTTACAAAATAAGCTGAAAAATAATGGAAACTACTACTAATTTTTTTGCTAGAAAAAGTACTTAATATTAACCACTACCTAGTTGTTTTGTTAAGCGTTAGCAACTGGGTTTAACACATAAATAAATTAACATAAAACAAATAAGAGGCTTTGGCGAATCTTATATAACCTTCACCAAATTATACTTCAAAATAAAAATTTTAAATATTTTATGTAAATAAATTTTTTTTTTTCCAAAGTAGTTTTTTTAATTTTTTGGAAAATTTGTTTCGAATTGTCTTTTTTTAAATTTAAAAAAAAAAATTTTTCTTAAATTTTAAAATTTTTTTAAATTTAAAAAAAAATTTTTTTTTTAATATAAAGCGAAAAAAAAAATTCGGATTAAAAAATATTTTTTTCCGATTTTGACCCATTGTAGGTTCAATTGACTATTGTATTATATACGTCGTTGCAAAGGTTATTGAAATATCTATCATTAGATATCCATATTGTCTATATTAATGACTTAGTAATTCAGATATAGGGCAAAAATAGGTCAAAAATCGAGTTTGTCCTGGTATTTTCCTTATGTCTCAGCCAATTGTGGATCGAGTTACACAATTGCCCCCTGGTATATACCACTTGCATTTGACTCTGTTTTACTACGAAAAAAAGGTAATTGTATCTCAAATTTACTTTCTCAACCAAAAGCTTATTTTTAAACTAATTGAAAGTCAATTTATGAAACCCTATTAATGTTTACATTTCTTTAAAACTATACATTTATTTCACAAATAATTGATCCTGAAATCTGATATCAAATTAAATAACCAAGGTCTACATTTTACACTCCCCAAATAAACCTATACAATTTCCCAATTATTTTCTTTTTATTTATACACAAACATCTTACATTTGTATCAATTTGAAAGCCAATACTTTCATTACAATTTTCTTTACATTTCAACCTACTCTGTACTCAAAATCTTAAACAAACATATTTATTCATAAATACTTTACAATTTGTTTTCATAAACATGCCAAAAATTTTCATTATCATGCTCCTGGTCGGCCCGGTATTGCTGTTCCATAGCAACGCGTAATCGTTCTGCTTGCTCAGGAGTCATGTCTTGTTCGCCAAAACCACCATCATCACCAAACATAGCACGCAAACCAGCGAGACAATGTTGTATGGAATCGGTTAATGATTGCCACATATTTGTGAAACTTTGTGCAACTCGTTTTGCCGTTTCGGAAATTTGATCTCCCACAGTGGGCGGTTGATAGCTGGCAAACATATCAGGTAGAACTTCATAATTATTATCATAGTCATCGTCTTCGTCATCTTTAGCATTGACGTTTTCATAGTAGTTTATGCCTTCCCTGACAAAAGCATCCTGTCCCTGCTGCTGTTGCTGCTGCTGTTGTAGGTATTCATTAGCAAAAGTATCACGTTTATGACGTAATTGTATCAAAGATGAAGAACTTTGGAAAAGTTTTAGGGTTTTCTGGGTTATGTTTTTTTTTTTGGTTTGTTTGTTTGTTATTACACGTTTCAATGGTTGAAATTAATGTTGATAAATGTTGATTAAGATTGTAATAGAATAAGAAAGAAAGGAAGGGTTAGAAATTGATAATAATATTAATTAGTACACCATTTCCAAATGCACAGAGAAAACAGATTCGTAATAGCAACCGAATTTGTTCCTAATCGAATGAATCTACCTTAGTGACCGAATTTTACAGTTGTAGCTACAATATTTTAGAAGCGGTAACATATGTTTGGTTGCTTCAACCGAAATTCTTCTTTGTCAACTGATTTTCTATTGATAGAACCGAAAAATTCTATGTGTGCAACCGAATCATTCGATTGGCAACAAATTCGGTTGCTATCACGAATCTGTTTTCTATGTGTGAGATTTGCTATGCTTAAATAATGAAAGTTATATTAAACCCAATTTTCCTAGCTTTATGAGGACTTGTTTTAAAACCATTACTGTACATCCTGACGAGTCAGATTCGATAAGTTCCCTTCACCATTTAGTCATATGTCAGTGTCATTATTACAAGGCTTCAATTAAATTAATCTTAAATTATTCTAATTACATTTTTATGTTTTTTCTTTTTAGTGTTAAAAATAAAATTGGAAATTTCTATAAAATTTTAATAGGAACCTGTGCAATTTATTTAGCAATTTACCTTAGAACGATGTACAACATTCGCCTCCACCTTATTATTATTATTATTAAGACATTGTAATACCAACGTGATTAGTAGCAGCATTGTGAAAAGATACATTCCTTTATAGTTAAAACATTCTCTTTCTACTCTTCCTTCCTTAGCAATTTTCTCTTTCTCAGAATGCTTATATTTATGATTCATTTTAATTTAACGCTGCATCCGATTAATTGCCAGTTAAAATTCCTTGATTTTATAACTTTTTCTTTTTTTTTGTTCTGCTTCTGCTGCGTAAATAATTTATTTGTTTGTTTGTTTTATTAAAGGTATAAATTGTTTTGCTTAAGTTTTAGTTGTTTTACAGCAATTATTAGCTACTCCTTTTTGTTGTTAATTATAATTTAATTTAATGACAGCAATGATGTTTTGTTCATTACTGGATTAGATTGTTTTGTTTGTTGCCCTTTTTATGATATTTTTTTTTTTTGTTAATAGAACAAGGGTTTAATAGCAGGCGTTTTCAGCGTTTATTGTCAGGTTTTATTAAATATGTTTGTTTAATTTTCGTATATACCGTTGTAACAAATATAATTACAGTTAGATTTAAAACCCCTACCACATTAAATGATAGCAATGTTTAAATATTCATTAGCTACATACGGTTTTAAGTCATTACTGATTACTTATCTAACCCCTAGATACTAGTTACTTTTCCAACCGCTAGTAATGCAAGACATCGACAATTGCTCTGACTTTGTATTAAAAATCGCCTTTAGTAAATTATAACTTTGAATTAGCTGGTGTATAAAGGCATTACTAGTCACTTCTCTAAACCCTAGTAATGCAAGTGGTAGACAATTTGTCTTACTCTGTAGTTAACATCATTAGTTAGAGTATAGTCATTAAAAGTAACTTCTCTAACCCCTAGTTATGCAAGTGGTAAACAATTTGTCTGACTTTGTATTAAATATCGACTTTAAGAAATTAGGTTCTTTCATTATCTATTGTACAAAGGCATTACTAATTGCTATTCGTCTTACTCTGTAGTAATTATCTCACCACTTCTCTAACTCCTAGTTATGCAAGTGTTAGACAAAATGTATCACTCTGTTTTATTTAACATTAGCTAGTGTCCTTACTAGTAACCGATCTTGGCACAAGTTACTCCAATAATCCCTTGTAATCCAAGTGGTAGACAATTAGTCAGTGTCTGTACTAATTATATTTAGCTAGAGTATAAAATCATTACTAGTTACTTATCTAACACCAAGTAACTAGTTACTTCTATAATTCCTAGTAAAGTACGTAATAGACAACTGGTCTGGTTCTGTATTAATTATTATTAGATAGTATATAAAGATATTATTAGTTACTTATACTACTAGTTACTTCCCTAACCCTAAGTAATGCAAGTGGTAGACAATTTGTCTGACTCTGTATAAATTATCGACTATAGCTATTGAAGAAAATAGAACCTTTCATTAGCTATTGTACAAAGTCATTACTAATTACAATTCGTCTTACTCTGTAGTAATTATCATTAGCTAGTGTATAAAGCCATTAACAGTTACTTCTCTAATCCCAACTCACCAGTTACTTCTCTAACTTCTAGTGATGCAAGTGGTAGGTAATATGTCTAATTATTATTAGATAGTATATAAAGTTATTATTAGTTATTTGTACTACTAGTTACTTCCCTAACCCTAAGTAATGCAAGTGGTAGACAATTTGTTTGGCACTGTATTACATTTAGTTTTCTTTGTATTTTTTGTACTACAGATCTTTTAATACTAGAGAAATAACTACTGAATTCTAGTTAAAAGGTGACAAATAATAATGTAAAATAAACATTTCAATAGTGGTTTTTAGAGGCCAACGAATTCGTTAACACCTATACAATTTCAAGTACTTACAACAGGGAATAAACATTTACAGTTTACAATTTGTTATTGAGAGGATGACAATGATTATGGCCATTGTATCCGCAACGGAAATGCTTATTACTGTTATCAGCATTTGTGTATCTTGTTGGTATCTGTTACATTTTTCATTTTTTTTTTTTTGCTTTTTTATATTTAGCATTTTTTTGTTGTTGTTGTTGTTACAACAAATTCTGTACATTTCCGCTGGCCGAACATTGCTGCTGATAATTTAATTGTATTTGTTTTGTTATAGAAAATGGTTTAAGGTTTAATTCATAGAGAAATATAGATAGAGCGAAAACTAGAAAAAAAATCAAACAAAAAAATTACTCAAAATAATCATTGTTTTTGTTTTCACATAGTTTTTTTTACTAATACATGCTCACCACTTAGGTTTTTGACAACTGAGTTAGGTCTTTGACAGCAGAGTTTCAGCTCTATGTATGTTTTCTCTATGGTTTAATTATTGTTGATGTTTCAAAATAAGTTACTTAACTCAAATTAAGTAATAGCAATGCTTGAAAAAAACTTCAATGAATACAGACTTATTCGTATATGAAAAGGTTTTTAAATTTTAATACTGCCCGTTTTTAATTTTCGAAAATTTAAAATATGTACTATTTTCTATAGTCTATAAAAGTGGACAATAATAAGAATTTAAGATTCTCTATATTGAATTTTATTTGAAAAATTGTGATAAGCAACGTTGCCTAATTTCAATGAGTTTGTCATAACCTAAAAACTAAACTTTGGCCCACTGTGGCTTAGCCTGTTTTTAAACTTGTTAACTATTATAAACGGTATTCTGAAAGCTTAGCTCATAGAGAATTATATATAGAGACGAGACACTCCGATTTGTTAAACAAAAATACAAAAAATCATACATATGGGCAATTCCATGTCATCGTACGTGACATTTGTACGCCTATAGAGTGGAATAGATTTTGCAAAAATAAGAGTATCTAAAATATTATTTAGTCTTTATGTTCCATTCAGAGGGTACTATATTTAAAAAAATATATAAGTTCTTTCCAAACATTGTTGTCTAAAATATCGAGCGAAATATGGGTATATCGTACGTGACATAAAACGGAAGTAATTTTGAGATACATGCAGAAATGTGCGAAAATTTACTAATCGTGAAAAGCGTTATGCTTTCTTTTAATTTCTTACACTAAACCAAATATTTTTCCTTTACAATCCGTCATATTTAAATAAAAATAATCTTTGGATGATTTGATAATAAATAAAATTTAATATCGTACGTGTCATACCGTACGTGACAGATTTTTTTCTTATAGTAGGTCTGTTCATTTACTTTCCCAGTAAATACTTGCAAAGAGAGAATAAAATCAAAATATAAAAAATTACTCTCTTAAATTCTCAAAAATAGTAAAAAGTAAATGAACGATTTTCCAGTAACAAAAAATTTATACACACAATTTTCATATTTTTTCCTTTTAAAATGTATAAATATTCACATTTTCTTAAATTTTATTTTTTTCACCACAAAAATCAAATTGTAAATAAATAAACAATACCACATAACATATGAAATATAAGCTGCTAACTATTACGAGTTCAAAATAGAACTTGTAATAGTTTGCAACGAGAGAACACTCTCTAAAATTTATACGCTCTTGATTTTTTCTCTACTTGCTAGTTTTTTGAGTTAATGAACGCTTTTCCAGTAACAATTGTTACTAACTAGTAACAACTTTTAGTTATTGAACAGAGTAATAAGCTCTAAATACTTTCACATATTAACATTTTAGTGTTTTCTCCTATTCAAATCATCTTGAAAAAAAGTTTAAAAGGTTTTTGTTTTTTTCAGTCGTGGTAGTCATTCTCGTAGAATTGCCCATATATCTGATAAAACAGCAAAATATATTGACTGGCATGTATTTTGTTATTGCAAGAGTTAGGTTTTTGACAACAGACTTAGGTTTTTGACAATAATGTCTTGTCTCTATGTTAGCCTTTGTCTTAGCTCCTTTTTTTATTGATACTGCAAGTTTCACACAAATTTCTAGAAAAGTTTAGAAGTTCTTTATTGATTTAATTTTTTTTAAACAGCTTAACAAAATTTCAGGTTTGATCTTAAACATTTCATTCTAAGAAAAATTCATAATAAGAAGCAATTATAAATCAATTATAATTTAATCATTCAATTTGTACTGTTTTTAAATCTTGAAATTTATTTCAGTGTTGCCAAGTTTCAGTACTTTCAAATACTTTTTTCCATAGAGAATTATACATCTCTGGTTTGTCAAACAAAAATATAACAAATCATGATAAAACAATAACCAGGTAGAATCAGTAGGGAGAGTTTAAAATTGTATGCCTTGTTATGTCAAATATGAGAAAATTCGAAACAAATATATGAATAAAAATAAAGAAAATTTAAAACACAACGCCGCAGTACTCCATTCTTAAATTTTTTGTTTTAGGACATTTTAAAAATCGTATATCCTTTTGTTCAAATGAACATTTACACACATCACATTTCACACGCATATTCTTGTTATATGGTTTAATGTTAAATGGATTTCTTCACAAAAATACTTAATAAAATTTTTTTAATTTTTGATATTTTATTTTTATTTTTTATTTTGTCTGACAATTCAAGGCATGAAAAATTGAGAACTTACTTTTCTACTGATTCTACCTTGTAATAGTTATATTATGTAACAAATCATATGTTTGATACAACAACAAAATACATTGACTAACATGTATTTTGTTGTTGCAAGAGTTAGGTTTTTGATAAAATTAATGAAATTCCACACCAACAAATTGACCACAAACGAAAAACAAATGTTTTAGATGAACAAAATTAATTCCACTTTCGATCACTTTCGATATTTTGAAAAAATGGAACCATTAATTTAGAAGTTTTATGTATGGGGTTTAAAATTTTTAGCTTTTATTTTGGAACATTTATACAACATAAATTTGATCAAAGTATTGGCCATTGTTAGTTATGACCTTTTCCCATCTTTCTGGCAACATATGGCTTCTGAGTCAAGAGAACTGCTCATCTTTTGAGGCCAAGAACGAATCAAGCCAATTTCGGATACTCTCTCCCAAAGTTAAGAGTATCGCAGAGTGAGCGTTCTGCATCGATCGAAACAAATAGTAGTCGGTCGAGGCAAGGTCTGGACTATAAAGCGGGTGAGGCAAAATTTCCCAAACACTTCATTCTAAATACTTTTTAACAGGTATTGCAACATGTGGCCGAGCGTTGTCATGATGGAATATTTCGGTTTCATGCCTGTTGGCATAGTATAGGCGTTTTTCGGCCAATGCTCGCTTTAAAGGAATCAGTTGCGTTCGGTACAGGTTCCCTGTGATAGTCTGATCAGATTTCAGCAGTTCTTAGATTGGACCCTTTTGCTCCCACCGTATACAAAGACTTACCTTAGCGCCATGGATATTTGGTTTTGGTGTCTAAACGGTGGATAAATTTTTCATCGCAAGTAATGATTCGGTGTAAAACTGATTTTCTTTCATAGAGTTCAACCATCATTTCGGAGATGCAAAATCAATAAAATTTCATGGTCTTCCGGCTTCAATTCGTAATGTACCCAATTTTCCTGCTTTTGGGTGAATCCTGCTGCCTGCAAAAGTTTTGAAATTCCTGCCTGAACGTTTTCAAAAGCTCTTGTTGACGTTTACAACAATCTTCATAGAGTAATGCCTCCAATTCTTGTTCTTCTTTAGCTGGCCTGGGCGATTTTAGTCTTCCGTGTCAAAATCACTACTACACAAACCATCTCTAGCACGTCAGTGTGCTTCAACTGCATTTTTTTTCAAATTCAAGAAGTAGAGAAAAACTTCTAGCATATGACGCTTTGTTGGTACAAAATTCCAAAAAAAACGTTGTTGTTTACACCATAATAATCAATAACTAAGTCAGAATAAATGACAGATATGTACCCTTCAAAATGACATATAAGTTATTAAAAACAAAAACCACGTACAAAAGATACGCCAGCTATTGTAAATCCCAATTTCTTGTGTTAAAATTTTTCTTGATTAAATTTTTTTAAATTAAACCCCTTTTTGTCTAAACTTTTATTCTTAGTTGGGGGCTTGACCTATAGTTTTTATTGTTAATAGAGGTAAATTCAAATTTTGTTTATAAAATATTTTTTTAACCCTTTAAGTGCTTAGATAAATACAAATTTTATATATTAAATGGATAACTGCTTTTCTTTGCCTAAATTTCCTCTGTGGTAGTAGAATTCTGACCAGTCAAGTGCTGTTTTATTTTCTGTGCCATGTTGTTCATAGAATTCATTAAATTCTCCACTGCATTACGTATTTTGTCGGCAATTTGCTGAGCCTGTTGTGAGAAATCCTTGCTGGTAGCGGTCATATTCTGATTTAAGTCATCCACTTCCGATTGACGTTTGCGACGTATCAACGTCTGCTGAACATCATCATTCACCAGGGATTTGTTTCTGCGACGGTTGGTAGTTTTCTTGGCATTGGTGGCTTTTTTACGGGCGGCTGCCTTGCGTCGGCGGGCATAAGCTCGACGACGACGCTCGGCTAAGTCGATATCATCGCCATCTGCTATATTGTCATCAGTGCCTCCCGTACCAGTGCCTCCCCCTGAACCACCATGATGACAAGGGGAACGTTTGCCTCTATGTAAATGAGGCAACGCCAGCAAGGATTCTTCGCCCAATATATCCCCATAGTAATTTAGCTTTATATTCTGGATATAACGTTTTCTACGCCGTCTATCCTCTTCTGAGGAATCATCATCATCATCATTTCTGAAGGCTGCTCCCGTGCCAATTTGAGTTCCCGAATTTGCTTTACCAAAGGGTACTTCAAAACCCATTTGTTTACTGATCATACCAACATTGCCCACCATTTCGGCCATACTGCCCGCCATAGCCAAGCCCTTGCTGGCAATGTCTTCAAATACACCAGGGTCCTGGTAATAAAACGTATAATTGCTAAAGTAACATAAATTTATGCTAGCAAAATCTCTTTATACACACCTGTGGTTTAGCATTAACATTTTGTGTCACCATTATCATCATTGTTATTATTGTTGTTGACCCTATTAAAAGGTGCTGCCTTAGTGGGCTTAGTAGCCCCATCTTGTAAATATTTTAAAATGGTTTAAATTTATTGCAATTTTAATATGTTTATTACCAGCAGCAGCATTCATTTATTAGTTTTCTACTCGTACTGTTGGAAAAAATGATTTGTTTAACATTTTTTATTATAAAATTTTTTAATTTAATGAATTTTGCTGTTTGTTTTTGTGTGTGTATCTATAAATTTCAAATGAAATTCATAAATTGAGTTTGGCATGCATTTGTGCATTTTTATTATGACTGCAATGTTTTTATTGTTGTTTTATTTTTTAATTTCAAGCTGATTAAATCAATTTCAGAGAACTTGTATTTGTTTTAAGGTTTGTATTTAATAAATAATTAAAAAAATTAGTAGCATTTTCAAGCGTGTGTTTCAATATAAAGAGTTAAAAAGAGAAATGCCACTTCATCGTGAATACCTTATATTTTTATTAACTTAAATAATTATCAATTAAGGTTTTAATTAACCCAATAAAACAAATCCAACTTCGTTCCGAGGTTGGCCTGGGTAATCATTCCCCGACTTTTGTTTTCAATGTTGTCGTAATGTTGTTACACCAAAAATACTACTCTTATTGTACTACTAGCGTCACTATAGAGTCGTGCTTTGTTTTTTACATTGGTATCACGGTTTTATGTGTATAAGTTTAAAGTCAAAACAATTGCTTTTTTACTTTAATCATTACTATAATAATTATTGTAAGAAAAAATAAATGGAAACATAAAAAAACACCTCATTCCAAGGTTTTTTAACGAGTGGTTAGTTTACTAACCACCGTGACGGTTGGCATTAAAAATAATTTTGATAGAAGTTCTTTGAAATCTAATAATTTTGACTAAATTTTCTGACCTAACAAACGAAATAGCAAAGTAATACGATGAAATATAAACACTCTGTGCTTTTTTTATTGAATGCATGAAAGTCTCTTAAAAAAACTGTGGTTTACAAAATGTGGGTTTATCCTGACGGCAAAGTTTTACAAAAAAATCATAAACGATGACTTAAAAATATTTAATTGTTTAGTAAAATGCCAATAGATGCCAATAAACTATGTTTTAAATACTATAGAAAAGGTGGTTAGTAAAGTTACCACTAAAATGATGCATTATCAACATCGAGTAGAGTATCTGTTTTCATACCGTTATAATGGTTTATTTTTTTTTAGAAACGCCATATTTGCAACCTGAATTTTTATTTTTATTTGCACTTTATTGTAGTAATACATAATTTGTGGAAGAGCCGTAATTTTGTAGCTACTGTATTGTGGTGGTATATACTATTGGTAAAAGTTATACTTTATGCCAGTGCAGTTACAAAAGAAAATGTTTTAATTAAATTAATTAATTATAACATTTTTAATCTTAATTAACAAAGCTTGCATTTAAATGAAACTTGTAGTTTATATGGAAACAAACATCTTTTTGTTATAAATTCATAGTATAAATCGTAGGGTACCACTAATTCGCTTCAGCCAAAGTATTTATAAAATAATATTGTATTTATTGTTTTTTTAGTCAAAACAATAACATTAAAATGCAATTGGTAACAAGTATTTTGCATGTTAGTGCTTGTAAAATGAATTAAATTTTGATGTTATCAATAAAATGTTACAAAATGTTTTACTAAAAAAATACCATTAGTAGGCGAGAATCCATTGTATTAGTAATATCCTAAGGTACTTGTTTATCTCAAAATCAGTAGTGGGCAAAACTAAATTTCTAAATGTGTTTTTGATGCACAATCTATAATTTACTTTTAATGAGTTTCCCTCACATTCGAATACGATCGACAATACAGATCTATGAATTGTCGATCGTGTTCGTGCCCTGGAGGTTCTAAGTGACGACCACTGACAGACAAAATGTTGAACTAGTGGGAAAAACTTCTATGAATATTTCTCGAGATCTGAAGTTTCAGTCACAATTAACCCTTTGATGTATTTGGGGTCAAAATGAGCCATATTTTTGTATAAACAATCCAATATTCTATTAAGTCTGCTTTTACACAAAGCAATTTCACTTGAAGCTAGTCTCATCAATTCTATTTTAAAATTGCTCGTCTGTTTACAGTGTAAACAAAATTGAACACAGACTTGCTGTGTGTAAACTTTACACACAGCAAGTCTGTGTTCAATTTTGTATGTCAAAACCTAATGACGCCATACTGAAAATGAGAAAACAAAAGAGAATTGAAGAGACTTGCCGGTACAAGCAAGTGTTGTACCCCTCTTCTTTCTTCTTGCCTCTCTCTCCTATAAACTCAGAGTTGCGGCAAAAAAACTTGCCCTGTGTAAAAGCAGACTAAGGATTTTTAAGATCAAACTTTACCGAAATTAGTTTTTACGTCAATTTGGATTTAACAGATCTTCGAACAAACTCTTCCCAATAAGCACTAAAGCTCTTATAGTTCAAGCACTTGAACATTTTGTTGGAATTTGACTTGAATGCAAAAATAATTATGTGTTAAACTTGAAAAATATTTGAACAAAAAATAAAAAAACATGTGGCTTGAATTTATGTGTCCTTTTCACTTGAGATTGGTATTGATATAAAGAAGTATAAAGTGCTCTGGAGACGATCAAATAAACACATCAATCACATAGTTGTGTGCGTGCAGTCGTTCTTTTTCGGCTACACGTACACGTTGTCGGCAATGATTGATGAAAATCAAAAAGTTTTGATTTTTTTATTTGACGACTGATTATTTGATCGTCTCCTGTTGTGATTGACAATCAAATTTCATTTGCTTTGAGTTTGCCGTTACGTAAAGTGCACGGATGAAAAAAATATTCATATTATGTGTTTTACGTCTCTGATTTTTGGTAATAATGGAAAACTGCGTCCAAATACAAATGGTGATTGACGTATTAATTTGTACGTCTCCTTTGAAGCTTCAAGCATACGACACTAACACATATGCACTGATTGACGGGTTTAGTTGATCGTCTCCAGGACACTTAAGGCCTTATAATCCTCATAATCAGTTCTTAAATATGTTGCAGGTTTATAAAACAAATTTTGTGTGGAAATTCTGTTATAAAATTAAAAATTTATTATGAATAGTTCAATTGCTTGACACTGGACTCAAGGCTTGAATTACACTTGTTGCAACTTGAATTCCAGTAAAAATGCTTATTGGGTTTAAGCTAAAATTATTGATTTAAATTACATTCTCTGGTAAATTTCAATCACTTTAACAAATTGAGTTTTTAGTTTTCAAATTATTTAAATTTCAACAAAATATAAATTTTAATTGAACTTTATAAATAAAAAATTCACCAAAAATAAGAATAAAAATAAAAAAGAAGTTAAATAAAAAAATCAATATAAAATTAAACGTGGAAAACAATAAATCAACGCCATGAACAATATGAAAACAATGAATATGCCAACGATGTCAGGAAATTCTGCACACAAGTGTTGTTATGCAGTGGTAGGCAACAACTATAGCAACAGCGACACATATAACACATTTATGGCTCTTTTTTTTATAACAAACCCCCTTTGAAAACAATTTTTTAATAAAATTATTTCTGTCCTTACAGTACTCTTCCTTGGGAGCCGCCGCCCCTCAATACCAACAATATCAGCCACAACAGCAACAACAATTTGCCGGTGCCCAATATGCTCAACCCTTGCAACAGCCCCAATATAGCCCAGCTGCCACTGCTGCTGCTCCACAAGTAGCCGCCTACCAACCAGCTGCCGCTGCCGCTTCCCCTTATGCTCAGACTTTGCAACAATATCAACGTCAACAACAACAACAACAGCAACAACAACCCCAAGTACAAGCTCAGGCCCAATATGCCGAACAATTGAGAGCCTACTATGCCCAGCAACAACAACAACAGCAGCAACAACAACAATTGTATGCCCAACAGCAGCAACAGCAACTTCTGAAACAACTTTACTCTAGCCAACCCACTGCTGCTGCACAAGCCACCGCCGCCCCTGCTGCCCAACCCCAACAGGCCAACCAATACTTCACCGCCGAACAATATGCCAGCTACTTGACCAACCAACAACAGCAACAGCAGCAACAACAGCAACAAGCTGTCAATGACCAACAACAATACTACTCAGCTCCCACCCAAGCCACTCACACCAGCGCCTACGCCACCACCGCTGCCCCCGCCACCGACTCCACTACCGCCCCACGCAATGGCTTGCAATACTCTGCCGCCGATCAAGTGTCGCATGTTAAATTCCAAAGTGGCAATTTGGCCTATAACTTTTAATTTTTAGCTAATCTACTTCCGTGAGCATTTGGAAACGGGTGGCAATTGAGTGCTTCCCTTTTAGCTGTGTGTTCTAGTGTTGTTTTAATTTTTCAAAATTTTTATTTTTTGTGCAAAATTTATTTTTTGTTTTTATTAAATTATTTATCATGATTTTTTTATTTTTTGTTCTCTCTTCCTAGATTTAGACAAAATTTTTAATGTTCTCAATTGGAAATTCAGTTTTCAAAATAAACAACAATATGTTTTAAATATTAATTATAAATGTGTTTTATTGTTTTTATGTTTAAATAAAATTTGATATTGAAATCGAACCCAAATAATTTACACACATGTTTGATACATCAATATGTCGTGTATAGTCCTGATTCTGTTGCTATTTTAAATCGGGAAAATCGGCCAACACCGGTTTTTGTAACATATATCTCAATTGCTAAGTCAGGTACATAGACAATATGGGCATTTCCAACAATAAATCCACGCAGACCGAAAAATAAAAAGTTAATTAAAATCAAATTTCGCTTCAAGTAAGTTTTATATATACGGTAATCATGGCACCTAATTTTATGATGATCGGTCCATAATTAGTCATATGTAGCTCCCACATAAGGCCTGCTTCCAAAAATAATTTTAACGAGCATAAATCTCTTAAAAATTTTGGTATCCACATAAAATTCAACAGAAATAACTTTCAAATAGACATAAATTACGCGACTTAATTTTATGGCGATCGGTCCATAATTGGTCATAGTCCCATATAACGCCAACTTCCGAAAATAATTTACGAAAATAAATTATTCAAATTAAAAAGAAAATTTCTGAGTCAAGCTTTCGCATATTTTTTAATAAAGTGGTTGGTTTACGTGGTAGTTCACTGCACGCGAACAATCAAGTAGAGTCGAAGGGACTCCGTTTTGACAATAAAGTGGTACTTAATTACTTCTCAAATATAAAAAACCTTTTCTTCAAATTTGACTTTTTCATTATTTTTGTTAACATTTTGTCGTACAAATGTCACGTCATGCCATAATGTAAATGCCCATATGCTATTCAATGTATTCTGTTGTTGTATCAGATATATTGTTACTTTTTTACATTTTAAAAATGGTGGTTTATTTCCTATAAATAAACTGTATTCTTTTAATTGCAAATAAAAGCGATCAGTAGTTTACAATTTATTTATTAAAATATACACAGCAGTTTAAATAGTTACTCTCTGTTAACACACACACTTATATAACGTACTTTATAATGTCCAAGAATACACTAGTAATACAGTTCATGTTCTTACTATTTATATACACTGTGTCATCTTCTAGTAGTTTCATGAATTATCTATCTAACGGACAAAACTAGAATGTTCTATTTTTACAGCTTTTAGCAGCTATGTTTATGTTAGCAGCTTTAACAGTTAATGTTGTTATACTTACAAACAATATTAATAACAGCATGTTATAAAATTAGTTCTACAAGTCAATGGTTGTGGTTTGCAATTTTGTAATTTCTACATTTTTCATTTGCGAATCAACAAAGTATATATATTCTGGATCGTTATAGATAGCTAAGTCGATATACCCATATCCGTCTGTATGATTGATACATCAATATATCAGGTATTCTTCCGGCTCGGTAGCTATTTAAAAACGAGAAAACTGGATGAGATATAAGGAAAAAACCGGACAACCTTGATTTTTGGCCTATTTTTGATCTATATCTGTATTACTCAGTCATTAATATAGACAATATGGATATTTAATGATAGATATTTCAATGTCCATTGCAACGATTTATATAAGGCAATAAGTATTTGGACTAACAATATGTCAAAATCGGGAAAAATATTTTTAACTCGAATTTTTTTTTTTACTAAAAAATTTTTTTTATCATAATTATTTTTTACTAATAAATTTAAATTTTGAATTTAAAAAAAATATTTTTTAAATTTTGAAAAAAAAAAATTAATTTTGTTTACCTAAAAATATTAAAAATTTATATTTTAAAGTATAAAGATTCGGCACAGCCGAATATAGCTCTTTTACTGTTTTTTTTGTTTTTTTAATTTTTAATTTTATTTTCAAGGTTTATTATTTACTTCCTTTAATTTATACCTTAAATATATTTTATTATTATTAAAATTTTGCTTAACATTTTCCTTTTCTATGTTTATCTTTTAATGAAAATCAATACTGTTTAACCTCAATAGCAAATTTATGATGACTCCCAATAAAATAAAATCTCATTTAAATCTACAATGTCCAGCCTTTATTTAACTATATACACAGTTATGGTTATTGAATTGTCAACAAATATATGCATATCAGTTTATATTTGAATGTACAATGTTTCTGTAGCATAGGTAGTATGTAATTCCTTAACTTAGAGTTTAAATAATCTAAGTCCTGCTTTAGGAAGTTTACAGAAGACATAAATATGTTTCTAAAATCATTGGTTTTAAATGAAAATCTGTTAGTGTGGGTTTTTTCTTAAAGATAGCTAAAAACAAAATAAATAAATTTATATGAAGTGTGTTGACTTTCTATTAATGCATTTTTGATACTTGTCACATTTTCTATTACTAATCAGCAAATACTTGTTACTGTATTGTAATTACTCAATAACTTATATTTCAATTACTACCATATACCGTCTGCATTACTTAGAGGTAATAGTATAATGACTTATTTGTTACTAGTTATATAACAGTTCATTTTCTAATATTTTGCATGAGCACATTCTGTCTATTCGTTATATAATTCATTGCATGTAACTAGTTTTAGTGATATTAAAGTAAAGACTTATTTATAAGCGGTACGTATTTGCACCCACTGACATCACCGTTTTAAAATAATGAGTTAAAATGCTGATGTGCAATTCCCATTATCACAATGCACTGTGTACAGTTTTCATACAAAAATGATTTTAACCGGCAGTATATCTGAAAGTTAACCCCCTAATGCTAAAGCATACCTGAAGGCACTCGTCGCAAAAATGCCAATAAATGCAAATATAACTGATTTTTCATTTCAAAAACTGTTGTAACAGTTTCTAAAAAACGTACTTAAATATTTGAATAAGTCTTGAAACGTCTTAGACGTCCTTCTTATTTACTGCACTTTTTACAAACTAAGTGCATTAACAACCAAAAAGAAGTATGGGAAGTCGATGTTGTGTTATCAAACGTTGATTAAAGTGTTTTAAAGTTTTCCGATTGCAATCATATTTTTATACCCTTCACCATGCGTGGCAAGGGTATATATGTATATGTATAAGTTTGTCATTCCGTTTGTAATTTCGACATTTTTTATTTGCGACCCCACAAAATCGATATAGCCATGTCCGTCTGTATGTTGAAATCAACATTTCGTAGCCTCCAAATAACTTACAAACATCGGGAATTCTTCCGGCTCGGTCGCTACTTAAAATCGAAAAAATCGGAAAAAACCGGGACAACTTAGATTTATGGGCTATTTTTTATCTATACCTGGTTTACTAAGTCATTAATATAGACAATATGGATATCCAATGATAGTTATTTCAAAGTCCGTTACAAAGATGTATATAATTACTATAGGACCTACAATGGGTCAAAAGCGGGAAAAATATTTTTTAACCCGATTTTTTTTTTACCAACAAAATTTTTTTTCTTAAATTTTTTTCCACTAATAAATTTGAAAAAATAATATTTACAACCCTTCACTTTAAAATAAAAATTTTAAATATTTTTGGTATTCAAAATTATTTTCAAAATTTTTTTTTTTAATTTAAAAAAAAAAAATTAATTTTGTATACCAAAAATATTTAAAATTTTTATTTTAAAGTAACCCGATTTTTTTTACCAACAACATTTTTTTTCTTAAATTTTTCTCAAAAAATAAATTAAAAAAAAAAAAAAAATTTTTTAATTTTTGGAAAATAATTTTGAAAAAAAAAATTTGAAAATAATTTTGAATTTTTTTTTTATACCCTTCACCTTTGTGAGAAGGGTATATATAAATTTGTCATTCCGTTTGTAATTTCCACAATATAATTTTCCGACCCTATAAAGTATATATATTCTGGATCCTTATAGATAGCGGAGTCGATTAAGCCATGTCCGTCTGTCTGTCTGTCTGTCTGTCTGTCTGTCTGTCTGTCTGTCTGTCTGTCTGTCTGTCTGTCTGTCTGTCTGTCTGTCTGTCTGTCCGTCTGTCTGTCTGTCTGTCTGTCTGTCTGTCTGTTGAAATCAATTTTCTGAAGACCCCAGATATCTTCGGGATCCAAATCTTCAATAATTCTGTCAGACATGCTTTCGAGAAGTTTGCTATTTAAAATCAGCAAAATCGGTCCACAAATGGCTGAGATATAAGGAAAAAACCAGGACAACCTCGATTTTTTACCTATTTTTTGACCTATATCTGGATTACTAAGTCATTAATATAGACAATATGGATATCAAATGATAGATATTTCAAAGACCTTTGCAACGACGTATATAAGACCATAGTAAGTTGGACCTACAATGGGTCAAAATCGGGAAAAATTTTGAACCAGATTTTTTTTTTCACCAAAAGTTTTTTTCGCTAAATATTAAAAAAAAAAATAAATTTAAATTAAAAAAAAAAAAAAAATTAAATTTAAAAAAAATTTTACATAAAAACTTTAAAAAAAATATTCGAAAAATATTTTTTTTCCAAAAAATGAAAAAAAAACAACTTGGAAAAAAATTCGTTTACCTAAAATTACCTAAAAATTTTTATTTTGAAGTATAGTTTGGTGAAGGGTATATAAGATTCGGCCCAGCCGAATATATCTCTCTTACTTGTTTTAAATTTAAAAAAAAAAAAATAATAATTTTGTATACCAAAAATATTTAAAATTTTTATGTTAAAGTGAAGGGTTGTGAATATAGCTGTCTTACTTGTTTTTCTTAAAAAGTATACTTATATTTTATATATTGGAGTCAAGCTTTATGCAAAAAAAGGTAAGCTACTCTTTAGAGACGTGATTAATTGATGAGTGCCTTCAGGCACTCTTGCGCATTGTAGACTAGCTTTGCTGCCTCAGTTTTTCTTTCATATAGGAAAATGTTGTTTGGTTTTCTTTGCATTGATTTGCAATTTTTTACATAAAATTTTAAGAAATGGCTAAACGAGTGAACAAACATTTCAAATTATCTGTTTTGAGTGATGAACAAAAAAAGTTGTTTTCAGTTAAAATTGACAAACTATAACTAAAACCCGACTATGTTTCTATCTCTAAAGCCCCAAGGGTACCTTAAGGCACTCATTTAGTTTTTCCCACCTGGCAGGTAAACCATTGATTGTACAAACTTTTAAATGCTGTTTTTGAAATCAGATGCCCAAATTTACCATAAAAAATACCTAACCAACGTTTTTACCCACTTTTTTTTAGAAATTGGCAGTAGAGGGTTAAGATCTAATCAGACATCATGATAATGGATGTAAGTAGTGAAGTCCTAGAATTTAGCATTTCAGCTCATTACTTGCAAATGAAAGTTTAAGCTGACAAATGACAATTTTGGTAACTGGAAATAAAATAACTATAAACGGTATTTTTCTCATTTTATTGTCTTAAAACTTAAGTTTTTCACAAAACGTTGACTTAGCGCCTTTGTACTCTAAACTCTACATATTGTAGCCTTAAAATCTTATTTAAAAAATTCATATATATATTGTATGTTTGTACAATTTAAAATTTTTTTGTGCATTTTGTCGGAGACACCGAGAAAGGTTAACAAATGTTTTGGCAAACATTCAAAGAAATTTGCAGTCATCATTTGGAACAATGACAAAAGCAACAAAACAAAAACAACAAAAATTAAATCAAAAAGCAATTGTTAAATGTTCAGTATTGTTGTATGGCAGCCATTGTGTTTCAGTTTGGACACTTTTTGGTAAATTGTACATTACAAATGTGAATGTCCTGAAAAGAAAATTAAATGATTGTTGCCTGTTTGAAATATGAAACTATAAATGTAATGACATGACTTTTGCAAACTCACAAAGATAAATTTTACTGCATTTATTTGTTAAATTGAAACTATGATTTTATGATCACCAATAAACAAACAATTATAGCAAGCGATTAAATTGTGGTTAAAAAAGATTTTATTATGATTCTGATGCTAAACATTAGTATACATTAAAATATATATAATTTGAATATGACAGCATTCATAAAATCCAATCATAATATGATGGCCAACACAATCATAATTTTTCTTTGCGTGTACATGATGTATGACATCATTACCAAATTATTGGATTGTCCGTTCAATCCATTCTATTTCAGTATATTTCATATGTTGCATTATATGCACACTTGTTGTCTGTGTTTCTGGGATTTCTTTAAAAACTGCGTAGGTGCAAGGAAAGAAAAGTATCAATTTATAAATATTTCTTTATTATTTAGCAATAAATTTATTTGTCAGGATATAAAAGTAACCATCCAACTTAATATTAGTTATTATGAAGATGCCCTGCTAGTTGTCGTTCTTTTGTGAAATAGTTTCTTACTTGCGTCAGCAGCAAGATTGATAGATTTCAATGGAAGTATGTATAAGCAACATGCTTTAAAGACATTTTTTATCACATGAGTACGTGCATATGTACTGAAACATCATGTGTCGGACTGTGGGACAATATGGAGGAACATTTTTTTCATATTCGATGAAGACTTTCATACACAGAGAAAACAGATTCATAATAGCAACTGAATTTGTTGCCAATCGAATGATTTGGTTGCACATATCGAATTCTTCGGTTTTAGCAACAGAAAATCAGTTGATAAAGAAGAATTTCGGTTGAAGCAAACAAACTTTTGTCATCACTACTAAAATTATTTAGCCACGACTGTAAAATTCGATATTAGGCAGAATCATTCGATTGGCAACAAATTCTGTTGCTATCAGGAATCCGTATTTTCTGTGTAGACTTTTAATACACAGAGAAAACAGATTCGTGATAGCAACCGAATTTGTTGCCAATCGAATGATTTTACCTTAGTGACCGAATTTTACATTGGTGGCTACAAAATTTTAGAAGAGCTAACAAAAGTTTGGTTCCTTCTGTCTATCTGCTAAAAGAACCGAAAAATTCTATGTATGCAACCGACTCATTCGATTGGCAACAAATTCGGTTGCTATCAGGAATCCGTTTTATCTGTGTAGGAAATCCATAAAATTAATTAGCATTGTTAAGTTTTTACCTTTTAAAAACGGGGGTTTATTTCCTTTAAATAATCCGGATACTTTTGATTGCAAATAAAAGCAGTCATAGGGCCATTATTACACCTGGCCTTTATGTTCGTAATAGTAAAAGGTAACTTTATGTAATAGAAAAAGGTAGCTTTAAAGTTAACTTTTACTGTTACAAACATAAAGGCAAGTTGTAATAATGGCCCTTAGTAGTTTAAAATTGTAACAACTCTTTATTTATTTAAAATGTACAACAACAACAGTTTAAATAGTCACTCAGTGTCTTTATACACGTTTATCAATTCGTAGAAATGCACACACACACTTTACAACGTACAAACTCAAATGTACACGACAGTTGATGTTAATTCTAACAGCGCCAATGATCAACTCAACTCACAACTGCCACTATTTATACATGGCGATCTTTCGTTAATCTTCTACAATGATCTTAACGGACAAACTAGAACATTCAAATTCTAGAGCTTTCCTTGTTAATTTAGTGTTGCCATATTTACAAATAATCCTAATAACCGCATGCTATCAACATTGTTGATAAGTAGAAGCTTCTACTGATGGACGTGTTTATAAACATGATAAATGCTGCAGTCAGTCGTTACAGACCGTTAAATTCAAATAGCTATTGCAAAATCGTAACAATATAAAATAACAAAATTTTTAATTTCAATTTACTCTCTTCTCTAATTCTGTATAAATTATTAAATTATAAACTTGTAATCATGATACAAAAATAGAAGGTAGTCTCACTTTCTCTTTTTGTCGCCATATTAACGTTCTGACGTTTATTGGAATTATGAAAAATCGTGCTACCGTATTCATTCTTAAAATCCCATTTTTTGTTTATTTAAAAGTAAAAAAAAAATAAAACAGCAAATAAAAAATTCAATAAAAAAATGTTAACTAATGAAATTTGTTTTTGAATTAATTATAAACTATTCCTTATACAGACTCCAAGAAAGAAAAAACACAAAAAGCAAGAAGCCGACACAAATTTTTTCAATAAATTACACATTAAAATTAAATATTTCTGAAACGTTATTTCCCTTTTTTCATATGTGGCAAAGACTTTTTTATTGTTTACAAAAAACTAATTTCAAATAATTCCAATAAACTTCAAAAATATTTTTGTGAGAGAGAAGTGGAGCAACCTTGTATATTTGAATCATGCTTGTAATTGTATTAAAAATGCTGCCATGAATTTCAAAAAAGAAATTGAAAACATTTCAAATAAAATCAAATCAATACTCATCCTTCATCTTGATGCATACAATTTCTCTTCATCTCTTTATATTTATTCTTTTTTCTAATTTACATGTGACCACACATCCATGTTGCATTCAAACTATGATTGAACGAGGGAGTGAGTTAATGCTAGAATAGTAAACAGGCGAGATAAACAAGAAATTCATACAAACATGGATGCGCAAGTTTCAACAGTGGATGTTCGCATGAGAGGACGATCACTATTTAAAAGTAACCAAATAATTCATCAAAGACTAAGTTTTTCTTTGAATGGAATCAAATCTATTTATTGGAAAATCTCAACTATTTATTTACATAGACGAATGATTTCTCATGAATATATTTGAAGCAAACTAAATTTCATTTACTTTGACATTGAAATGTACATACATTATGCACAAATATAAATGGACAATGTGACAAATAGAAATAAAAACAAACTTTGTTAAAATTTTACAAACACGCATCACATTGAATACACTACTCTATTAATCACAAGTAAAGAGTTAAACTGCTAACGCAATATGAAGTTCTCGGAGCAAACCCCATCTATTACTACCCTTGTAGTACGTCCAAGAAGAAAACTAGAAATAAAACAAGAAAATTCAACCCCGACACCGAACGAGATCAATTTAGAAACTAGTCCATCATAACACACCCGGTCAAATGCTTTAGAAATGTCGAGTGCGACTACCTTACTCTCTCCCATGCGGTGTATTAATTGACACCACTGTTCTGAAAGAAACGCCATTAGGTCCCTAGTTGAACGACTACTACGGAAGCCATATTGTCTGTCATTCAGAAGTCTATTGGATTCTAAATACTTGACAAGGTGATAGTTTAACATGCTCTCCATAACCACATAGCAGATAACAAATATAGTTGTGCATGTTAACAATAACCATTTCCATATTTTTAAAAGTTTTTTAACAATATTATAGTCACAGTAACTATTAACATGATTTTGGTAACAATAATATGGTTAACTTACGATTCACATGATTGTATCAATCATATATATGGTTACAGTAACTATGGTTACACTAAATAAGTATATGTTTGTGACAACCATTTTTATGATTAAGGTTTTACCATATTATGTTGCTCTCGGCTAATTGCTATCATAATCTGAAAACAACATATTCTGGTATAAAGATTCATCATAACAATGGTTGTCACAAACATATACTTGTTTACTGTAACCATAGTTACTGTAACCATATATATTATTGTAACCATATATATGATATAACATAAATATATTATGATATACGACTATTTCTAGATAACGCAGATCGTATGTAGTATTTTATTCAGTAATATCAACTTATTAACAAGTTTTTGCTGGTATCAAAATCGAATTCTTAGAAATATCTTAAGAAACTTTTTCTTTATCAAGTTACTGTTCCCACTATTTATTGTCACTCTGTTTCATAAATAAAATTATGATGACGACTGTTGCTTGTCAATAGTTATTACTACCACGAATAACACAAATACAATAACATATTGAGTTTTTATCACAAACATCAAATTCTGACCAAAAATCGATATTTTGTATTTGAAACTCAAAACTTCTTAAATTGTCAATAACTTTTTAGAAACAAGATTATTAAAGAGCAGGAGTTCGTTATGTAATAATTTATATTTCTGAGCAGAAATTTAACCTTAATCTTAGATAAAATTAAATTGTTAATAACTTTGTAAATATGAATTAAATCGAGAAAAGGATATTGATCTCTAATCACTCATATTTTATACTAAAATACAAAAAGTCGTAAACCGTCAATAACTTTATTTATTCAAGAACACAGCTGTAAATGAATCATTCATTTTTGATTTTAATTCGTTACGAAATTGATAAATTTTGAATTAATTCTTTTCCCAACAAAAAAGTATTGAATGAAATTTTAATCAATTCAAACGAATTAGGCAGAAATGAATTTTAATTCATTTCCAATTCAAATGAATTTATAAAAATGAGTTGCAATTTGTTTTCAATTCAAATTAATCTGAAAAAAGAATTGCAATTTGATTCCAATTCAAATGAATTTGTTAAAGTGAATTGCAATTCATTTCAAATTCCTTTGAATTGAATTGATTTTGAATTCATTCAAATGAATTAGAATAATGAATTGAAATTCAAATGAATGAAATCAATCAAATTCAAGAGCAGATCTAAGAGGAATGAAAAATGGAAATATTCAGTAAAAAAATTTAAAATCTTTGTCCTGGACTGCGCCTGATCAAAGAAAACATGGTGTTTAGAGTTGGTTTCTTCAAGAAGAACTGATTTTTATTTTGAAATACGCTGAACGACAAAACACATTGAATATTCAACAAGTAAAAGAGCTATATTCGGCTGTGCCGAATCTTATATACACTTCACCAAATCATACTTTAAAATACAAATTTTAAATATTTTTAGGTAAACAAAATTATTTTTTTTTTTTTCAAAATAGTTTTTCAAAATTATTTTTTTTTTTTTTTTTTTCAAAATTGTTTTTCAAAATTTAAAAAATTAATTTTTTTTCAAAATTGTTTTCAAAAAAATTTTTTTTTTTGAAATAGTTTTTTTTTTAATTCTTTTCAAAATTTTTTTTTTAATTTTTTACATTTTTTTTTTTAATTTACTAGGAAAAAAAATTTATGACAAACAAGTTTTTTTGGTAAAAAAAAATTCGGGCTAAAAAATATTTTTCCCGGTTTTGACCCATTGTAGGTACAAATTACTATTGCCTTATATAGATCGTTGCAATGGACTTTGAAATATCTATCATTAGATATCCATATTGTCTATATTAATGACTTAGTAATCCAGATATAGATCAAAAATAGGCCAAAAATAGAGGTTATCCCTGTATTTTCCTTAAATCGCGACCGAGTCGGAAGAATTCCCGATATATTAATGTATGAATCAAGTTTGTAAGTTATTTGGGGTCTTCAGAAAATTGATTTCAACAGACAAACCGATTGACAGAGTGACATGGCTTCTATAAGGATCCGCTATCTATAAGGATCCAGAATATATATACTTTATAGAGTCGGAAAATTATATTGTGGAAATCACAAACGAAATGACAAACTTATATATACCCTTCTAACGAAGGTGAAGTGTATAAAAAAATCTACAAATTCATTTGAATTGGAGATTAATTGCAATTAATTTTAACCAAATTCATTTGAATTGACTCAAATTTCGCGAATTAATTCAAAAATGAATTATTCATTTACAGCTCTGATCGAGAATAGGATTACGATGCACAGTGGTTTAGAAACTTTTTTTTTTGGAAATAATTCGGTATACGGGCCAGTTTGTGCCCCCTCAAAGTTGGTCACCTCAGGTCTCAAAATTTTTAAAAAAATCCCCAAAAATTCATTTATGATCCGAATGAGCTGAAATTTAAAATTTAAATAGTCCTTGAGAAGATCTACAAAAAATACGCTTACATGTGTAGGTTATCTCCTTCAGTTGAAGAGATATTTAGGTTTATTTATTTTTTTTTTTTTAATTTTGGTCGATTTTTTTTTGTTTTTTAGATATGGCGGCCCTACGGAGGGTCGAATTTTTTTTTCAAAATATCAGCTATATTGGCAATAAAATTCTAAATAAAATAAAAAAAACTTGGTAACAGTTATCTCGTCCGTGTAAAAAGTTACACGCATCCAAAGTTGGAACATGTAAAATGGGCCTAATTTTTTACGATTTTTCCTAAAAAAGTCCCTATATTTTTTCTTTTGTAGAAACAAATTTTCTTTAGGACTATATACAATTTTTATATGTTCCGGAAAGAAAACTTAATGCAAAAGCATGTAAAGTAAAATTGGGCTCACTTAAGCGGACACAGTATCCCCCAGACCTATCCAAACTTGGACAATTTTAAAAAAAATATTTAGGTTTCAGTAAAAAATTCTAAAAAGGCAAAGCACCGATCCTCGAAAAAGTTCCGTATTTGTATAACCCTATATGTTGTTTAAATACTTAGAAAGTTGTTTTACTATCACACGGTAAATAGCGTCACAGTAGGCACTTTTCTAAAAAAACTCAGTTTTTGGAACACATTTTCCCCGTTTTAGGAATTTCGGTATTTGAAAATAAAAAATGTCAAAAATTATAATGTCATTAATTTAAGGACATTTGGATCTAAATTAGTTCCCAATTTTGTTATGATATCTTTAACCGTTAAAATTTTACATTAAATCAAATTTTATATTTTTCTTCATGGAAAATCACCATATTATAATTTTTTTAGTTTTTAAGGTAAATGACGTTCAAAAAATTAATTAAATTCTTTAATTTTATTAAAATATGAATCTACAAGTCTTAAGGTTTTCAACAGTATCAAATACTTATATAAAAAGCATATATCTACTACTCAGAAGCTCCACAAACCTTGCCCCCTTTGAAAATTTTTTACGTTTTTTCATATATTGCATGCAAAATCTGTTACACCAAACATTCTGTTAAGTCAGTGTATGTTTGAATTCAGAATTTACATTTGATATGTTAGTAACATTTTGCATGAAATATATGAAAAAACGTACAAATTTTCCGAAGGGAGTAAGGTTTGTGGAACTTCTGAGGAGTAAAAAAAGGCTTTTTATACAAGTATTTGATACTGTTGAAAACCTTAGGACTTGAAGATTGATATTTTAGAAAAATTAAGTAATTTTATAAATTTTTGAAACCTCATTTACCTTAAAAACTAAAAAAATTATAATATGGTGATTTTCCATGAAGAAAAATATAAAATTTGATTTAATGTAAAATTTTAACGGTTAAAGATATCATAACAAAATTGGGAACTAATTTAGATCCAAATGTCCTTAAATTAATGACATTATAATTTTTGACATTTTTTATTTTCAAATACCGAAATTCCTAAAACGGGGAAAATGTGTTCCAAAAACTGAGTTTTTTTTAGAAAAGTGCCTACTGTGACGCTATTTACCGTGTGATAGTAAAACAACTTTCTAAGTATTTAAACAACATATAGGGTTATACAAATACGGAACTTTTTCGAGGATCGGTGCTTTGCCTTTTTAGAATTTTTTACTGAAACCTAAATATTTTTTTTAAAATTGTCCAAGTTTGGATAGGTCTGGGGGATACTGTGTCCGCTTAAGTGAGCCCAATTTTACTTTACATGCTTTTGAATTAAGTTTTCTTTCCGGAACATATAAAAATTGTATATAGTCCTAAAGAAAATTTGTTTCTACAAAAGAAAAAATATAGGGACTTTTTTAGGAAAAATCGTAAAAAATTAGGCCCATTTTACATGTTCCAACTTTGGATGCGTGTAACTTTTTACACGGACGAGATAACTGTTACCAAGTTTTTTTTATTTTATTTAGAATTTTATTGCCAATATAGCTGATATTTTGAAAAAAAAATTCGACCCTCCGTAGGGCCGCCATATCTAAAAAACAAAAAAAAATCGACCAAAATTAAAAAAAAAAAAATAAATAAACCTAAATATCTCTTCAACTGAAGGAGATAACCTACACATGTAAGCGTATTTTTTGTAGATCTTCTCAAGGACTATTTATATTTTAAATTTCAGCTTATTCGGATCATAAATGAATTTTTGGGGCCCGTATTACCCCTAGGAAGCTGAACAAATGTAATTCAACTCAGAAACACCTCAGCTCTAACCATGTGAAATTTTGTAATAATATCTCCAATAGTTCCCGAGATACCGAATTATTTCCAAAAAAAAAAGTTTCTAAACCACTGTGCGATGTTCAACCACTCAATTTTTTTTATTTTTAATGCCATATTTTCTATGAAACCTCAAAAAATCTTAAACAGTCAAGAACTCAATTTGTGATCACTCATAATTCTAAACAAAATCAATGTTTTGTACCATGAACTTAGAAAATCTTAAATCGTCAATAACTTCAAGAAAATTAGCTCGATCAGAGATCGCTCATATTTCTGACTAAAAATCGAAATTTAAACTAATAAATAATTCATTGTGCAAGACACAGTGGGGCAGAATCAAAATTTTTTGGAAATAAATCTACTCCGATCGTGATAAAATTTGACGTTGGCGTAGCTCCGTCCTTCAAAAATATTGCACTTTTTCAATATTTAATGTGACTAAGTCAGAGCCATTGACTTGCTGTTGAATAAAATATTAAGAAAATTCATAAAAATTTTTTAGTTTGAAAAAGTGCAATACAGTGCACTCGCGGTAACGTGACACCGTCTAACGTGAACACCGCCTAACGTGAACAAGCTTTTGTTTACATTGAGTACTCTGTAACGTGAACAAACTCAGAAAGCTCTATAACGTGAACAATTTTTTTTCACTGCATTTGTTTTCTAAGCATGTAGACAACACAAATACATATATTAAATTCGATTTTTAAAGTTTAGGGAATCCCCTTATATTAAAAATGTGTTTGTATCCTTTAAATTAATATTTTTTGTATGGCAACGTATGAGTAATTGTATTTGCTATGTAATTTTATTTCACTGTATATTTTCTCGTAATCTCGTTTTGTTTTGTAATGCATTCTAATCAATATTTTTTGTTTTATATTTTAATAATGAAAATAGTAATAAAAGAATATTACGTTCAAGCGTGTAAAACACAGGTTTATATTATAAAATTTTATAGTTTTTCTATGAAATTCGAGAATCGCTAACGTGAACAAATTCACTAACATGAACTCCCTTGGTTTTAATTAGTTCACGTTACCGCGAGTGCACTGTACTTATTATTGAAGGACGCAGATTTAAAGTGACATATTTATAAATCTAATTGAGATATTGACTTGAAATTTTGTTTGTAAAACCAAAAATTATCTGATCTAAACAAAAAAAAAAAAAAATAGTTCGGAATAAATGTGGTTCAAATTGTTTTAAATATTTGCAATCCTATACAAATTTTGATAAAAATTTAAATTTTAAAAACTCAATAAGTATGTAATAAAATCTTTATTTACTGACAAAACTCAATGCAATTATCAAGGCTTTTTAAATTTTTCTTTCTGAATAACAAAGTGTAAGAAAAAATTGTCAAAAGGTCAAAGGAAATCCCGCAATTCCTAAAAATTGGAGCGAAAATTCAAAAAATTTTATTTTTTACATTTTTGCTCATAGGGTCCACATTTTCTTCGGGGCTGGGAAAATACTTTGATAATAAATATAAATCACATCAAGGTTTCCAAAACTGCTTTCCGTTTTCTGATTTCAGCTTTGGGATTTTAAAACATGTGGCCCAAATTTTAAATTTTGATAAAAAATAGGTCAAATTCCGAAGAGCGTAGGGACGACATACTAAAAAAATTTAACATGTTTTTTATACCAAAATATTCTCCGTAAAGATATCTTACAGAAAAACATAAAATTGTTATATGTCCTTAAAGAAAGTTTGTTTTAAATACAAAAAAGTGTTAAACCCCCTTTTCGCCCAAAAAACAGCACATATCTACAATTTTTTTAATTTTTTAATTGAAAATGGTTTATTTTTGAATCCGTAATCGATATTGCTATGAAATCTTTTGCATATTATTGGTAATTTAGGTGTCTAACTAACAAGAAAATTAGAGTTTATTCGGTATTTTTAAAAAAGCGGACCAAGGTATGGCTAAACTTTAACATTTCAATTTTGAAATGCTTATAACTCGGAAATTATAAGAGATAATAAACATGTTTCTTCAAGACCTAAACGAGCGCTTTCCAAAAATATAAAAATCTTTAAAACAAAAAAATGCCACGTGTTTAAAAATTTTACATGACGAAGGTACCCTACTTTCGGCCCCATAGCGCCGCGCTTGGACCATTTGTTGGGTTCATTTTAATAACTTAAACTCGAATACTCCTTGGCTACGCCAACGTCACATTTTATACCGATCGGACCAGCCTTTTAGAAATGCCAGATTTATTTCCAAAAATTTTTAATTCTGCCCCACTGTGCAATGGTGCACGATTTTCGAAAACTTCACTTCTGCCCAAATATCTTCGTTTTTAATGAAAACTTCAACAAATTTAAAATCTTTAACTTTGTAAACACGATTTTATGTGAGAACAAGTAAGAGAGCTATATTCGGTTGTGCCGAATCTTATATACCCTTCACTAAATTATACTTTAAAATAAAAATTTTAAATATTTTTAGGTAAACAAAATTAAATTTATTTTTTTCAAAATTTTCTTTTAAAATTTTTTTTCAAAACTGTTTTTCAATATTTAAAAAAAAAATTTTTTTTTTTTCAAAATTGTTTTAAATTTTTTTTCGAATTGTATTGATTTAACTTTTTTAAAATTTTTTTTTTAATTTTTTTTTTAATTTTTAAAAAAAAAAATTTTAAATTTATTAATGAAAAAAAAATTTTTTTGTTTAAAAAAAATTAGGGTTAAAAAATATTTTTTTCGATTTTGACCCATTATAGGTCCAAATTATTATAGCCTTATATACATCGTTTCAATGGACTTTGAAATATGTATCATTAGATATCCATATTGTCTATATTAATGACTTAGTAATCCAAATATAGATCAAAAATAGGCCAAAAATCGAGGTTGTCCCGGTTTTTTCCTTATATCTCAGCCATTTGTGGGCCGATTTTCTCGATTTTAAATAGCGACCGAGCCGGTCGATATATTGATGTATCAATTATGTTTGTAAGTTATTCGGAGGCTACGGAAAGTTGATTTCAACATACAGATGGACATGGCTATATTGCCTTCGCTATCTATAACGATCCAGAATATATATACTTTGTGGGGTCGCAAATGAAAAATGTAGAAATTACAATGCCACTCATGGTGAAGGGTATAAAAAGAGTACGATCATTTATATATTAACTCGACCAAAAATCGATATTTTGAACTAGACATTTTGTAAATATGCATCTATTCGGGAAAAGCTCGTGATCAGTCATATTATTGATTCGTATCAGAAATTGTAAGTTTAGAATTAGAATCTTGAAAAATCTTAAATCCTCATGATCAGTGCTCACAATTATTTCTGATAAAAAGGTAACAAAAAAATCTTTGAATGAACTCAATCTGTGATTACCGATATTTTTCATTTATGAAATTTGCTCGCATGAGTTAAGAGGATTGTGCTACCATAACCTAAGATTAAAATGGTCAAAGTATTTAAAACTGTTTTCATTGTATTGTGCTCGAACCTTTTAATTCTTTAGTTACGAATTTTATGAGCGCTATAGTTATTTGGAATTAAAATGTCACAATTTACATATGACAAAAAAATTTTATGCACAAATACTGCAAATCACAGTTATTTATGGCTGTACAAATATTAGGAGGGTATAAAATTACAGCGGTTTTTATGATTTATGTGATTTTTAGAAAAAAATAAAAATTAACATTGACATATTTAATTTTACAATATCCTTGTGTTAATTTTAAAGCATAGGAAAATCATTTCTGTGATGATTATTTTGCCACAATAAACCAAAATGTCACAATTCACTGAACAGAGAAATAAACTTTACGATGCAGCTTTATTAATGCAATTCTGTTCAGCTTTATTGCAAAATAAACTCGGGGATAAAAAAAAAAAACAAGAAAAATATTTATTTATTTTCCACTTTTCAGCCATTAAATTATTAAACAATTGTAAACGGAAGAGTGGCTTGCAAAGCGGATGTGTTGCAAAAAATAGTGAAGCGGCAAAGGACTACATACATTTTAAATTTACATAGGATATTCTGCTGTAAGGGTGTGTGTGTGTGTGTATATATGGGTTTCAGTAGCGTTTAAAAAAGAATTGAGAAAAAAAAATATTAAAACTCTGTATAGGAGGAAGTTGTTAATATAAAATTCGCTGACAATGACAAAGCTACTGAAAGAAAATTCTTTAAAATTTGATACCAAATAATTGAGGCGAATAAAATAAAGATTTTTCACATTTATGAAAATTGTAAATTTAAACAAAATTACTTTGCAATGACCAAATATTCTATATCATAAAGGAAATAAGTTTAAAGCTGTGCATCCAAATATTGATAAATGCCAATAATTAAATACTGAAAATACTGAATAAACTTAGAAAATAATAAATATAATACAGAAAAACACATTTTTAATATTCCCATTCACTCACACACGTTTAATCATTTAAATCAATAAAGAATTTAATCTAAATTTGTTTAATGATTTTATTTTCATAAAAGTTTTTTCCATCAATCTGATATTTTTATCTTGTTGTGTGTGACACAAACAAATTTTTGCTGCTGCATGATGCTCTTAGCTGTGCAAATGTTTATCCTGGTCTTATCGTTTGTTTTTCATTTCTACAAATGAATGACACTAAAGGATTAGTACTCCTGTATCCTGTTTTTAGTTGTTGCTTTTTTTCTTTGTTGTATCAGATATTTTTGTTTGCTTATATGGCAAAATACATACATATGTATATAAAAAAGTTGCATACATTTCCATGAAGTCAATCAAGCTTAAAACTAATTAATTAATGGCACAGGTCATATACAAATTAATCACCTAAGTTTCATGAATACAATAAATAAACAATAGCGCAATGTTGTATACAAATCTTTAAAAAAAATATTAATTGTCAATAAAATTATATTTCATCTTAATCATATTTCAGATCAAAAATTTATATTTTCTATGAAGAACTCTTAACAAAATTGATATTTTATGTTAAAAACTCAAAATGCTGTAAATGTGCGTTTAATCGAAAAAAGAAACTCGATCTGTGATCACTAAGGTGACCCTTAATAAACATAAGTTGGATTTTTGCCAGTTTCACCCCCCAGTTTGGTAAACATTAGTACAAAAAATCATCCTGAAAAAATTTAGGTAAATCGGTTAGGGTTAAGACGTACCGCAAGCCCCTGAAGTTTTGAAATGCATTTACAAGGAGACAAAATGCGGCTATTTTCAAATTTTTCAAAATTTTCTTAAACAAATTTCAGAATTTTTCGATCATCACATTGGATTTTATTGAGAATATAATAGGGAATAAAAATATGGAAATATTATAAATATATCTTCTATAGTTTTTCCGTACCTGCGATTTAAATTTTGCAATTTTCGGGAAAAACTAATTATTTGGCAATATATTGTCGAATGAGCTCTATTTCCTTACTGTTCTGAATTTTAAGTTAAACCTATACAGTATATTATAGTCCAGATAATTCTAAATATAGTCTGAAAGTTTTACTAAAATTAGAAAACGTTAAACCTTAAATCATGAAGGTCAAAGGTCAAATTGTTCAATATTTTCTAATGGAAAGTAAGCGAAATGTTATATATTTTTGGGTCGATTTTTATGAAACTTAAGAAAAATATAACATGAAGTCTAGTATTTATAACAACTGCACAAAAACTTGGGGTTAAAATGAAACTCAACTTTTAAAATCACGAAAAATACAGTAATACAATAATACAATAATGTTGCTAATTTTAATGTTTTTTATAATTAAAAAAAGAATCATTTAAATTATTTTTTAAATTTAAAAAATCAAAAATTGAAAATTTATGGGAATTTTTTTTTTAATTTTTAAATTTTTTTTAAGTTTCAATTTTTTTTTAATTTTTCAAAATTTTTTTTAATTTATTTGTGAAAAAATAGTAAAAAAAAATTTTTTTTTGAAAAAAAATTCGGGGTAAGAAATATTTTCCCAGGTCTGACCAATTGTAGGTCCGACTTTCTTTGGTCTTATATACGACGTTGCAAACGTCTTTGAAATATCTATTATTGGATATCCATATTGTCTATATTGATTGATCAAAAGTAGTTCAAAATTCGAGGTTGTCCTGGTTTTTTCCTTATATCTCAGCCATTTGAGGGTCGATTTTCTCGATTTCAAAAAAAATCGAGTCGGAGGAATTACCGATATATTGATGTATGAATCAAGTATGTAAGTTATTTGGGGGCTACGGAAAGTTTATTTCAACAAACTGACGGACAGAAGGACATGGCTATATCGACATCGCTATCTATAACGATCCAGTATATATATACTTTGTGGAATCGCAAATAAAAAATTAGGAAATTACAAACGGAATGACAAACTTATATATACCCTTGCCACTATAAATATAAGATGAATCTAGGAAAGTAGCTTAATCTGTGATCACTAAGGGGGGCCTTATTTTGAACTTTTTGGATTTTCCATGCTTCCAAGGTCTAAAAGCTTCATGCTTGAAATTTTACCAAAATCAAATAACATTTAGGAACTGAACTTTATATTAACATTTTTGAGTTTTAAGTGAAAGTAAATTTAAATTTTGTGGTCAGCACAAAATTATTTTTTTAATGAAGTCCAAATAAATTATAATCCAATAGTTCGCATAAATGGCATAATAATAAAATAATTAAAATTTTTTCAAATTTTTAGCATTTATTCTTAAACAATATAAGTATAAATTTATTCAAAGTATTGGCCATTGTTAGCTATGAACTTTTCCCATCTCTCTGGCAACATATTTTGATTTCGAGGCAAAATAACTGCTCATATTTTAAGGCCAAGAACGAATCAAACCAATATCGAATAGTCTGTTCTAAGCTGAAGCATATCCCAGACAGAGCGTTCTCCTTCGATCGAAACAAATAGTATTTGGATGGGGCAAGGTCTGAACTATAAGGTGAAGCAAAACTTCTCAACCAACTTCTTTCTAAATACTTTTGAACAGGTATTGCAACATGTGGCCGAGCATTGTCATGATGGAGTATTACGGTTTCATGTCTGGCCGCATATTCTGTGTATTTTTCGGCAAATCCTCACTTCAAATGAATTAGTTGCATTCTCTACAGATTCCCTGTGATGGTCTGGCCAGATTTCAGCTGCTCATAGTAGATAGGACCCTTTTGGTCTCACCAAATACAAAGCATTACCTTAGCGCCAACAATATTTGGCTATGGTGTATATTCGATCACTTAAGCTTCTGGTTATCGCAATGGATCCATTTGTCATCGAATGTAATGATTCGGTGCAAAAATTATTTTCTTTTACAGCGTTAAAGCAGGATTTGTGACATTAAAAATCGTCATTCAAGGTCTCTCTGTTTCAGTTCGTATGATACATAACTTGCCTGATATTGGATGAATCTTGCTGCTTGCAAACGTTTTGAAATTGCTGCTTGAATAGCTCCCAATGATTTTGCCAGCTCTTGTTGTTTTACAACAATCTTCCTGGAGGAATGCCTCCAATTCTTGGTCTTCAAACTTGTTTGGCTGGCCTGGGCGATCTTTGTCTTTGGTGCTATAATTACCACTTCAGAACCGCACAAACCATCTCTCGCACGTTGAAACCGGTGGAACACATTCTCCATAAGCTTCGGTGAGCAATCGAAGTTATTTAAAAAAAAAAAAAATGTTGGTCCAAAAAATCGACATATTCGAAACAAACAAAAAAACTTCGTCAATAACTAAGTAAGAATAAAGACAGATATATTACCTTCAAACTGGCATATAAGTTATTAAGAACACCCAAAAATTTTCAGCATTTGGTTTAATGATCTGTTGCCTGTCGCTCAATTAGTTGTTTTACACATAAGTTAAACAAGTAGTCAATGTGTCTCTTATAGTTAGTAATTGTCACTAATGTCTGATCACTTGCCTGACTCCAAAAGTCGATTGGTTACTTTGTACATCCCGGGTAATCTAGCGTGAAGTCAATCAGTAATTCGTACAAAGTGGTTTTATACAAAATGTGTTGATATGATTCTCATACAGTTTATTTTCTTTTTTGCTTAAGTATATACTGACATACCGTGTAGTTTATTTTTACTTTAGTGTATCTAAGTAACCTAGAGTGTAGTAATTTTAGTTATTTTACCCTCCAGAAGAAATCTATTGGAGAGTTGTCGGAGGAAGGCTTGTTTAAATGCAATCGGTTATTGGACTGTCTATGAGATTTTTTTTAACTGATAGTTGAGGTAAATGTTAAAATAACTGGTTATGTAGCAGATCAATTAACTAGTTAGGTAGCT
Organism: Calliphora vomitoria; assembly: GCA_942486065.2. NCBI lineage: Eukaryota > Metazoa > Arthropoda > Insecta > Diptera > Calliphoridae > Calliphora > Calliphora vomitoria. The sequence continues at coordinate 8,772,434 of OW818032.2, forward strand.
AGTAAGGTAACTGCCTGTATGTAACCAGTATGTGATTCCCATGCGTCGATTACTTTGGACCAGCTATTATACTGTCTCGTTGTAATCCAAAAGGGTCTTAAAATATGCAGGTGTTAAAGTAACAAGTTGCGTAACTACTTATGTAACTAGAAGCCACCTTAAGAGATAGGTAAAATCACTGATGGGTATTGCATTTATTTTACATTCGTATTGTGTACAAATTTCTATTATTTCTGAAATTAATGTAGCTACTTATATAACTATATGTAGAAAAGATTTGTAAACTATTGTTTGATTTTATTTCCCTGCGTTTTTAAAGGATTAATCACATCACATTTATTTGCATAATTCCTTTTATGGCTTTGAAACTGCAACTGCTAATAAAGATTATTTTAATTTATTACCTTGAATTATAAACTTTTTCTCCTTGTTTAATAACTATTAAAGTTTAAAACAAACAAAAAAAAAAAGAAGTAAATCAAATAAATAACCAGTTTGTTTAATTTTTTTTTTATATTTCTCTTTTATTTCGACACATCATTTATAATTGTTGTTCTGTTGTTTTTTTTTTTACATAGTAAAATTTAACCGCGATAAATTGATTAAAAATATTATTTACAAATTAAAGATTTTTTGTTTCTTTTAATAACAAAATTTCGGAAAAAAGGAATCATAAAAAAGACAATTGTGATTTTAATACTACTCGTATATTTTTTTGCTCTCTTCTCCCCGTTTTAAACAGTTTTTGTTATATTTTAAAAGTATTTTATGTGTACAAGTGTTTGAATCGATTCACATTAAAGCAACAAAAGTAAATTAAATATTTACAGAAACAAATATTTCCAACTTTACTTTTTCTCTCTTTAACTTTAATTCCAAGTAGAAAAAAAAAAAGTTCAAAGCTAGAAATTTATGTTGAATACATAAAATAAAATGTTGGTAGGTTGGCTGGTTGGTTGGTTAAGGTTGGCTTCATTTTGGAATGGGTTGGGGGCAAGTTATTCGGAAGTTCTTCAATATCATCATAGTTTGCTTTTACTTCTCCTTTATCTTTATTTCCCAGTGACGCGCTCAAAATGTTTAGTAACCGTAATGGACACCATGACCGGCAACGGATGTATGCACTAAAGCTGGAGCAGCTACAGCAGCTCTGCAAGGAAGTAAAAAAATAAACAGAAAAACATTGTATACATTTTTATGTAGCAAATCTCGTGTTTAATAACAAAAAAAAAAAAGGGGAAATAGTTTAAAACATGTTTTAATATTTCACAAAGTAAAACTAAGGTAAATATATTTTATGTTGCATTCTTTCTTGCACTTACTTAACGATGGTGGGGGCAGCATAATGGGCTGGGGCCAAATGTGCAGCCAAACCTAAGCCATGTCCAGCTAAGACAGCACCATGAGCTGCAAAATAGTTTAAGGAACACAATATTAAAGAGGGAAGTTAATTTTCAAACAAAAATTTTTGAAAAATAAAAGTTTTCTAATACGAAAAGTTTTAGAAATTGTTTTAGCAGTTTTATTTAAACACTATTTCATAAGAATTTTGTTTTATCTTAATGAAATAATTATGACCTCCTTAAGGTATGCTATTCATTTGTTTAGTTAAAATACGACTTTAGATTTCCTTTAAGAAACAAGAACTTCCAATGAAGCGAAAAAGTAATCAAAAGGAATGAAACAGCTGTTTAGTTTTCACACTATTTCATGAGAATTTTGTATCTTAATGAAATATTTATAACCTACTTAATGTATGATATTCTTTATTTGAATTGATAATGCTTTAAATTCTACTTTAAAAAGAATTTCCAAAGAAGCGAAAAAACAATATGTTATTTTATTTTGAAACGTGCTGAAAATTATCATTTTTTTTTTAAATTTTAATAAAATTGTTGTTTCATAAACATTATTATAATGATACATCTAAAGCCGTGGCCGACACTCATAGCTACCAGGGCCAGAACATGAACAGCTGGTCGGGTTACAACATATAAAAAGAGAGCATAACATGTTAATGTAATCAATATTCCATGCTCTCTTTATGCCGACCACTGAGAGAGAAACGGCAATACAGGCTCATCGTTTAATACGTGACCATATATAAGACAAAGCGACGATATCACTGGGCCTACACATCATGTGTAGCTCCGATCAAATGACAATTTAAAAAATGTTGCTAAAGACTACTTACAATTATTAACTAAAAATAGATTTAAATTGAATTTGTTAATGGAAGTTGTTAAAAATACTTTCCAGAGAATCACTATGATGAAAATATGATTCTTAAGAAATAGTCTCATTTTATGTACAAAGTCTTTATGAAACAGCATAAAGCTATATAATTACTAAGTGTAGATTTTATTACGAGACAAAAACTGTATAATCTTCATAAAAAATTGCTTTATATTCCTTTTCCTCTTTTAAATATTTTAACATAATTTTGCTCATTTTTTTCGTTTTGTTTTCCCTGTACAACAGCTTAACACAACTTATTACGTGATATAATTTTTGAAAAAGCATTTCAAATAGCTTTTGCTTAAGAATAAATGAGAAAAAACTAATCCTGCAGTTACCTGGCAGCTGTATGAACTTGACTTTTCAATGAGTAAAATATTAAATAGAATTAATAAAGTCCTTTGTACTGCTTTTGTGAATTTACATACATAAATTTGAGAAAATTACATTTAATATAAATAATTAAAAAAAAAAAAAAATTAAGGAATAAAAGTGTTCCATTAGTAGTAGGTGGTTTGAGTTTTTCAGGAACTGATTGATTCAGGCCAAAACCGAATTTAATATTCTGCTTAATTCGGAACAAAATGCTGGTTTACACACGCCAAGTGTCCTTGAGCAAGTCTTGAGTTTATAGAAGAGAGAAGAAGAAAAAGAGGAAAATCTTCTCTCCTCTCTCATAAACAACCTCAAGAGTTTAGCAAATAAACTTAACGTGTGTGAACCAGCACTAACCAATACTTTTTTTGATCAAAACTTTAAAGCATGTTTTAGTATATTTTTCTAGTGTACTGTATCTTTACATAGTGAAAATCTGTTAAATTTAATGGACTCTCGATATAAAGCTCCAAATAATGAATTGTTTAACATGCTGACAAGGGTCACACCAAACATTGTCAGGTCATGTCGTGCTCTTCAAACATGCTCGACACGACATACGAAGTAATGTTGAACAAAATAAGAAACAAAGGGGGAATTTACATTATGACTTTAAGTCATGACTTGTGAAGTCTAAACAAAAGGCAGGTTTTCTGTTTTTCATGACTTTTTTTGATATTCAGCTTTGAGATCTTTTCTGATTGGTTGATATGATTATATGCCAAAAAAAGGGCAAACATGGTTGAGAAATAAAGGCATCGTATAAATGCAAGGAGATTTTCGTAGGGGTTTTAAAAGAGAAACAAAAAAAAGACATGACTTTAAATCAAAGTGTAAATGTCGACATACAAAGGCAATTCCTAACACACCTCAAGTAAACTGTAGCCGTTTAATGCATTTGTGTCAAATTTAAATTTATGACTACCCAGTAGTTAAGCAAGTAGTCAGTGATTGTCACTAATGTCTTACCACTTGGCTGACTCCAATTTATATATTTTAGATCATTTGACACGTATGTCAATTGGTTTCTTTATATACACCATGTAATCTAGCGTGAAGTCAATTGCCACTTTTGTGTCTCTAAGTAACCTAGAGTGTAGTCACTTTAAACTTTTATTTTGTACTGCACTTTAGAAAGTAGTTATTGTACTCACCACAGGTAATCTATTGCAGAGTTATGGGAGGAATGTTTGCTTACAAGCAATCGGTTATTGGACTGTCTATGATATGTCTTTTTATCTGACTATTAAGTAACCAGCTAGGTAGCTAGTAAGGTAACTGACTCTATGTATATGTGTTAAAGTAACTAGTTATGTAACTAGTTGTCACTCTAAATCAAGTGTGCCCAAGCCCTATACTCTTGGTGCTCATTTGTTTTTGTAAATGCTCTTAGCTATAGGCTGTGTGTTTCTATACTCAATACAGCACTCAGCACTAGCAATATGAAATACACAAACAACTTTGTCTTGTTAGTTTTTTTTTGTCGTTCTTCACTGTATACACACAAGTGCAAAGCAACAACACTTTCGTATGCTTTGCTGCTAAACATTGTCGACAGCGATCATCAATGTAGATTTTGTTTTTGTTTATCGTATGGTATCGTTTAAAAAAGTGTGTATTTTTTTCATTGTTCTTTGTATGTTTTAGTTTTTTGCAACAAAAAATATTGAATAAAAATTAGTTTTTCTTTAAATGCATTGGTGTTTGCCCTTCCATAAGGAACTTTTGGGCACCCCTGCTCTAAATGATAGGTGAAATCATTAGAACGGGACGCTCTCCTAAAACCGCTGGGTATTTACACGAATATTGATTTACTTTAGTCATGTTATTGTTATTTTTTCTTTTTTACAGAATTCCATTCCGATCGAAAATGCAATCAACTCCGTATTTTCCTTATTTAGAAAAAGTTAAACGTATATTTGTTTAGTTTTTTAACTGGAATTGATACTTGTTTTTAAGTAATTGTTTTCCCAAAATCCAAAAATAGAATTATTAAATCCATTAAATCCTTTGGGAACTAACAAAATCAATCTGAATCTGAAGAAACTAAAAGAAAATCTATTTGAATAATAGTTACAAAATATAAATAATTTCGAACGTAATCTGTGACAGGCCTGATAATGTCGAAAATAGTTTTATACTTTTTCGAGGTTGTCTCACAATTTGGTTCATAACTTATTTTCTACTGAACGGATACTGCTGATTTTCAATACGAACCTTTCTAGAATGATGATAAACATATTGGGGTTAACCTCATTCATTTCGATTGTATGGTTTGGACGTGAGCGTGTTTTACACTAACAGACAGAGGGAAAAAATCCTTTCGAGCGAAACGTGTGACAATCCTAATAAAGTCGAAAATATATTTGGAAAATACATTAAATATGTTCTTGGTTGTTTCACATTTTGGTGTATAACTTTTAGTTATAATGAACGGATTAGGCTGATGTTTAATATCAAACTATGCTCATCATATTTTGTAGAATCTCTTAATATAGATTGTGTAGTTTGTAAGGGAGCTTGTTTTATTCAATACATTTAAGTATTACACATAAAGAAATAAACTTTTCACTTAAAATGAAGAACTACTGCCTTTTGAGACAGAAACTAGACAGAATGCCTTATTCTAGAGCAAGGAATAAGTCTTGAGTCAAATTTCATTCAAATTGTAACCTATAGTTCTACAGATTTCATTTGCATGGAGAGACAGACTGATGGACAGCGTTAAAATTCCGTTTGTAATTTCTACATTTTTCATTTGCGACCCCACAAAGTATATATATTCTGGATCGTTATATATAGCGAAGTCGATATAGCCATGTCCGTCTGTATGTTTAAATCAACTTTCCGTAGTCCCCAAATAACTTACAAACATAATTTATACATCAATATGTCGGGAATTCTTCCGGCCCACAAATGGCTGGGATATAAGGAAAGGATCTATATCTGGATTACTAAGTTATTAATATAGACAATATGGATATCTAATGATCGAAAAAATATTTTTTAACCCGAATTTTTTGTTTTACCAAAAAAAAATTTTTTTCATTAACTTTTTTTCACTAATAAATTTAAAAAAAAAATTTTAAAAAATTTAAAAAAAAAAATTTAAAAAAATGAAAACAAAACAATTTCGAAAAAAAAAATTCTGAAAAAAAAAAATTAAATTTTGAAAAACAATTTAGAAATTTTTTTTTTTTTAAATTTGGAAAAAAAATTTTGAAAAAAAAAAATTTAATTTTGTTTACCTAAAAATATTTAAAATTTTTATTTTAAAGTATAATTTGGTGAAGGGTATATAAGATTCAGCACAGCCGAATATAGCTCTCTTACTTGTTTAATGTAACTTTATTTTAAATATTGTTTTAATATTTTAAAGTGCTTTCTTAAGACAATAGTGATTATTTTCCAATAAATATTTAATTATTTACATAATTCACATGTATTATTAATATTTTCACTCTATATCCTTTAAAAACAAGTTTCACACACTCGACAACTCAAAAGTTTAATGACCCAATTTCATATGATTATTCCAATTCATTTATTTAAATTTTCAAACATTATATTCATTTGTGATGGTGTTAAATAAGACTACAATAATTATTGATAATCCAAACATGAAGAGAGATACAAAATCCTGTAAAAGTCTGTCGTTAAATACAGAGAGCGACACAGATTCAATCACATACAAACATACACTTGTACACATTTAGTCGTTGTCGTTGATAATTTGATTGATGATTAAACTTTTACACAGCCATTATACTGTGAAATTAAAATAAACTTGAAATTGATATCAGTGACTGATGAACGAGATAAATTTGATAAAAAAGAAAGCATGAAAGAAGCAGCAAGAAAAAAAAAATAAAAAATCTGAGAATCATCAAGTGATAAAATCACAGATGAGCAGCCACTTTTAATGTGATAATTATTGACATACAGCCAAGTGAACACTCAACTACACATTATACATCCATATCAACATGTTTATTATACATATGAGGAATATCCAAAATTTTTAAGAATTTTACTAAAAATATGTTTCAACGAACGCCATTTTGCAGTTGTATAGGCAGATACTTAAGTATACTACGATGGCGGGTGACTTTTTTAATGAAACATAGGTTTTTGGATAATCAATCATTTTATGTTTCAACATAGTCTCTTTAGAGCTCCAATTTTTGTATCTTCCAAAAAATAACTTTTGTCGAGCTCATCAAAATATGTATTTTATGTGAGATGATCGTTAAAGTAAAATCTCTTTCCCCCGAGAATTTCTTTAGGTTTAGAATAGTCACTCCGGGCTAAATCCGGAGAATAGGGTGGAAGAGGGAGCATTTCCTAGCCTAAATTATGCATTTTTTTCATGAAATCTGGACATTTGTGCACCCTTGCGTTGTCCTGGTGAAAAATAATGGTTTTCTTGGCCAAATGCGGTAATTTTTTGAAGGTAGTCAATGCGGATCATACCAAGTCCATCCCAAAAAACGGTTGCCATGACTTTATTGGGCTTCTTTGGCGCCGATTCAATGTTTCTACTGCTGCTTTGGTCTCTGGTATGTTGTGATGGATCCACATTTTGTACACGTTTACGAAACAGCTCAAAAACTCTTCCATATTGCTGTTGAACAAAGCCAAACACCTCTGCGAATTTGTCAACCGAATGCATTTGTGATCGATTGTGAGCAAACTTGCAACCCATCTAGCGAAAAGCTTTCTCATACCCAAGTGTTCGTTCAAAATTGAAACCACTGAGCCATGTGATATGCCTATGGCTTCCTCAATCTCTCGCACTTTCAATCTCCGATCGACCAACACCATATCGTGATTGGTTTCAATTGTTTCGGGTGTAGAGACCACAACTGGGCATCCAAAATGTTGTATGGCTTGCTATCAATGACTGTCAAACACAAACTAAATGACGCAGCTTGTTGAAATTTTAACAGGAGTCAACTGACAGATGCCTGTTGAAAGAAGCGGTTTAGCTATTTTAGTTAAGAGCCAGAAAATTCAAAAGGTAGCAGACTTATTGCTCAACCTTGTACCTTAAACTGTTTTAAATTTCAATATTAAATGATATTGTCAATATTGTATTTGACTAAAAAATCGGTAAATTTAGGTTTCACTTGTATACTACCGTATAATTTGCCGCCAGAAAAATGTAAACAATTTTGTAAATTCAATTTATATTGAATGTAATATGTAAGTTAAAAACTGTTAGTACAGATATCAAATTAATAAAATAAGTCTGCTTTTAAACAGGGCAAGTTTTCTTGCCGCAAGTCTGAGTTTATAGGAGAGAGAGGCAATAAGAAAGAAGAGGGATACACACTTGCTTGTACTGGCAAGTCTCTTCAATTCTCTTTTGTTTTCTCATTTTCAGTATGGCGTCTATTAGATTTTGACATACAAAATTGAACACAGACTTGCTGTGTGTAAACAGATGAGCAAGTTTAAAAGAGAATCGAAGAGACTTGCTTCAAGTAAAGCAGACTAACTAGGTAAAATTCAAAGCTTTATTTTTTAAAATTTTTAACTTTGTGAAAATCTTAGTAACCTAAGATTTCTAATTCACAGGGTTTTTTCTAAGGTTTGTTTTATTTCTAAACCCAAAACAAATACAAACCATCTGAATTCAATTTCAATCAAATTCTCCAAAATTTTTGATTTTCCTCATATGTAATTATATCATTTAATGAGGTTATGTGTGTGTGAGGTATAAGGGTAATGAAGCTGACTTTTTCATTTCTTAAGAATTGAAGAGCAATTAGAATACATATAACGAAAAAGTCAAATTAACTTAAATCTGAGAAATTATAGCATTTAAATTTGAAAATCCTAATTGGAAATTACTGAATTCTTTGAATTAAAAAAAAAAACCTAAAGCTGTAGCTCCACAATAACATTTCATTTAATGACTTTTATGCAAAAACCATTACGACTACTGACAATGTTTGTTAGCATTTTCCTAGAAAACTGACAAACACAACCGAGAGTCAATCAGCTGAAAATATTGTTTGAAAATATTGTTAACAGTTGCTAAAACATATGTATATTCACATATTAATACACACTTCCCAGCTCTGGCTAAAAATTAATTAATCATTTTACAGCAACAAAAGCTAATTACATGTCTATTGCCATGTTTACAACTACAACAATGCCATTTTATATGCAAAATGCATTGTTACCATATCAAATGTTCTTTAGTACAACTGACAGCAACAACAAAATAAAGGACATCAATCTCTCTCACAAAAACACACACACGCGCTCATAAATGTCTGCATATCCTTTTTCGTTCAATATGGCTTAAATGTCATTAATGCATCTAAATAATAAACAACAATGGTATTTATAGCTATATAGCTACTCCTCCTCCTCCTCCCAATATCAATGTGTGTACTACATATGTACTTATGTATATTGTTATTGCTTTTGAGAACTCTTTATAGATTTTCTGCAGCCTTTCCTTAATGTCTACTTCTAAAGATGATGGTTATTGAGTGAGAGTGTAGGCGTCTCTGTCACTATGAAAGAAAGTGACATTTACTCCATTGTCAGGTTTTGTATTGCAAAACGTTTATACTTGATTGGCCAGAATGATAATTTAACGCACATGCTGAAGGAGCTCACGAAAACAACGTTCAAAATTGATATTGACAATTATAACAGCAATAATGTCGTCTGGTAGAAAGGAAATTTCATGCAAAACTTATCTAGAAATTTTCAATTAAGGATAATGTAGCATCATGTTTGTTATGTTTATGGTAAATCATTGGTCAGTCAGGCATTGTAAGAATTTTAAAAATGGAACAACATCATTTAAGACGTTATAGGCACATTAGTTAGACTACATGATTTCGAAAAAGTTGCCATCAATTTGTATTCAAAATTGCTAGCACAACAGCTAACATCTACGTTTGTTTTGGAACGTATGCTCTACACAAGTGGTCGGCAGTAGCCGACTATGTTCGCTTATTTTCCTCTAAACTACGCTAAAATAATGAAATAAGTAACAAGAATCACAATTAGTAATTGGTCAGACTAACAGAAGAGAAAGAAAGTGAATAACATACAGTTTTAATACCAGAGCGGGTCTGTGACATTGGATTTTCCCGTCTCTTAACTGAAATGGCAACAATGCTCCTGCCAACAGGCATCTGTCAGTTGACTTCTGTCAAAATTTTAACAAGCTGCGTCATTTGGTATGTATTTGACAGCCATTAATAGCCCACTACCACATGACTTAAGGTGAAAATAGAAAAAAGTGAATTTCGTGTGCTCATTGAGCATTAGTTTTTGCAGATAAAACCCATCACTCAAACAAAGGCTAAGCTTGATAAATACTATGGAAGCTCTGCACCATCAGTTTCAATGGGTAAAAAAGGGGTTTACTGAATTTCGGTGTGGCCGTACAAGCACGGAGGATGCCGAAAGTTCTGCCTCATCATGACTTCTGCAGGAGCTGTCGAAATGAGCAGAAGCAAGAGACCATCTTACACTTCTTTTGTAATTGTCCGGCACTAACTAATCTGCGTGCCAGACTTCTAGGGGTGCGATCCTTTAGCAAACTCTCCGAATTATATGGGAAGGAATTAAGGTGTATAGATGATCCACGGGCATTGCACTTTCGGTACCCATGCTGCAAGACTTGGCTGCCTCACCATGACTTCTGCAGGAGCTGTCAAAATGAGGAGGAAAAAAGTTCTGGAAAAATTGGAAAAAATCACGATATGGTGTTGGCCGATAAAATATATAAAATGCGAGAGATTGTGGAAGCCATAGGCATGTCACATGACTCAGTGGTTTTAATTTTGAATGATCACTTGGGTTTGAGAAAGCTTTCAGCAAGATGGGACGCATTTGCTCACAATCTACAACTAACGCAAACATGTGACAAATTTGCAGAGGTATTTAGAGTTGTTCAGCAGCAATATGAAGGAGTTTTTGAGACGTTTCGTAACCTTGGACCACAACAAAGCAGAGGCAAAAATAGCAGTGATAAAGCGAATCGGCGCCAAAGAAAGCCAATGTCTGACCGATAATGGAATGGGCCGGTGTTTCAAAGTCTATTTTGGAGCTTCACGACCAAGTACAGGAGAGGGCGAAGCTGATTATTGGTGACAGTAGGGTAATCAAATCTTTTGATTTGGTGAAACATCGACGTATTTCACTGTTCTATCGCTACTGCAATGGAATGTGTTCTAATGAAATTAAGGAACTTGTTCCTTATACCCTCAGATTTTTATGTTATACACGTTTTTCAACAAGAACACATCTCCTTTGTAGTCGATTGGCCAGTGGACTGCACAACACACTACAGGGAAAATTCGTTCTTCAGCCGTAATGTCTGTATGGATAATTAATAAACTATTTTCCTAGTTCCAATACAAAGTAGGGGTCATCCCCTGAGTGCTGGTGCAAGAAGAAAAAATAAAGTCATGGCTACCGTTTTTGGGATGCACGCGGTATAATTCACATTAACTACATTCAATAGGGTAAAACAATCGATTTAATGAAGATTTAAAAAAATGACTGCATTTAGCCAAGAAAAAAGTTATAATTCACCAGGACAATGGCAAACATCAATGAGTTAGGCTACAAATGTTTAACTCAACCGCCTTATTCTCCGGAGTTAGTAGCGAGAGACTATTTCTTGTTTCCAAACCTAAAGAAAAGGCACGGCGAAAAGAGATTTTACTCCAATGATGAAATCGTCTCACTAACAAATACCTATTTTGATGACCTCGATAAATCTTACTTTTTGGAAGGGATAAACAAATTGTTAAAACGTTGGACAATGTTGAAAAACAAAGTAATGTTGTATCCAAAAACCTGTGTTTCATTCAAAAAGTCACGGACTTATTGAACCGACCTCATATTTGAGCATCCTTAAAGACCTATTCTTTAGGGTTTAGTAAACACATGAGTATGGCTACTAAATCATTGTTCAGTTCCAGACATATTAGTATTTAACTGCTTGTAACTTCTAAAAGAAAATTCATATTTATGAAAATAATATTGCAAAGGAAAGTAGTTCAATATTGGTTGTTATAGGAAGGAAAAGATCCAAACCAGTGGTGCGCATTCATATTGTTCAAGTTACGAAGATTTTCGTAAAGTTACACGTACACAACCCGATTGTTATCAATAGAGCGTAAAAGTACATTCAGTTGCTTGAACCCATACATGCATACCAATGATCCAAACTACTGAGTTGTATTTATATTTGAAGCACTTACTCTACAATACGTTATGGTGTTCTGGATTTTAAGGAGTATTAAAGAGGTGGCTTATTTTGAACAATTTGAAATTTCAATACTCTTAAGGTCTTAAATTGCTTTGTTTTAACATAGTTTTTTTTACATTCTCGCCACTTAATTTTTTTACAACTGAGTTAGGTCTTTGATAGGAAGAGTTTCCGATGTATGTGCATTTATCTATGTTTAGAGGTTCCACATTTTATTTGAAGTTTCAAGTAATTTCTAAAAAATCCTATTGAAAATAGATTTCATGTTTTATTTACATTATAATTTGATACCAAAAAATATCATAAAATTTGATTTGATTAAATTGATTTTAATAAACGCTTAAGAGGATTTAATATGAAGATTTTAACTGGTGTACCGATAACGGGTTACTGTGGGGACATATTTAAAATTGGCAGAATTCGAGAGTATTTTTTGGGCAAGAATCAGTTAATTTGAAAATTTATCGGAAATACTTTTTTCTATAAAACCTTAAAACTCAAGTATAAAAATTTTGAAAACCTAACAAACTTTGTCTTCTCTTAAGTAGCGTTTACTTTTTTGAATATGTGGAATGATATTTTAAACTGGATAAATTAAATTTTTCTAAACAAAACCTTTATTTTCAACTCATGTTTTCTATTTACTGGAGAATAATAAGTGTAAGATTTACAGGTTTTCCAGGAAATCGTTATCGTTTGTTGCTTTTGTGATGAACTGGGTCTGTTTCTAACTTAAAATAATTAATTTTATTGCTTGGCACTGGACTAAAGGCTGAAAACTTTAACAATAAATCATATTTCAACTACTTTTTTAATAACTAAAATACGTTTATATAATACTTAAATTATTGTTAATGAACTACATAAAAAAGGTGCAAATAAATTTATTTTGCTAAAGAAAAAATAATCTGTGCAGATTCTATGAAAGCGTTAAAAGCACTTAATCTCTAGATTACCTTACCATATCGGTTGAAGAACCTACCGTAAGCGGGTGCTGCAGCATATTTAATGGCTGCAGGAGCAGCATAACCGCTGATGCCATGAGAAATACCATGTGAGATGCCATGAGAGTACAAACCATGAGAGATGGCTGGAGCAGCATAAGAAATGCCATGTGAAATGGCAGGAGCAGCATAAGAAATGCCGTGAGAGATGGCGGGAGCAGCGGCCGCATAGGAAATGCCATGTGAAATGGCTGGAGCGGCAGCAGCATAAGAAATACCATGTGAAATGGCTGGGGCGGCAGCAGCATAAGAAATACCATGTGAGTAGGCGGGAGCGGCAGCAGCGTAAGAGATACCATGTGAGTAGGCTGGTGCAGAATGGGCAATAAGAGCAGGAGCATGACTGACAACGGCAGGAGCAGCAGCCACTACATGACCTTCAGTTTTACATATTTTTTATTTTTTTTTAAATATTTATGAGGTTAGATTATATACAATACAAATGGTTAATTTCAAATACAATTCATAATAAATGATAAGGCTTTTTCAACCAGGTGTTGACGACAGTTGGGAAGGAGTGTAGACAATTGGTTTTAGGTTTTAGTGGGTTAAAATTTATTTTCGGTTTGCTTGACTATACAATGAGGGGAAATGGGATAGTTTACCTTTAAATTTACTGTGCAATATATTTGATTGGCTGAATAGTGCTGGATTTATAATTATAGGTATATTACTTTACTTTACATTATATTGTTTTTATTTTTATAGTTTTTTTAAGGAAATTATAGGATTTGTCTTTTTATGTTTTTTTTTAATATTTTCTTTGCTACTTACCGGGAGCATAACCAGCATCATTGCTAATGCTGGAACGTTGTACATGGGATTGTGAGTGAGCTGTTTGCACTGCACTTGAGTATTCCGACTGTGAGGATTGACCGTAATGACCCTTGACGGTGTGCTCTTGTGATTGACCCACCGAAGCATGATCAGCACTGGGCGCAGAGATTGAGTAGGCAGCTGGGCCACCAGGTTTAGCATAAGCGCAGGCAAGGAAAGCAGCCAATACAAATACAATCTAAAATGAAAAGATTTTAACAGAACAAATTAGTATAAATTGCTAAGTTTAAGGAGTTGAAGTTATTAAAATGCTATTAATTACAATAAAATTAACTCGTTCTGTTTGGTAGTTTTTATCTTTAAATAATGTTTTTTTAAACAAAACATTTTTAGGTGAATAATTTAATTTATAAATGCAATTGTCATTCTTTAAAAATATATATTTTTACACTAAAACATACTCGTAAAAGCCTAATGATAAATTATAAGGCATGTTGCTAAATATGTAGCATAGTTTTAGGATTTTCTTTAAATAAGAAAGCTGAATTTAGCAAATAATCAAGTAAGAGAGCTATATTCGGCTCTGCCGAATCTTATATACCCTTCACCAAATTATACTTTAAAATAAAATTTATAAAAAATAAAAAATTTTTTAAACATTTTTTTTCGAAATTATTTTTAAGTTTTTTCCAATTTTTAAAAAAAAAAAAAAATTAATTTAAATATTTATTTTAATTTATTAGTGAAAAAATTTATGACAAAAAAAATTTTTTGGTGAAAAAAAAATTCGGGTTAAAAAATATTTTCCCAATTTTGACCCATTGTAGGTCCAATTTACTATAGCCTTATATACATAGTTGAAAAGGACTTTGAAATATCTATCAATCGATGTCCATATTGTTCATAATTATTACTTATTAATCGAGATATAGATAAAAAATAGGCCAAAAATAGAGGTTGTCTCGGATTTTTGCTCATATCTCCATTATTTGTGGACGGATTTTGCTGATTTTAAATAGAAAACTTCTCGAAAGCATGTTTGATAAAATTATTGAAGATTTGCATCCCGAAGATATCTGGGGTCTTTAGAAAATTGATTTCAACAGACAAACAGACGTACATGACTAAATCGACTCCGCTGTCTATAAGAATCCAGAATATATATACTTTATAGGGTCGGAAAATTACATTGTGGAACTTATATATACCCTTCTCATGAAGGTGCGGGGTATAAATATATTGTACTTTTAGGATCTTTAAAAACAATAACATTTCATAAATTTTTATTTTTTCTACAAAATATTTACTCTATTTCATTTTAAAAGCCAATGTCTCACATTTACAGGCAATTTTGGCACATTATCCTTTTAAAAGCTCATATATTTTTTTTATTACTGCAGACTGGTATAAAATCTCAATTGTTGAACATTTTGACAGCAATAAAACAATATTTATATTATTAAACTTTAAGAGCAAATGACTCCCACTACTTAAGAAATACATCATGTAGACATTATTGTACAATAATCTCTTTTATTTTCTTAGACTTTTTTCTTTATATGCTATATAAAATCTTAAGCCAAGTTAATACTATACTGAGTTATAAATCTTAAAATAATTGCACTCGGTTGTTAGGCGCAACTTCAAATACACAGATACTCAAGAGCAAAAAACATTTAAGGTTGAAAACGAATAAAAACAACTGCAGCAGACAGTTACAGAGCACATCATAAAACAAGAAGATGGCTGGGGTTAAAAAAAAAGTATTTTTTTGGCATTAAAATGCAGCAAATGAAATGCTTAATTTCCGCTTAGTGTCTAAAGAAACGTGAGAAACCGGCAATACATGGGATTGCAAAGTAGACACACAGCAACATGAAGATTATGGCTACGAGTTTCCTTTTTTTTTTGGCAAACTGGTTTTTAAAAACCAATTAAAACTACAACAGTCATAAGTATGGATTTAGGGGGCAACAATACCTAAACACGCACAGTAACAACAAATTGTTTAGCATAGTTTTAGGGGTTTTTAGAAACTGTTTTTTTTTGTTTTCCTAGAAAAACGAGATTATATAAAATTTAGAAACCATCACTTTGCTGGTCACATTCACATTCGTATTTTGTGCAGGAGATTAAAAAACATGTTTAGCTGTTTAATGATTTAAAAATATAGAACATTTTTATGTAAACAGCTTTAATACATATTACTGCATACTTTTAGGTGCTGTATACTAAACAAATAAATTTTGTTATCTATATCTTACGTTTATAGTAAGTTTCACAAAAGTTTTGCTTTTACAGTTAATGAGTATAAACTAATTAAGCTTAAAGCATTTTGTTTTTCTTTTTTTTAATGAAAAGGAAAGAAAGTTTGCGGCCAGAAAAAAACCTACTTAAATAAATTAATTTAACAACTTTTTTGTTTACCTGAAATAAATTTAATTACTTTTTATACATACATACTTGATTAATTCTTTTCAGAAACCTACCAAAATTCAATCCCTAATTAATATAACATTGTCATGGCAATGTATTACTCTATATATGTATTTGCATTAAATATTATCATTTCAATAATTTAATATTTTCTCAAGGATGCCTGTCCAAAGTCTTAAACAACTTTTTAATAAATTATGTGTGATCAAAAATATTCAAATCATCAGTCTCTAGACAAGGTAATAATGGCTGCCAGTTCGATTACGTTATTGCCTTATCTGGCGTAAATAAGTTATGGAACGTTTTTGTTTTTCAAGTTTTTTTATAAGAAATTATTTATTAAAGCAAAAGTTAAAGTATTTTTCTTTGTTTTTGTTTTCTTTTCTACTTATAGAGAGCAAAAAATAATGTGAGAATTATTAAGAAAATAATAATAATAATAAAAGTATTGACTAAAGTTTGCATAAGCTTTCTGTCTAACCATTAGGGTAGTATATGTTTTTAAAATGAAACTTCCAAAAAAAAAAAAAAAAAATTTGTAGAAATTTTTTTAAATTCATATTCAAATCATTCTATAAATCATATTTCAATAACTATAATTAACTATAATTCAATTCATTGTTAATCATAATATGCAATCATAACTTGATTCTACCTCAATCATAATACGCTTGTATAAACAAATCATGGTTGTTGTCCAATCATATTATAGTTGGACTCAAACATATTATGGTTGAACCCAATCATATTATGATTTCATCTCAATCATAATATGATTATTATGAAACTTATCATGTTACAGGTTTCATAATAATATTTTGATTCAATCGCAACCACAATATGATTGCGAAATAACATAATCGTTGTAGCACAATCATATTATGTTTGAGCTCAAACCAGCTCAATCGTAATAGAATATTCTTAAATCTATTACATAATATGGCCATATTATGATAAACATTGCATAGTTGCCACAACCATATCATAACTATGTCTTTTTGCTGGCGAAAAAAGTGGTAATGAATCTGAATCTTTCAAAACGTTCTAAAATAATACTACTTTGTATGCTATCTTTATTGTGCTATCGTAACGAACCAGCAGAGACTAACGCCGAATGCCTAAGAGTCGGTTAAGCCGAGCCATCGAGTCGTGATATATTAGGACATTATGACAATATAACTGATAATAGACCTTGTGAATTGACCAAATAAATGTAACCGGGAAACTAAAGAAAAAAGCAGTTTGTGGTGGAAAAATAAAAAAGTAAAGATTAATACAAAATGTATGCTATTTTGGTACTAATTTGATTGATTCAACATTCAATAATTGCAAAATCTCTGACAATATCTTGTAACTTAAACATTTTTGACTTTTTGTCGAACTTTTTTACATGGCGAAGAACAGCTGATGCTGTTGTTGAATGAGTAAAAAACAAGCTTCAGCTAGTTTTATATTTACAGTTGACTTTAACATCAAAAGTATACTTAAACTTGTCTATGGTAGATCTAAAGTCCAATCTTAAGTAAATATGACTTTACATTTCTGTAGCATATTACAATAAAATGTTTTTATATGTAGACATTTGGATAAGAAATGTTAAGTTTGAAAAAGCAAAAATATTATGCCTTATTAAGTACCGCACTTATAAAAATGTTTATTTTCAGCAGAATATCTCCATATAAACATGTCAATTTCATTTAGCTTCTATAAGTTTTTCTGTTTTTATTTGTTCATGCCCTTCAAATTAATAAACTGCAGCTGCCAACAAAAACAAAACACAGATAGAATATCATTATAAAAATAGTAAATTTTTGATGACACAAAATAAAACGACATGTAGACATTTAATCGCAACGACACATCATGAAAAACTTGGATACTTTTTATACCCTTCACCTTCGTGAGAAGGGTATATATAAGTTTGTCATTCCGTTTGTAATTTCCACAATCTAATTTTCCCACCCTATAAAGTATATATATTCTGGATCTGTCTGTCTGTTTAAATCAATTTTCTGAAGACCCCAGATATCTTTGGGATCCAAATCTTCAATAATTCTGTCAGACATGCTTTCAAGAAGTTTCCTATTTAAAATCTGCAAAATCCGTCCATAAATAACGGAGATATGAGCAAAAATCCGAGACAACCTCTATTTTTGCCTATTTTTTATATATATCTCGATTACTAAGTCATAAATATAGACAATATGGATATCTAATGATAGATATTTCAAAGTCCATTGCAACGATGTATAATAAGTTGGACCTACAATGTGTCAAAATCGGGAACCCGAATTTTTTTTTCACAAAAAATATTTTTTGTCATAAATTTGTTACACTAATAAATTAAAAAAAAAAAATTTAAATTAAAAAACAAAATTTAAAAAAATTTCAAATAACTATAAAAACTATTTCGGAGAAAAAAAAGTTTAAAAAATTAAAAAAATATTTTTTTTTAATTTTATTTTTAAGTATAATTTGGTGAAGGGTTTATAAGATTCGGCATAGCCGAATATAGCTCTCTTACTTGTTCAAACTCATGTTTTCTTTTTATTTAACCCATGGATATTTAGCTTGCAGCAACACTCAGAAAGAGGTGATGTTAACTAAAAGGCTACAAAATGAAATCAATAAAAAAATCGTTGTACATACAAATACAAATGAACAAAAAACTGATTTTTATATTGCCAACATGTGTTTCATAGATACAAATATGTTAACAGTTTGTTGCAATGTGATTATTTCCAGCCATTTCAGAAATAAAAATGGGGTTAACAAATATCAAAAAGCCTAAAAGTAGGCTAACAATAAGGCAAATAAAATGTTAAAGTTTGTAGCTGCATAGATATTTTCAAATGTAGTAAGTTTTTTACATGTAGGTAGTGGACAGATGTTACCTCCTAATGGAAAATTTATTTACGACATGAGATAATGAGGACAAATAATAACATTAGTATAATGGAATAACATGTTTAAAAAATCATTAGTTATAAGGTGACAATATATGGGAGACATAATGTTTTAATTGCTATGAATACTTTAAAAGTGTTTCACACTTTGAAAACTTTTTATAAATATTGTTCAAATTGAATAACTATGAGAATTGCACTTAAGTAAAACTTTAAAATTCTATAAAGTATAAAAAAAAACCAACTGCCAAGTTACAAAAAACCAACATCTATTGACAAAACTAATTTCCACAAACACTTAAATGTAGATGACCTGCAATTGACATAAAAGGTAAAAAAGAACAAGTGTTTAAGAATGTACCAGCACAGTCTTATATTCGCTCTTACATTTTCTTAAACAAACACTAGTTGATATCCTTAGTGTTTCTTTTATATCTTTTTTGTAGTTCATATATTTTTTTCTATCCTTAGACCTTTTTAAAAGTACAACTATTGTTTGTATGATAGTGCTAAAGACACACAATCCACAACTGCCACTTTCCACTTGCCACTTGTTTTAAGTGCATTTTATTGAAATTGAAATGGAAGCAGCAGCATGATAATGTCAAAGTCGAAACTAATACTGCTATTTAAAAACAAAAAGTTTAATATAATAAGCTTTTCATATTTTATTGTCTTTAATAAAGAATAAAAATGTTGGCCCTTTTCTGCTTTTGTTGTTGCAAAAGTTAAGTTTTTGAATTATTTGTTTAATGCTAATCATAATATAATCATGTAAATAGCATAACCATAATATGATTGTGGCCAACCATATTAATATCCCTCCTTAACCATAATATTGTAATTTAAAAATATGATATGATCATTTTATGATTGAGACCAAACATATTGTGATACCAGCTCAATCATAGTATGATTATTTTTAAACCTATTACATGACATGATCATATAATGTTTGTAGACACATGGCCATATTATTGTTTGTTTATTTGTGATTATGTAATGATTATAAATATAACCATATTTTTTCATAGTTACCATAATTTAGTTGTAGTTAGAATTTTCACAATGCAATCATATTGTCAACCATGTTATTATAAAATATGAAGAACAAGTAACAGAGCTATATTCGGCTGTGTCGAAACTTATATAAACTTCACCAAATTATAGTTTAAAATAAATATTTTTAATGTTTTTTGGTAAGCAAAATTTAAAAAAAAAAAAAATGTCAAATTGATTTTCAAAATTTTAAAAAATTTTTTTTTTTTTTAAATTTTAAAAGCATTTTTTTAAAAATTTAAAAAAAAAAAAAATTCAAAATTGATTTTCAAAATTTAAAAAAAAAAATTTTTTTTTAAATTTTAAAAGCATTTTTTTCCTAATTTATTGTGAAAAAATTTATTTAAAAAAAAATTTTTTTCGTAAAAATAAATTCGGGTTTAAAAATATTTTTCCCGATTTTGACCCATTGTAGGTCCAAATTACATGGTAGCAATGGATTTTGAAATATCTATCATATCCATATTGTCTATATTAATGACATAGTAATCCAGATATATATCCAAGATAGGTCAAAAATCGAGGTTTTCCTGGTTTTTTATATATCTCAGCCATTTGTGGTCCGGGAGAATTTCCTATATATTGATGTATGAATCATGTATGTAAAGTTGATTTCAACATACAGACGGACTTGGCTATATCGACTTAGCTATCTATAACGATACACAGTATATATACTTTGTGGGATCGCAAATAAAAAAATGTAGAAATTACAAACAGAATGACAAACTTATATATACCCTTGCCACTCATGGTGATGGGTATAAAAACACTAGTGATGAAACCAAGTTATTATTGAAATAAAATATGTTTAAGAATAAAGTTGTTTGCAACAAACATTTAAGTTATTTGGCGCAATCATATTCTAGCCTTGTCTTTTCTCTAAGTGTACTAGGGAATTTACAATTTCTGAAATGTTTGATTTTAAAGAGATAACTAGTACTTTTTGTTTATTTAAACTTATGAGCCTTATGAACAGAAAATAACAGAGAATCTTCTAGTGAAATGTAATCAAAATATTCAGTTATGAGTACTAAAATTGTTCTTTATATTTATTCATAAAGTAGTAATGTTTTTAATAAGAATGGCCCGTATGTTCTTGTTTGATGTTTGAATGGAGCAAAAGGAGACTTACTGGTATTTGATTCTTCAAATGGTACCTAGTATAATACAAAAGCAAACTGTCCGTCTGTCTGTTGAAATCAATTTTCTGAAGCCCTCAGATATCTTCGGGATCCAAATCTTCAATAATTCTGTCAGACATGCTTTCGAGAACTTGCCTATTTAAAATCAGCAAAATCCGTCCATAAATAACGTAGATATGAGCAAAAATCCGAGACAGCCTCTATTTTTTGGCCTATTTTTTATATATATATCTATTATAGACATGATGGATATCAAATGATAGATAATTTAAATTCCATTGCAACGATGTATATATAGTACCTGCAATGGGTCAAAATCGGGAAACATATTTTTTAACTCAAATATTTTTTTCACAAAAAAAAATTTTTGTCAAACATTTTTTTCACTAATAAATTAAAAAAAATAAATATTCAAATTAAAAAAAAAAAAAATTTAAAAATTGGAAAAAACTTATAAAAAACAATTTCAAAAAAAAAAAAATTTTAATTTTATTTTAAAGTATCATTTGGTGAAGGGTATATAAGATTCGGCACAGCCGATTATAGATCTCTTACTTGTTCTTTCTTCTAATGGTACTTTTTCAAAGTTAAAATACCAACATAAAACGTAAGATATAAGTTCCTCGGTATTGAACTTACTTGGTACTTTTTTACATTTGGTAGTTTCTGTGGAAAGTTTTTCATGATACTTTTCCTTTAAGATATTACCTATACAAATGTTCCTGATTGATTTATGAAAGGAGCAAAAAAACATGATGATTTATTTTGATTCTTCTAGTAGTACCTAGCAGCAAACAAATCCAATAAAAATTATGAACATTTCCTTTTTCCTTTTGTTTTTTCTTTAGTTTTCAAAATTAACGTATCTAGCAACATAAAACTTAACAAGTAAGATCCTCGTTGAAATAAGATTCCAGCAAACTGGAACTGAATGGTAAATTATTGTATTTGGTACTATCTGACTTTTCTAAATATTTTTACATCAAACCATAAATAAGGGGAAATTTATCGTACTTTTTCTTGTCATAATGGTACTTTTTCTTGTTTCTAAATGAATAAACCAAGAAACACCTATTGGAATCATTTCAACTAGAACCACTTTCTGGTACATTTTTCTTATCTAATGATACTTTTTGATACTGTAACATACTCGGAAATACCAAAGTTGACATGTGTGTTGCAGGCACAGGAAAATCTATAAGTTAAATGACCTTAAAGGTATTTTCTTTACTGGTACGTTTGCTTTTGACATATGTTAAAATCCAGCAGAGGAGAACTTTGTTTCACCTATTGGTATTTTTTCTTACGGCAACATAATTGTTAGCAGGCTGTTATGGTATTTTTATGCTGATACTTTTTATTTCTGTTTAATCAATAAACCAAGCTTTAATATTGTTTTACTTTAACAAGTCTTCTTTTTTAAAAAAGCTAGTTTAAATTTAATTTATTCCTAGTTATTCTTTTTAGCATAATAAATGTCAATACTGCAACTGACCTTTTTCAAACATTATTTGCTTTTTTATTGAATTTGTAACTGAATCTTAACTATTTTAATATGTGTAATCTTAATTAAATTTAATTCCAATTATCTACATCAACGATATTTAACAAATTAACAAAGTTTTTCACATAATTCATTGATTTCTATAGCTGAATTGTTAAAAAAAATTATATATTTATTGTTTTAAATTAAAACACACAAAACTCTGGTCGTGTGGACAAAATTAACATTTTATAGAAAAACCATGAGAGATGCAAGAAAAAACGTTTTGCAAATTATAAAATCTAACTTTGATAAGGTGGTCAGATGAAATTTTAAATGAATTATATCATTCGATTTTCCTTAGTTCATAAATTACATTTATTTGGACTTTAAAAGTTGAGAATCAGTAGTTAAATTGGCTCGAGTAGGAGTTATACTGGAGATATGTTTATTACAAAGTAAGAGGTTAAAATCTTATTAAAACTACATTTTAGTAGTCGTTAGTAGATGTAAGAACTGATATTTAACAATTACTTTTCAGTACTTAAACATTGACATTTTACTCAATAGTTTAAGACGATGATGGTATTGGATCCAACCCCAGCAGTTCTAGGAGACTGTCCCAAACTCGTGATTTTACCCATCATTTAGGGTGACAACTAGTTATATAACTAGCTACATGACTAGTTATTTTATCACATGTATGTCCTAAGCAGGCGGTCAATTGACCCTTGTTGATTACAATGAGACTGTCTGATAGCTGGTCCAAAGTAGTCAACACATTGGATTCACATACCGGGTACATACATGGTGGCGCAAAAGTAATCCTCCTATCAGAAAATGCTATAAATTTTGCGATTGGCCCCTAATGTCAGTTCTGTTTTGACATTTGTGTAGTAAACACATGCGAAATACACGTTAATAAACAATGTTACGCTACACTGCTCCAGAACGCGGAATATTGCTGACTCTTTATTTGACCAATAATCGGCAAAATTTATAGCATTTTCTGATAGGAGGATTACTTTTGCGCCACCTTGTATGTACCCGGTATGTGAATCCAATGTGTTGACTACTTTGGACCAGCTATCAGACAGTGACTACACTCTAGATTACTTAGAGACACTTAAGTGACAATTGTCTACACTCTAGATTACCAGGGATGTATAAAGAAACCAATTCTCTTCTCTCTGCTTTACAAAGGGCACATACATGTCAAATGGCCAAAAATATAGTGACAATTACTGTCTATAAGGTATACATTGACTACTTGCTTAACAGCTGGGACATTTTGCTGTGCATGAATACAATAGGGACGTACTTATATCATTACTTTGATTTCCTTAACGAAATGAGAACTATATTGATTCTTCGCAATTACACGTTTCATTTGGGCATTTAATTTTAGTTAATTTCAGATTACATTAAACTTCCATTACTAAACTACTTCTAAGTAATGCAAATGGTATGTACTCGTCATTACAAAGTAAGCTAATCAGTAATGAAATGTTATTAGATAGTTTTTGCTAAGCAATTACCTGAATTTTTATAAAACTGAAAACTATATTGACACTTTGCTCACAACATCCAAATGGTCACTCTATTATTGTGAACATCTACATTTTTTTGCGGCATTATTCAATAGAATTAAATTAAATTGTTAACCTTTTCAGAAAAAAACCACTTGGTTAGATTAATTTAGTTTTTTTTTGTTCGTTCGTTCATTGTTTTAAATTCATGTTGTTTGGTTTGCAATTTTATTCATGGCAAAACATGAAATACCAAAACAATTAAAACATTGATTTTAACTATTTTTTTTTTTCTTTTGTTGTTACAACATTAACCATGTTGTGAGTGAGTGTTTTATTATAAAAAATTGTTTGTTTTAAATATGTACAATACTAAAAAACTGTGTATATGGTGGCTTTGTCAACAGCAACATGAAATATTCAATAGCTGCCACTGCGTAGCTGTTGTGTTGCAACATTAAACTCCATTTGAACAAACAGTGCACAATGTCAATCAAGATTACTTTGCAGCAAATACATTTATTGTAAAAAAGAAAAAAAAGAAAAAAATACATAACCTTATTTGTTTAATGTTAATAGAAAATGCAAACAAAAAGCAGCAGCTAAAATGTAGAAAATGAATTGGTTTTATGCATTAGTTTTATTTCCCCTAGTTTTTGAAATTTTTATGAACTACAGTAGAAAGTTGTGCAGTTGGACAGTTTGACTAATTTGACTATTACTATAACGAATTTCTATGAAAATCCTAATATATAGGATAAAATAGTGATTTCATCCTTTTACTTGTAATTGACTTAAATCGAAAATGATGATAGACGCTATCCTACAAATGATCAAAAATTAGTGATTATTCTTGGTTAATGGATTCCTACTTCAGTCAGCATCAATCGGTCTTAATTTTATATTTATTAATTCATTTGGAAAATGAATAAGAATGAATAAGCTGTACTTTATGGATTATCACATAATTTAACGTTTCTAGATTCATTAATATAGAAAAATCAAAAAGTACCTTTGGCAAAATGCTAATTCAGTATTAGATGAGTCTAATTTTTTATTGGTAGTTTATAATAACAGAAAGCTGAAAAGTACAATTAAAACAAATAAAATGTTCTATTAATTTCCCACTTTTTGGTTTCGTAGTTATTCAGCTTCATATACAAATCTTGAATTTCGTGTTTATATGTCCATTGTTATAAAACATACAAAAGGTACCATTATAAGTAAGAAATGGTACCATTTAGTCCCCATTTGTGCGTTCTCAATTTATTCAGGATCATACCAACTTAATTTTATGTATTTATACTCAATATTATCACAGCTTTTAATTAATTAAATTTGCTTTTTTCAAGAAATGTCCGCAATTCATTCCATAAAACCATTGCCAACATCTACTTCTTTAGCTTCATTTAAGGGCCTTAAGGCACTCATTTAGTTTTTCCCACTTGGCACGTAAACCATTGGTTGTACCAACTTTTAAATGTTGTTTTTGTAATCAGATGCCCAAATTTACCATACAAAAAATTATTACCAAAGTTTTTAGCAATTTTTTTAGAAATTGGCGTTAATGGTAATGGTTTACCAGCCAGGTGGGAAAAACTAAATGAGTGCCTTAAGGCACCCTTGGGTCTTTAGAGATTGAAAAATAGTCGGGTTTTAGTTAGTATAATTTGTCAGTTCTTATTGAAAACAACTTTTCTAATTGTTTATCACTCAAAACTGATAATTTGAAACATTTGTTCACTCGACCAGTTATTTCTTAAAATTGTATGTAAAAAATTGCAAATCAAAGCAAAGAAAATCAAAACAGCATTTTGCTATATGAGGGGAAAACCGAGGCAGCAAAACTAGTCTGCAATGCGCAAGAGTGCCTGTAGGCACTCATCAATAAAACACGTCTCTAAAGAGTGGCTTACGTTTTTTTACATACATCTTAACTCCAATATATTTAATATAAGTATACTTTTTAAGAAAAAAAAAATATGATTGCATTCGGGAAACTCAAAAACTATTTAATCAACCTTTGATAACACAACATGGAATTCTCATATTTTTTGGTTTGTAAAAACTGCAGTAAATAAGAAAGAAGATAGAATTTAAGAGGTTTATTAAAATATTTAAGTACGTTTTTTAGAAACAGCTACACGAGTTTTTAAAATGAAAAATCAAATATATTTCCATTTATAGGCATTTTAGCAATGAGTGCCTTGAGGCATGCTTAAGCATTAGAGGGTTAAATAGAATTTATTAATCGTTCAATTAATTCATAATAGAATACATTTAAGCTTTGAGTGATTAAATTTCTGTTAATTCAAATCTAATACAATTAAATTTATGTAAATATTTTTTCTTATTTAGTAATAATTTACAAAATTAATTGAATAAGATTGCCTTTAAGTTTTATTGTCATAGATCATAGACTAAAATATACATAGAAACATTACTGAGAGTCATGTCTAAGTCCCGTAACAACAAAATACATGCAAATAAATGTATTTTACTGTTGTGTCATTCATATAATTTGGGACAGAGTAAATATTTTTAATATATTTTACTCTCAGTTGAGCCTCAAATTCTAGCCTATGCATTCAATATATTTTTAAAGCTTTATTGTATGGTTTTGAATTAGAGAAAATTTAAATGATTCAATACGGAATTGATTCTGAAAATAACGAATTCTCAAAGGAATGAATTCAATACATTTGAAGTACAAAGGAAACAAGTATATGTTTGTGACAACCATTTTTATGATTAAGCTTTTACCATATTATGTTGCTCTCGGCTAATTGATATCATAATTTGAGAACAACATATTATGATATAAAGATTCATCATAACAATGGTTGTCACAAACATATACTTGTTTACTGTAGCCATATATGTATACGATTGATACAATCATGTGAATCGTAAGTTAACCATATTATGGTTACCACAATCATGTAAATAGTTACTGTGACTATAATATTGTTAAAAAACTTTTAAAAATGTAGAAATGGTTACTGTAAACATGCACAACTATGTTTTTTCACTGCGTGTATACCCTTGCCATTCATGGTGAAGGGTATAAAAAAAGTAGCGTTAGAAAAAAGTACCATTTTCCATTACCGAATTCACCCGTTTTTACACTTTTTTGCGGCCTAAAACTTAAAATGTCCCTTATTAGTGGTCATTTTTTGGGGCGGATGAACCTACAGACCAAATTTCATGTCATGTTTGGTAATATGTGATGATTCCTTTAAGATGTACTTAGATTTTTAAGTATATCTTTATATAATTATAAAGCTTGTTCCAAAATCCTTGCTGGATTTGAAGCTGAGCCATTGTGCAGTAAACTATATGACAACCTGATAGTTTGGACTTATTAAAAAATCGAGAATTATACGAGAGAACAATGTCTCTTCATTGTTGAACAATATTTCAAAAAAAAAAATAAATAAAAGTTTGGCGGTCAGAATTGTGCAAATTATCATAAGCGATGAAGCACTTTTTCACGTCGATGACGTCAAAATTGCCACTTTTGGGGTTTTAGAGAATACACATTTGATTGTTGAAAGACAAATGCATCCACAATGTGTCACTGTTTAGTGCAGAGATGCCCAAACTAAAACTGTATTTGTGTTGGTGAGCGAAAGAGAGCTCCACTGAAAGAAAAGTTTAGTGAACTAAATAAAAGATGTCAATATTTTTAAGACTTTATTTGTTAATAATAATCAAGTCAACAATCTTAATCAAATTGTCTGATACATATTAACATAGCTTATTAATTGAGAGTTCGACATTAATCATTTTCGAAAAATTTATAAATATTTAAAATATGAAAAATATTTTTTTTGCTTATTTTATTACATTGTTTAGATTAAAATCATTTGAAATATGAAAAAAAAATTGTTCACATAAGTAAATTGAAGTGAAAAACCAGACAAAACTTCAATGATTTTTTAAAGTTCTAAATATATTAAGCAATCCAAAAATTTCTTTCAGCGATCATGAATAAAAATTTAAAAAAAAAAAATGAAAAAATAGCAATAGCATGTTCATTCGTCGCTGTCTCAGTGACTACTAAACCAAAATGAATTTGAAAATGTGTGTGGTTAGCTTGCACAATTGTGCAATCAATGGTTTAGTGCATCATTGAACCATATTTCTTTGAATACAGAGCTCGTCAAACAGTAATTGTTACTGG
Source organism: Calliphora vomitoria (assembly GCA_942486065.2). NCBI lineage: Eukaryota > Metazoa > Arthropoda > Insecta > Diptera > Calliphoridae > Calliphora > Calliphora vomitoria. Next base: position 8,800,828 of record OW818032.2, read on the forward strand.
TGCTCGATATCGCGACATGATAACAGACTTCTTTCTGCATGGTTTCAATATGATGGTGTCCGTGAAACAATTCGATTACAGCATGAGGGATTTTCTATTTTCGGTGATCAGTATTGGCTTCCTAGATCGAGTGATTTAACACCATTAGATTTATTTTAATGAGGTTATTTGAGGTCAAAGGTCTATGCTAACAAGCAACACAAACAAGGAAACTTAATGCTGCATCAAAAAAATTCCATTACATTTATGCAAAATGGTCATGGAAAATTTCGACCAAAGTAGGTGTTTGTGTTAGCTAAGCCTTGGAGCCATTTGCGCGATGTGCTATTTCAAACATAAACCTGTTCTGAGTACTTTATATTTCAATTCTATTAAGTTGTTAAATTGACGATTGCTGTCCTAATTTAAAAATCTATTAAAACTTATACATTTCTGCTGAATTATTTCCTTCCCAGTTTTTATTCATTATTGGTAAAGCTCTGCTCTTTTTGATTATAAATAGTTGGCATCCAGTAACTTGTTGTCTGTTTTCTCAGGTTGTCACAAGTTTAGATTTGTTTAAATTGTTTTAATATAATTAAATCTGTTTAGTTACTACTAGAATAGTCTTTTAATATAAACACTTTGGAATATTAATAAAATTGAGTACATTTTCTTTCAAATAAGTTTTGTTATAATTTCCGTCACTGTAATTTAGAATAGGAGTCATTTGAAATGTTGCACTTTTCATTGTATGCCACAAATAATGAAAATAAAATCTATTTTAGGGTAAGTTTTATATTTTCTTTGTGTTCAGACCCTCTTTTATATTGAAACTTCCTTAAGAGGATAAGTGTAATATAGTTAACCAATTCGTTTGTAATATTTCCTAGATCCTTAAGCAAACCATTTTTATATCATCTCCGTCTGCCAGTATGTGTGTTGAAATCAATATTCATAAACCCCTAGATAACTTAATAATGCATTTGTTGCATCTATATATCAAACATTTTTACAGAAATTTTACTATTAGAACACCGCTAAGTCTATTCTTTAGTGACTGAGATATAGGCAAAAAGACAATCAGAAATTCGGTCAAAATCGTCTCGCTATTCCCTATGCATGAATCAGTACATTTACATTTTTCATCTCAGTGGAACATAGATCCCCTTATAGGTGTGAAAGGAATATAAATAAAGTGCATATAAGATTCGTCACAAACGTATATGAAACTTTAACCGCTTGAAAATTCCATTCCATTTATGCCACACACAGTCCCTTGTGCAACATAAATACTTATTGACCTCTAAACAAAGACAAACTGCGACTTAAATAATAAAAGAAATAAAAAAAAAAAAACTAAAACAAAACTATAACTATTCAGCAACAGCAAAGAAATCCATTCTAAATTCATACATATAAACAAATTACAACTTTATACACGTCTAAACATTACAGCTGGCTGTGGAAACTTCTTTGATGTTGACGACAAAAGTCGAAGAAAAAGGAATAGTAATAAAAGGAGAACAAACAAACACAAAAAAACTTTAAAGAAAAAGTAGCACATCATGTAATGCTATTTACTAGTTTTATTTTCAGCATGATTTTCTTCTTTTTTTTTATCGAACTCCTTATATAAAGTGCATCATCACAATGCAGTATTTGACGCAGCGGCTGCTGTAAACAAAAATAAAGGATAACGAAACAACAGGACTCAAATATTTTGTCAGATGGGTTAAAATTATGAGGAAGGGGCATGTAACGAAAAACAAAACATTATAAATAAGAAAACAAACAAAGCAAGTAGTAAAACAAAATGTAGAATATAAAAGTAACATTGTGTTAAACTAAGAACTTTTTCCTTGTTTCAACTTGTTGTTGTTTAATGTTGCAGAGTTATGTGCGTTGTTGTTGTTCAAAAAATACTCTACTCTGAAGAGTATGATTTTTAAGTGGCAGGTGTCTTTAGTCAAATTACAGCTACTTTTATTTAGAATTTATTTTTAACTTATCTAATTCACAAACAATGGTATGAGTTGTATGTTGTATGATTGTAAAATAGTACAACACATACAATACTTTTATCTACCTGCATTAAGAAAGGAAAACTTTATCATGGCTTGTTTTTAATGGGTTTAAATCAGTGGTCGACATTAATAAACACCGGGGACCAACTTAATCGGTTGTTTACATGTAAACATCTCATAGATCCATAAAGTGTATAAAAATTATCAAATAAGTCACAATCAATAGCTGATAACATGAGATTGTATCCAAATTCAATTTATGCCCACCACTTTGAATTGAACAATTAAATTGTATATGTAACATTATAAATGTTTAAAAAATAGCTAATATTTTAGCCAGGCCAGCTGGGCCTCTTAAACAGTTTTCCTAGCAGTTTTATTATTTTCTAAGTATTTTTTTTTTTTTTTGCTCCTATAATGCACAGCATGCAAAATAAGTTTTTAGTTAGTTTTTCTTTTTTAAATTTGTTTTTATTTACTTTTTTCTTTTACTTTGCTCTATTACATGCTGTTTGTTAAGAAAAACCGTGTTTTTCTACTACTTCTTGCTAACCACCACCCCGCAATTGGTTAAAGAAAACAGACAAAGTCATAAAGTCAGGGGGTGCAAACTGACTTTTTAAGCAAGCCAAACGCTAAAAATAATATTAGTGATATAAAATATAGAAAAAACTTTTTAATATAAACGGTGGAAAGTTTGAAGAGAACCTGAAATTAATTAAAATTAATGTTGAAGACTTAAGTTTTTTTTCTTTTAAAATATGCATCAATATGATTTGCAGCGATAAATATATGGAAACTAATTGTAAAAGTATTGTTTGGATAGACATTAGGGGAGTTTAAAAACTATTTGCTACAAATGGTTATTGTGTCATCTACTTTGCTATAGATTTTCCGAACTTCATTTTAGACAATATAAAACCCGACACCGAACCACTATATGATTGTTGTTCACAAGGTGAGACTGTTTGATGTTCTTTGGAAATGAGGGGCTAGTCAAACTGTGGATAATACTAAGATCTAAGAGTACTTTCTGCTAAATGGGATGATATGGTCGTGAAGGCATTTGTTTTCAACAAGATGTTGCCACATGTGTATTTCAAAACATTAAAATACAGCATGAGATATTTCTCGTTTTCTCTAGTTAGAATCGATTCCCTAGATCGTTTGAATTAACACCATTGGATTTTTTATAAGGTTATTTGAAGTCAAAGGAACAACAAGACCAAAAAATTCTAACGCTGCATCGACGCAATTCAGCCACATTTATGCATAATGACCATGTATATGTGCCAGTAAAGTCGTGCACGCTGAGAAAAAAATATGGTTGTACATGATTACTGAAACCATTTCAAAATTTTCACATGTTTTTGAACACTATTATGGTCACTGTAATTATTTACATGATTGCCATAACCATAATTTGGTAATTTTAAGATTCAATTATATATATGATTACAGTAAATAAGTATATGTTAGTGACAACCATTTTTATGATTAAGGATTTACCATATTATGTTGTCCTCGGCTTATGGATATGGATTCATCATAAACATAATTACCATAAACATATATTTATTTACTACAATCATATACATAATTGCCACAATCATGTGAATCTTAGCTTTACCATATTATGGTTACCACAATCATATTTTGTAAATAATAGTTTTTTTTAACAGTGTTATAGTCACAGATAACACTGTTAAAAAAAACTTGTAAAAATGTTGAAATGGTTTCAGTAAACATATACAAGTATATTTTTCTTATGGGTGTGGGTGGGGTCCATTTGTCCGATGTGCAATTCCATATATAACCCTCTCTTCTCTACTTTATAATTTAGTGAAAAAAATACAATCTAAAGCAAAAAACTGTGTTTTCTATTTAATTCAAATCTAGTGTCAATTTTGGGACCAGAAAAAGAATTGATTCATCATCGCACAGCTGAAACACTTGATGCAGAGACATGAAATTTGATATTTTTAGGATTGTCTGTACAAAATTCATTAAAACAAGTAAGAGAGCTATATTTGGCTGTGACGAATCTTATATACCCTTCACCAAATTATACTTTAAAATAAAAATTTTAAATATTTTTAGGTAAACAAAATTAATTTTTTTTCAAAAACTTTCAAAATTGGTTTTCAAAATTTAAGAAATATTTTTTTTCAATTTCTTTTATTTATTTTTTTTTTTTTTTTTTTTTTTTTTGATTTACTAGTGAAAAAAATGTATGAAAAAAAAAAATTTTTTTGTTGAAAAAAAATTCGGGCTTAAAAATATTTTTCCCGATTTTGACCCATTGTAGGTCCGAATAACTATAGCCTTATATACATCTCATGGTAAAGTGTATAAAAACATTAGGGAAAGCAGACAAGTGTTTCGTACTTTTTTAATATTCTAGTTTATAAGAGGGAAATCGGATAAAAAAAGTATTTTGATACTTTTTCGGCACACTGAGTATTTTTTGATACCTATAAACAAGAAATGAATTAGAATTTATCTCCAGAATACCAAAAAAGTATTTGGTACTTTATGGGAATTCAGAAATTTATGGTACTTTTTTTATTTTGGTACTTTTTTTATAAATTGTTTATTCCTATACATAGGCATAGATATATAAATATATTATTCTAAGCTCACAGGAAGAATAAATGAAATTTAACCTCAATGGAAAAAAAGGTGCCAAAAAAGGAAAAACTGTGAAAATCGCATTTTATTAAAAATTATTGAGATAATTTTGATGAATTTTTGAATCATGGGTTCTTAATTTGGAACTTAATTGCGAAGATATAAATTCTGATAAAAGAAGAACCATATTCGGATAAATAAATTGGTAATTTAAAAAAATCAAAATTTTTCTTGAGTAAATGAAGGCAGCTTTCCATCGTTTGAATAATATCTGTGTCACTCAAATATTCACCAAAATGAAGAATTTTAAAAATTCAAGTTTGATGGATGTTATTTGAAATTCGATTGAGACGGTGTAAATATGGCCATATTCGAGTAGAAAGATTGGTACTTTTTTAAAATATCCAAATTTTTCTTGAGAAAATGGTAGATATGAGCAAAAATCCGAGACAACCTCAATTTTTGGCCTATTTTTGATCTATATCTCGATTACTAAGTCATAAATACAAACAATATGGATATCTAATGACAGATATTTCCAAGTCCATTGCAACGATGTATATAAGGCTATAGTAAGTTGGACCTACAATGGGTCAAAATCGGGAAAAATATTTTTTAACCCGAATTTGTTTCACAAAAAACATTTTTTTGTTATAAATTTTTTTCACTAATAAATTAAAAAAAAAAAATTAAAATTAAAAAATTTTTTTTTGAAAAAAATTGGAAAAAATTTAAAAAAAAAATTTAAAAATTTATAAAAAAAAAATTTGTAATTTTATTTTAAAGTATAATTTGGTGAATGGTATATAAGATTCGGCACAGCCGAATAAAGCTCTCTTACTTGTTTTTTCTAAAAAATTAAGAGCCTACTTTATCGTTCTTCTAATAGTATTTTTAGAATTTTCTGTAATAATGAACATAAAAACATAAAAGTACGCAGAACAAAAGGTACTTTTTTGCTCATTTAAAATTTTTGGGAAATTTACTTTTATTTATTTCGCCTCCTTAAAAAACTGCATGAACCGGGAAAAGGAAACAAGTTTCTAACTTATTCATAGATACATCTAACATAAGTCACCTCACTAAATGTTAAGGATGTTTGATATAAAACCACTTTTGTATCGGAAAAAGAAACTTTTGTTAAACAAAAAAGTTAAAAAGTACAAAATTAAAAAGTACGTTTTTTATGTGTTTTTTTAACGATAATATTTGGACTAAATGTTTTTAAACCTGATCTAATATAAAAACAAATTACACATTGAAATTAAATGAATTACTTTTGTCGTTTTATACTAGTGTGGTTGAAAAATAATAAAAAAGTGCGTTTGGTTAAGCACACATTTTTTTTGAAACCCATTTACTTAGTCAAAAAATTAAAAAAATGTTGCTAACTTGATTGTTTCTAGAAGATTTCAACCCAAATATTATAAAACTACCAAAAAACCAATTTGTCAAAAATTGCGAAAAAGTACCTTTTTTTCTGGGGCTCCTTATATAGTGTGAGTGTGTTAAAAACCACAGGGGGGACTTTATGGAACTTTTGGTACTTATGGTATTTAATGAATTTTCTGTAATAATGAACATAGAGATAAGCTTAATGAAGTAAGAAACTACAAATGGGATTAATGGTACTTTTTCTAATAATACTTTTCATTTTTCTATTGCAATGAATCTGCAATCATGATATGCATAGATAGATGCAATCTTCAATAAGTGAAAAACCACAAATAGTTATGGTACTTTTTATTTAATCCAATGATACTTTTAAATTTTTCTACACTAAATGAATCCAGAATTATTAAATTAGATTAGAATGAATAACAATCCACAAGGAACTTTGTTTACGGTACTTTATTTCTTCTTAAAGTATTTTATATAAAAGTAAAATTAAGCTGAATGAAGTGAGAAACCATAAAAAGGGAAATTTATGGTACGATATCTCTGTTTTAGTAATAAGTACTTATCGTTTTTCTATTATTATCAACCTGAAACCATGAAATTAAATAAATGCGATGCTATTTAAGTTGAAATCCACAATGGTACTTTTTCTCTATTCTAAGGATACATTTTGATGTGTCTACGTTAATTAATCTGGAAACATTTATTTAAACTCATATGGTACTGAATGAGTGAGTATCCTCAAGGTACTTTTTTTATGGTACTTTTTTTCTTCTAATTGTACTTTAAGTAATTTCTGTAATAATGAAAATAAAAACACAAAATTTGGCCGAATGAATAACACAGGGCAACAAAATCGAAAACATTTTAGAAACATTCTAAGCCACTACACAATTTTGATGTAGTACAAATATGGTCCAAATTTTAAATACACTGGAGAGTTTTTTTTTTTTAAATTTTGTGAAAATGAGCGAATTCACTTAATTGTGAATAAATTGGAAAAGAATCAATCGATTTTTATGATTGATATCTCATTTTCTTCCTATTACATGTGGCTTTGTTATAAAGCAATAAACCTAGACAATTTATAACGTTTTCAATTTTTCATGATTTTTTTAAAACAAAAAAAAAATGCTATTTTCACATACAAAATATATTTTTTGCTTCAATTTGTTATTATAACTCCGAAACTACTGAGCCGATTGAAACGCAATATATATGTGAAAATTTTTACATAGCATGGGAAAAATATTTTTAAAATTAAATCAATAGAAAGAAGAACATTAACCACTCAATTGTATGTATATCAAAGAAAAAACTAAAATTTTGTGAAACTGAGCGAATTCACTTAATTGTAAATAAATTCGAAAATAATCAATCGATTATTATGATCGATATCTCATTTTATTGCTATTGTATGTGGCTTTGTTAAAAAGCAATAAACCTAGACAATTTATAACGTTTTCAATTTTTCATGATTTTTTTAATACAAAAAAATTTGCTATTTTCCCGTAAAAAGTATTTCTTTGCTTAAATTTGTTATTATAACTCCGAAACTATTAAGCTGATTGACTCTCAATATATAAACGGATTAAAGGCTTTATAAATCTTAATTTTTCCTTGTTTATTTTAATAACACCGGACTGTCCGTTTTTTAAGATATCATTAATTATGTGAAGCAACGTCAAACAAAATTAAAATTTTTTTTTTTTTAAATCTTTCGAACTTATGTTCCTAACAAATATCAAGCACTTTGTTTAAATAAAATATTTAAACATTTTATTAAAACTTAAGGTAAATAAATTTCCTTTTTATTATTGAACCTTTTAAATCAAAATTCTTTATTTCCAACATTATAATTTATGTAGTTTTACCAATATAAAGCAAAGGAATTCTTTTTTCAGAAAAATAAAAAAACGGGCAAAAAAACTCAAGCTATAAATATTCGAAAGCATAAATATGTTTGTTTTTCCTCAGCATTCGTACAATTTATCGATGAAAACTTTAAATTAAAGAACATGAAAAAGGAAAATGAAATTGCAAGAAGAGAAATCCTTTTTTTTAAATTTTATAATTGCTTTGGCTGGGGAAAATAAAGTTTTCCTCTTACACATATTTAAACATAAAACACTTTTACACTTATAAACATATAAACTCAAGTTCTCAGTTTTGCACATTTATACAAGAATTTTATTTTATTCTTAAACTTAAACTTTACAATGTCCTTTTTATTATGTTATTGTGCTGGGTTTTTGTTTAAGTAGTTTTCTTTTTCTTTTCTGTTCTGTTTTGGAAATTTATCCTTTTGATTTTTTATGGTTTTTTTACACACCTTGAAAGCCATTTTTATTTTATTGTTGTTTTTTATGTTTTATTTGTTAAATAGAAATAAAAACTTGAAGTTTTTCTTGAATTGGCACCGTTTTATTTGGAGTACGTTACATAAACTGTTTTAGTTTGAAATTCTGGCACTTTATTTATACCTTTTAACCGATTGAATTGACTAGCTGCAGCATAAGCTGCTGCAACATGCTGTGGCTTCAGCACACTTGCACATACACATACATAACTAACTGCTACAAAGATCATGTTGCTAAAAGATCTTAAATAAAACAAGTTTTTCTTTAAGAGTTTTTAGCATGATTTAGTTTTTCCAGCTGAACAAAACAAAAAATGGATTTAAACCTAAACTGTTTTAAGTTTATTTAACTCTCACTCTCTTATACTAATTTTAAGTTTTGCGTTTATTGTGAATGATTTTGAATGTTTTATTTAAGCTCTTATTATAAATTTTCCAAATCTCATTTTTATTATTTTTTTTAATTAAACATTATAAGTTACACTTTTCTGTTTCTTTCATCTCTTTACAGTTTATATTAATCATTTTGAGTATTAATGCAATTTTTTGAATAATTGTTTACCAAAGTTTTTTTGTTCAATTAATGTTGCTGTGTCGCTTTGCTTTAAAATGGTATTATAGATCTGTAACTCGTATTTTATAATTTAACCATAATTAAGAGATTAAATTTAAAAGTGTTTTTAATTTGATGGTTGGTTGGTTGGTTTGTTGGTTGTTTGGCGTTGCAGTTTAACTGAATTAATGACAATTCTGCTGGATTTATTGTTACAATAATTTAATTGCTTGAAACAAAGGAGTTGTTCTTTTTTGTTTACTACTTATTTAATACGTATTAATCAAATGGTATTTAAAAATTAATTTGGGTTTAAAAGTGCAACTAATTTAAGTAATAAAAGCTTATGGAAATAAATGTTATAATACAAATTACCACTAGTTAAACCAAAAACATTTTAGAAATTAATCCAAAAAAATTGTTAGTAGATTTGAAAAATCGTTTTTTGTTTTAATAAATAAGTAGATGGATTCTTATTAAATAAAATTGGTAAGTAACCAATATACCCTACACCCCCATAGTGGGGTGGGTTATTGCTGATGTTTTTAACGTAAAGTATTTAAATCGGCTCGGAATATCAAAATTTTAAATGTTCATTTACTGTAACCATTTCAACATATTAACAATATTATAGTCACAGTAACTTATATATGATTGTGGTAACAAAAATATGGTTTATTTACGATTCACATGATTGTATCATATGTACCTCTTTATGGTTTTATGATGAATAATTTTATCATAATACGTTGTTCTCAGATTATGATATTCATAAGTCCTTCATCATATAAATGGTTGTCACAAACATATACTTGTTTACTGTAACCATAAATATGATACAATCATGTGAATCGTAAATTAACCAGATTATTGTTACCACAATCATATATAAGTTACTGTGACTATAATATTGTTAAAAATGTTGAAATGGTTACAGTAAACATGCACAAATGTTGAAATGGTTACAGTAACCATGCACAACTACATTTTTTTCTGCGTGTACAGGTGTTTTTTCTCATCCATGTAACTTATTACCTATTGTTCTTAGCAAAATGTGTCCCAAATAGTTTACATAGCTATTACTTCAAACTATCGAAAAAAAATAAAAACTTTTTGAAATTTTATTTTGCAAAATCAAAAACATTTTTTAATTTTAAAAAAAAAAACAGCTGTTTGACCAAAATATCTATATTTTTACTCCCTCTAAGTCAGAGAGTTCTTGACCGATCTTGTTGAAAAATTGTGTGTAAATTTCTTCCCAAACGGTAAACATCGATTTCAAAAGTTGGTTCACTTGACATCCCTCACTTGAAATCCCTCATATATATAAAAGTTATGTCACCAAATTATACAATGATCATTCCATAACACTGTCCAACAAATTGAGATTTTTTGATTAAAACAGAAAAGCGACCCTATTATTCTGTAAGGTCATGTTGAGTAGATCATTTTTCTAGAATATACTTATAGTCCAGCTGGTCTGCGTTTTTTTTTTATAGTGGGTAAAAATTTTAATTTTTTGTTCGAAGGAATCATTATACTAAATGAAAAAAAAAAGCTGTAAGTTAATATCTGAGAGAATTCTTATTGTCGGAGTTGTATTATGGAATTTTATGGGGAATATTTTTGTGTAATATCTTAACCCTCTAGCTCCTCTCTTTAAGGGTTAATTTGACCCTTTTTGGTGAAAATCACTTATCAAAAATGACAGCAAAATAAAAAAAAATACATAAATAAACCTAAATATCTCTTGAATCATAAATAAATTTTTGGGGATTTTTTTAAACAAATGTGAGACCCAATGAAGCGTGTAATTTTGCAAATTAAGCGTAAAGAGCTTACTTTGGTATTTTTGGTGATATTTGTCCGCAAATATTTTAATCCTTAAATGTCCCTGTTAAAAGGAATTTTTTTGTTTTTCACGAAAAAAGGGACAAATTAACCCCTAAAAAGAGGAGCTAGAGGTTTAAGATCTTACACAAAAATTATCCCCATAAAATCCCATAATATAACTCTGACAATAAGAATTCTCTCAGACATTAACTACTACTTTTTTTTTTCATTTAGTATAATGCTTCCTTCAAACAAAAAATTAAAATTTTGACCCACTGTAAAAAAAAATGAGACTAGCTGGACTATAAGTTTATTCTACAAAAATGATCTACTCAACGTGACCTTACAGAATTATAAGGTCGCTATTCTGTTCCAAAAATGTAGTTGGACAGTGTAATTAGTCATAGCTCCCATATAAATATTAAAATAAAACTGTTTAGTCGGGCTTGACCGACTTTCTTACTTGTTTTTATTTTAATTTCTTAAGTATACAGAAAAAATTGTGAACGAATTATTTCCAAACATATGTTTAAAACCAAATTTTATATTTATTTAGTGGATTCAAAGTCATATTGTCATAATGTCCTAATATAATGAGTCAGTTTTATTTACCCTAACAAATTGGTTAAATGTCATTAATGTATAATAGATTGTAGGTGGATTTTGACTAATGATGTCAATAAAAATCACTTATTCACCAAGTAACAATACGGGTGGCGTATGAGTAATATTAATTAAATGGTATTATATACAAAATGTTATAACTTTTGTACAACTGAAGTTATTGTTTTAATTTAAAGATCTTATGATAAAGAACAATTTTTATTTCTTATTCAAAAATATATCAAGACGTAAATCTTAATATAACATTATAAAAACTTACGAATCCTTCTACCTAGACATAGATTATTATGAGAATTATTTTAGTTATGGGGATTGTAAGATCTATCGAGTTTTTGAATAGTTTGCTTAGTTTGTAACCCTATTATAACAATGTATAATTATGTCTTAACATAAAGTTAACCGACAGTATAACTATAAGTTAACATATAACCGGACATTTTGATAATTGAGGTATTTACATATATTTGGTCAATTTACAAGGTCTCTTATTATGTCATAATGTCCTAATATTTCACGAATCGGCGGCTCGGCTTAACCTAGTCATAGGCGTTCGGCGCATATTTCTTCTGGCAATAACAACATTTTTATACCATTGTGAAATATTCTGAATATTTTAATACACTATCTAACAAAATATTAGTGTTTCATTTCATAACACGGTGCAACACGAAAAAAAAATAACCATATACGCCAATACGTAATAAAATAAAATCATTATATATTAGGATATTATGACAATATGACCTAATACCAGACCGTTTGAATCCCCCAATTTATTTAAAAATTTGCTTTTAACAATGTTAACAACTTTTTAAATAATCAAAACGTCTGATATTGTAAAAAAAAAAACAAATCACATGTAAAATATCCACTCAAAGTACTTTCTTGTAAACACAAACAATTTTGTGAAAATGAGCGAATCCACGTAATTGTGAGTAAATTTGAAAAAAATTCATTGATTTTTATGTTCGATATCTCATGTTGTTCCTATTATATATGGCCTTGCGACAAAGCCATAAATCTGAACAATTTCTGACGTTTTCGATTTTTCATGGTTTTTTAAAACAAACAAATTTGCTATTTTTACTTAAAAAATATATTTTTTTGCTTCAATTTGTTTTTATAACTCCGAAACTACTGAGCCGATTGAAACCCAATATATATATGAAAATTTGTTCACAGCATGAGGAAAATGTTTTCAAAATTCAATCAATCTAAAGAAGAACCCTAACTACTCAATTTTATGTATATCAAACAAAAAACTAAAATTTTGTGAAAATGAGCGAATTCACTTAATTGTGAATAAATTCGAAAAGAATCCATCGATTTTTATGATCGATATCTCATTTTGTTGCTATTATATAAGGTTTTGCGAAAAAGCAATAAACCTGAAAAATTCCTGACGTTTTCGATTTTTCATGATTTTTTTAAAACAAAAAATTAACTATTTTCAAGTAAAAACATAGTTTTTTGCTTCAATTTGTTACTATAACTCCAAAACCACTGAGCCGATTGAAACGCAATATATGTGTGAAAATTTGTACATAGCATGAAGAAAATGTTTTCAAAATTCAATCAATCTAAAGAATATTATTAACTACTCAATTTTATGTATATCAAACAAAAAACTAAAATTTTGTGAAAATGAGCAAATTCACTTAATTTTAAGAGCAATATTTCATTTTGTTGCTATTATATAAGGCTTTGCGAAAAAGTAGTAAGCTTGAACAATTTCTGTCGTTTTCGATTTTTCATGGTTTTTTCAAAACAAAAAAATTTGCTATTTTCATGAAAAAAAATATATTTTTTGCTTCAATTTGTTATTATAACACCGAAACTACTAAGCTGATTCAAACGCCATATATAAACGGACTAAAGATTACGTAAGTTTAAATTTGTCTATGTTTATTTTAATAATATCGGACTAACCGTTTTTGAGCTATCATTAATTATGTGGAGAAACGTCTAAAAAAATTCACAATTTTACTTACAAATTTTTAAAAAGAACACCTCTCCATAGAATTTAAAATTTGCACCATATTTGTACAACTGGAACTACAATACATCATTATTGTATAAAGCCTCTAAAAAATTTTTCGATTTTGTTGGCATGTGTAATCGGTTAATAATCGGTTAATTTTAAATTATTCGATTAATCGATTAATCGAATAATTTCTATTTTAATTTTAAATTGAAAATAAAACCACGAATTTTGTTTACTTATTTAAGCATTTTAATTAAAAAATAATAATAGCAAAAACAAGTAAGAGACCTATATTCGGCTCTGCCGAATCTTATATATTTTATATTTATATTTTAAAATAAAATTAAAAAAAAAAAAAACTTTTTTTAATTATTTTAAATTGGCGTCATGAAATAACTCCCCACGAAATAACTCCCCAAAACGAAAATGAAATAACTCCCCAAGGTTGGGGACTTATTTCATTATGAAATAATTCCCCAATTTTTTTATGAAATAAAGCCCCAATGAAATGAAACAACTTCCCAATTAAAAATGAAATAACACCCCAAATTTGGGGTGTTATTTCATATGGAAATAAATCCCCAATTGAAAAATGAAATAAAACCCCATTTTAAAATAAAATTTATTTAAATTTTATTTGAAATTACTTTAGTTATCCCTTTTGGTCCTTATGAGATTTCTGTAAGAAATCAAAAAATTGTCATAAAATGGGTCATAAGCATATAGTTTCGATTCAAATTAGTGGAACACTTTCACTAAATTCCACATGTTCTATGTACTTAACATGATATGGGTCAAAACTATTGACTTGTGGTTCAGTTCTGCCAAAAGCGAAATTGAAAAGAGAAATGTTATAAAAAGTGAAAAAGGTTTTTTGTATTGTGTATAAATTTATTTAAAAAAATAATATAGTCATGTATATAATAAAATAAAATATTTAATTTCTTGTATCACTAAAATAATTTTAACTTCAGTCAAAAAAAATAAAAAATTACAATTAAACCAAACGATAGCAACAAAAATTTTAATTCCAAGAAATATATATTTTTTTAATTATCTTGTCCCAAAAAATCAGAAAGATTTAGGCTCTTGTGCTATAGAGGATTAAATGTAAACTTGCATTGAATCTTCTACGGTACTACGACAATATGGGCAAGAATAATTTTCTGCACCATTAGACATTGCATCTGCCATTATCTTTATGTTACACTCATTACAAATTTTGAGATGCTTGCATGGTAGAAGTACAATGTTCGGAGCTTTGTCCTTACAAACCACACATTCGGCTTCATTATTTGAAATTGGAAGATTAAATTCTTCATTGTCGGAATCCTCATCTGAAGATTCTTCTTTAAAAATATTTAATTTTGGTATCATATCTGTACAAATGCCATTTTTTTCATAAACCATTCTTGATAGAAATGTTGACACAGTTATGGATCCCTTTTCCAATTGTATAATATAATCTTTTATTTTTTCAAATTTATCAATTTTGCTCCTTTTTCTTTTTACCGTATATGATCCACCACTTTCACACTGCATGGCAAAATGGCGACTTTTAAAAAATTCTTCATTACGTATAAGACGTACAAATTTAAAAAAATGGCCATTTTTTTCTGCGAACCGCCCCAGGATACCATTATATGCTTCAACTACAGATGTCGTTCTAGTTTTCTCATTGCAAACACTAAAATTATTGCAGCCAACCTAATACAAAAATAACATTACTTATAAACTTATTATTTCTATATGTATATAGTTTTTAAAATTACTTTATTCAGCCACTGGGTTTCAAAGTACTTTAAAAAATCCCCAAAAAATCCCTCACTATCCATTATCAATATATTCCGTTTTATTTCCTCAAATGCAGATCTTATCAAATTTGCAGGTAGCAAGGGTAATGCCATTATCTTATGGTATAATAATGATGCATTTCTCGATGATCTTATGTAATTGAGCAATGATTTTCGTTTGCACATATTTCGTCTAATCGCCTGACAAAAATGAAACCTAAATTAAAAATATTATACAAAGAATTAGCAACAAATGTATATACTTTATAAACAAAAATTATATTTAGAAGGAATTCCGTGTTTAAAGACTTTAAAAATGAAATTTGTTGAAGGGTAAATAAGTTGGGAAGTGAAAAATTCGCGCGAATTTTTCACTTCCCAACTTATTTACCCTTCAACAAATTTCATTTTTAAAGTCTTTAAAAACGGGCTTTAAAACTGAATTTTAAGACTTTATAAATGAAATTGTTTTGAAGGCTAAATAAGTTGGGAAGTGAAAAATTCGCGCGAATTTTTTCACTTCCCAACTTATTTAGCCTTCAAAACAATTTCATTTATAAAGTATTTAAACACGGACTATAAAAATGAACTTATAGACTTTAAAAATGAAATTTGTTGAAGGGTAAATAAGTTGGGAAGTGAAAAAATTCGCGCGAATTTTTCACTTCCCAACTTATTTACCCTTCAACAAATTTCATTTTTAAAGTCTTTAAACACGGATTTTAAAAAATTAATTTTTTGAAAGCGTTATATTATTAATTATACATACATATGCATGTTATTAATTATACATACATATATGCATATTAATTTTATTCTATGGAATAGTTTACTTACCAGCATCCTACAGTTTTTGCTTGCGGGAAGACCAAATTTATTGCTTTTCTCATTCCTTGCTCATAATCGGTTATGAATATAGCCGGCTCTAAGTCAAAAACATTTGTTTTAATATAATTGAGGAGGGCGTTATAACTCTCATTTGTTTTTTTATCCATTAAAATAAAAAACATTGGAAAAATCTGAAAGAACAATATATTAACGGATATAAAAAATAAATTAAAATTTCAGTTACCTCCTCGAAATATTCAATATATATTACAAGGAGTTGCTTGAAACATCCTTGCGGCACGATTTTAAATGTAGCATCCATCAAATATCTCCTTTGTGACTGAGGAATATTTTCTTTTACTATGTCAATAGTTTTCAATGAAGAAAAAATGCAAAAAGAATAATTTTCCTCTATTATGCATGCTGTAAAGAAATGCCTTGGCTTCTCCTCATCTTTACTGATACCAAAAGAATTCCAAACGCCTTCCAAATTAAAGGCATCTATGACTTGCACAGCATTTTTCGGAGATGTTATAATATTTTTTTGTACAATATATTGTAAACCTCTTTGGATTTTAGGGAAGGAAATGTTCTTAGTCTCACGTTGGCGACTAAAAAATTATGTACATATTTATAAAATTCCAATGTAATTGACATATCCTTACCTTTCACAAGTTTTACGGAATACAGATCTAATGGAGCTCATAGCTGTTCTATCGCCTCCTAGGACATCTGCAAGGTCTTCACAAGTGTTCTTTATTTCATTAAGGGCCTTTAACTCCTTGAAGGCTTCTTCTTCATTGTTGTGATTATGTTCTATATACTTTTTGGGTAGCACACATGTTCCATTTTCTAGAACATTTACCCTAGCTTTGCACGACTTATTTCTACACACATATTTGGACACATTTTTGTAAACCGATTTTTTTATATATATCATTTTTTGCTCAATTACATATAGCAATTGACTATTTCTTCTTTTACCATTCACAATTTCGAAGTTCATTTTTTAATTTCTTTAACGATGTTTTCATCGCGAAGTTATCTTAAAAACTAATTGCTTGATATTTTTTAAAATTGAATAGACTACTTACTCAAAATATATAACGGGATATAATTTTTATTCTTTTAAAATTTACTAAAAGTGTAAAATGAAATAACTCCCCAAAAATAATTTTAGGGAGTTATTTCATTCGAAGAATTTGGGGAGTTATTTCATAATGAAATAAGTCCCCAATTTAAAAATGAAATAAGTCCCCAAAAGACGAAATAAATCCCCAATTGTTGTTGTTGTTGCGTTCAATACAAAATTTTGGGGAGTTATTTCATTTTCGTTTTGGGGAGTTATTTCGTGGGGAGTTATTTCATGACGCCTTTTAAATTTTCTTTTTTTTCGAAATGCTTTTTTAAAAGTTTTTTCCAATTTTTTAAAAAAAAAAAATTAGTAATTTAAAAATTTGTATTTTTTTTAATTTATTAGTGAAAAAAATTTATGACCAAAAAATGTTTTTTGTGAAAAAAAAATTCGGGTTAAACAATATTTTTCCCGATTTTGACCCATTGTAGGTCCAACTTACTATAGCCTTCTATACATCGTAGCAATGGACTATGATCTATATTGTCTATATTTATGACTTAGTAATCGAGATATAGATCGAAAATAGGCCAAAAACAAACTATACTTCAAAATAAAAATTTTTACGTAATTTTAGGTAAACAAAATTTATTTTCTTTCCAGTTGTTTTTTTTTTTCATTTTTTGGAAAAAAATATTTTTCGAATTTTTTTTTTATGTAAAATTTTTTTTAAATTTAAAATTTTTTTTTTTTAAATTTAATTTTTTTTTTTTTTTAATATTTAGCAAAAAAAACTTTTGGTGAAAAAAAAAAATCAGACAGACAGACGACTCCGCTATCTATAAGGATCCAGAATATATATACATTATAGGGTCGGAAAATTATATTGTGGAAATTACAAACGGAATGACATATTTATATATACCCTTCTCACGAAGGTGAGGGGTATAATAAAGGTTGCTCATATCTCTGTTATTTATGGACGGATTTTGCTGATTTTAAATAGGAAACTTCTCGAAAGAAATGAATATAATTTTAAAAGGTTTCCCTTTAAACGATTTTACTTTAGTTTATAAAAATAAAACTTGACTTGGAAAAAACTCTCCCGCTGATTGTAGATGTTGGAGAAATCGGAAGTAATACATGAAAAGCTATCCAATTTCTCAGTTCTTTGTGCAGTATTTTTTAAGCATATAAAATCCTTCATTATACCGTTGGAGTCCTTTTTGGATTTTGAATACTTTTAATAGTTTAATTAAGTTTTGACAAAATTCTCGTTTCAGTAATGTCTTTAGTTTGGTCTATTATCATGTCTTCCTCCGACTTATTAGGACAAAGTTCAAAAAGGTAATTTACAAATTCTTTAGTTTCAGTTTTTGAGCTATACTTCAAAAAACTATTGTTAGAAGCAAATGTTCATGAGTTAAGAACTAAAATTAGTGTGTTTAAAATTATATTTCTATATAAAGTAGAAAAAAAAATTTCGGTTAATCGATTAACCGACACAAATTAATCGATTTATTTGTTATTTAAAAATAGGCAATTTTAAATTATTCGAACATTTAACCGACCAAAATTAATCGGTTAACCGATTAACGGTTAATCGATTGAATACCTTAGTAAATAGTGTTTTTTAGAGGCGGATAACTTTAAATTGCCAGCACTGTTTTCTGTGACAGCTGATTTGCATCAAAAATCTAAAAAATGCTAAATAAGGGCCATCCTAGTGTCCATGTCATCCTAGTGTCCATGCCAGTTGTTTTCGCGTGAGACTGGTCACGGAACTGACACGAATTCATCTGTAGTCGGATAAATTGGTATACAATAAGTGTTTATTCGACTTATTGTTAGTTTCGAGTAATTTATTTATCATAATTTAAATTTTTGCAGTTTTTTTCAGCCGACTTTTGCTGTTTAGGATCGATTTAGGGATATTGTTCAATTACATTAAGGGTCCTCATGTAAACGCTTAAATGCATCGTAAACTGTGCAATCTGTGCATTTTTACACTCTCACAAATGAACTGTATGAAAATTCGTTTGCACAACTCCGATAAGTTTGCGCTACAATTTAGGGTTGCAAACTTAAATTTATTGTGCATTTGATTAATCAGCTGGTTTTGTTTACTTTTGTTTATAAGAAATAAAAATCAAATAAAGTACAAATATTTCGTACATGTGAAAATTGTGTGACTTTGTAACAGAATGATTGGCTAGAACATAAGCAAAATCTTCCAAATTATGTTTACAATTGTTTGTTCCAAAGATTTCACTTTCATTATAAATTTTTAGAATTTAAATTCAATTATTTTTGTTTGATATTTTTGTGTAATTTTTTAAGTCATGGATTTTGATCTTGAAGATGAAGTTTTTTTGATTTTATATGTTCACAATTTTTGTTCTACAACTTTGCCTCAGAGAGTAAATCAAAATTTTGAACTGTTTGCAAGATATGACCTTGAGATAATGATCACTTTTTTGCAAAAATTACACCGAGGCCCCAAATCTTTGAGGGCCCATAAAAAAAAGTCCATGACTTTGGGCAAAACTGGGACACGGGACTTTTTTTTTTTTTTGGACTATTATCACTTAGTGGTGTCCGTATATGGTTATTTTTTTCGTGTTGCACTGTGTTATATAATAAAGCACTAATATTTTGTTATAGTGTAGTAAAATATTCTGAACATAATTGTTATTAGGGAAATATAATGTATGTACATACCCCAATTATCTAGATGTCCGGTTATATGTTAACTTATAGTTATACTGTCGATTAACTTTGAATTAAAACATAACTATACATTTTTATAATAGGGTTATAAATAAAACAAACTATTCGAAAACTCGATAGTTCTTACAATCCCCAAAACTTAAATAATTCTCATAAAAATCTTAGGTAGAATGATTCGTAAGTGATTCGTAAGGAATAACCATGGTACCAACGAGCTTGCGAAAATGAAAATATTCTTAAAATCGGCAAAAACTACAACGAATGTTTTCATTTATTTTAAATATCCACTAAAATATAATTACATAATATCAATTATAAAGAGTATCTTAATTTTTTATTTTCATTCTTTATGTATGCAATTCATAATGTTCTATTACGATTTATGTCTTGATCTATTTTTGAATAAGAAATAAAAAATGTTCTTTATCATAATATCTTTAAATTATAACAATAACTTCAGTTATAAAAAAGTTATAACATTTTGTATATAATACCATTTAATTAATATTACTCATACGCCACCCTTAGTGTTTCTCAATACATATTATTGTTACATGGTGAATAAGTTATTTTTATTGAAAATAAAGGAATATATCTGCACTTCATTAGTCAATAGCCACCTACAATCCAATATACATTAATGACACTTAAACAATTTGTTAGGGTTAATAAAACTGACTCATTAGGGTGAATTTTTAAAATTTGCTTTTTTATAATTCATTTTAATGCAGCTTAAAAGTGTTTTTGAAAAGTTTGCAACAAATTTATAAGATTGTTCATGCTTGATTTTTTTCCTTCATATTTATTTGCAGTAATGGACAAATTTATAATTCTATAAAAATCATTATGAAAATAAAATGAAAATTTGCTTGCGTGTGTCAAAGTCTAGATAATTTTTTTATTAGGGTGTGGTAATGTGAAAACATTGTGGGAATTTTTTTAATATTTTTTGTGCAATGTAACATTTAAAAATGTAATAGAAAAATTTTGTAATTGCAATCAATTTTTATGAGAAATAAATTTCAAAGACTTAAAATTAATGATTTTTTATTAATTTACACACATATGTTCATAATTATTAGTTATTTTTTTGGCTAACGCCCATATAGGCAACGTTCTATACTAAAGCTTATTAAATCGATTTATTTAAAATTTATTAGCTTTAATTACAACCCTCTGTTTTCTTTTTTTTTTGGTTTGTAAAGACAAAATAAAAAATCATGTATGAAAACAGACCCACCTTAAATTTTGAAAAAATTAATAAAAAATAACTCATTTATAAAAAATATTAAGGTAGTTTAGTTTAATATAAAATATGCCTAAATTTATTGCCAACAGTTAATGCAGAAAGTATGACAACAAACTAAAATATTAATGAATAATTAACAAAAATTTCTGTAATATAAAAACAAATTTAGACTTTGCTCAGCTTTTTATTCTATGTAAAATCTACAATATTTAACAAAAGTCATTAAAATTTTGTCTACAAACTGTTTGAAGCCCCTGTTTTTCAGCCACCTTTTTGTGTAGCACAATATTGCAATCAACAGCTAAAACTGACTGGCTGACACCTTTACAAGAACCATTGTCGGTTTTTAACGTTGGTTCATTGGCTGATTGTTACACTTACACACGCTCGTATTTTTTCTCAGTTTTTCATTAGGCCTACTATAAAGTTTTAAACAATTTAAATTTTTGTTTTTTTTTTTGTTCAAAACTATTCAAAAACTATAAAAAACATATGTATAGACTAGACAAGTCTAGAAATATTTACTAAAAAATATAGTTTTTTTTTTTTCAATAGAAACCAAAAAATGTTGTTGTTATTTCTGTTTTAGCCGCATAAAACTAAATCGTTGATTGATTTAAGACTGTTAAATTTATGCTTGTTGCTGCAACAAAATGTTGTAATAAAAGCATGAGATAAATTTGATTATAAATGCAAAAATAAAACAAAAAAAACTGCTACAAAAAAACAGTTGACAGAAATATTTCTATGGCCATTTTCAACTTTCAGAATTGTGAAAGCAAAATATTTAACAATAAAGCAATGACATAATGATTGAACAATTATTTGAAGCATTAGTAAGCAATTGAAAATGTAACAAATACGTATGTATATATACAATCTAATACTAAAACATGTTTATTGTTTTAAAATATTAGTTTATGTACAATTTTTAATCAAACTTTCATGTTCATGTTTTTATTTAGCTTAAATCGCTACCAAAAATCGCCTTATATTAATCCAAATTATAAAAATTACGATAATCTATTAGTTATTATGTCTTGATATGTTTTTGTATAAGAAATCAAAATTGTTCTTAATCAAAATATCTTTAAATTGTAACAATTGCTTTAGTTATTTAAAAATTATAACAATTTGTAAAAAATACTACATAATTAATATTAATCATACGCCACCCATATTATGATTTTCAATACTATTGTTACTAATTGAATAAATCCTAGTTTAACATATTTTTTATGTCAAAAATAAGTAAATATAAAATCACATTGACTTAATTAAAGGCGATTTGAGGTACTTACGCATAATCGAAGCACATTTTTGGATCAATGGTTACGTTAATAAGGACTGAGATCGAAAAATTCTTAACACACAATTTCCGTGCTCTGGCCTTGGGCCCCTAAATTTTTAGCAGAGTTCCTGTCAGGAACTTTTTGAGCAGTGTATGTTTTTAAACCAGCATTAGCTTTAACTTTTCGTACCAAATAGTCCGAGCACTGAGCTAACCGGGCTGCTTTCCTACCGGATGTGTTGCGAGCTATTTTGAAAATGCTTTCTATTCTTTTGGCTTTAGAAACATCATATCGACCATTCCTTCTACCTACGGACAAGTTCTCCCGGCACTATTTAATAACATTGGAAACAGTTTGACGGCAGACCTTTGATTGTTTGGCCAACTTTTTGTAGGACCAAGTTGGATTTTGTTGAAAATATTTAATAATTTGAATACGCACTTTTTTCTTGTTACTCATTTTAATCAGATTAACAACAAACTAATTACTGACATGTTTTACAAAGGTGATCAAAACAAAAATCAAATAATACTTGGGTTAAAAGTATTTATGAAAAACGTGTGTTAAGAATTTTTTGATCTCAGTCCTTAAACAAAAATGCCGTATTTGGGTTGATCTGCAACCCGCTGAGTACCAAGAGCTACCATTACATCCATTATAAACAACGGTATGATGTGCTTTATTGGCTCTTGCAATCATTGCTCCATATTTCTACAAAAATGAGGAAAATCTAAATGTTACCGTCAATGGTAACTACGAGCCATACAGCGCCGGAAACAATGACCTTGCTTAGAAATCATTTTTGTGAGCACTAAATTCACTAGATCATAAGATATAACACCTTTGGACTATTTTCTCTGGGGATATGTAAAGTCTGAGGTCTTCAAGAATAAGCCAGCTACGACAAACGCTTAGGAATCCAACATTACTCGTATTATTCACGAGATACCAGTCGCTATGCTCGAACGAGACCCCCAAAGTGGACCACCACCATTTTCAAACAGTAAATGCCATAAATTGTTCTTTTAACCAATAATAACAGTTTTAAGTTCTCTTTCAAATGAATGTGTTTTATTTTACTTTATAAATCAAATCTCCCATTATAAACAGACATATTCCTAAAATGTTAGTTAATATGGTTAGACAGAGTATATAAAAATTATGTAAAAGGTGAAGTTGTTCTGCTTTGATATATTAATAAGAAATTTTCTGGAGTCCTTTATTTAAAAATACTACAATTTAATTAATATTAATCATACGCCAATTGTGTTTTTCCATTCTTATTTTAACTAGGTGATATTTAGAAAAAAGTATACTTCATGTATAATTCATTAGTCAAAAGCACATTTATTGCAATCCCTGTGATTTATATAAGACTAAGTTTATAAAAATCGGACATGTAATTAAAAAGATCTGTTTAAAAATAGGCATTATTTTACAGAAATATGTAGATTAATTAATTTGAATGAAACTTACAGTAATTAAAATCTTTGGAGATTAACCCTCCTGGAGATTAAATCTCCTTTGGGTCAAAGGGCATTATAGTGTAAACAACAAAGCTTTGTTTTTGCTTCGAAAATATCGAATTTTGTGCCAACAAAGCGTTATATGCGGGAAGTTTTGCTTTACTTCTTTAATTTGAAAAA
Organism: Calliphora vomitoria; assembly: GCA_942486065.2. Lineage (NCBI taxonomy): Eukaryota > Metazoa > Arthropoda > Insecta > Diptera > Calliphoridae > Calliphora > Calliphora vomitoria. The sequence continues at coordinate 8,824,829 of OW818032.2, forward strand.
ATTGCCGCTGAACCACACCGATTGCTCACCAAAGCTTATGGTGAATGTGCTCTTCCGAGAAAATGGTTTGTACTGTGGTGATTTTGACACGGAAGATAAAAAAGTTTGAAGACCAAGAATTGTAGACATTACTCCATGAAGATTGTTGTTAAACTCAACAAGTGCTTGCAAAATCATTGGGAGCTTCTCAAGCAGCAATTTTAAAATGTTTGTGAGTAGCAGGATTCATCCAAAAGCAGGTACCATATGAATTAAAGAAAATTTTGCTACAAAAGGAAAACATTTTTGCACCGAATAATTACTTGGTATGAAAATTGGATTCATTACATTAACCCGAAGCGTAAGAGATTGTATGTGAAGCGCGGCTAACCAGCCGAATCGACTACAAAGCCAAATATCCATGATGCTAAGAGAGGTGCGGATCTATGGGGGAAAGAAAATGTCCCAGAACCGAAAAGTTTTAATATAAAAATGGAAAAAAAGAAAATGTAAAATAAATTTGACTTTATGTCCCCCAAATGGTTGACTAGGATCCGTGCCAGCGCAAAGGTAATGCTCTGTATTTGGTGGAAGCAAAAGAATCCTATTTATGTAAATCTGATTACTGATTCGCTTGAAGCAGGCAATTGCAGATTATGCGGCTGTAATATTCCACCGTGACAACGCTAGGGCACATGTTACAATACCTGCTAAAAACTATTCAGAAAGAAGTGGTAGGGAAGTTTTGCCTCAACCACCTTATAGTCCAGACCTTGCCCCGTCCGACTACTATTTGCTTCGATAGATGCAGAACGCTCTCTCTGGAATACGCTTCACCTTAGAACAGAGTATCCGATATTTGCTTAATTCGTTCTTGGCCTCAAAATATGAGCAGTTCTGTTGTTTCGGAATCCATATGTTGCGAAAGAGATGGGAAAATGTCGAAGCTGACAATGGCCAATACTTTGAATAAATTTTTATTGTAAAAATGTTTCAAAATAAAAGCAAACAATAGGAAAATATCCCGCTGTTTTAAGTCATACAGCAATATATTGTTACGAATTTGCAATAGCGATTTGAATTTAACGGTCTGTAATGACTGCCTGCAACATTCATCATGTTTATAAACACGTCCAACAGTAGAAGCTTCTACTTATCAATAATGTTGATAGTATGCGGTTATTAGCATTGTTTGTAATTATGGCAACACTAAATGTTTAATCTGCTTACATTGACATCGAAAGCTCTAGACCATTGTAGAAGATTCACGATAGATGGCGCGTGTATAAATAGCGGGATAGGTTGCAGTAGTGAGTGGAGTTCGTCATTGGCGCTGTTAGAGTCAATATCAACTGTCGTGTACATTTTAAAGTGTGTGTACATTTCTGCGAATTGATAAACGTGTAAAGACACTGAGTGACTATTTGAACTGTTGTTGTTGTACATTTTAAATAAATAAAGAGTTGTTACAAATTTTAAACTACTAAAACTGCTTTTATTTGCAATCAAAAGTATCCGGTTTATTTAAAGGAAATAAACCAACGTTTTAAAAATTTTAAAACGTAACAATTTATTTTTTGATTAGGGAGGAGAAAATACTGTTTTAACTGTTTTCACCCGCTAAGCAGAATTTCCAAAAAATGCCAAACACATATCTGCATTTTTTTTAATTAGATGTATATGTGTAGATATCCCCTTTTTATCCCCTTAATATTAGAATTTTCAAAAGTCCTTTCTGAGTGAATCTATTTAATGGAAGGACGCCCTAGAATCTATTAGCTTTATGTGTTTGCTTTGCTGATGAATCAGTAAATGACCCAGTAACGTTACTCTTTTATATAAAGGTAACCCAAAAAAAACACAGTTCTCTTTCCATGGCTTTGTTGTCATATTCGCACTCTTATGTCGAAACCTTTCGCATAATTTAAAATAAATATGGTTGAGTTCCTTCTTCAATGCAAATGAGGTTGGGGGTCTGTTGGCATATTGATTTTATTTTAAACGACACCATAACAATAAACCCATAGGAACTAAATCACACGATCTAGTGGGCCAATTCTGATCAACAAATATCTCATGATGACATTAATGTGTATATGTACATGTCCTTTACATCGATATCATGCAACTTATATAGAAAAAACTTTGTTATCATGCTACTACATCGAGTACAAGTAAAGCATGACCAGCCTCATTTTCGAAGAAGTAAAGTCCAATGGTGCCTCCATTGTAAAATCCGCACCAGGTACTTGTGGTAGATACATCTGTTCTTTGGTAATCATTTAGCAATTTTGACGATTAAAAAATCGAGTATGAAATGTATTGATTAAATCGACTATTTTTTTAATTAAAAATTTTAATTTTTAAACTTGGAGAATTACTTGATTATAGTAGAAACTTTACCCGATTGTTCGATTAAATAAAAACCAAAATATTCGAAAAGTCGACTAAGTTGAATAACCTAGCCAATTCCCCGAATAGAAGTGTGTCACCAACACACTTTTTTCAAACTGTGTATATTTTATCATTCGATAGATTTAAAAAATAAATAAAATACAACATTTTGGGTTTCTCCAGAAAAATTTGTAAAAAGAGACTTAGGTCCTTTGTACTCTAAGCCAACGATATACATACAAAAGTCAAAGCTTGATAAAAAGATAATTTGAAAACATTCAATTCTACTTTAATATACCACATCAGTTAAGCAAACTCCATTTATTAACAAAAAAAATCCATTATTTTTTGTTCATTTGTCCTCCAATAATAGAAACACTGTAAATACAATTACTACAATGCTATGTTCTTTGAGGGAATGTATCCAATGTATTTTACAACATCACACTTTTCGTAACAAATTTTAATTTTTATGGTTTTTATTTTTCTTATTTCGCCAGACAAGGCCAATAAAATTGTCTTTATCGATGACATGTACGCTTTAAACAATTGTGTTGCAGCATGTATGCTTTAATTCAAAAGCATTAATCCTTGCTTCTTTACTGGTTATCCTTTGCTCTCAGTTCTGCTCTAAATAAAACAGGGACATTCTGGTCACATGCCAAGCGTATAAAGTATTTTTTGAGAGCAAAAAAAAAAAAGAAAAACATAAAACAGCTTCCCAATGTTCAAGGTTCTTGTGGTTTTAGCTGTCAGCAGATTTATAGTTTTAAGAGCAGCACACTTTTATCAATACAAATTTTATGTTTCAGTAAGTTAAAGAGAAAATCTTAAAATGCGTAAAAACGTATTTGCTGTGTAAGTTTATGGCTGCAATAAAATAATTAAATGAATAACGCTGACATGGTTCTTGGTAATATTAAAAATGATTTATGCGCTTTTTCTATGACATGCCCGGGTAATTGCAGTGATTATGTTCAATTTAATAAGTTAATTTTTAAAGTTTTTTTTAGTTGTGGGTAAACAGCAATACAAATATTTAAATGAAATCAACGGATATTTAAACTAGAGTACAGTGAGCGTTCAAGCAATGCAACGAAATTATGTTTATTTACACAAAAAATAACAGGTCTTTCAAGCCGAAGGACCATATCTATGTTTAAATAACATTTTTCAGCCTACAGTGAATTAACCAAAAAAGATATCGTGAGAGTTAGTTAGTTAGGCCGACTAGTTCTTTCTCATTTTGGATTCCTTAACCAACTGATAAACCTCTTAAACTAGATTACCTTAAGAATTACAAGGAAGTTGTTACAGAATCTATATAAAGTAATGTAAAGAGAGGCTACTAGTTAACGAACGTTGCTACTATTTACATCCTATCAATTTTGTCTTCTTAAGTTTTAACCAAGTATAAAAATACTTTGAAATGTTCCATTTATATTGACATCCACTGTTTAATTATACATTATCATTATCAATGTGATTAATTATATTTGCGTTCACTTTAATTATAGCGTTAAAAACTTTAATTAAATACGAGTATAAACTGAATTTTTTAATAAACAATATTCCAATTTAAAATGTATGCTCTGAAAAGTTTAAAAAACTGTTCCAAAAAAAGAATGCTAAAGAATGAAAAAAAAAACAACGACTAATGTCTTTGTACTTTTCAACAATTAAAAACATGCAGCAAAAATGCCACCCCAGGATAAATGTGTTTTTAGCTAAAGTCCTTAAGAGTACGTAAAACTAGAAAGAAAAAAAAAACTAAAAATACACCTACAAAATCCAGTTCGTAAAATAGCAGGAGGATGTTGCTAACAACTTTATAAAGTTCTTAATTTTTTATAGAGCGCTACAATAAAACGTCAAATGGCAGTTTAGAAAAATACTTTTTTAGAGAAAACTGTAGAAAAGTAAAGTTTTGGTAATGAGTTGTGCTTACTTTAAGCATTACTTAAGGGCAAAAAAATAGTGGCATGCTTTATCATATACATGATTGATTTTTAAGAATACTGAATTGTTATATTCACTAATTGCAACATTGATGCTCATTCACACACATAATCCGCTGTTGCTGTTTCCTACATCATTAAGAAAACAACAACAATCATAGCTACAACAACAATTCTTGCAACAACAAATCTGACAACAGTAAAGATTTTGAGAACTAATTAAATACTTTCATTAATAACCTCAACATTTTTCAAGGTTGTCTCTCAAAACTTGTTCATAGCTTTTTTTCTACTGGACCGATTTTGCTGATTTTCAAAAGCAAATTGCTTAGGGCAATGATAAACATTACAGCTGAAACTTACTAATGTCCATTTTGTATTTGAGACTTCAGCAAGTTTTACACACACAGACGGAATTTACAAAATCGAATACGGTGTCATTGATGAATATTGCTCAGCACAATACAAGAAACGAAAAGATTATATACATCGTTATTCACCCAAGTGATGGTAAAGCCTTTAAAAATATGGTTAGTAGAGTTACAAGCAAAATGCCGAATCTTATACACCCTTCACCAAATTATACTTTAAAATAAAATAAATTTTTTTTTTTTTTTAATTTTTTAAATTTTTTTTTTTTTAACTGTTTTTAAACATTTTTTTTTATAAATAATTATTTTTTTTTAATTTATTAGTGAAAAAAATTTATGACAAAAAAATGTTTTTTGTGAAAAAAAAATTCGCGTTAAAAAATATGTTTCCCGATTTTGACCCATTGTAGGTCCAACTTACTATAGCCTTATATACATTATTGCAATGGACTTTGAAATATCTATCATTAGATAGCCATATTGTGTATATTTCTGATTTAATAATCGAGATATAGATCAAAAATAGGCCAAAAATAGAAGTTGCCTCGGATTTTTGCTCATATCGGATTTTGCTGATTTTAAATAGGAAACTTCTCGAAAGCATGTCTGACAGAATTATTGAAGATTTGGATCCAGAAGATATCTGGGGTCTTCAGAAAATTGATTTCAACAGACAGACAGACGGACACGGCTTAATCGACTCCGCTATCTATAAGGATCCAGAATATATATACTTTATAGGATCGGAAAATTATATTGTGGAAATTACAAACGGAATGACAAACTTATATATACCCTTCTCACGAGGGTGAAATTTATTTATTTTTCTGTCGAACGTAGAATTGTTCATTATATCTTTGGCTATTACAGTCGTATCATAAAGTATATGTCAAAGTTTTTATTTCGAGAAGACCAATAATGTTTGGCTCTAAGGGCCATTGACCTCAAGTTTCCCATTACAGTAACAATTTTTAGATAATTTTTACAAGGTTTGAAAAGTTATTGTTTCATTGAATCATAAAGTGCACAGAATGTGGTTATATCGTTACCTAAAACGAAAAACGCTCTAACTAACAAAAATTTCAAAACCAATTTTTTTACAAATTTCGAAAAAAGTACATCGGAATTTGTAAAAAAAGTAGGTTTTTTAATTTTTTGTTAGTTGGAGCATTTTGCGTTTTAGGTAACGATATATGAAATGGTACATCTGAGAAATGACCTCCATTGGGGATGAAAAAGTTGATACAATTATATTTTTGTTGATACTATTTCATATTCAAAAAAAACGTTATACTACGGCGTCTCATTTGATACTTCCGAACAGTGTTCATTATTTTAAGTAAACAGGCAAATTTACGCATTTCTATTAACTCAGAATTATTTGCAGTTCTATATAAGCATGCCCCATCATGTCATAATCATTTTTTATTTTCTTTCGATATCTCTTAATTTCGCCAATACAGTTTCAATATTCTACCCATTCGAGTGTTGCACAGATGCAATGGTGTGACTATTGCAATTCTGTGTATTTTGTGGTTAGATTTTAAAAAAATCTTAGGATTAAGACCGAAAGAACTTGAAATTGTAGACCAATTGACAGGTCCATTTCTCGAAATTTACACAGAAAAAACTAAATTATCTGAACGCAATATTTAAAAATAGTCAAACTGAATGCTACTAGGCGAATTTACTACACCCCTTTAAAGTTGCATTTAAATATCCAAGATCTGAACGCTTATTCTGTTGTTTACTACGCGACGTTCATCTGGTAATAGACCAAGCAAACGTTTTTCTGAACGCAACGTATTAAAACCCAATCCTTTCTACTAGCGACCTGAACGTTTTGTTCAGATTTTTAGAATCAACCAAATAATTCTTCGCTGAACAAACATTTAGCATAACTGAATGCAAAATTCAGTAAAGTTCTTCATAGAAACCGTAAAACGTGCCGTTCAACATAGTGGGATAGTAAAAAAAAACTATTTTTAGAAATTATTTCAATTGCCGGCTACAGAAGTAACGGGATTCTAAAAAAACAACAAGTGTTAAGTTTGACCGAATCTCATTTGTATGTTGATTATTATAGTGAGTAGTTCATATTTTATATAGTGACATCCATACATTAACATTGAGCTTTGTTAGAGTAATTCAATTTCTATTGCCGGAATTAGAAGGTTAGTTGTATATATGGATATACATATACCTATGTAGTCAATCTATATATCTATATATCTATATAAATATATAAATGTCTTTGTAAGTTTGTTTGTTTGTTTGTTTATTTGTTTGTTTGTTTGTTTGTTTGAGCATCACGCCTAAACGGCTGAACCGATTTTATTGAAATTTGGAACGTAGATAGATCCTTACTTGGAAGCGTCAATAGGCTATAAATTTTTTCAATACTTGGACCAGAAATGGATAAAAAGGGGGAAAAACGGGTAAAATTGGTACCTTTAGTTTTTAAACAATAATTACTAAACGGCTGAACCGATTTTTACATCGACAGGGGTAGCGAAGCGCACCGGGTCAGTCTAGTATTTAATAATTGTTTAATGTAGAAGCAGGAATCGAGTATGAATTTCGTAAGAAGCCTTTTAAGACAAGACAGTGTGTATTTTAAAAAATTATGTTACTTAAGACAGTATAACTTTATTGTCATCTGAGTAGAGAGACAAATTAATAAATATAATCCTGGAAAACGCCATCATTAACGGAAAAATGTTAACACCATCTGATTTTAAGGTAATTGTCGATGACATATGCAGGGAAATTCCTCAGGAAGAACAGGTTTTGGTGAGTTTATAGAAATAGTTTTTTATAAATAATGCTTGTAGAATATATTGAATAAATTTTGTTAATATTAAAAATCATTTAAAAATATTTTATTTAATTTTCTGAACGCACCTGGTAAAATAATAACCTTACGTTTAGTAATGAAGAAATTGAATGCATTGGTTAAAAAACTAAACACTCGTTCAGTATTGCGAAAATTAAACGAATATAGTTAAAACCTAAATGCTCGTTTACTTTTGCACAAGCTGAACTCTATATAGTAAAAAGCTGAACGCACGTTCAACGTAAAGCTGAACATTTTATTCGGTTTTCTACTACAGGCATTTAGGGTGCAAAAAACCTAATAAATATTTGGAAAAACGAAACGTTTGTTTTTTATTAGTTTTTTTACTATTTAATTTTTTCTGTGTATAGTTATCCCTGCATTTTGATTTCAATAAATCGATGGTTACACGTAGCGCCATCCTGTTGAAATCACATCTCCCCCGGATCAATGTCAACCATATTTTCAATCAAAAAATCATTGATCATGGTGCGGTAACGATCTCCTTCATTTTTGAAGAAATAAGGTCCGATGATGCCACCAGAGTGTAAACCGCATCAAACAGTGCATTTTTCTGGATGTAATGCAGGCTGTAGGGCCTGTTGTGCCAAAAATGAGCCTCATCTATGAACACAATTTTGCGATAAAACAGTCGTCTATAAGTTGCTACAATCGATAACTGATTTTCAATGTAAATTTGGATAATTTGGTGGAGTTGGCCAGAGTAAACTGATCATAAATGATAAAAAGTGAGCGCAGTATACCAATATATTTCACAGTTAACCCTTTCATAAGTTCTATCGGGCTTTAAAAACACCGTTTACATAAATCGGAAAACAAACGAAGAAATAGCATCGTTTTAAAAGTTCAACATGCCTGAGGTGTTCTACTTTGGGGACCCCTGGCCGCATCCCTGGAGGGTACAAGAGGTCAAAATTTAAATTCGACAACACTTCTTCTTTGTGCTTGCCTAATTTCATTCAAATCGCACTAAGGGTTTAGAAGTTACAGATTTATTTCATTCTTTTTTTTTTCTTGTATACTTACCACTGTGCAACATTGAATTTCCTCCTCGGTTCTGAGCATGTAGGCATAGAACTTTCACTTCAAATAACCCTGTAAAAAGAAATCCAATGGTGTAAAATCACACGACCCAATTCTGGTCGATTAATCAAAATGTTTGATTATATCGCTTATTCGCACATCCTTAGACTTCATGTTATTTCAAGTTATTTTCAGTATTTCTATCGTTAATAGTATCTACTCTGCCATGATTCCATTGCCTAACATAGAGTGTCTTTTTGTAAGTGACGTAAATTTACAATCTTCTTTTGTAATCAAAAACTTTTTCTCTAAAATACTTCACTCACAAAACATTTGAGCAGCCTCTCGCTGTGACTCTGGTAATTCATTCATACACTAATTACCTTTTTTACAAGTATATTGCGGGTATTTTTTTTTGCTTCTTTATCTAAAACACAAACAAAAAAGTTCCTTTGCAATGTAACATCACACATTTGAATGTTGTACACATATACAGTAGTGGTAAGATATTTAGGGCCTCAGTGTTTATAATCTAATCTACTTCAATATACAAACAACACATTTAGTCTCTTAGTACTATAAATTGTCTAAATTAATGAAAGTAAGGAAATTGGAATAAAAATTATTCAGGGATATTCTTGTTCTCACTTTCATCATGTTTTTTACCCTTTACCTTCGTGAGAAGGGTATATATGAGTTTGTCATTACGTTTGTAATTTCCACAATATAATTTTCCGACCCTATAAAATATATATATTCTGGATCCTTATAGATAGCGGAGTCGATTAAGCCATGTCCGTCTGTCAGACTGTCTGTTGAAATCAACTTTCTGAAGACCTCAGATATCTTCGGGACCCAATCCACAATAATACTGTCAGACATGCTTTCGAGAAGTTTCCTATTTAAAATCAACAAAATCCATCCATAAATAACGAAGATATGAGCAAAAATCCGAAACAACCTCTATTTTTGGGCTATTTTTGATCTATATCTCGATTACTAAGTCATAAATATAAACAATATGGATATCTAATGATACATATTTCAAAGTCCATTGCAACGATGTATATAAAGCTTGTTGGACCTACAATGGGTCAAAATCGGGAAAAATATTTTTTAACTCGAATTTTTTTTCACAAAAAAACATTTTTTTGTTATACATTTTTTTCACTAATAAATTTTAAAACAAAAGTTTAAGTTTAAAATTTTTTTTTTTTTAATTGGAAAAATCTTTTAAAAACAATTTCGAAAAAAAAAAAAAAAAAAATTTTAAATTTTTTTTTTTTAAAGTATAATTTGGTGAAGGGTATAAGATTCGGCACAGCCGAATATAGCTCTCTTACTTGTTTACATTATTAGTATTATTATTACCGCAAGGCTCCGTTCTCCGTCAAACTTCCAACCCAATTTATTCTTTTGGAGATGACAGCAACATTTGCCATTCATATTCATTCAGTGGGATATTGGGGCAATGAGGCAAATCATGAATGATTTCCTTAGTCGAGACCTTGTGACAATCTCTCAATAGGGTCGTGCGAATAGGATTGCGTTACACGTTCGCAAGACTCAGTTGAATTATGAACCAGTTTCAACCAGCTTTAATAGGCTTCGTTCATGGCCCACAGTTGATCGAAATATCTTCAAAATTGCAACCTGAAGTTTGCTTACAAGGCTTACATGGCCAGCCAGGCGAACGTTATAAAGACTCAGAAATTGATTCAGAGTCGGTCGGTATACTTTAAGGTGGGTGTTGGACTAATACTTGTGGGGGTTATAAACATCAGCACAAACGCATAATACCCTCCTCACTATGGTGGTGTGGGGTATAATAACTAAAACTTTAACAATTGTACCTATTATGGATTAGCTTAGGGACTGATTTAAACATGGCGGATTTGGAGGAAATTTAGTTTTTCGTCGACCTAGGGAGCATCGAAAATTTAAAATAAGCTTTACCCTAATATACTACAACTAAATAAGTATTTCACTCTATTTCCATTGACTTTAACAATCAGAATGTAAAGTTTATTTATTCTGACCAGATTTACCATGGTTGGTTAACTGAATACAATGCAATTGAGTTGTCCGAAATCATTAAACATACTTCATAAAAAAAATGAAATTTTGGGTCAATGATTTTATCTTGTTGTCTCTTTCTCTGTCTCTGGCTTGCTCATCTCTAGCACTTATAAAGTGCATGTTGTTTAAAGTAACACACACTCAGGAAAGGGAAATTAAAAGGAATAATTTTAAATTCACTATCGATCGCTTGTGGCAAAAATAAATGAAACAGAAATGAAAAACCGACAACCAGAATTCAAATCTAGCAATTTAATCTTGTCTTGTTTAATAAAAGACACAAACATTATAAACGAGATAAAAACCAGAGGTTTTTTTTAATGCAGATTTAAATGAACTTTTGTCCTGTTTTATTTCGTTTATTACAATTTGTGTGTTGTGTCGCTTTGGTGTGTGTGTTTTCTGGCTGTTATTTTAACTTTTGACCAACCAAAAATGTTCTGTTCTTTCTGCCCAGACACAGCTTTGGCACTAACAATGTGTGTCGCATGTTTGTATGTATTTTAAATACTAGATACACACATATACTTTAGCTGGATACATGTTTCTGAACAGTTAAAGGCACATTGCCAATATTTACACAATACATTTAACTGTTATTGTATGTGTAGTTACATTCATACATTCTCTGCTTTATGCTGTGTATATGATTTTAAAGGATTTTCGTTTATTATTGTATATCCCTACATATTACATGCACACTAGTATCTGTGTTAAATTGCTGTTTTCACTTGTTTTGTGTTTATTTTTTCTTATTCATTCTTTATTGTTTTCCTTTTTTTTAACCGGAATCTTTATGTTTTCTTTTGTTGTGCATTTTATCGCTGAAAATGGCAAAAATGAATTAAAATCTTAGCCATCCATTAACACTGAACTAAATCTTCTTTTGTTTCGAAACACTTTCCTTTTTCGTGTAGAAGAATTTTTAATTTTTTTTTTCTTTTTTCTTAAGTTAACATTATTGTAGAGTTTTTGTAAGACTTTTTGGAAATAATATTAAAAAGTACAAAAATTTTAATTTGTCCGTACATTTGTTTAATCAGAAACGGAGCATGATCTGTGATCACACATATTTAAAAAGAGAAGACAGATTTTATGAAATATGTACCGAAAAAATAAATAACTTTGTCAATATGGATTTATATCCAAAATGTTAACAAAAAGATATAAATCAGTGCCGTTATATATTGATTTGAAATTAATGTCAAGTTATTTTTTAGGCAAATTTATCTGCTGGGTATCTATTTGTTGAAATTACGGCCATTAATCGTTAAATGGCGCTCGATTCATAATATCCAAACAAACGAATAACTTCAATAATAAACTAAAAATCTTTTATTGTTAATTGAGAAAGGGAGCTCGATCATTGATCACTCATAAACTAAAAAATACCTTAAATCATCCATAACTGTGTCGTTATCTGTGATCATTAATATTTCTGAACAAAAAAGCAAATTTTTATTAAATACAAGTAACAGTTTTATATTCGGCTGTAACGAATCTTGTATTACCACCATCAATATGTGACAATAAAATATTTTTCTAAAATTGGTAGAAAGGTTTATGTAAAAGATTCATATAAAACTTGTTTATGTCCAATTTCATCACGATATTAATTATTATAAGACAATTATGAATTTTCAAGTCATTTTCTGAGGCAGACCTTGTATGGGGACTTGGGACAAATGTTGCCCGATTTTCGCCATACTTTACAATATAATTTCAGAGTACTTAGAACTAATTAGTGCAAAATTTTATCACAACATTTTTATGACTGCTCAAACAGTATAAGGGTAGGTGAAATCATGGGTCGATATTGCCCATTTTGAATACCAAACAAACCTTATTAACAGAGAGTATTTGTGAAAAACTTCAGCTAGATCCTTTCTTTTAGGTCATATCGTGGTTTCAACAGACAGACGGACGGACATAGCTAGATCGTCTTACAATTTTATAAGGACCCAGAATATATACCACTTGTTTCTAAATCGTTTTTAACAGGTATTGCATCATGGAATATTACTGTTTCATGTTTGGCCGCATATTCTGGGCATATGTACGTCTGTGATCAAACGAGTCAATTGCGTTCAGTACAGATTTCCTGTGATGGTCTTACCAGATTTTAGAAGGTCATAATAGATAGGACCAGAAAGCGTCATGGATATTTGGCTTTGGTTTCAATTTGGCAGTTTGGCCGGGCTTATGATTTCTTATGTTTCTAGTTATCGTTATTGATCCATTTTTCGTCGCAAGTAATGATTCGGTGTAAACATTATTTTGTTTTATAGCATTCAAGCAACATTTCGGATATTCAAAATCTTGTCCTTCAAGGTCTCTGGACCGCAATTCGTATAGTACCCAATTGTGGATGTATCCTACTGCTCGTAAACGTTTTGAAATTACTTATTGAATAGCTCCCAATGATTTTACAAGCTCTTGTTTAGTTTGACAATAATCTTCATGGAGTAATACCTCCAATTCTTGGTCTTCAAACATTTATGCTGGCCTAGGCGATCTATGTATGTCTTCCGTGTCAAAATCACCACTTCTAAACCGCACAAACCATCTCTCGCATGTTGAAACCGATGAAACACATTCACCATAAGCTTTGGTGAGCAATCGGTGTGCTTCAGCGGAACTTTTTTTTAGATTAAAGAAGTAAAGCAAAACTTTCCACATATGACAAAATTCGACGTTTTCAGTGCAAAAAAAAAAAAACTTTATTGTTTATTCTTTAATGTTCAATAACTAAATGTGAATAAACAAGTAAAAGAGCTATATTCGGCTGTGCCGAATCTTATATACCCTTCACCAAATTGTACTTTAAAATAAAATTAATTTTTTTTTTTTCATTTTTAAAAATTTTTTTTTTAAATTTTTTTCGAATTTCTTTAAAAAAAAATTTTTTAATTTAAAAATTTAGTTTTTTTAATTTATTAGTGAGAAAAAATTTATGACAAAAAATTTTTTTGTGAAAAAAATTTGGGTTAAAAAATATTTTTCCCAATTTTGACCCATTGTAGGTCCAACTTACTATAGCCTTATATACATCGTTGCAGTGGACTTTGATATCATTAGATATCCATATTGTGTATATTTATGATTTAGTAATCGAGATATAGATCAAAAATAGGCCAAAAATAAAAGTTGTCTCGGATTTTTGCTCATATCTCCGTTATTTTTGGACGGATTTTGGTGATTTTAAATAGGAATCTTCTCAAAAGCATGTCTGACAGAATTATTGAAGATTTGGATCCAGAAGATATCTGGGGTCTTCAGAAAGACATGGCTTAATCGACTCCGCTATCTATAAGGATCCAGAATATATATACCTTATAGGTTCGGAAAATTATATTGTGGAAATTACAAACGGAATGACAAACTTATATATACCCTTCTCACGAAGGTGAAGGCAAAACTGATCTATGATCACTCATATTTCTGATAAAACTCCATGTTCAATACAAAAAAATCGTTAATGATATTGTAAATAAGGAGTGAGTTCGAAAAATTCTTAACTTCAATTTCACGAACTTTTTGAGCCTTGTATGTTTTTAAACCTGCATTAGGTTTTACTTTTTATACCAAATAGTCCGAGCACTGAGCTAACCGGGCTGCTATCCTTCCGGATATGTTGGGAGCTCTTTTGAAAATGCTTTCTATTTTTTTGGTTTTAGAAACATCATGTGGACCAGGTTTTCTATCAACAGATAAGTTCTCCAGGTACTGTTTAATAACATTGGAATCAGTTTGACGGCAGACCTTTGAATGCTTGGCCAACTTTTTGTAGGACCAAGTTGAGTTTTGTTGAAAATATTTAATTATTTTAGTACGCTTTTTTTTTGGTCACTCATTTTAATCAGATTAACAACAAATGAATATAATTGACATTAAACATAATAACTGACATGTATTACAAAGATAACTTGATCAAAAAAAAAGCAAATAATGATTGGGTTAAAAGTTTTAATGAAAAACATGTGTTAAAAATTTTACGATCTCCTTATTTTTTTTTTTTAAAGAGAAGTAACACTCAGGCAATTAATATGCCTATATATAATTGTGTTACTTTCTTTGGAAAGGAGATAGATTGTAGAAGGAAAAGTGGTGAAAGGAGGAGAAAGGCTTTTATTGACAACTCTGCAATTGCGCGTTATGCTTGTTATTAGTGCAGGTTGCAGCGCCCCTGGTGGTGAGATGGCGCATAATTCAAGCCAACAACCTTTATTTATTTATTTTACTTCGGTGGCGTTTTAGTGTTATACCACCGAAGGTGGGCGCTGTGATAAATATTAGTTATTAGTAAACTAATAATTATTATAAACTGATGTTGTTGATTGGCAGCGGCTGGGAATCGAACCCAGGCCGCAAATACCATATCATGCAAACGCGCTAACCAATTAAGCCACAGCACCCCCTTATGTGTGAAAATTAATATATTGGGGAAAAAGGCAAAGGAGATATGCCTATAAACGATATTTACGATTATAGCAGTAACGGTAGCTTAGCGCTAATGGTAGTTGAGCAGTTATCGATGACAGTTATTGACGATTTTTGTATAGGTATTTCTGTAAGTATTTCTGCATTAAAGGCATATTTACAAAGTTATTGACAATTTACAATTTGTTGAATTTCTACTACAAAATATCGTGAGAAAATGTAGATTTTATTTATTCTATAAATAATTTGAAATTGTAAAAAAATAAATTTTTATTGAAATTTACAAATTATTTTTAATTTTTGTAAATTTTTTGAAAAGTGCCAATTGGAAACCTTACACTATATTACTACTTGTACAACTTACTTTAGCAGTTCGATGTGGCTGCTGAAGTGGTAATTAAATGGTCATCATTGCACTACATTTCACCAGCATATTCAGTAATAAACAATAGTCAGATATTCGTTTAAGGTTTTGAAAATAAATTTGAGAAAAATAAAATCCTCTAAAATATACCACTTCTATGGCAGCTTCTGATGCAGCAAATGCAAAAATTGAGAGTAGACTCACATGCAATTCCTAATAACAAATAGAGAGCAGTACAAATAAGAGCTTTTTGGCTTAGTGTTTAGAGCATTTGACTAGAAAATTAGAGTTTATGAGCAGCGTTGCCAATTTAGCGCTTTTCGCGCTAGATTTAGCGCTTTTTGATAACCCAAAAGTCGCATTTTTTCCTCTTAGCGCTTTTTTGAAAAAGGCGCTAAATCAGCGCGTTTTTTCCTTATTTCGTTTTTGATTTGAAAAAATGAAAAATCATCTTTAAAATTATGCGAGTGAAACAATAAAGAAAGACAAAATCATTTTGGATAGAAGAACTCTCCATAAAATTTCATTAAATAAAATTCCGTTTGTTAAACTTTCAGCATTTGTTATTAATTTGTTATGCTTTCCATATTTTAAAGCAAAAGACGATAATGTGATGAGTTACTTAAAAATAAAATTAAGAAGTTTTTATAAAATATGAACTTAAAATGAAAGATTCATGTTATGAATACTATGTAATATCACTTCCAAAATTACTTCAAATCATCAGAAATGTTGGACAGTCAACATTTCTGTGATTTCATAAAATGTTGCTTTTGGGCAAATCTGAATGTTTGCCTACATCCAAAAAATCTTAACGCGTATTTTATTCAATCAGTAATTTTAAGGGAATTTTCAAAATTTCTTTTAGCAACCCTAAACTTAAATTAAAATATCAATGTAACTGAAATATTTAACTTAAAAATTATATTTTAATGTAAAATCGGCTATTTGTTGTAGAATTAAAACACCAAATAGTTGAAGTTAATATAATTTTTAGTGATTTTGTATGTAAATGAAATTTTTAGCGCTTTTTAGCGCGTTTTGACAGTATGGACGACGCGTTTTGGTTAAAAATAGTTGACAACGCTGTTTATGAGTCCAAACCTGTCTCTGATAAATTTATTTTTTATTTTTTTCTTAAATGCAGTAGAATTAGTACTGTTGAATTTAATAGTGAAGTGTTATGTTGAGTGTGCCAATTGGCCAACTGCAGTGACATCCCCATGTTAAATTCACCAGTCATTAAAATTGCGCATGTTTTGAAAATTCATTAGTAGTAGTTCTCAGTGGCTAACTAATACGATGTAGCAGAACTAGTTCAATGAACTGCAGGGTAATTTAATTCTGTATTATATCATTGTTATCAGTAAAATGCCGTTACCTAAATGACATGCAATACCGTTACCGCTAAAATACCGTTACCTTTAAGCCACGATATAATCCAAATCAGCGTATTCGGTAGCCAACCTTGCTAAATAGTCTTGTATGAAGCCTGTAGGCAATTTCCTACTCGGTTACTCCTGAAGAAACCTGCGTGTTTGGCAACCTATATATTTATTTATGTATTTAGATTACTAATCTGATTTCTGCTAACAGCCATAATTTATTTCATAAGATTTTCAATTAAAAACAAAAATCATTTGTTCAAAAATTTCATTGAAAATCCGTCCATAAATTCCCTTCATCCCCGTTGTGCCACTTACACATACGTTCCAACACATGTAATGTTTCCATTGTTATTTGTCTTCATACGAGTGAGTGAGTATCTTTTCCATAGTCATAATGTAAGGTGTCATAAATTTATTTATGAATACATTTCAGTTGGCTTTTGTGAGGCTGAGTTGAGTGTTTGTATGTGGCTTTAAAAGATTTCATAGTGAGTGCGCTGTTTTTTTTTTACAGTTTATGTGCAAACGAATGTAAATATCTGTGGCTTATTTTGTGTAATTTATCTGCATCTAAGACCTTCATTGATACCAGACTACAGAGAGTACATATTTTGGGTGTGGTTCCTTTGAAGTAGTTTTTGGATTTATTTCTATTGAAACACAAACACACACACAATAGTTCCTTTGTTTTGTGCTGTTTCTTGCTATTTTATAAAATTAAACAAACTATGCTTATTTCTTTTTTCCAATAAATCTTACAAGACAAGTAGACTAAAAACTTATAATACAAGAAAAATCGTTAAATGTCAACCGTAATAATACAAGTTAAAAATACGTTTTTTTTCCTTCATTTTCTGTTTCATTTGGCAAAAGGTCAATATATGTTTGCTGAGAATTGGTTCAGCGCACTGATGCAGTTATATCAAAAAATTATTCAAAGAATCTGTTTTTTGTCATTTGCTTTTAATTTTAATTTAGCCAAGAATGAAGAAAACTTTGTTAAAGATATAATTATGCGCATGTATGTGAGTGTATGAAAAAAGTAGACTTATATTTGAAAACTTTTCACATTAAAATAAAATATTTTCTTGGTAATAACAAAAGCACAAGTAAACTTTTCGCATGAATTTAATATAAGAAATTATCTCTCTTGCTGTCAAATCTTAAAGGGACCAACAAACCAATAAGGATAATATCATGATAAGGCGTTAAAAATCGACAATGTTGTTCACATTTGTCAATAATCAACAAATGAGTACAATTATATAACAGCAAAATTTACATTTACTTTGAAATAAGTCGGTTGCAGTATTCTGTGCTACACAATTCTCAAAATTCTTAAAATATTCAGTGCACATCAACAGGAGCAGCAGAAGCAACAACTATATACTGCATATTGCAAAAAATACTGCAACAAAGATACAACAACAGAAACATATGTGTGACAGCATTATCTACAACATGTAAACAACATGTTGCCATTATATACTTCAGACTTTACCCAGTCTTTGAATATGGGGTGGTGGCACCATGATGCAGACATGTGTGTAAATTTCATTAGACAAACATATGTAGTACGAGTAGTTGCAGTAAAAGTACTTTATACCATAATTTACAGGCTGCAGTTAAGGAAGGAACTTTAAATAATGCAATCATCTAAAATTTAAAACTTAACAACTCGAGAGGTGCAACCATAATAGGATGGCATTTATTTAAATTTTTCCATAAAACCGGTTAATGAATAGTTTTTACAATTAACTTTCTAAGAAAATCGTTTTAATAACACACTAATATTAAAATAATATGCAGGGGTTCTCATGTAACAATTGCATTTTGTTGGGGACCATAGAGTAACGAAATAACGGTATTCCCTTGAATTTACAACTTCAAAACATTATTTTGAAACTAATTTTAAAATTTATTTTGTTTGAAAGATACGACTTTTACTTACCTTTTAGACAGAAAAAGATTTCTGAAAATAGGTTGGAAAATGGCTGAGTTACAACTGTTTAACACATTCGGACACATATGTGTGACACTGCACTATGTGGTTTACGCCACGTCGGACACATATGTCCAACGCGACTTTTATTCTCCTAGCCATGTCACACAATATTGCTGGAGTTTCAAAAATTTTGTCTGCAAGTTTGTCATCAAAACTGTAATCTTCATATACTTCATCACTTTCTGTACTTGTACTGAGTATTTTTTCTAATTCAGTATCCGATAAAAAATTCCTTTTCGCCATTTCGTAGGACACTCTTATTTATACAAAAACTCTCAGTTTCTAAGCAGTAAATATTGCTGACAGCAGCCTAATTCCAATATTGACGTTCTCGAAGTGTTAACCCTTCAATGTGTTAACCCTTTAACCCGTAAGACCACCTCAAGGCGGTCTTGGATTTTAGGGCCCCAGTGCTGTATTAAATATTTTTTCGCTTTGAAATAGTGAAAACTGTCTTTAGACAACACTTTTTTACATTTTATTTATACCTTCCAATGTATTCTGACAATTCGTTTGTCAGCTATGATCAATCAAGTGCAAAAAGTCTTAAAATTAGCATCGAAAATTAGTTCGCAAATTTAACTATTAAACAGGTAAGAGAGCTATATTCGGCTGTGCCGAATCTTATATACCCTTCACCAAATTATACCTTAAAATAAAATTTAAAAAATTTTTTTTTTAATTTTTTTTTTCAAAATATTTTTTTAAGTTTTTTTCCAATTTTTTTAAAATTTTTTTAAATTTTTTTTTTTTAATTTATTAGTGAAAAAAATTTATGACAAAAGAAAGTTTTTTGTGAAAAAAATTCGGGTTAAAAAATAATTTTCCCGATTTTGACCCATTGTAGGTCCAACTTTGTATAGCCTTATATACATCGTTTCAATTGACTTTGAAATATCTATCATTAGATATCCATATTGTTTTTTTTTTTTTTTTTGACTTAGTAATCACGATATAGATTAAAAATAGGCAACAAAAATAGAGGTTGTCTCAGATTTTTGCTCATATCTCCATTATTTATGGACGGATTTTGTTGATTTTAAATAGGAAACTTTTCGAAAGCATGTCTGACAGAATTATTGAGGATTTGGATCCCGAAGATGTCTGGGGTCTTCAGAAAATTGATTTCACCAGACAGACGGACATGGCTACATCGACTCCGCTATCTATAAGGATTCAAAATATATATACTTTATAGGGTCGGAAAATTATATTGTGGAAATTACAAACGGAATGACAAATTTATATATACCCTTCTCACGAAGGTGAAGGGTATAAAAACAACATATAGAATAAAATGATCGACACCAAAAGTTTACGGTAAGTAGATACATTAAGTAGAACATTTTATATTTAAGTTTTAAAATTTATTTGAAGTGAAAAAAATATAAAAAGTTTGATTTAAAAACGAAATAGCGAAGGCCTCCTCAAGGCGGTCTTGCCGGTTTGCGTGTACAAAAACGTCCTACTCACTTACATTGTAGTTTTCACCTTTTCTTCATAAAACTCTATTGTTTGCTTATGGTTCTATTATTTTTCCTTTTATTTTACTATTGTGTTAAAGATGGATATTACTAAACGTCCTTATACGAAAATATCAATTTGGAGCAAATGTCTGATGAACAATTTCTCGAGTTCATCGATTCTGTAGAGTTTTGTAGACAGCACAGATGAAAGTATTGATAGCGATGACAGTGTTGCTGATTCCACTTATGTTCCAAAGACGAAACACCATTTTCGAAAATACATGCCCAATAAGCCGCATAAAAGAAGGATCAAATTGTTCGTGCTTTGTGATTCAAACGGTGTTGACTACCGGATTTAAATGTACAATGGGTCCGAAGATAATATCATTTTACCTGTTATAGCGGGCATTGGAGCTACCTAAAATGTTTGGAGATTCCAAATTTCATGCATCCCATCCTGTATTTTGATAACTTTTACAAATCGAAGGGCACAATGAGAGGTACTAATTTTGTTTTGTCATATTTCTTGTTGATCATGATTTGTTTTTGTGTAGACTGTGAAATGAACCAGGAGAAGAGATGATTTTGCGTAAAATACATGGCCACAATACATGTAGTCGATGTGAATACTGTATTATGGAAGGATAACAAATATGTCTTCCCGATTCAGAAGAACCAATCCTGGCGAAGAACAGTCAAAAGTTCCTCGGTATGATAGAAAGCAGAAGAAATACATCGAAATCAACTGCCTTCAAATTATTCGAGAATACAATGATCGCATGGGTGGAGTAGATCTCATGGATGGTCTTCAATTTCGATACCATATTTGAGCTAAAACTTGCAATAATATAATTAGGTTGTTCTACTAGTTTGTGGGCATAGTCTTTACAAATGCATTCTTTTTATACAAACGTCTGCAGGACAATGAGGCCAATACTTCCAATAATGTGTCCGATTAAAAAACTGCTTTTACAGCTTCCAGATTTGCGGGAGGAAATAGCTGCTGGACTTGTTTTCTTCAAAAATATATCGTCTGTAGGATGAACATCTGTTCAAAATCTCGGTGAGCCATAATCACTACAGCCTGACATATCAGGTGTTGGGAAAAGAGCTGCTCATCAAGTAGCTGATGTGCAGTGTGATTTTTCTTGTTGGGTGGAGAGAAAAGCCAAAAAAAGGTGCAACATTGCAAAAAATGTGACACCCAAGCCTTTTGTTCCAAATGCGGTCAATTTGATAAAAATTCTTTCTGGAACTACCGCCATCGAAAATAATGCGTATTTTAACTTTGTTATATAAAATTTACCTTTGGTGTCATATTACACGTAAACTGGCAAGACCTCCTACAGGCGGCCTTCACAATTTTTTACCTGGCGTTCGTTCAGAATGAATTTTTCTCCTGAAAATTCAAACTTATGGTTCTATTGACTACATATACTTGAAAAAAATTATTGGCTTTATCGGATAACTTTTACGGTCTTGCCAGTTAGAGGGTTAAAGATTTCAATAATTTGTTTTTCATTCAAATATTGAATGTATGACTTAAAACTGAAGGATTTTATTATATTTTTAGCTTTTATTTAGAAACATTTCTATAATATAAATTTAATGTTAGCCATTGTTAGCTATGACCTCTGAATTACAGCTTCAATTCGTATGGTACCCAATTTCCCTGTTTTTGAATAAATCCTGCTGCTAGCAAACGTTATGGAATTTGCTTGAGCTGCACTTTTTTCAAATTAAAGAAATAAGCAAAACTTCCCGCATATTATTCGTTGATACAAAATTCGAAATTTTCGAAACAAAACTAAAAAAAAAACGTTGTTGTTTACACTATAATGTTCAATAACTAGTGAGAATAAATGACAGAATGTACCCTTCAAAATGACATATAAGTTATTAAAAACAACAAGTAAGAGAGCTATTTTCAGCTGTGCTGAATCTTATATACCCTTCACTAAATTATACTTTTAAATAAAATTTTAAATATTTTAGGTAAATTAAATAATTTTTTTTTTTTTCAAATTTAAAAAATTTAAACAGTAATTTTTTTTCAAAAAATTTTTTTAAAATTTTTTTTTAAATTTACTAGTGAAAAAAAATTTATGACAAAAAACTTTTTTATAGAAAAAAAAAAAAAAAAAATCGGGTTAATTTTTTTCAAAATTGTTTTCAAAAAAATTTTTTTTTCGAAATAGTTTTTTTTCAATTTTTTCAAAATTTTTTTTTTTTTTAAATTTACTACTATTGAAAAAAAATTTATGACAAAGAAATCTTTTTGTTAAAAAAAATAAAATTCGGGTTAAAAAAATATTTTTTCCGATTTTGACCCATTAATATTGCCTTATATAAATAGTTGCTTTGATGGCTTTGTTAATCGTATATATAGAAAAGTTTATTTATTTATTATTTCTATATACTTTAACTCCTTTACATTTCTGATTTGACGCTAAACAAAGACAATTTAACAATGCATCTGCAGCCTACAACTTCAATACATACGTTAAAGTGTAGACATTAGCTTAGTGTCCCACTCTCTAGTGTTTAGCTTAAATTCCACTGAGAATGTCTATATAACATACAGTCATAAACAAAAGTGTTCATAAGCCAATCAATAAATATGATTCTAAATATAAGTGAAGACATAATGCAAATCAAATTACAACTAAATATACTTATTTATCATTAATTTCATGCAAAATGAGCAAGAAAATATTTCTTCTATTAAAAGTAAACAAAATTTGTGAGCCACTGTAGCTGATAGAAGTGTCAGCCTTAGAGCTAAATATATAAACTTTTTTTTAAATAGAACTTTGTTTTATCTCCCGACTTTACTTTACTTTACTATACTTTTATATTTGTTTTAGTCAACATCATGCATGCATACATAGATTTATAAGTTTTCCTTATTTGCAGTTTTCTCATATCCATATGTATGCTTGTGTTAGTATATCCTTTTTTTGTTTGTATCTGTGCTACTTCTCTGCATCAACACAGTTTTGGGCCAAAATGTTTGTCTTTTACGGCTTTCAAGTCTTTACAAAGAGTTACGACTGCAGTGCAACAAGACAATTGAAAAAAACGACAACAAAATTTATGTCTCTGATGTATATATGTAGTTGGAAAAACAAAATTTCATTTAAAGTTAATTTCAGGAAACAGGAAACTTTAAACAGACTAAAACAGGAAACTTTAAACAGACTATGGTGGTGGGTGGAGGAGAGTATGAGGACTTGGAAATAGCACTGAAAGTCCAAAAGTAAAATACAGCATTTCTTATGCAAAACAAATACTTCAAATTATTTGCTGACAAATCTCAATGATTGTTAAATGAAATTTCAACAAGCTGGCAGAGTATGGCAATGATGCTAATGAATTATTTATTAGAAGTTAAAGCCAAAAAGCTGTAAATGAAAGGAAACAAAATTGTTGCCTTTAAGATGGATTTGCTTTCAGAAAATATTTTAATTTAAGCAATAAATTGCAAATATTTTTTGTTTAAGTAAGAAGTGATTTAGTTAGATTAAGGCGATTAATTTTTTAATAACATTTAAATTGTGAAGAAAAGTCAAGGTCGCAAAAGGAATGAAGAATTACCAGTGCTAGGATTTTAGTGGATTTATTATAACAAATAAGCTTTTTAAAATATACAAGAGATTTGTGTTATTAAACTATATATATTTGAGGGATTCATAATATATTAGGACATTATTGTCATAATGTCCTAATATATTATGATAGTTTAAACCAAAGTATAACAAGTAGTCCTACTCTTTGACAGCAGTACCTAACTTTATACATGTAAAAAAGTACCTAAGTCTAAATATGTGTTAGTAACTAAAATGTATATGTGTTGGTGACTTTTAAATTTTCACCAGACACACAGAGTTCTACTTTCAATACCATAAATTGATACTCTGTTCTATATTTTAGTTTGTGCGAAATGGACGTGCTTCGGAAAAGAAAAAGTGCTGAGTTTACTATAGCCTTATAAACATCGTTGCAATGGACTTTGAAATATCTATCATTAGATATCCATATTGTTTATATTTATGACTTAGTAATCGAAAAATAGGCCAAAAATAGAGGTTGTATCGGATTTTTGCTCATATCTCCGTTATTTATGGACGGATTTTGTTGATTTGAAATAGGAAACTTCTCGAAGGCATGTTTGTCAGAATTATTGAAGATTTGGATCCCGAAGATATCTGGGATCTTCAGAAAATTGATTTCAACAGCCAGACGGACAGACATGGCTAAATCGACTCCGCTATCTATAAGGATCCAGAATATATATGTTAGGGTCGGAAAATTATATTGTGGAAATTACAAACGGAATGACAAACTTATATATACCCTTCTCACGAAGTGAAGAGAGTCGGACTACTTGGTATACTTTGGTTTAAACAAATTATTGTTGTGTTTTAAACAAAGAAGTTCTAAACTAATAAGACTTTTTGAACTATGTTTATTGTTTTGTCATAAAATAACACTTTTTATATTTGAAATACAAAAATAATGTGTTTAAACTATTATAATATATTAGGACATTATGACAATATGACCTAATAGCAGACCATGTGAATACCCCAATTATATATAGAGAGCCTTACAAGTGAGTAAACACCAAATCCATCATAAAATTTATCCATCGATTAACAAATAAAAATTTCAGTTTGTTGGAGATTGTGGTGAATAATAGATTCTGTTTTGAAAAAAGATTTAAGTCAGACGAAATCAACTCTCTGAAGCCCTTACCCTGGCTCGATTGCTATTTAAAGTTTGCGAAATCGGTCCACAAACGGCTGAGATAAGAGCTATATTCGGCACTACCATAATTCGGTCGTATCTTTTGAATGCGATTTTTTTTAATAACTTATATGAGATTTCCAAGGGTACTGTCATTTTGAACATTATTGAACGCCAATAAGCGTGATATGCGGAAAGTTTTATTTTACTTCTTTAATTTGAAAAAAGTGCCGCTAAAGCACACCTATTGCTCACCAAAGCCTATGTGTTCCATTAGTTTCCACGTTGGAAAGATGGTTTGTACGGTTCAGAAGTAGTAATTTTGACACGTAAGACAAATATAGCCCAGGTCAGCGAAAAAAGTATTAAGGCCAAGAATTGGAGGCATGAAGATTGTTGTAAAACTCAACAAGAGCTTACAAAATCATTGGGAGCTACTCAAACGTTTGCGAGCCGTACGATTCATCCAAAAGCAGGGAAATTGGGTACCATACGAATTGAAGCTGAGAAACCTTGAATGATGATGTTTTATGTCCGAAATGCTGTTTGAACGCTATAAAAGAAAATCATTTCTGCACCGAATCATTACTTGCATTGAAAACTTGATCGTAATGATAACTCTTAGCGTAAGATATAATATGTGAAGCCCGGGCAGCCAGCCGAATCGAGCTAGATCCATGGCGCTAAGGTAATTCTTTGTATTTGGTGGCAGCAAAAAGGTTATATCTATTACGAGCTGCTGAAATCTAACCATACCATCACAGGGAACCTGTACCAAACGGAACTGAGTCGTTTGAAGCGAGCTTTGGCTCGCTTCATGACAACTCTAGGCTACATGTTGAAATACCTGTTAAAATCTATGTATAATGAAGCTTAATATTCCAGATCGTTTCGATCGATGCAGAACGTTTTCTCTGGAATACACTTCACTTGATTCTTTCTTGGCATCTAACGATGAGCAGTTCTTTTGGATCGGAATCCATATGTTGCCAGATAGATGGGAATAGATCATAGCTAACAATGGCAAATACTTGGAATAAATTTATATTGTACAAATGTTTCAAAATAAAAGGAAAAAATTAAAAAAATCCCGCATTTTTAGTCATTTACCCAATATTTCATATTTAATTTCATTTAATTTGAAAATTAAAAATTTCATTCAATAGAGTCGAAAATAAAATTTCTTTCATTACTGTAACAAATTTAAATTTTTAAATTTTTTTTGAACTGATAATTTTTAATATGAGATAGATCGCAACTAAATAGGTAACTGAGAGCCAAAACCTATGTCTGTTGACAAAAGCCTAATTATTGAGAATGCATTGCCATGTATTTTGTCTTATCCCCAAAAAATTATTTTTTATCCCCAAAAATTCCCAGTAAAAAATATTAAAAATATGAAATTACACTATAAATATAAATAGAACGGAATTAAATAAATATCTGTTGCGGGCAAGTTTTTCATGCATGAAAGATAAGCTTTTGCATAATTTATAAATTTAAGAAGTGATTTTTTTGCTGATCCTTGCATAAATGTGCTTAAGTATTACAATCTTCGACTATAATTTGTTAAAGAAAATATTACTTTTGAGTTGTTTACCAATCGAATATTGGTTTTGGAATATAGGTTTTAGTTTGTCATCAAATTTTATTTTTTAAACTTGCCCTGATAATGAGACTTCAACCATTTCATAAAATAAAGAAAGTCATTTGACAAATCTAATTACTTATGGTATACTGTAAACATACCTAAAGCAAATTTGGGACTTTATCTAAATAAAACACATTTTTGAGATCAGTATTTTGTCTTCAGATTTTATAATTTAGTAAAAACATTTGCTGCATTACTTATGAAACTAAAATTCATTTCTATATTCTCTATTAATTGCTTTAATTTATAAAATAAAATAACAAATAAACGAACAAATTTCATTTTTGAAATCCCCAAAATGTAGTTAACGTCCCCATCAAATCCGTATATCCCCAAAAAATTCCCTAATCTGACAACACTGTATCTCAAATATATTTTATCACTCTCTTTTCATACATAGTTCAGCCGTTCTGCGTACTTGAATGTATGATTCAGAATTTTGTAATATCCCAGCAGTTCTAGGGGACTGGTTTTTACTATCATTTATCGTGACAACTAACTACATAACTAGCTACGTGACTATTTAATTTAGCACGTGCATGTCCTAAGCGGGCACTACAAAATAAAGGTTTAAAGTGACTACACTCTAGGTTACTTAGAGACACTTATGTGACTATTTACTTCACGCTAGGTTACATGGGATGCCAGTATGCTTAAGCAAAAAGAAAATAAACTGTATGAGAATTATATGAACACAATTTGTATTAAACCAGTATATAAGTATAAAGTAACTACACTCTAGATTACTTAGAGACATTTAAGTGACAATTGACTTCACGTTAGATTACATGGGATGTATAAAGTAACCAATTGTCTTCTCTCTGCACTACAAAGAGCACATACGAGTCAAATAACCCTCAATATATAAATTGTTAGCCAAGCGATCAGACATTAGTGACAATCACTGTCTATAAGTAATACATTGACTACTTGCTTAACTGCTAGAAAATCGAAGAATACATTGAAAAGTAACTTAGACATTTGGTAAATTGGAATCTAAATCCAATTTAAATTTATCACAGTATTAACAAGACGTAGAATTGTTTTTCCACAACTTTGGCATTTTAGAATAAATTTTTGTACAATATAAGATTTAAAGCATTTGGTCCATTCCAATAAAATTTTAAACTATTTATGATCAAAACTACTAAGTCTTTGACTTAATGCTCTACACTCGTACCTACACTTTCTAACATTACAACACAAAAACATAAAATTTAAACTCCAAAAAAAAATAAAAAAAATATAAATGAAACACCATGTTGAATGCAACACACATATTTGAATAATTTACATGTCTAGAGGGAATTTATTGTTTGTTGCGCACTCGTTATCATCTGCAAAGTGTTACACTGCCACTGCTGATGCTCCAAGCAAATATCGTAGCAAAGCAAAGCTATTACATCTTTTCATATTTATCTGTATCAGTGTGTGCTCCACTTAAATAAGTGTTCTAAAATTCAAAAATGACTGTAATCAAAAGAGGAGCATTATGGTTTTTAGTAATGCGTTTATTTTGTACATTATTATTATTATTCTGTATACAATTTTAAATGTAAAGCTCTTACTTAGTACGTTTAAGTAGTAAGTAGTAAGTAGATGATGATGATGATGACAATGGCTATGATGATGTTTTATGACAAACAACAATTTTAAACTTTACGATGTCAAATAAAAAATAAAAGAACAGAAACCAAAAACTTGTAACACAACAGCAACAACAACAAAGTATTATGAATTTTATTTATCAAGACCTCCAAAGGGAGGTTGGATACTTACACTGTAATTATATCATAGTTAGTTACGGGTTATGGGATTTATTTAAGAGTACATAATTTAAAGAAGGAAATTAAACAGTTTATAACTGTAAACTAAAAGGATTTTATACTAAAAGGAATTAGTAATATTTGAGAATATGAAATGTTTGTACTAGAGTATAAATCTTTATAATGGTTCTATATAACATCTATATATATCACTGAGCAAAATATTACTCAAAATAGTACTTTACTGACTATGGGAAGACTACGGACTCTATAATCACACACTGAAATCGAGAAAATCTCGGCAATTCTTTAAAAATTTGAGAAGCTCGTTTTATAGTCCTAATGATAGGCCATCAACAAGATATACCTTAAACTGTTGCAAATTACAAAATCTTTTAAATGCTATTGTCAAATTTTATTTGTCTAATGATATATTAAAAAACTATATTAAAAAACTAACAAATTTTTAAAATAGTAAAATTTTGGCTTCACTTGTGTATCACCATTTATTATTAGGATATGCAAATCTCTAAAGTCTAGCGACTCTTATTTATGTTGAATTTAATATATAAGATAGAAACTGTTAGTACTAGGGCGGGTCAATAAGTCCGTAACTTTTTGAATTTCCCGCCTCTTAACTGAAAGGGCAACAGTGCTCTGTCAGTTGACTTCGAAGCTGCAGCATTTAGTTTGTGTTTGACAACCATTGATAACAGACTACCCCGTGACTTGAGGAGATGTAGGTAAAAAGTAAATTTCGTGTACTCATTAAGCATTATTTTTTTAAAAACATCACTTAAACCAAGACTAAGCTTGGTAAATACCATGGGAACTCTGCACGATCAATTTTAATGGTAAAAATTTGTTTTACTGAATTTTGTTGAGGCCGTATAAGCACGGAAGATGCCGAACGTTCTGTAAGCGCAGTTGAAGTCTCTATACCCGAAACAATTGAAAGAAATAACGATATGATGTTGGCCGAGGGAGACTTAATAGAACTATTTCTTTATTCCAATTGAGGTAGCGAAGCGCATCGGTCAGCTAGTACTCCATACTTTTATCGGATATTTGAAAATAACTAAGACTTTGTTACAAAAATTTTGCATTATTTAGCCTGCAAAAGGTAGCCTGCTACATCTTCTGAAGCAATTATTGTAATACAATTTAAAAAATTTAAACAAATCTTAAGATATTTTTACCGAATAATTTATCCAATATCTCTAAACATATTGGATGAATAATTGGATGAAAAAGTTTGTTTCTCATTTCAAAATTTTGAATTTTTCTAGTGAAAATAAATTAAAAGTGAAAACCGAAGAATAATTGTCGGTTTCGGTTTTGGTTATAGGCCTTGAAAAACCGCGGTTTCGGTTTCGGTTAAAACCGAATTGGAAACTCTAATATAAAGTGTACTCGTCCCTACAACAATACAAAAACAACATTCATTTTGTTTTTGCTTTTTACCCCATCTCTCAAAAAAGAGCTGTCTATAAAGTAAGGCGAATTTAATATTAAACTGGAATTTAAGTTTTATATTTATTTTTATTTATTGCTTCGTTTCATGTGGAGAATGTTAAAATGTTAGATGAACGCGTGGAGAAAAAGAAGAAATTGAATATAAAACAACGGGAAAAAAGTGGACGCATTAAAAACTCGCACAAGTATATGGCGCGGACTTGAAAGTAAACACATAAACACAAATTTTGACAATTGGGGTAAAACAGCTGATGATCACCTGGGCTGACGAGTGTTTGGCGTTGTTTAGCTGCAATATGGAAGAGTTTTTGCGCCGTATCGTACCAAACAGCCGGCAAAACATTGGATTTCTCGGGGTGAATCGCACATCAACAACCTATTTTGATGACTTCGAGAAATCTTATTTTTTTTTGAAAGAAATAACAAAATTGGAGACTATGTTGAAAACTAAAATGACCCAAAAACCCGAGTTTCATTCAAAAATTGACGGACTTATTGACCAGATCTCGTTCATAAGTATATCAAATTAATGAATAAACTCTTTTAAGTTTTCGTATTCACAGGTTTTTTCACTGGTGTACCAATAAGATTCTCTGATTTTTATACCCTTCACCACCATAGTGGGATGATGTTTGTAACGCCAAAAGTATTAGTCTAACACCCACATTAAAGTATACCGATCGACTCAGAATCACTTTCTGATATCAACACAAATTTCGATCCAAATAAGTTTTATGTAATTATGTTAATTAATTTTATGATGATTGGTCCATAGTAAGTCATAGCTCGCATATAAGGCCCACTACCGAAAATCCCATTGACGAGCATAAGTCTCTTAAAGTCTTAGGTATATATATAAAATTAAGCAGACATACATCACACGACCTAATTTCATGACGATCGGTCTATATAAAACCCACTTCAGAAAATCATTCACGAAAATAAAGTATTGAAATTTTAAAAGAAAAAATTTTGTGCTCATTTACTCAATGTAGGGTATTATATTGTCGGACTTGACTGACTATACTTTCTTACTAGTTTTTATTTCGAAACCCAAACGAAATACAAGCCATCTGAATTCAATTTCAACGATTCTCCAAAATGTTTTGTAATTTTTTTTAATGCTTTTCGAAGTTCAAGAAGTTAAACTTTTTAAATTTTGTCAAAGCCAAAAATGTTTTGCAAAACAAAAATTCACAATATAACTTTTATGAATCTTGGAGATGTCAAAATACTTCTACACTACAAAGTTGTCAGAAAATGTTCAATAAATGGTTTACAACCATATGTATCAACATAAGTTCTCATGGATGTGTTAACCATTTTCTGAGCATGTTTCTGACAATCTGACAACCGTGTATATGTAGCTAAAATTTCTCAAAACAAGTAACATTTTATAATTTTTCATTTCGAGGGAATTTTTAATAATTTTGCAATTTTCTAAACGAATTTTTACTTTTATAGCATTTTCCATTGTGTAACATAAATATATTGTTAGGTTTTAAATTATTTTCTATTACCCTGTTTTGTTGCCCTAAGTGCTGTTATATGTATTAGCAAAATTACATTACATAAATGAAAGTGAGCAAAATAATTTAAAATTTATAACCAAAATGTCTTACAAAACCTAATTATTGCTTTATTGACAAAAATACCAGAAAAAAACATTTAAAATTAAATTGTTTTTTTTTAAAGAAGAAAATATACACAAATTGATAATTTTCCACAAATTCAATTAATAATGTTGAAAACATAATGTGATTTTAGCTTAGGGGCCCACAAAAGCTACAACACCCATAATAACAGTCAAAATACAACGCTTAAAATGTTTTCGCTTTAATTTGTTTTGTCAC
Organism: Calliphora vomitoria; assembly: GCA_942486065.2. Taxonomy (NCBI): domain Eukaryota; kingdom Metazoa; phylum Arthropoda; class Insecta; order Diptera; family Calliphoridae; genus Calliphora; species Calliphora vomitoria. The sequence continues at coordinate 8,856,648 of OW818032.2, forward strand.
CCAGGCCAACATATTCCAGCAACGCATACGCGTACACATGCCAACCAAAGTTGCACCATTTAAGGCCTAAAGACATTTTAAACGTTCTTAAACAAAATTGTTTTTATAACCACCTTTAAGATGGGGGATATAATGATTTTGTCATTCCGTTTGTAACACATTGAAATATTTATCGCAGACCCACATTAGTATATATTTCCTGGGTCTTCATAAGAGTTTAAGACGATCTAGCAAAGTCCTTCCGTCCGTCTGTCAGCTGAACTGAACTGGCTGAAATTTACCACAAATACTCTCTGTTAATAAGGTTTGTTTGACATAGAAAATGGGCAATAATAACCCTCATACAAATGTCCTCCGAAATACTATTTGAACAGTAATAAATATGCTGATTATGCGGCAATCCTAAACAATTTTGCACAAATTAGTTCCAAGAACTCTGAAATTATATTGTAAAGTAGTCGGGCAACATTTGTCCCTAGTCCCCATACAAGGCCCCCTCAGAAAATGACTTGAACATTCATAATTGTCTTATAACAAGTAAGAGAGCTATATTCGTCTGTGCCGAATCTTATATACCCTTCACCAAATTATACTTTAAAATAGGTAAACAAAACTAAATTTTATTTTCAAGATTTTAATAAAAAAATTATTTCAAATTGTTTTTCAAAATTTAAAAAAATTTTTTTTTTTCAAAATTGTCAATTTTTTTCAAAATTTGTTTTAGGTCCAAATTATTATAGCCTTAGCCATTTTTTCAAAATTTAATAAAATTTTTTTTTTTCAAAATTTAAAAAATAATTTTTTTTCAAAATTGTTTTGAAAAAAAACTTTTTTTAATTTTTTTTTAATTTTTTAAATTTACTAGTGACAAAAAATGTATGACAAAAACATTTGTTTGGTAAAAAGAAAAATTAGGTTTTTAACCTGATTTTGACCCATTGTAGGTCCAAATTACTATAGCATTATATAGATCGTTGCAATGGACTTTGAAATATCTATCTTTAGATATCCATATTGTCTATATTAATGACATAGTAATCCAGATATAGATCAAAAATAGGCCAAAAATCGAGGTTGGTCCACAGCCATTTGTGGGCCGATTTTCTCGATTTTAAATAGCAACCGATCCAGAAGAATTCCTGATATATTAATGTATGAATAAAGTTTGTAAGTTATTTGGGGTCTTCAGAAAATTGATTTCAACAGACAGACGGACAGACATGGCTTAATCGACTCCGCTATCTATAAGGATCCAGAATATATATACTTTATTGGGTCGGAAAATTATATTGTGGATATTACAAACGGAATGACAGACTTATATATACCCTACAAGTTTTATATGAAGTTAATTTTCAACCAACAATTTTGAGGACCGGTCCATAATTGACATGTTTGTTATATTTCTAAGCAGTTTGCTATTGAAAATCACTAAAATCGTTTCAGTAGAAAAAAAACGTATGGATTTTTTTTAAACAAATTTCCAATCTATATCATACTAAAAATATAAGTTTGTATTCCCAAAAATAACTTCATCATAAACCTAGATTTAGTTTTTTTCACTGTTTAAGAAAACTATAACATCTACTGATTGTGTGAAAGCCTACGTTTGTAGGACCGTAATTTGTTTAATCCCAGTTTTAGTTGCAGGGTATTTAAGAATCCACATTGACGAATATCTAACTAACTTGTTTTATTATTAATTGCTGCATTTATGTGTAATTTGTAGAGACAATCAATTTTAGATTGTGCATGTATAAATGTATTATAACGTTTTCTTGAACAAATAAATGAGATTACGCTGTTTATTATACCCTTCACCATGAGTGGCAATTTATACATTTTTCATTTGTGACTCCAAATTATATATTCTGGAACGTCATAACCATGTCCGTCTGTATGTTGAAATCAACTTTCCGTAGCCCCCAAATAACTTAAAAACATGATTGATACATCAATATATCGGGGATTTCCCCGGCTCGGTTGCTATTTAAAATCCAGATAATCGGTCCACAAATGGCTGAGATATAATTTTGATTTTTGTCCTCTTTTTGATCCATGTCTGGCTTACTAAATCATTAATGTAGAGAATATCGATATCTAATGATAGATATTTCAAAGTACATTGCAACGATGTATATAAGGCTATAGTAATTTAGACCTACAATGGGTCAAAATCGGGAAAAATATTCTTTAATCCGAAAATTTTTTTTGGTCATAAATTTGTTTTCACTAATAAATTTAAAAAATTAAAAAAAAAAAAAAAAATTGAAAAAAAAAAATTAAAAAAAACAATTTCGAAATAAATTAAAATTTTTTTTTTTTAATTTTGTTTATCTAAAAATATTTAAATTTTGTATTTTAAAGTATAATTTGGTGAAGGGTACATAAGATTCAGCACAGCCGAACATAGATCTCTTACTTGTTTTTAATAGACATTATATGATATTTAGGGCGGAACACACCCCTTTACTACAACTATGTGAAATTTCGTGTATATTTCAGTAGTATAGTAAGTAAACTATACAATATTAACGCTTTAGTCACATTTTATCTTGAAGTAGAACATAATTTCGCTTTAAAATTAAAGCAATTTTACAGCAAAATAATACCACAGCCTAAAACCCGGGGGCTTCGGAAAGTTGATTTCTGAAATGAAATGGAGTTTCAAATGAAAATTTTAGTAATTACATACGCAATGACAAACTTATCCTCACCACTCATGGTGAAGGGGGTATACAAAAAACCACACAATTCATATAGAGTTTCTTGTACAAGCAACACCCAAAATGATAAATTACAAATTGATTACTTTATAATAAATTGCTTAAATCCTGTTGCTGCGTAATACATTTTGTTTCAACATTTTGACAAATTCAAGTAGTTAAGAAAAGGTTACATTTCATTTTGGTAACAATCATTAAACAGCAAAACAAAAAAAAACTGTCTTGGTTTTTTGTTTGCAACATGATCTTGTGAGACTGTTAACAATGCAAAAAACCATTACAATAATAATAATTTTTCATACAATTTTATTACAAGATTTATTGTTCTTTTTTTGTCACACTCCCTAAAAACAACCAGAAAGAATTTTTTGTTCAAATTTATTTATATAAATCAAGAAGCTTTATTTAGAATTGTTTGTTTGTTTTTGCTTGCAGCCTACATTGTCTGTGGCAAATTATCAATCGATAAAAAGTTCAAAGATGAATATTTGTTTTAAGAAGAAATCGTATTAAAGTTTATTACCTAGTGATTGACTTTGTAATAAGTCACTTTATAAATAAAAACGCACCTTTAGACTCTTGTTTATGTTTATTAATAAATACTTATTTACACCAACATTGATTTTACATAAATATGTATTAAATTGTTACTAAGAATGAAGGTAACAAAATTAGCAAATTGTGAGATAATGGGTTTTGTAAATATATAATGAAATAAAAACAGATTTAAAAAATATTTGGTAAATTCTTCTAATAGTCAGATAAAAGTTTGTCATAAAACACTTTGCTAGTTTAGAGCAAAGCAGCTAAGTACGTTTTTTCAAGAGAGACAAACCATTCTAAGATTTTTTTTTTGAGTATCACTTTTTAAAAAAAGTAGTAGAAATACTACTATTTTTAAAATTAATTAATAACATGGAATTTATTTTCAAAACTTTATTTGTTTGTTTCCTTCACTTCTGTATAAAAATCAAAAATTTTGAGAATATTTTTAGACATTTTGATAATTTTTGAAAAATGTAGTAGAAATCAAGTTATTAAAAATTTTCCAAAAAGTTGTTTATTTACAAGGAAATGTTAAAAACATCTAAAAAATATGAGTTTTATACTTTTTTAATAAAGTAGTAGAAATACTACTATTTTTAAAATTAATTAATAACATGAAATTTCTTTTCACAACTTTATCTGTTTGTGTTTACTTCACTTTTGTATAAAAATCAAATATTTTGAGAACATTTTTAGGATTTTGTATAGTTTTTGTAAAAAGTAGTAGAAATCAAGTTATTAAAAATTTCCCAAAAATTTGTTTATTTACCAACAAATGTTAAAATCTCTTTAAAAATATGAGTTTTATACTTTTTTAAAAAAGTAGTAGAAATACTACTATTTTTAAAATTAATTAACACCTTGGAATTTGTTTTCAAAACTTTATTTGTTTGTGCTTCCTTCACTTTTGTATATAAATCAAAAATTTTGAGAATATTTTTAGAAATTTTTATAATTTTTGGAAAAAGTAGTAGAAATCAAGTTATCAAAAATTTCCTAAAATTTTATTTATTTACAAACAATTGCTAAAATTTCTTAAAAAATATGAGTTTTATACTTTTTAAAAAAAGTAGTAGAAATACTACTATTTTTAAAATTAATTAATATCATGAAATTTTTTTCAAAACTTTATTTGTTTGTGTTTCCTTCACTTTTGTATAAAAATCAAATATTTTGAGAATATTTTTAGAAATTTTTATAATTTTTGGAAAAAGTAGTAGAAATCAAGTTATTAAAAATTTCCCAAAAATTTGTTTATTTACAAGCAAATGTTAAAATCTCTTAAAAAATATGAGTCTTATACTTTTTTAAAAAAGTAGTAGAAATACTACTATTTTTAAAATGAATTAATACCATAAAATTGCTTTTCAAAACTTTTATTGGTTGTGTTTCCTTCACTTTTGTATATAAATCAAATATTTTGAGATTATTTTTAGAATTTTTTTTTAATTTTTGGAAAAAGTAGTAGAAATCAAGTTATCAAAAATTTCCCAAAAAGTTGTTTATTTACAAGCAAATGTTAAAAACTTCAAAAAAATATGAGTTTTATACTTTTTTAATAAAGTAGTAGAAATACTACTATTTTTAAAATTAATTAACACCTTGGAATTTGTTTTCAAAACTTTATTTGTTTGTGTTTCCTTCACTTTTGTATATAAATCAAACATTTTTGCAGTATTTTTAGACATTTTTATAATTTTTGAAAAAAGTAGTAGAAATCAAGTTATTAAAAATTTCCTAAAATTTTATTTATTGGCCAACAAATGTAAAAAACTCTTAAAAAATATGAGTTTTATACCTTTTTTAAAAAAGTAGTAGAAATACTACTGTTTTTAAAATGAATTAATACCATGAAATTTATTTCCAAAACTATACTTGTTTGTGTTTCTTTCACTTCTTTATAAAAATCAAAAATTTTGAGAATATTTTTAGAAATTTTTATAATTTTTGCAAAAAGTAGTAGAAATCAAGTTATCGAATATTTCCTATAAAGTTATTTATTTACCAACAAATGTTTAAATCTCTTTAAAAATTGTGAGTTTTATACTTTTTTAAAAAAGTAGTAGAAATACTACTATTTTTAAAATTAATTAATACCATGGAATTGCTTTTCAAAACTTTATTTGTTTGTGTTTCTTTCACTTTTGTATAAAAATCAAAAATTCTAAGAATATTTTTAGAAATTTTTATAATTTTTGAAAAAAAGTAGTAGAAATCAAGTTATCGAAAATTTCCTAAAATTTTATTTATTTACCAACAAATGTTAAAAACTCTTTAAAAATATGAGTTTTATACTTTTTTTTAAAAAAAGTTAGAAATACTACTATTTTTAAAATTAATTAACACCATGGAATTTATTTTCAAAACCTTATTTGTTTGTGTTTCCTTCACTTTTGTATAAAAATCAAATATTTTGAGAATTTTTTTTTTTTAATTTTTGGAAAAAGTAGTATAAATCAAGTTATCAAAAATTTTCCAAAAAGTTGTTTATTTACCAACAAATGTTAAAATCTCTTAAAAAATATGAGTTTTATACATTTTTAAAAAAGTAGTAGAAATACTACTATTTTTAAAATTAATTAATACCATGAAATTTCTTTCAAAACTTTATTTGTTTGTGTTTCCTTCACTTTTGTATAAAAATCAAATATTTTGAGAATATTTTTAGAATTTTTTTTAATTTTTGCAAAAAGTAGTAGAAATCAAGTTATTAAAAATTTCCTAAAATTTTATTTATTTACCAACAAATGTTAAAAACTTTAAGAAATATGAGTTTTATACTTTTTTTAAAAAAGTAGTATAAATACTACTATTCTTAAAATTAATTAACACCATGGAATTTATATTTTGCTTGAAATTCAAATATTTTGCTTGAAATTCAAACATTTTGGAAAATTTTTAAAAAGTAGTAGAAATATTACTATTCGTTAAATGTATTAATACCATATAATTTCTCCTAAAAATTTGATTATTTTTTGAATTACTTTACTTATGTATAAAAACTAATATTTTTTAGCTTTTGATAATTATTGGAAAAAAGTAGTAGAAATTAAGTTATTAAAATTTTCAAAAATGCTATTAAATAATGTACAAATGTTAAAATCTCATCAAAAATATGAGTTTAGCTCTATTTTAAAAAAAGTAGTAGAAATACTACTATTCTCAAAATGTATTAAAACTATCAAATTTCCAAATTATATTATTTTTGTGTTTCTTTGAGTTATGTATAAAATTATTTGAGAAGTTTTTTTAAATTTTCGTGAAAAAAAAAAAATAATTAAAATGCTACTATTTTTAAAGTATTAGAGATACTACTATTTGTAAAATGTATTAATACCATAGAGTTTCCCTTAAAAATTTGGTAATTTTTTGGATTACTTTACTTCTTTATATTTTGGACATCTTTTAAGACATTTTTATAAGTTTAGAAAAAAAGTAGTAGAAATTAAAAATAAAAAAGTATAAAAATGTTGTTAAATTGCATACAAATGTTAAAAGCTCTTTAAAAATAAAAGTTTTTTAGTTTTTTAAAAAAGTAGTAGAAATACTACTATTTCTAAAATGACTTAAATTGTTTAAAAAAATCTTATTTTATAAAAATCTAACATTTTGGAGACTGTTCAGACATTTTCATAGCTTTTTAAAAAAGTAGTAGAAATACTACTATATATTTGAATTTGTTTTTAAAAATTAGTCAAGTAGCACCTTTGCTACTTGCCTAATTCAATCATAAATCTCATATAGACAACTCTATTATAAATTATACCAAAACTTTATTTTAACTTTAGACACACATTTTTAATGGCTTATTTCTGTATACACTTGCAAATATTTAAATATTTTCTTAAAACGCATATACAATTAGCAATGCGTCTGTCTACAATGTGCTGGTTTAAAAAACGCCTAAAAATTTTCCAAACTGAAATCAAAAGCTGTTAGAAAATTTGCTTTAAAAGCAAAATTGTGTAATAAAAATTAATGAAGCTTGAAAATAGGCCAACAAAACTGAAAATTGCAAGCAAGAAAAAAGAAACACACAAATAGAATTTAACACTAACGAACATGTATTTGAAAATATACAAAGGAAATGAGGCAATTTAAACAAATTAAAGAAAAAAAAAAACAAAATCAAAAAATGCTTATACGTCCTGTTGCACCAGAAAAAACAACGAAAAATAAAAATAAATTTTTTGAAAGGAAATAAATTTTATAAGTCATTGAACGTTTAAATAAATATGTTTTAAATACTTAAATGCAATTTCCATATTATTAATACTCATAGCTTTATTTGTGATTAATTTCAAAAAATTAATACAGCAATTATATTTTAATATGTATTTTATTTTTTGAATTTTTTTTTTGTTATAGAAATTATAATTTTCATTTTAAATGTCTTGCCACTCGTATTTCCAAATCAGTGAGTCTAAGTTACGCCTTTTACTTGCTGCAAATAACTACAAAGTTTCTTATTTTAAGCTAATAGATTAACTACATATAAATAAAAATAAATAAAACAAAATTGTTGGCAATTTTTATAGAATTAACGTAAAGCAACTTGGGCTAAACCATATCAAACGAATTGTGCGCCACACTGTACGCACTACTGTTAAAATTACAGTAAAAGCGACAAGCGTTAAGCAACATGAATAAGTCAAGTAGTGGCAAATAGAATTAGAGGCATTAATCAATGAAGAATGATGTAAAACTCAACAAGATCTTGCAAAATCATTGGGAGCTACTCAAGCAGCAAGGATTCAACGAAAAGCTGGGACGATTTTGCATGTCCGAAATGATGCTTGAACGCTATAAAAGAAAATCACATTTTTCATCACCCGCTTAATTCTACAGTCCTTGCCCCATTCGACTACTATTTGTTTCGGTCGTTACAGAACGCTATCTCTGGGATACGCTTCACTTTGTAACATAGTATTCGATAATGGCTTGATTCGTTCATAGCCTCAAAAGATGAGCAGTTCTTTTGGCTCGGAATTCATATGTTGCCAGAAATATGGGAAATAGTCATAGCTAACAATGGGAAACACTTGGAAAAAATTTATATTCTACAAATGTTTCAAAATAAATCCCGCATTTTTAAGTTATACAACCAATAGTAACTCATGTCTTCTAAAAAAATTCACAAACAAATGATTGTAGAGTTTACCTCATTAAGTTTATTATTGGGAATATATTTTTAGAAAATCACGGACAATTTTGGGAATTTCATAAAGTTTTAGTATAAATCAAATTCGTGTAATTTATTTCCAATCAACTAATTCGATTTAGATTTTTTCAATTCTAGAAACTGAAAATAAATACAGTTCAGCCCAACTAAAATTTTTCAGTCACAGGTAAACAATTAGGCTTTTCCTAGTACACAATACATATAAATTACATATGTGTAGAAAACCACACACCAGGATAAGCAACGCCACTTTTTGCATACATCGATGTCAAAACAAAATTTATTTTTAAATATGTATAAAAACAATTAATTCTGTGTGGTTTGCCACACAAGTGAGAGATAAGGGTCAATAAGAACATATGAATAACTAAATTTTGACCAATTATTTGAAAAATGTTGCTGGTTTTAGGCTTAACAGATATATTTTTTTCATTTTTATAGCAACCCTAGTATTAAAGTATACAAAATTGACGCCTGTCGCTTTGTTAACATTTCATTTTCAAATTAAATTTAATTTAGCTTTAAAATTACTACAAAACAACACCATAGACACAACTCTGTTTCTTTAAAGCCACAATTTTAGTTATAATGGCTTTTTACAATTTTGCACACACAAGATTTTCTTTAAAGGTTTTTGCGATTAAAACGCCAGTTAACGCCTTAAATTTTTAGCATTTTTCTTAACGATGAAAATGCATTGCAACCGCAACAAAACACGCATTTCAGACCCAAAATTCAACAGCAAAAATCTTAATTGTAACAAAATAATAAATAAATAAAAAATACTTGTTATTTTGTTCTGAACAAGTGAAGGCTGCAAAACAATATTTTTTATTTTTTTTTATTTACTTTATTATTTAACAAAAAAGTAAAAGGCTGTTTATAGTGGTTGCTAGGAAAAATATGCCTAGTAATTCAAAATCTAATGGACAGATATTTTTTTATTAAAAAAAAAAAAACAAAACAACAAAACAAAAATACTTAAAACTATGTACATATGTATAAATTGCTTAGTAATGAAATGCATAAACGTACACGTATGTTGAGCGTGCCTCGAATGCGTATCATAAATTTTGTATAGAAATGTGTATCTGCGACACACTCGTGTAATTTTTAACCTTAATCTGTTACAAAATTTTGACATTTTCTCCCTGATTTATAATGGCTATTGAAATCAAACACCATTTTAACAAATTTGCATATACAAATGTAAGAAAAAGTGTTAGTTTGTTTCAGGAACAACCTAAAGTCTTATAAATAATGTTTAGCAATAGATTTTATTAATGTTATAAGTATTTTAATGCAGATAACAAAAACCAAATCTGATTGTCTGTTTGTCCCAAAATATAGGACTTCTGGCTTTGAAATGCTACAGAATGAAGTTTCAATTTTTACTGGACATATCAATATATTTAATTTCATTATTATAACCCTTTTCTTATAAGCCTCTCTTCATAGTAATATACAAAATCCGACAAACAAAATATGTTTCCTTATTGTTTTGTCCAACCAAGTTTTTTGCTCTTATAGCAATTGTGTTGTATTGACTTTAAATTGGACCATAGAGAATAACATTCAATTCATAACAGTCCTATTATATTTGAAGCGCCTACATACAATACAATTATTTGTTGATACTGTTTTTGTCCATTCATTCATTTCTTCCATTCCATTCCTAACATCCTTAGTTTGTTTAAAAATCACTTGTGTGGAAAATAATTCACTAAATTATTGTTATAAAGGGTCTTCCGATTGAAACATATATAAGATATGAGGCGGCACGGCACACAGCCGAACGGCTCTTAGCTTTAGGCGAACTGATCAAATGCTGTTATAGGACACGTCATCAATGTATATTGGAGACATTGGAAGGCTATACACAAACATCGGGCGTGCCCGATCGCATACCAGACACAGAATATATCGGGAACTTTGAGACACTGATGCCAGATAGAATATCATGGTCATAGGGAACATTAGAGCAAATACCCGATGGTATCTGTTGTTATACGGATGGCTGTAAACTGAGGGATAAAACTGGCCTGGGGTTCTACATTGAAAACCCAGAAACTGAAGTATATTACTGTATATCTAATCACAATACTGCACAGAGATAACGGATTCGTGATAGCAACCGAGTTTGTTTTCAATCGAATGATTCTACCTTAGTTACCGATTTTTACAAAAGTTTGGTTGCTTCATTATCAACTGACTTTCTGTTGATAAAACCGACAAATTCTATGTGTGCAACAAATTCGGTTGCTAACACGAATCTGTTTTCTCTGTGTAGCTTCCAGGTAGAAGTCCTTGCAATAACGGAACGTCTAAATTGGATTCGAATAAATATGGTGCCAATAGGGGTTAACATATTTACCGACAGCAAAAAGGCAATTAGGGTGATATCAGATGATGAGGTTAAATCTAAGACCGTATTGGACTGTAAGAGAGCTTTGACCGAATAATCACCAAGAGCTAAGCTTTGCATCATATGGGTACCAGGCCACTCGGGAATAATCGGCAACGAAAGAGCGAATGTACTTGCTTTTAAGGGAAGTGAACTCGAGGTAGTTAACCGGACGAACGCAAAACCATTCGACGCAACGAGAGCTTAATTAAAAAGTGTGAGCGAGTGAATCCCATAAGGCCCATAGGGTGAGTAGAACCACAAAGATCCTATGGGGTAACCCTAACGAGAGCAGAACGAGAAGCCTCCTCAGAATGAGCAAATCCGAGGTTAGTATGATGGTTAGGGTGGTCCATGCTTACATAGAAGAAAAAAACTTCCTAGAAGAAGTTACGCCACCCCCTAGTTTTGTTACACGTACCATTCTTATTATGTATTCAAAATTTTAGTAACATATCTTATATTCAAGGGATTTTCGACCTTAAAATATTTGAATTTTATGAAAAAATCCTGAGAAGGAACTAGTCAAAATATTAAGTAAAAAATGTAAACAATGTACCAAACATTGTACTTTTTTATTTAGCAATAGTATTAAAATACACACAAAATAATATAAATGAAGAAATACTTAAAAATAATATTAATTCATTTTTTTTCAACTTAAAACTAAGTTTGTTAACATCGTTTTGGAAGCCATCAACATCCATTCTTTGAGTAATGGCCATTTTCTCGTCATAAGACAGCTTGTCGGAAAACAAGGCAAAAGCAACTAGCTCATCACATAAGTACCACAAGTGACGCTCTAAGACGACCCTTGCTGCTGCACTGATTTCTGGATCAATGACTTCGTATGATTTTAATCTCTTCCAAAGTTGGAGGTCATTAATCGCTGTATCTGCTGCCAAAGGCGCTTCGATTCAAATCTTCGTATATATGAGTGCACCAAAACTAACAAATCGAACAATTTGTTTTTCTTCTTTTTTGGTAAGCTTAAATGATGATGTATTGGTCCCGGAGTATGCCAACTAATCCTTGCAGGTGGTTTGTTCAGAACAATCATGGTGAGCTCTATTAGCTCGTTGTAATCACCACGAACTTGTTTTTTTCTAGCTTTATCAATCGTAAGACTCTCAAGAGGATTTTCGGCAAACTGTTTCTCACTAGTATTAAAGTCAAGACAATCGTAGTGATCTTTTGGTAATGTATCCCAAACATCGCTGAATCGTTTGAATAATGGAATCTTAGGAGAGTTTGATGGCCCAAAACACAGTGTAAATATTTTTAAAAGCATTATTTCAAACACGTGATGACGACAAGCAACCCATAAAAGATCACGACCCGTCTTCAAGGAGAGTGCACGCTCCTTCTTTGGCACCTGTGTTAGAGGCAGTAGTATCAAAACTCATACCTCGGACATTCTTTATGACATTCCACTGTTCCATTGTGTCAAGAACAGCATCAGTTTTCACCGTTCCTGCAGTAAGTTTGGATACGCCTAACAATTTTTCGCAACCATTACGGGAGACAAGAATGGAAAGGCGTTCTACTTTTTTCTTACCTATTATATCAGGCAGTATTTTCCCATCCCAATGTATTATAAGTGAATACTTTGGTTCAAATAGTTCTTATATATTCGCATTGAATTCTGTCCTTGCTTTTTTTCTTGCACGTCGAATTGCGCTCCGAGAGATTGGGAGTGAAGCAGGATTGCAACCAAGTGCGGCAGACAGTGGAATAATCAGTCGCACTGCTTCTCTGTCGGTTATTTTGTTACGATCCAGAGCGCTGGTAACATGTTGTGTAAATATATCACTAGTCGATGGAACAACGACACTTTTACTTGTAGCGACCTGTGTCTTTTTTGATAAAGTAACCACAAAATCATCTTGCTTACTCTTTATATTTGTATTTGCTTTCGAAGTGCTACTGCAGCTTAAATCAAGTTCTATTTCTTGACTTGACACTACTGAAATTAAAGCATTATGTTCGGAGGCATTTTTCTTAATTCTTCAGCTCTTTGTTTTCTTTTGACAGAACGTTCTTTGGTCTTTTCTAGCTTCTTGTCAATCGATGTCATGATCATATTACGCTCATTTCTTTGATCCATGAGAAACTCTCTATCTTCTGCAATTTTAAATTCATAGCGTTTGCATGGGTGATATCGAAAAGTTTGTCTAGCTCTTCTGTAAACAAATGCTCTCTATTTTTCTGTGCTTGTGAATCTCTTGTTTTATTTTTTTTAAAGCCAGTTCTTATGAATTTTTATAAGTTTTTCAACGCAGTGATTTGGTTGCCTGTTTGGAATATCAGATTTGCTCCACACTTCTATGACTTCTTGAATAAGCATATGCGCAGAATCTTTCACATTCCTTCATTTATTTAATGTGTGGTGATAACGAAGTAGAACTTGCCGAAGAGTTGGAAGTTGGTTAAACCTTATCAATGACTCAAGATCCCGACATCCAAGTAGAAAAATACCCTATTTTTTTCGAGTTGATGAACTCATTTTATTGCTCTGATTCACTGAGTTTGACCTGTAATGAAACATGAATATCAAACAATTTTTGAAAATATGCTTTTAAGTTAACCGCTAGATGAAATCGTGTAAAAAATTATTGAATAATGCCACCCCGTACAAATTTACGGGGTGGCAATCTGAAAAACAAAAAACAAAAAAAATAGTTTGGACCACTCTAATGATGGTACGTATTCTAAGTGGATACACAGGATTACGGGCACAACTACATAAAATTGGACTTGCAGATTCTCTTGAACACTTTCTTTGTTCTTGCCAGGCTTTCGTTGAAATTATATCCAAATATCTTGGGTGCGATATTATTCCGGGTATAACAACCATCACGAACACTAATTGGAAAATTCTTAGAAATTACGTCCAGGAAACTGAGTTTCTTAACATCAGACGATAATACCTTCATAGATCACTATTTTACCAAAAAACTAGTAAGAGTGCTATGCCGAATCTTATATACCCTTCACCTTTGTTGTGGATGCTTTAATTGCCCATTTTAAGCGTATAGCATCCTAAATATATCAAGAAAACTTTTAAATATTTACATTTAATTGCTGACGAACAGATTATATTGTAGAATTTACAAACTAAATAACAATCTTATATATACCCTTCTCACGAAGGTGAAGAGTATAAAAACAACAACGCCAAACGAAACGAAACACCAAACAAAAATACTCAAAGCAATGAAACCAACACACATCCAAACATATGTACGTTTTGTTGCTTTTTTGTCAAAGCATGCAATAAATTGTCATTTTCTGATGAAATCTTCAGAGGTTGTCTCGGATTTTTGCTCATATCTCTGTTATTTATGGACGGATTTTGCTGATTTTAAATAGAAAACTTCTCGAAAGCATGTCTGACAGAATTATTGAAGATTTGGATCCCGAAGATATCTGGGGTCTTCTGAAAATTGATTTCATCAGACAGACAGACGGACATGGCTTAATCGGATCGGATCCAGAATATATATACTTTATAGGGTCGGAAAATTCTATTGTGGAAATTACAACCGGAATGACAAATTTATATACACCCTTCTCACGAATGTGAAAGGTGTAAAAATAAAAAATTCCATGAAAAGGAGCGCACAACAGGGCCGATAGTGGCCTAGGTGTATTTTCTTCGGATTTGATGTAGTATACATCCTCCTATCAACCTAACCTAACCCTAACCTAAGGGTCTTCCGAACTTTGACTGTTGATAGCAGCCATATCGTTGAAGCTACATCTGTCCAATTGACTGTTATTTATTAAGTTTGTTTTGCCAAATCACAATGGACGGATATAGCGTTCAACAACATGTGCAAATGATAAAATTGTTTTATCAAAATGGATGTTCTGTTTGGGAAACATTACGCGCAATTCGCCTCATTTTACGGTGAAGCCGATTTGTGGAAGACAAATAAACAAAATTGTGGAATTTGGGACGAAACCAATCCACATAAGATCCAAAAGCGTCCAATGCATCCTGAAAATGTTACTGTTTGGTGTGGTTTTGGGCTGCCGTCATCATCGGTCCATATTTCTTTGAGAACGACGTTGGCATGAATTGCATGAATTGAAGTGGTTTAAACAGGATGGCGCTACATGCCACACAGCTCATGCCACATTGGACATTCTGTATGAGCGATTTGAGGGCATGGTCATCTCATAATGTAAACTGGCCACTAGAATTGTGCAAATTGACCCCGTTAGACCTTTTCTTGTGAGGTTTTCTTAATTCGCAAGTCTAATAAGCTATAAACTACAGCGACCCTCAAGCCAACCTAATCCATAGCATCGGTCAAATTCAGCGTGATATATATGCCAGAGTCTTGGAAAGTTGGATATTTCGGATGTGCGCACGATGTAATATTCCATACATAATGCCATCAATAGGCCTTTCAAATGAATAAAAAATGTCAATGATATCTTACACACACTTTGTTTTATTTAAATTTGAAGATAGAAAGCGCTTAATGAAAGACCCTTTATTATATTATTTATTTCTTCTCTTTTTTTTGTTTGTACCAGTATTAGTATGAAATGAAAATAATTTTCCACTCATGCCTATAATCATAATCATACAATTAAATCTATTTTTGATACAATTAAATTAATCCAGTTTCTATGGAAATATTTCATAGAGATTTCAATTTATTGCCAGCCAAATTCATTCAGCCACAACAGAATGACAGAATGAGAACGAGAATGAGAAACATTAAACAGGATAAGGTTTTCTATGGTTTTAATGGCCATTTGTAAGTTAATTAACTGATATTTGTGTAAAAGAAATTCTATGATGATTAAATAAATAAAAGAAACAAATTCTAAAGGGCTTTTACCACCCATGCCCAGATCATGTGAAGCCTGTAAGTAAAAGAAACCTTAAAAAACAAGTATTTTTTTTTTTTTGGTAATGGTTTATTAAAAATATACATAATGTTCCCTGTTTAGCTCGCTTTGTTTGACTTTGGTTTTTTTTCTTACATTTTTATCCTTCTTTTTCAAGGTTTTGGCAAAAATCATTCAACACGTGCTGATTGTCAATGATGACTATTAAATTTTATTATTTCGCTTGAAAGCATGTTTTTTGCTTCTTTGAAATTTTAGGTTTTTTTTTTTGTAGAGAATATTGCCAATACCACAATCATGTCAAAAAGGATTAAAAGTTTTTCTTAGCTTTTGTTGATTCTTTGCAACAGTAAGAACCAACAAAGTTTTTCCTTTTTTTGGGGGGGTAATAAAAAGTCTTAAAATAAAGATACATATTTATTTTAGTTGTTACAGTGGGTTTTGTTCGAAAGTTTGGGATAAGCTAAGAAAATATATTTAAACTTGTTGATAATCTCATTTATAATTCTAGCTTGACCTAAACTTTCTTACAAAACCAATTGTGGACATTAAAATATATATATTTCTCTTCGGAAAACATTTTCTGGCAATTCTGGGGAATATTTTTTTTAGAAAATTTTGGGAATTTCTTTATAAGTTTTCTTCTTAAAATTAGAGTATTATTTTTGCACAGATAAAACAGGTTCGTTGTGATTTGTAGCCAATCGAATGATTCGATTATATTGGCTGTATCTTTTGTACGCGGTTTTGGTTTTTAATAACATATGGGTAATTCCATGTCATCGTACGTGACATTTGTGCGCCTATAGAATGGAATAGATTTTGCTCTAAATACTTTCACATAGTAATATTTTTTGCTTTCTCCTATTCAAATCATCTTGGACAAAAGTTTCGAGGATTTTTGTCTTTTCAGTCATTCTCGTGGAATAGCCCATATGTCATTTTGCAGGGTACATATTTGTCATTTATTCTCACTTAGTTATTAAACATTATAGTGTACTCAACAAAGTATTTTCTTTGCATCGAAAATGTCGAATTTTTTATCAACGAATCGTCATATGCAGGAAGTTTTGCTTTACTTCTTTAATTTGAAAAAATAGTGCCGCTGAAGCACACCGATTGATCGCCGAAATCAAATTAGAAGTTTGATTTTGACACGGAAGACAAGCCAGCCAAAAAAGTTTGAAGTCCAAGAATTGGAGGCAATACTCCATGAAGATTGTTGTCAAACTCAACAAGAGCTTGCAAAATCATTGGGAGCTACTCAAGCAGCAATTTCAAAACGTTTGCGAGCAGCTTGATTCATCCAAAAGTAAAGAAATTGGGTACCATAAGAATTGACCTTGAGAGACCTTGAAAGAAGATTTTTCATTTCTGAAATGATGTTTGAACGATGTTTGAACAAGTAAGAGAGCTATATTCGGCTGTGCCGAATCCCAAATTATACTTTAAAATACAGACAGACAGACAGACAGACAGACAGACAGACGAACAGACATGGCTAAATCGACTTCGCTATCTATAAAGATCCAGAATATATATACTTTATAGGGCCAGAAAATTATAATTATATTGTGGAAATTACAAACGGAATGACAAACTTATACAAGGTGGCGCAAAAGTAATCCTCCTATCAGAAAATGCTATAAATTTTGCGATTGGACCCTAATGTCAGTTCTGTTTTGACATTTGTGTAGTAAACACAGGCGAAATACACGTTAATAAACAGTGTTACGCTACACTGCTCCAGAACGCGGAATATTGCTGACTATTTATTTGACCAATAATCGGTCGGTGACTTTGGCACAACGAGAATTTCGTCGCAGATTTCCTGGCCGTCCAACGCCTACTGGTGAAACACTGCGACGTTTAGCCGCTCGCCTCGAAGAGACTGGCACAACACGAGGTGCTGCCAGGCGTGGCAGACCCCGGAGTAGCCGTTCTGCAGAGAATATTGCTGCTGCAGCCGAGGATGTCATGGAAGCGCCGTCAACATCGACCAGACGACGTGCCACGCAAATGGGTATCAGTCGACGGTCTTTACAGCGAATTTTGGTACAAGATTTGAAGATGTTTCCGTACAAAGTCCAGACTGTGCATCAGCTGTTAGCTGCTGACCGCCAATCGCGTTTAACATACGCTCAATCCATGCTTAATCACCACCAAGAGGAAGATGATTTTTCATCAAAAGTAATCATGAGTGATGAGGCCCATTTCCATCTTAGCGGGTACGTAAATAAACAAAATTTACGCTTTACGAAGAGCCATTACACCCGCTCAAAGTCACTCTATGGTCTGCTGTTTTCGCTGGAGGAGTCATCGGACCTTTTTTCTTCAAAGACGTCGCGGGCCAAACGGTTACTGTGAATGGTGAGCGCTACAGAGCAATGATCAACGAGTTCTTTTTGCCGCAACTTGATGAATTGGGATTGGAAAACATGTGGTTCCAACAGGACGGTGCAACGGCACACACTGCACGTGCCACAACCGATATGCTGAAGGATGCATTTAATTTCGGGCGCCTAATCTCCCGTTTTGGCGATTTGCACTGGCCAGCAAGGTCGCCTGATTTGACCGCTCCAGACTTCTTTTTGTGGGGCTTTTTGAAGTCGCGGGTTTATGTCAACAAGCCTTAGACTCTTGCAGCTCTTAAAGACAATATCCGTCAAGAATGTGAGGACCTATCGCCGGAAGTTTTGGCCAAAGTGATGGAAAATGCCATAAAAAAGGCTCAAATGACAATCAACTGTGGCGGCGGCCATTTACATGACATCATATTCTCGACTTGATGTAAAAAAATTTAAAAGACCAAATAAAAATAATCCACAAGAAGAATCAAAGTTTTTCATTTTTTTTTTTTTTTTAATTGCAGCCAAAAAACATCGGAAGTTTACTTTTGTGCCACCTCCTTCTCACGAAGGAGATGAAAAATGGATCCATTACGATAATCTGAAGCGTAAGAGTTGATATGTGAGACTGGCCAACCAGCCGAATCGACACCAAATCCAAATATTCATAGCGCTAAAGTAATTCTTTATATTTGATGGGACCAAATCGTCCTATCTATCATGAGCTGCTTAAATCATTGAACCTGCAACGAACGCAACTGATTCTTTTGAAGCAAGCATTGGCATGAATCCGTGATCCACATGTTGTAATACCTATTAAAAACTATATAGAAAGAAGTGGTTGGGAAGTTTTGCCTTCCCGCCTTATAGTCCAGACCATGCCGCTCCGAATACTATCTTGGATAAGCTTCACTTCAGAACAGAGAATTCGAAATTAGCTTGATTCGTTCATGTCCTCAAAAGATGAGCAGTTCTTTTGGCTCGGAATCCATATGTTGCCAGAAAGATGGGAAAAGATCATAGCTAATAATGGACAATACTTTGAATAAATTTATATTGTAAAAATGTTTCAAAAACGAAGCTAATGATTTGAAAAAATCTTGCATTTTTAAAAAAATTCGGGAATGAAATATTTTTTTTTTTTTTTTTGTATTTCCTAGGAATGAAAATAGTTCGGGGAATATGAAAAGCCCTAGTTTAGTAGTTTAGCATTTTAATAGTTGGTACTTTAGTGCTTTGGTACTTTTCAATTTTAAGTAGTTATTTAAAAAGTACTAAAGTATTTCAGAACATTTTTAAATAATTCCTATTGCGAACTAAATAACTATTTACTATTTAGAGCTAATAATTTCATTATTGAAATTCTTAAGTTAGTAAAAGGTTCAGCGCATACTAATTAATATTAGTAGTTAGCTTATTAATACACTTATGTACATAAATTCTTTTGAAACATACTGTATACAAACCAAAGCCAATCTGTGAAGATGTCTAACTTTATCAAACAAAGAATTTAGAAAGAAAAAAGGCTAGAATTATTTTTGGCTTAAATATTACATACAAAAAAATTTCTTCTAATTTTTCATCCCCCCCAAAAAGCTGTAAATTCGAAAAAGATTGGGAAATGAAATCTTAATGGAAATACATAATAAATATAAAATGTACATGTGTCAATTAATACTGAACCTGAATAAGGCAAAATATAAAGCAACTCTCTAAAGAATTGAAACAAACGTAACAAGTCTCATTCCAAAAATTTTACAGGAGACACAAAAAACGTTGTAAAATCTTTTATTTTAAATATTTTTGAAATCTGTTGAAAAAGTTTTAATACTTATTTGGTATGATTTATAATGATAAATATGTAATCACATAAATAAAATATATATGGAAGTTTTTGAACTATAATTTCGAATATTCTGAAATATATTTAGAAATTTCTGAAATACAATTGAAAATGGTATTAATGATTCTAACTACCTTAACTACAAAATTAATTACTCTCAATACTTATTAAAGCCATAACATAGCAACATAAGTAATACACAATTTAATTAAAGTTTTTAATTAATAAATGTTACCATTTTCAGTAAATTATTATAACAAAACCACTTTAATCATTTTTTCTAATTTATTTATGAAATCACCTCCATCCACGTGTGTGTGTTTGTTTGAGAGTGTATAATTCTGCGGCGTATAATGTCCGTCAAATGCCAAAATTATTCACATTAAGTTTACAATTAACTGGAAATGTGTTTAAATGTTTTAAACCAAAAATGACAAGAACGACAGCAAAATGGCGGCAAAAATGCCATTACCTGTATCCAAATAACCGTGCTTTTAATCATATAAACAAACATGACCATGATATGAAAATTTAACAATTTAACTAAAATGGTATTATTACCATAAATAATCCGTTATAAAATATACGATGCTAATATTAACGGTAAATGTATGTTTTGTTTAATTTAAAAATAAAGCACCGGGAGAAATATTTGTATTTGAAAAATACAACTTTGTTTGTAATTACACTAGTTTATAGAGTGCAATGTTGTGGAACATATATGGGTTTGTTATTCTAGGCTGACTAATGTAATATATTGAATACAATTCAGGACGTCAAACTTTTAAAATAGCTCAAGATACTCCAACTATAGTTTCTTAGCATATGCATATGTCCCAATATCCTTGATAATTCCATTAAAATGCGACACAGTAGGATCGATCGGTAATAAATCTGTCTCTTCTAAACTAGTACAATAACAAGTAAGAGAGCTATATTCGCTGCCGAATCTTATATACCGTTCACCAAATTATACTTTAAAATAAAAATTTTAAATATTTTTTGGTAAACAAAAAACATTTTTTTTTTTAAATTATTTTTCAAAATTTAAAAAAAAAATGATTTTTTTTTTCAAAATTGTGTTAAATTTTTTTTTTCCAGATTTTTTTTGTAAATTTAAAAAAAAAAGAAATTAAATCTTTTTAAACAAAAATTTTTAAATTTATTAGTGAAAAAAATTTTTTGTGGTAAAATAAAAAAGTATTCGGATTAAAAAAGAATTTTCCCGATTTTGACCAATTGTAGGTCCAACTTGCTATAGCCTTATATAAATCGTTGCAGTGGACTTTGAAATATCTATCATTAGATATCCATATTGTCTATATTAATGACTTAATAATCCAGATATAGATCAAAAATCGAGGTTGTCCCGGTTTTTACTACTATCTCAGCCATTTGTGGACCGATTTTCTCGATTTTAAATAGCGAAGAAGTCCCGATTATTCATGTATCAATTATGTATGTGAGTTATTTGGGGGCTACGGAAAGTTGATTTCAACATACAGACGTACAGACGAACATGGCTATATCGACTTCGCTACATATAACGATCCAGAATATATATACTTTGTGGGGTCGCAAATTGAAAATGTAGAAATTACAAACGGAATGACAAACTTATATATACCCTTGCCACTCACGGTGAAGGGTATAAAAAAGGACATGCTTTTTCAGAAAATTAAATCTGTGTACACCCTGTCAGAATAAATGGTGTGATACAGGGTATGAATGCCGACTACCTCTAGTTCCCAAAGTTTTGTGGAGTTAGTACAAATACGAACAATGATTAAATGAATTTTTGTTATACGTTATCTCTTATATTTTAAAATATATTTCAGTTTTAATATTAAAATTTTCGTTTTATTCTTGACTTTACATAGTTTTTCGAATATAAATATCTTCCTTAATACTTACGCAACATATTTTCTAAAACTACTCTCTTACTTCCAATAAACTCCAATCAAAACTTTTTCCAATATCTCAATCCGTCTAGTAGTGAAAAATAATCAAAGTCGAAATTTCGAAATGATTATAAAAATGAAAAAAATAAAGCTTAATTTTTTTTTAATGTTTTTAAAGATTTTTAAACAAATTTGTAATATTGATAAGAACTAGCTTCAAAAATTACTCATAATAAATTTCAGGCATTGGCCAAAATAGTTTTTTTTTTTTTTAAATTCCATCTTTAATTAATTAAAAAAAAAAAAAAAAATCACATCGAGTTTTTCAAATTTATTCACAAATTATAATACATATGTGTATTGGAATACATCTGGCTTTTATCTGTTACGAGAAGACAATTTCATAAAAAATATATTAAAAATTATTTTTTCAAATGATGTTCGGTTCATTTTGGCACGGAAGTCAAAGCTCGCCCAGGCCAGCCAAACTGTTTGAAGACCAAGAATTAGAGGCATTATTCCATGAAGATTATTGTCTAATTAAACAAGAGTTTGCAAAATCATTTTTAGCTACTCAAGCAGCAATACGAATTGAAGCGAACAGACCTTGAAAGACGATTTTGAATGTCCGAAATGATGATTGAACGCTGTAAAAGAAAATAATTTTTGCACCGAATTATTACTTGCGATGAAAAATCGATCTATTACGATAACCCGAAGCGTAAGAGATCGTATGTGAAGCCCGGCCAACCAACCAGAAACCTGACCAGACCATCACATGGAAACCTCTACCGAACGCAACTGATTCCTTTGAAGAGAACATTGGCATGAAATATGCGGACAGACATGAAACCGTAATATTCCATCATGACAACGCTCTGCCACATGTTGCAATACCTCTTAAAAGTATTTACTTAGAAAGAAGTGTTTGGGAAGTTTTGCCTCACCCGCTTTATAGTGCAGAGCGTGTCCCGTCCGACTACTATGTGTTTTGATCAGAGTATCCAATATTGGCTTGATTCTTTCTTGGCCTCAAAAGATGAGCAGTTCTTTTGACTCGAAATCCATATGTTGTGGGAAAGATGAAAAAAAGACAATAGCTGACAATGGCCAATAACTTGACTGAAATTGTTGTTAAAAAAATCGCGAATTTTTAAGAGATACAATAAAATATTTTCAAAAAATATAAAAGTTGCATAGGTAATTATATAAATCATTCTTTTATCCAGTAATTATTCTAGTTATGAGTTGAGATAAACTTTGATGAACTCAGAGCTAATTCTATAGAAAGAAGCTTTACAGAACATCATACTTTCTTAGGAATTCCTCGAGAACTAGTTCTTTAACAGTTCTTTATTAAACAAGTAAGAGAGTTATATTCGGCTGTGCCGAATCTTATATACCCTTCACCAAATTATACTTTAAAATGAAAATTTTAAATATTTTTAGGTAAACAAAATCAATTTTTTTTTTCAAAATTTAAAAAAATAAATTTTTTTGAAAAATGGTTTTTCAAAATTTAAAAAATAGTAATTTTTTTTCAAAATTATTTTTCGAAATATTTTTTTATTTTTTTTTTTTCAAAATTTTTTTATAATTTTAAATTTTTTTTTTTAAATATACTAGCGAAACGAAATTTAAGACAAAAATTTTTTTTTGTTAAAAAAGAAAATTTGGGATTCAAAAATATTTTCCCCGATTTTGACCCATTGTAGGTCCAAATTACTATAGCCTTATATAGATCGTTGCAATGGACATTGAAATATCCATATTGTCTATATTAATGACTTAGTAATCCAGATATAGATCAAAAATAGGCCAAAAATCAAGGTTCTCGATTTCAAATAGCAACCGAGCCGGAAGAATTCCCGATATATTGATGTATGAATCAAGTTTGTTATTTGGTGTCTTCAGAAAATTGATTTCAACAGACAGACAGACAGACAGGATCCAGAATATATATACTTTATAAGGTCGGAAAATTATATTGTGAAAATTACAAACGGAATGACAAACTTATATATACCCTTCTCACTAAGGTGAGAACATTTTTTCCATAAAATTCTAAAAAGTACAAACAACTGAAATATGCTGATTAGACCGTACCTCAAACAAAAAATTCTCCCTACACCCCCTAATATAAAGTAGTTCTGCGAAAAATTTAAAAAGGCGACCCCTTAAAATGTTCGGCTTTTTAAATTTTTCGTTATATCTTTGGCATTTACACTCGGATCTTAAAGTATCATATATCAATGTTTCTGTCTCGAAAAGACCAATGTTTAGCTCTAAGGGCCATTGACCTGAAGTATCCCGTTTTAGTATTTATCCACCAGATTTGTGTTCCTACAACCCTAATGTACCACCCAAATGTCAGAATTATTAACGAAATAATTCGATAATAATTTTTTGCTTGTAAGGGGTACGCTCTAATGCTGATGTTTGTAACGCCCAAAAGTATTAGTCTAACACCCACATTAAAGTATGCTGATCGACTCAGAATCATTTCATTAAACGATTTCCGTCCAGGTCACAATCTTGATCAATATAAAAGGGCACAAATTTTCGTAGGTTTAAATTTAACATTCTTATTTTCACTGTAAAAAATTTAAGCTGTTATTATAAGAACTGAACTAAAGATTTCTGAAGTCGAACTTTTGGAACTTTTTTCTACATTGGTTTTTTTGACTTTCGTCCCTTTTTTATTAATTGCAATTTTTTCTCAGTGTTTCAAATTTTATAATTAAGAATTTAATTTATTTTAATTGTTGACTGTAGTTGAACCACAAAAGTTGGGCAAAATAAAATCAATTTATTTTTTCAAAATGATATAAATGCAACATTTCAGCCACGCAATCAATAAATTGTTGTCAAAATACCAACAACAAAATAAAAACTACAAAAACTACAAATCTAAATCTAAATGCATGGTCAATACTAAATCGCAAATAAGAGACAAACTCGATTTCAGCTACATTTCGGTTTTTATTCATTTTATTATTTTTTTTTTTTTTTTGTTTTAAATTATGCGATACAATTTATGTTGCCTTTATCTAATATATTCAAGAATTGCAAAAGCAAAAAAACCGAAAAAAAAAAAACAAAATAAAATTTTATTTCCCATATATGAGAATTTATTTTGAATTTCAATTACATATTTATAGAAATAAAACAACAATAACAAAAATGACCACGCCACAAAATACACACACACACACAAATAAACCATATTTGAAAAATATCGAACGCAATTTTAATAAACATTGTCATGGCAAGTAGATAGATAGATAGACAGACAGACATAGATACAGATACATAATCGTAATATTTTGGTTAAAGATTGGTGCGCGTGTGGTGTAGAGGTTTTTGGTCATAATCATATGTGTAAGTTGCAACTTGGTCTTACGCAGTGAATAGTCAACATGCCACATGGTCAACTAGTTTTGCCTTCACTTTATACATTTTTTTTCGTGAGTTTTTTTTTTTTTTTTTTTGGTAAAAATGTAACAAAACTTTTCTTAGTTTTTCTTGTTAAACGGCGGGGATTTTTTTTCTGTCTCCTTGTTATTATTGTATACTGTTTTTATACTTTTCTTATATATTTTTTTTTGTTTAATTCAGGCAGCAGCAACGCATTTATGTTCACTCAAATTGCTCTAGTTTTGTGTTTTTTTATAAGCGTCACTATTTTCAATATAGTTATTCAAAGTTAAGTGTCGCTTTGGTAACTAAACAGAAGTTTAAATCGTTAGTTTAATGAGCAAATGTGCTAAGTCCACTTTTTATAAAAATTGAGAATTTAATACAAAACAAATATATTTCACACTCCTTGCCAATTGGAAATTTTATTTTTCTCTTGCTCTGCAAACCACAACAATTGAAAACTTTTTTGACAACTGTCATATATTGCACATCTGTAATAATCTGTAGCCAATAGTTTGAATAAATTTATATTGTACAAATATTTCAATATAAAAGCTAAACATTTAAAGAAATCACATAAATTACAATATCACTTAAAAAATGAAAATTATATTGATTTTTCTTTGTGTGTGAAAACCAGTTGCTAATGCTTAACAAAATATGTACGTGGTGCTGTAGTGAGTAAGACGGTAGATTAAGAAACAAAAATATTTGAAGTACGTGGGTGGGTTCAAGTCGTGTACCAGACAAAAAATTTTTGTTTTACATATGTACATTAATCACTTTTCTTTAGAACACTAAAGCAACTTACTTTTGAGCAAGGTTGGCAACCGAAACGAATAACGGTATCGGTATCGGTATTAATTTTATTTTTAATTCGGTATCGGTATACCGGTATAAAACTAATATATCGGTATTTATACCGGTATAAAAATTAAGTACATCAAACCTAACAAAAACTTATAAAAAATCGAAATATATGAAAGAGCTACAAAAAAATACAATATGTCAAAACAACAGGTACTTTGTTTTTGTTAAAAGATAATTGAATTGTCAAAGTTGTCTGTTGTTGTTTTTGCTTGAATTGACAATCCAATTATCTATACAAGTGAACAAAATAATCAGCTGTTCTTCTGAGGTCACCTGCCAAGGCGAATTTACTGTACAGGTGGCGTTAACAGCACAGCTGATCTACTTTTTTTCTTTCGCCTTGGGGGCAAACTTGTCAAAAATTGTTTACAAAACGAATTTATTTCATGTAAATAGTTGTTTTGTTTACTTTTTTTTAATAAAAAACAAATCACAACATAATGAATGTGATTGATGTATGTATGTATGTATATGCTGTGTTCTCCTTTATTTATTTAGCCATTTTAATAGGATCCGTTTGTTTGACTGCCTCGAAAGGTATTGAATCCTCTACACATTGTTTGTACAAATTGTTAAGACCAAACGCTCTAGCTCTAGCATTGTCCCTTATATGTAGGCTCCGGCAACAGCATACCTACCACACACACAGCAGCAAAAAGCCTAAACCGTAACGAAAATCACTATATGGCCATTAAAATCACATTCGCTACTTTTGTGTACAAGTATGATGAGGATAAATAGTTTATTATAGTAACACGACCCGTTTTGCGACTTCTTGACATCACAAAAAAGAACAAAATCTCTGTTTCTTGACTGTCCAGGTCGCACAGTTCTTCTTCGCCCCTATGCTTGAATATTCTCTAGCAAATGCTTCTTTGGAGGTATGTTCTTGTTGGAGCTGTCTCTTGTTTTGCATTGCAAAACATTTTAAAAATATTTTTTCATTTTATTTTTGATTAAAATTATTATTATTTTTGTTTTGTTTTAATCAGCTGCTTATGACATATTTGCCCCTCAAGCAACAATAAAACACTATGTTGTTTTTGCAATGTTGTACTTGTTGTAATATCAACGCCACCTGTACAATAAATTCGCCTTGTCACCTGCTATAAATTCGCCTTGGTATGTAAGTAAACAACTAAGACAGAGTTGCATTAGTTGAACATCAAGCAGGGATGGACAAGGCTCAAATACTATTTTCTACTAGCAGCAAAGTTGTTAAATTATGTAATTTTAACAATTTTGCAAAATTTAATTATAATGCCGGTATGATATCAGTATTGAAACTTGTATGATACCGGTATTGATTTGCAATTGATACCGGTATAATAAAGGTATTGATACCGTTATGATAACGGTATTGTACCGGTATGATACCGGTAGTAAGGGAAACGGTATTTGAATACCGGTATTTTACCGAAATAATTATTTCGGTATCGGTATCAATACCGGTACTCAATTTTAAACGGTATTTAATCGGTATCGGTATTAATAACGGTATCGGTTGCCAACCTTGGTTTTTTGCGATTTTGATCTTGAAGATGAAATTTTTTTGATTTTATATGTTCACAATTTTTGTTATTTATGGTTACAACCAGTGTTGCCAGTTTAGCCTTTTTGAGACTAAATTTAGCCTTTTTATTTACTCTTTAGCCTCGAAATTTTGGTTTTAGCTTCGTGGCTTTTTTCTAGTATTTTTTTAATTTCAAAATAGCCTTTTTAAAGTTAAATAAGGCTAGAAAAAAAACACGAAGCTAAAACAAAAATTTCGAGAATAAGCAGAAAATATAAAGGCTAAATTTATATTAGTGAGACATTTTAATTTTAATTCATTACTGTTTTTCATTTAACTTTTCAACATACTCAAGAATTGTGCAGTATTAAAAGTACAAATAATAATTGCCAATATCATGTGTTTCAAAATGAAATAGACTATTTTACTTATATCTGAAAGCTATAATTGTCTAGCAAATTCACTTTCAAGACAAACCCCTAACATTTAAGTGATTAATATACTGATTATAATTTGGTGTGTTATCTTTTTTTTGAAACCAGTATTGTACAAAAAGTAAATGAATCATTTGCAAGCAATTCAGCGGATCCAACAAAGCTGTTTTCCGATTTAAAATTTCTTCTCCTTAGTTTGTGTTTTCAAATTGAAATACAATGCAAAGAATTTGATACATTATCGTCCCCAATTGAATACTGTTTAATGTTTTCGCCACATTTTTCATTCAAGTTTGAAGAATGAGAGATAAAATAAAGAACGGTTTAATTAGTGAAGATTCTGAAAAAATAATACGGCAAATTAAACAAATTGAGCAAATGCGACAAAGATTATCATATGAAAACTCTTCGCTAAATCGATTTTTTATTCGTTGATGACACACTTAAAATAGTACTCGTAAAACCAAAAAAATTTATTATGTATGTAAAAAATTAAACTGTTAATGAAATTACGAAGATTATTATTCAGGGGCAGAATATTTTTAACTACAAATGGAAAAATATAGAACCAACAATGTCCATTTTCTGACATGGTTAATCTAGTATTTTATTTATATTTATATTTTTAGTCCTTCCTTCAAGTAACGCAGAGGTTGGACGACTTTTTAGTACAAGGAAATTGAAAAATTACATAAATATTAAGGGTCCTGCAATCTGTGCATTTTTAGACTCTCGCAAATGAACTGTAAAAAATTTTATGGAAATTTGTTTGCACAAATCCGATAAGATTGCGCGACAATGTAGGCTCGCAAACTTGAATTTATTGTGCATTTGATGAATCAGCTGCTTTTGTTTACTTTTATTTATAATAAATAAAAATCAAATAAAATATTTAAATTTTGTACATGTGAAAATTGTGTGACTTTGGAACAGAATGATTGGATTGAATGGCATTGTGTATGGACATATTAACCAACAGCTAGAACATAAGCAAAATCTTCCAAACTATATTTACCATTGTTTGTTCCAAAGGCTTCACTTTCATTAGCAAATTGTAAAATTTAAATTTATAAATTTTTTAAAAGATTTTTTTTAAGCATTTGTTGAATTTATTTTTGTTTGACATTTTTATCAAATATACATTTTCTGTATAAAATTGCACAAAATTTAAAAGGTGGGTTCATGAAACACGTCGCGCAAATTTGCACAAATGGGAAACTTAAGCGTTTAATTCCAATTGACTATCTGTTTTTTATACCCTTCACCATGAGTGGCAAGGGTATACATATATAATTTTGTTATTCCTTTTGTAATTTCTACATTTTTCATTTGCAACCCCACAAAGTATATATATTCTGGATCGTTATAGATGTCGAAATCGATATAGCCATGTCCGTCTGTCCGTCTGTATGTTGAAATCAACTTTCCGTAGCCCCCGAATAACTTACAAACTTAATTGATACATCAATATATCAGGAATTCTTCCGGCTGACTCGCTATTTAAAATCGAGCAAATAGCTGAGATGTAAGGAAAAAACCGGGACAACCTCGATTTTAGGCCTATTTTTGATCTATATCTGAATTACTAAGTCATTAATATAGACATTAGACATGGATATCTAATGATAGATATTTCAAAGTTTATTGCAACAATGTATATAAGGCTATAGTAATTTGGACCAACAATGGGTCAAAATCGGGAAAATATTTTTTTACCCAAATTTTTTTTTACCAAAAAAATTTTTTCAAAAAAATAAAAAAACTGTTTCGAAAAAAATGTTTGAAAAACAATTTTGAGAAAAAAAATTTTTAAATTTTGAAAAAAAGAATTTTATTTTGTTTACCTTAAAATATTTAACATTTTTATATTTATTTAGTGAACGGTATATAAGATTCGGTACAGCGGAATATAGCTCTCTTATTTGTTTATCTAAATCTGGATTACTTAGTCATTAATATAGACAATATGGATATCTAATGATATATATTTCAAAGTCCATTGCAACGATGTATATAAGGCTATAGTAATTTGGACCTACAGTGGGTCAAAATCGGGAAAAATATTTTTTTACTCTATTTTTTTTTTCCTCAAAAAAAATTTTTTTCATAAATTTTTTTTCACTAATAATTTAAATTTTTTTTTTTTAATTTTTTTAAAATGAAAAAATTTGGAAAAAAATTAAAAAAAGATGTTTGAAAAACAATTTCGAAAAAAATTTTTTTTTAAATTTTGAAAAAAAAAAGAATTTTATTTTATTTACTTAAAAATATTTAATATTTTTATTTTGAAGTATAATTTGGTGAAGGGTATATAAGATTCGGCACAGCCGAATATAGCCCTCTTACTTGTTTATCTATATCTCGATTACTAAGTCATATATATAGACAATATGGAGGATATCTAATGATGGATACTCAAAGTCCATTACAACGATTTATATAAGGCTATAGTAAGTTGGACCTATAATAGGTCAAAATCGGGAAACATATGTTTTAACCCGAATTTTTTAAAAAAAAAAAAATATTTTTTAATACATTTTTTTCACTAATAATTAAAAAAAAAATTAATTTAAATTGAAGAAAGTTTTTTAAAAAAATTTTTAATTTTTTTTTATAAACTAAAAAAAAAAAAATTTTAAAAATTAAAAAAGAAATTTTTAAAAAACCTAAACAAAAATTAAAAAAAAAATATATTTTAAAGAATAATTTAGTGAAGGGTGTATAAGATTCGGCACAGACGAATATAGCTCTCTTACTTGTTTTGAAATCTTCTTTTCTAAGTGCTTATATAACTTACTGGACTATTTCTTGCATACATTTTCAAGATATATGTACATTCGAGAATTTTGGTATTAAAAATTATTAAAATTCGTCCGTATTGAAATTTAACTAAATCAAATATATCTGAAATTATATACTAAAGGGTACAAAAGATTCGACCCAGCCGAATATGGCACTCCTACAAGTTTTTTTTTTTAGATTTTTAACCAACATTTTAAGTGGTCAAACCTCAATCAAAACAACATGATGTTTGATGTTTGTCGTTAAGATTTGTTTGGGGAATTGTTTAGTTTCATGTAATTCTTTCTTTCCTTACCTAATTTACAAACAGTGGTCCCGATGTCAAAGGGAATAAAATAAGTCAAATTTTAAAAAACTCGATCGTAACTAATCTTTGGTTTTTTTTCGCAATATTATAATTAGACATAATTCTGAAATACACTAGCTTTAGGTTTTTGGGGGTATTTTCAAAGAGAGGCGAGAAAATACTAAAGTAGTTATTATGGAAAAATATATAAATTTATAGTATTTCAAATAATTTAAAATTTTTTTTAATATTTTCTAAGACCTCTTTATTCTTTATTCCACTGTTTTTGTACGATTTATTTATTTTTTTGCTATACTCGTCATACTAAACCCAATTGTGGCCAGTAAGTATTTGTTGTACAAATGAAACACTAAACAGCAATGTATGTTGAAAAGCCAATGACTTGATGCAAACAAAACTAAACTGCAGGACCACCTTATAAACTCAACTGGCAACAAAATCAATATACATACTTTCAAAAAAAAATTTAAAAAAATCAGATCAAATAAACTGTCTACATGGTTAGTAGAATGTCACAAATATAAGGAAAAACTCAAATAATAACAAAAAAAAAAAAAAGTAAAATTGATACAAATATTTACAACACAGGGATAAAAACTGACTGTTGGCAGGCCAACTGACAACTTCAACAAATGCGAACAATTTAATGATGACCAGCCCATGCTGACAGTCATTGTAACAACCAGTTATTGATTTGTTATTATTATTATTTTGCTTTAAGCATAACGCTTTAATGTTTTTCAAACGCTTTAGTTGTTTTTATTAAAAAAAAAACAAAGAAACAAACAACTTGGAAAAACATTATACTTGCGGCTCTATATTAAAAAGTAACGCATTTTAATGATCATGCGTCTTATAAGGCAACTTTTGGCTGGTGTTTGTTGACGGATGGATAAAACCAAACAACATTCTTTATATTCCACAAGTTGGTTGATACAACACTCAATTCAAATAAGACATACAAACATAGATGAAGATGAAAAAAAAAAAAAAACTTAAAATTTAAAATTAAATTAAAACAAGCCTCTACTGAGTTATTGTTATATAATTAGTTAATTTGCAACAAATACAAAAGAAATAGATACAAATACTTCTGCATATACATATATACAGGAATTTCCCAGCAGTTCCCGAACTAGTGATTTTACCCATCATTTAGGGTGGGAACTAGTTACTTCAATAGCTACGTGACTAGTTATTTTAACACGAGCATGTCCTAAGCAATGGGTCAATTGACTCTTTTGACTTCAATGAGACTGTCTAATAGCTGGTCCAAAGTAGTCAACGCATTGGATTCACATACTGGTTAAATAGCGACAGTTACCTAAGTGGTAACTTGATCAGCTACATAACTAGTTATTTTAACATGTACGAGTGCTAATTGACCTCAAATAGTCAGCTAAAAGACATATCATAGTCAGTCCAATAAAAAATAGCTTGTAAACAAACCTTTCTTCGACAACTCTCCAATGGATTGCTTCTGGTGGGAAAAATAAATACTTTCTAAAGTGCAGTACAAAAAAAACGGTTAAAGTGACTTCACTTTAGGTTACTAAGAGACTAAAGTGACTATTGACTTCATGCTATGTTACATGGGATATCAGTATACTTAAGCAAAAATTAAAATTAACTGTATGAGAATTATATCAATACAATTTGTATAAAACCAGTTTGAACGAATTATCACACAACAAGTTTAAAGTGACTACACTCCAGATAACTTAGAGACACTTAAGTGACAATTGTCTCCACGCTAGATTACCTGGGACGTATAAAGTAACCAATTGTCTTATCTCTGCACTACAAAGAGCACATACGTCTCAAATGACCAAAATATATAAACTGGAGTCAGCCAAGTGATAAAACATTTGTGACGATTACTGTCTAAAAGGGATACATTGACTACTTGCTTAACTGCTGGGTACATAGAAACATACATAGATATAATATTGGAATGTACCCAGCAGTTCTAGGAGACATTCCCGAGCTAGTGATTTTACCCATCATTTAGGGTGACAACTAGTTACAAAACTAGCTACGGGATTAGTTATTAACCAGGCGGTCAATTGAGCCTTTTTGATTACAATAATTGACCTAATGATTAAATAGCGTCAGTTACCTTACTAGCTACCTATCTGGTAACATGATCAGCTACATAACTAGTTATTTTAACATGTACGTTTGACATCTCATAGACAGTCCAATAAATGATTGCTTTTAAACAAACCTTCCTTCGATAACTCTCCAATAGATTTCTTCTGGTGGGTAAAAACCTACTTTCTAACTAGCAGTACAAATTAAAAGTTCAAAGTGACTTACTCTAGGTTACTTAGAGACACTAAAGTGACTATTACGCTACATTACATGGGATATCAGTATACTTAAGCAAAAATAAAAATAAACCGTATGAGAATTATATCAACACAATTTGTTCGAATTACTCTCAAAATGTTTACTCTAGATTACTTAGAGACACTTAAATGACAATTGTCTTCACTCTAGATTACCTGGGATGTATAAAGTAACCAATTGTCTTCTCTCTGCTTTACAAAGAGCACAAACATGCCAAATGACCCAAAAAATATATAAAATGGGAGTCAGCCAAGTGATTAAGAATTAGTGACATTTACTGTCTATAAGGAACACATTGACTACTTGCATAACTGCTGGGTACATAATCTGAAGGCGATACACAAACATAATTGTGAATTGGTGAAATAACCTTTACAATATCTGACTATCAGATGATGGTGTTAAAAAATTCCATCGCGTTTTAATATAACACCATCACACTACACAGAAAACTGCAATTTTAAAACTTTTCCAATTCAAATATTTATCAGTTATTCAATTTGTTTTAATAATTTCATAATTGAATCAATTCAATTAAGTGCTCAAAAACAAAATTTTCTACTATATTATACTAAAATTTTAGTACTGAATTTGATAATTTGAATAATTGAATACACAATTTTCGTTATTGGTGTAGAACTTTAATAAAAACAAGTAAGAGAGCTATATTTGGCTGTGCCGAATCTTATATACCCTTCACCAAATTATACTTTAAAATAAAATTTAAAAAATTCTTATTTTTAAAAAAAAAAAAAATTTTTTTGTAAGTTTTTTCCAATTTTTTAAAAAAAAAAATTTTTAATTTAAAAATTTATATTTTTTTAATTTATTAGTGAAAAAAGAGTTTTTTGTGAAAAAAATTCGGGTTAAAAAATATTTTTCCCGATTTTGACCCATTGTAGGTCCATATACATCGTTGCAATGGACTTTGAAATATCTATCATTAGATATCCATATTGTCTATATTAATGACTTAGTAATCGAGATATAGATCAAAATTAGGTAACAAAAATAGAGGTTGTCTCGGATTTTTGCTCATATCTCCGTTATTTATGGACGGATTTTGCTGATTTTAAATAGGAAACTTCTCGAAGTCACAAAATTGATTTCAACAGACAGACAGACGGACATGGCTAAATCGACTCCGCTATCTATAAGGATCCAGAATATATATACTTTATAGGGTCGGAAAATTATATTGTGGAAATTACAAACGGAATGACAAATTTATATATACCCTTCTCACGAAGGTGAAAAGTTATTGAAAATACATTTTTCGTTATTGAACACACAAAACAAAACTAAAATCTAATTTCAATTACGAATGCCTTAAATTGTTGCAAGTGATATTTGGCCAATTCACAAGATCTCTTATCGGTCATATTGTCATAATGTCCTAATATATCACGACTTGGCGGCTCGGCTTAACCGACTCCTAGGCATTCGGCGTTGGTGTCTGCTGGTTGGTTACAATAACACAATAATCATAGCATACAGAGTAGTATTATTTTAGGACAGTTTTTGCTTGGAAAGCAATAAAAACCATTGTGAAATATTAGGACATTATGACAATATGACATGATATAAGACCTTGTGAATTGACCAATTGTGAAAATTGTATATGACTAAGAGTGTACGATCTAAATATTAAAAAAATCGATAAAATTAGTGAAAAAACTTTTGTAAGTTTCAAAGCTTATCATATACATATGTTTTCATACACTTTGATGAATTTAATATTGACTTAATTACTTAATTATAATCGTAAATTTATTATAAACATAGCATAACTCTAGGATGCTTGTTATCCGCATAATTTGTTGGTCCTCTTTAATTTATTGTTGCAATTCAGATTCTATGCGAACCAGAAAACCCAACAATGTCTAAACAATTTTAAGCTCATATTTTCACAGGCATGTTTTGATTGTTTGCATGAGGTTTGCTTTGTTTTTTCCCATCTTTTCTGCCACTCAACAAAACTTTGCCGTTATTGTTTGACAATTTATGTAAAGGAAGGATGGATGGATGTTATGAATGATTTTGAATGGCTGACGATGATGACTTTGGCCACCGACAACAGTGCGTGCTGTTTTGACTTGTGTTACACATGGGTTTGAATGTATGTCTGTCTACATAAAACTATGGCAGTTTAATCCATGTTTGTTGCCATTGAATTGTCAACAAAACAACAATGACAAAAAAAAAAAAAGTAACAAAATATCCCAAACTAACAACGAAAGAAAAAAGGTAGGAAAGTATTGTAGGGCAAATACGACCATGTGATACCCTGCAACGATTATGCACATATACAAATGTGTTGTATTCTTATTACACGCAGAGAAAAAAATATAGTTGTGCACGTTTACAGTAACCATTTCCACATTTTTAAATGTATTTTAACAATATTATAGTCACAGTAACTTTTTACATGATTGTGGTAACCATAGTATGTTTAACTTGCGATTCACATGATTGTAGCAATCATATATATGGTTACAGTAAACAAGTATATGTTTGTGAGAATAAATGGCAAAAACCGCATATAAAAGATACTCCATACATTGTAAATCCCGCATTTTTAGGTCATAAACCCCACAAATTTAAAGTCGCAACTAAGAAATTCGGCCATTAATACCGAACCATCGATTGGCAACAACTTCGGGTTGCACAACGAATATACATATAAGGGGGGCCTATTTGAAACAATTCCAACAGACTTCTTTTTTTTAACGAAATTACATATTGCAGCTGAATTACAAGGTTTAAATAAGCAAAAGGAAGGAGTTTAACCGACTCAAAAAATAATTCTGAGTTTAAACTAATACTTTCTTTAAAACGTAGCAAACACCAGGCCAAAAGCGTACTACTTCATTATGCTAATGTGTACGATATAAATGGTCCATAGGAAATATGTATATGTCTGACAACATATACAAATTCTTTTACACATTATAGGATTGTTTTTGCTATAGCAGCAAGCAGCAACAAATCTTTTTAGGCCTCATGACATTGATTCACAATTTTTGTTTTTGTGCTTCATTATGTTGTTGTCTAGTCGAATGGATGAATGGAATGAATGAATGAATGAATGAATGAAGACTACAATCAACAAATAAATGACCAAATGAATGTCATTGTGTTTCAGTCCAGTTTAACATTAGTTGCTCATTTAATAAGCAGGATTTTTGGTATTTTAGTCTACTTCTACTTGTTTTTAGTTATTTTCTCCATTTGTTTTGTTGCTTAGAGGGATGAATTACTAAAAATGGGTATCTCTAGTTTCTTCTTTTATTTTTCTTTTATTTATAAGAAACACAATTTTACCCTTGTTATGGCCTACACAATTATATTTTGTTCATTTTTAAATCCAATTAAAGTAATACAGGATTTGATGTTTCTTTGTCACTTGCAGTTTTCTTTATCAACCAGTAAAACTAAAACTAGTACTAACGGAAATCTCAAAATAATTCAATGAATGTAAAACGGAAATGTAACATTCACCTGAATTTGGCATTTAGTCAGTGTCAACATCCGTTTTAAAATCATTGCCATATAAAAAAATTTGCAACAAAATGTCTGGATCAACAAAATAAAACTCATTAAATTTGTTTGTTTTCATTTATTAACTTAAATAAGTTACTTAAAAGACATTTTATAAATAAATTAATTTTGTTATTAAGTGTTTGTTGAATAAATAAGTACTTAGCGTATTTTTTAGGAAAAAAGAAATAACTTAGTTTAATTTATTGTTTAGCCAGTAACCCCCTAGAATTAAAGATTAGTTACAAATTCGTTGTGGCAAACGAATTTGTCGACAGATTTTTTTGATTGTAGCAACAGAAATTGAGTTTATAAAGTAGAATTGCTTTTGAAACAACCAAATTTTTATCATCCCATCTAATTTTTTTTAAAATTCCCATGGAAAATTCTGCTATTAAGAATAATTCATTCGATTAGCAACAAATTCGGACCGATCGCTACTAAATTTGATAATTCTAATGAGAGCTAAACTATATTCAGATAGGGCAGTTGTAAGGGGACTAGAAGAAATAATCAAATTCTATAGGCTTTGTTCCTGAGCCAATATAAAAGTTTTTATCGAATTATCTCTGAAATTGCGACCTGTAGTTTGATTACAAGGTTTACATGGACCTGCGGACGGTCAGAAGGAAAATATATCGAACAATTACGATACAATTTTAAAATTATCCCATATTTGTGATCACCGTACAGTGGTAAAGAGTGAAATAAATCTGTAACTTCTAAACGGTTAGTCCGGTTTAAATGAAATTTTACATGCGCAAAGAAGAAGTGTTGTCGAGTTTAAGTTTTAAATCTTGACCGCATGGGCCCACCAGGGGTCCCCAAAGTATGAAACCTCGGATATGTTTAATTTTTAAAACGACCCTATTTCCTAATTTGTGTTCCGATTTCAAAAACATTACACATATACAAGGTGGCACAAAAGTAAACTTCCGATGTTTTTTGGCTGTAATTAAAAAAAAAAAAAATAAAAACTTTGATTCTTCTTGTGGATTATTTTTACTTGGTCTTTTAATTTTTTTTACATCAAGTCGAGAATATGATGTCATGTAAATGGCCGTTGATTGTCATTTGAGCCCTTTCTATAGCATTTTCCATCACTTTGGCCAAAACTTCCGGCGATAGGTCCTCACATTCTTGACGGATATTGTCTTTAAGAGCTGCAAGAGTCTGAGGATTGTTGACATAAACCCGCGACTTCAAAAAGCCCCACGAAAAGAAGTCTGGAGCAATTTTGTTGGCCAGTGCAAATCGCCAAAACGGGAGATTAGACGCCCGGGAAATGCATCCTTCAGCATATCGGTTGTGGCACTTGCAGTGTGTGCCGTTGCACCGTCCTGTTGGAACCACATGTTTTTCCAATCCCAATTCATCAAGTTGCGGCAAAAAAAACTCATTGATCATTGCTCTGTAGCGCTCACCATTCACAGTAACCGTTTTGCCCGCGACGTCTTCGAAGAAAAATGGTCCGATGACTCCTCCAGCGAAAACAACACACCATACAGTGACTTTGAGCGGGTGTAATGGCTCTTCGTGGGTTACACGCGGATTTTCAGTACCCCAGAAGAGTAAATTTTGCTTATTTACGTACCAGCTAAGATGGAAATGGGCCTCATCACTCATGATTATTTTTGATGAAAACTCATCTTCCTCTTGGTGGTGATTAAGGATGGATTGAACGTATGTTAGACGCGATTGGCGGTCAGCAGCTAACAGCTGATGCACCATCTGGACTTTGTACGGAAACATCTTCAAATCATGCACCAAAATTCGGTGTAAAGACCGTCGACTGATACCCATTTGCGTGGCACGTCGTCAGGTCGATGTCGACGGCGCTTCCATGACATCATCGGCTACAGCAGCAATATTCTCTGCAGAACGGCTACTCCGGGGTCTGCCACGCCTGGCAGCATCTCGTGTTGTGCCAGTCTCTTCGAGGCGAGCGGCTAAACGTCGTAGTGTTTCACCAGTAGGCGTTGGACGGCCAGGAAATCTGCGACGAAATTCACGTTGTGCCAAAGTCAACGAACGAAAGTCAACGAACATGTGTTTACTACACAAATGTCAAAACAGAACTGACATTAGGGGCCAAGCGCAAAATTTATAGCATTTTCTGATAGGAGGATTACTTTTGCGCCACCTTGTAGAGTCTCCTCAAGCACTACAAAATAACTTGTCGTAGCTATTAGCTATTTCTTATAGCTTAGGAGATATTCGTGTGTGAAAATTAAATTTTCAACACATTTACCCACCCTACTCCAGTTTTTTTATAACAGCGGGTACAAATAATTCCCGATTGTCACCATTTTTGCTTTATTAGACTAACAACAAATGTATGTGTCAAATCAAAAGACAATTGTTTAAAAATCATGACTGGGTCCAAAGTTATATGCATTGGAATTTAAAAAAATTCGATTTTTTACTAACTTTTTGGGAAAAATTACTTTTTTTCTTTTTATGTTATCTAAAAAATTTCTAAGAAGATGTATTACGAATTTATACTTTTTGAAAAGCTAACTTTACATTAAATATTTTAAATGAAAACTAATTTGAAAATTTTTGATACCCAGGGAACCAGGTCCATCCAAAAAACGCCTATTTTTTATGTAAAATTCAACTTTAGAAGAAAAATTCTCAATTCCCATCTCAATTTAGATGGCCAAATATATTTTTGATTATTTTGTAGAGGGTTCCGATAACCCTGCCCTTGGTATGGTTATTATAGCTAAAAAACTGAAATATCACATTTTTGGGATTTTTCAACACTTTTTTGGGAATAGCGGGATTCCGGCTTACAAATTTTAAAATATGTTTTTATTTTTCTATTTTCAATAGAAAAATCTATATAGCTATAAAATTGTATTTAAAAATATTCATAAATAAAAATTTAATTTCAATTTGAAAATGTTGTAACTCAATAAAAAGCATTTTTTGCCATATAAAAAATAGACAAAATCCCCTATCCATTGATATATTTCATGTCTACCTTATATTTTTACGTTGCAAATTAATTAGGGAAAACTTAACAACTTTTGACCCTGCGGTCAACATTTAAAACTTAAACTCGACAACACTTCTTCTTTGAGCATGTCAAATTTCATTTAAATCGGACTAAGGGTTATGAAGTTACAGCTTGCCAAAATTATAAAAAAAATGTTTTGTACGAAGAGCCGAAAGTTTCCATTGTATTGTCACTCACTGTACATAGTAAATTTTTATTTTCGAAAACTTTTCAAACGACTCTCCTACATATCTTATGATCTTTATGAAACATTTAAATCCAATTCACCACTAAAGCTCACTCTATGTCATGTGCAAAAAAAAAAAAGCTTTTTTTCATGTTTAACACTTCCCTTTCTTATTATATGAATATGAGCAGCTGTCATCGTTTTGTTTACAAACAGAAAAAAGCTTTTGACATTCGCCGGCTATTTGACAAACCACAATTTGTTTATATCGAGAAAAACCAAAACAAAACACACACGAAAAATAAAACCGATAAAAGAAAAACAAAATAGAAACTGAAGCGTCTGCGCTAAAATTGTCAGATATTTTTTATCGAGCAGCAAAGAAAAAGTAGGAAGCAATAAAATAATTAAAATAGAAAGAAGACAGTAGGAAGTTGGAAAATTAGCAAGAGTGAAATTATTAGTGGAAATTTTTTAAATAAAATATTAACAATTCAGTTAATAAAGAACAACAAGAAATAACAAAAGTATTAAAATTCTGCGCAGGCATTCAAGTGTATTGAAATCGGATTAAAAATTATAAAAAAATAAAAGAAAAAAATCAATTAAAAACATTGCCAATTATTTTAAAGTATTTTTCGCGTGTGATAGTGCCACTAGAAGCTAAAAACCTTTAATATTTAGTTAGAAATTAAATTAAATTTCTGCTACTTGCAACAAACGTCATTGTATTTTTTTTATTAACAAATTACGCAAGTAACGTGTGCAAAAAACAATCGTAGTGTCGTTAATTAACTAAATTTCTTCATTTTTTTTCTGTGTTTTAACGCGTCGCCATCGATTTTCGATATTAAATCGGGTAACATAAAATTACTAATTCAAAGGTTTTCATTTCTTCAATAGGATTTTACAAGTCTCCAAGGTATTAGTCATCCATATTTGTTTCATTGTGTTATTTTCTTCACGTATTACATTAACAGCCGACTAGACAAGAACACACTCTCTCCATTTACACAGTTTATTTTATTATCACACTCAGGGAAATATGTTTAAAGGCAGTTTTATATATTTTTGATTTAACAAAAGAAATGTTCATTTAAACATTCAACAATATTTTGGATTAAATCTTGATTTTCAAAATTGAAACAGCGGTATTCACAATGTAGAGTAGTTGACCATGCAATTTAGTAAAAGAGCACTTTGGCTGAAACCAAAAACAAAATACATTAGAACTTTTTTACTTTATTATACTTTTGCTTTTTATACCCTTCACCTTCGTGAGAAGGGTATATATAAATTTGTCATTCCGTTTGTAATTTCCACAATATAATTTTCCGACCCTTTAAAGTATATATATTCTGGATCTTTATAGATAGCGGAGTCGATTTAGCCATGTCCGTCTGTCTGTCTGTTGAAATCAACTTTCTGAAGACCCCAGATATCTTCGAGATCCAAATCTTCAATAATTCTGTCAGATATGCTTTCGAGAAGTTTCTTTTTAAAATCAGCAAAATCCGTCCATAAATAACGGAGATATGAGCAAAAATCCGAGACAACCTCTATTTTTTATCAATATCTCGATTACTAAATCATAAATATACAAAATATGAATATCTAATGATAGATATTTCAAAGTCCATTGCAATGATGTATATAAGGCTATAGTAAGTTGGACCTACAATGAGTCAAAATCGGCAAAAATATTTTGTAACCCGATTTTTTTTTTCACAAAAAACATTTTTTTGTCATAAATTTTTTTCACTAATAGATTAAAAAAAAAAAATTTAAAAATTGGAAAAAACTTTTTAGACAACTTCGAAAAAAAAAATTAAATTTGTTTTTAATTTTATTTTAAAGTATTATTTGATGAAGGGTTTATAAGATTCGGCAGAGCTCTCTTACTTGTTTAATTATAAATTTGATTTTATGAAAGCATTCAAATAATATAAGAGAAAAAACAATGAATAAATCTGAAAAATGCAATACAAATGTATTTAATTTAAAACAAATTATGAAGATCCCAGCAAAATCTCCCTCTTACAAATGTACTTACATTCACCACAGGAATATGTAGCTAAAAAACAGGAACAAATTGCCTTGTGTGGTAATCGTATCCGCATGCTCTATTATTTGTTTGTATTTGAAAGTCACCATGTACGAGTTATTTTATCATAAGTTAAAAAATGGTTTCAACATAAACATATAAATTAATATAATATGATCAATCAAATGAATGGCTTCAACTGGTTTTTTAAACATTAACGTCTCGCTTTTCAGTCAAACACACTTGGAAACTGTAATAAATGCAAAAATTTATTAGTAACCTCTATTAAAACATTAGTACCTACTGTACTAGTTATATAAAATAATGGGCTGGATAACGACCACTCATTACAAAATAATAACTACTTGCCATTACCAAAATTAACAACACTTTTTCTGAGATACGTTCACAATTTTTTAGTCTTTTACATGACCAACAACTTGAATGCAGCTGTTTTTTCAAAATATTTTCATCTAACTTTATTTTATCATTCTTTAGATTATTCTAAATTTATGGTAACAAATATATTTAATATAATGTCAAAGTCAAAATTTAGACATTTTCGTCTATGAAGCTGAATATTTTAATTAGAGAAAGAAATATATAAACAACTGTAAAAAATTAGTATTAACTCTCTATTTTGTATTACCAAAATACGAAATAACAAGAAATACGGACACAAGTCGCCTTTTCATGGAGTTTACAAGAGGTTCAGTTACATCTTTAGTAATTTATCCCCACTCTTCCGTTAAAGCTGTTCGTATTTTGTCCTTAGATGAAATGCTTCATTTTTTAATATTCCGGTCTAAAATTTCCAACAGGTGCTCTATTGGGTTAAGGTCTTGAGATTGCAGAGGTGAATTTAACTGCTTAGGCACGTTAACAATTCTGGCTGTGTAATTTGGTCATTATATTGCTGAAAGACCCATGGAGCTACAAGACCTAAAATAAGTAGTCTCGGCTGTTCGTAGTACTTTCAATGAATACAAGATTACCAGGTCCTGCAGTTGATATATATCTCTACACAATCAAAGACCCACTGCCATTTTTTACGGTAGCACTAAGGTTTTGTGGAACCAGCACACTATTTTTTATTTTTTATTAGGTTTTTGCAAAGTCTTTACGTTTAAAAAACATTAGTGCAACCGTAAAACATGGCGGTGGGTCCCTGGATCTGGCAATCTTGTATTCATTGAAGGTACAATGAAAAATTTAAATCGAATATTTCTTTTCCTCATCTGCATATCTAAAATATTTTCTACATCTGGTAGAGCTTCCTTCTTGGTATAATTTTTAGTCGCTTATTTCGATCTACAATTTTCCATAGACTTAGATACTGATATCTGGCGATTGGGTAAGCCACTTCTAAACACGTACCTAATTGGATGGCATCCTGTCGGTTATTACCCTAGGGGTATTCTCAGAATTGGGATCATGATATCATCAGCAAACATATACATAACATCGTTTAAAATGGCTCTGTATCCGATTCAATTATAGTATATTTCATGATATGAATTAAAGCCATACCTTGCCTTACCATGAATTGTAGCCATAACAGCACCACACCCTTTAGTCGTCTTACAAATGTTATTCCATCACTGCCTCTTAAATTGTATTTGGATTCATCCGAAAATAAAAAACTTCCATTTCTGTATCTATATTCTTTGGCAAATTGTACGGTTTCTTTTTCACAAGACAATACTTAGCAACTAAGAACAGACTTCAAAACAACTGTATTTTCTATATAGAATTTTCAGTTTTAAAGTATTTTCTGTAGCAAATTTTAATGATAATTGTTTCTATAGAAAATCATCACTATAACAGTCATTTTCAATTTTAGTACTCGGTGATATTTTCTATTTGAATATAATTTTGATACGTAACAAAAATTTTCCTACCGATTTACAACTAAGCTTTATTGAAAGCGAATCAAGATTTTCACTTGAACCGGAAAACTGTATGCGCATATCAAATGTACTTAAATTATTTGTTTTTGTTTAAAATTCATAGTTTTAATAAAGAATATATATAATACTGAACTCATAAATTAATTAATGTTGTTTATTATATGATTTAAATTCGATAATTTAGTGAATTTTAAACAACTAAAAATTTAAAAGCGTTTTCACACTGCTCATTTGAATGAATCGTTCATCAACAACCCAAATCTAGTCCCACAAATTGCAAACATTAAAGTTATATTAAAAAAAATAAGAAAATATGCCACAAAAATATTCAGTTTTGAGTAAAATATACATTAACTAGCTAAATATACAAAAATGTGTTTTAAAGAACAAAATATGCTCTAACAAATCGATGCCAAAATTCTTAAAATTGTCTGAAACGTATAAATACGA
This sequence comes from Calliphora vomitoria, assembly GCA_942486065.2. Classification (NCBI taxonomy): domain Eukaryota; kingdom Metazoa; phylum Arthropoda; class Insecta; order Diptera; family Calliphoridae; genus Calliphora; species Calliphora vomitoria. The sequence continues at coordinate 8,901,300 of OW818032.2, forward strand.
CGTACAACTAAAATTATGATATTGTACATTTTTGGTTGTCCTGGTTATAACGATATCTGATATATTGAAACCACATGTGAGTCAGTAAGGTAACTGAGGGCTTCGGAAATCTATATGGTCCTGGATATATGTGGAAATGAATATTGTAGAAATTAGAAACGGAATGCCATTTATCCTTACGTAATTGTCAAAAACCTAAGTCTGTGGTCAAGAACCTAACTCTCGTAACAACAAAATACATGTTAGTCAATGTATTTTGTTGTTGTATCAAACATATGATTCGTTTTATTTTTGTTTGACAAAACGTAGTGTCTCGTCTCTATGTATAATTCTCTATGGCAACGGCTATAAAGAGCTTCCAGTTAATTGATCCAATTTAAGATAAATTGATTAAAATCTTAATTCAGAATAAAAAAAATTATGAAATTTATTCATTAAACGACTTTTCTTTGAATAGAATTCATTCAACCTTTGAATAGTTTAACGCTTTGTAATTAAAATCTAATCAAAATTTAATGAAAATAGTGTTTCTTCATACAGTTGGTTTTTCTTTAGCTTTAGATCATTTACAAAATGAATTGAAGAATTGAATTGTTAAGCTATTTTGTAATGGATTTGTATAAAAGCATATTTGAATGATTTAATAGGCTTAAATATCACAAATAATGAACTCTCCAAGGAATAAATTCTATACGTATGAAGTGCCAAAGAATAAAGCCTATGAACTAATTCGTAATAAATTCTTTAAGGGAATGGTTAAGAGATAACATTTTTAAAATGATTTTAAAAATTTGGATTGTATAATTAATTATTTTGAACATTCATTACAATACTGTTTTTAAAAAATATCAAATGAAGATCTAGTTTAAAATAAAAATGTAAATTTAGAACCTAATTTCGAAAAACGAAAGAAAAAAAATTTTAAAATTTTTGTATGAAAATCACTCAGTTTTTAAATAATTTTTGAGTGTTTTTCATACAAACATTTTAAAAATGTTTTCCTTTCGTTTTTCTGAATCAGGCCCTTAATTAAATGTAACTTTCATATTTTACCTTTAATCGATTGTCCCTGAGTGTGTATTTTATGTGATTGTTTTTTGTTTTGCTGATTTTATGTTTTTGGTCTTCTCTTCTTTGTCTTTATTACTCGTATTTTGTTGTATATTTTATGTTGTTGTTTTACTTTGACACTTTATCCTTCAATCACATGATTGGCCGGTCGGTGTGGTCATGTTATTTTCTCATGTTTTGTTTTAAATTTCGTTTTTTTTTTTTTCAAAACGACAATAACAAACTCTTGTTCTTAATTAAAATTCGTTTGTGGCTAAGATTTGCAAATGTTTGAATTTAGTTAGAAAAACAAAAAATACCTATAAATAAATTTTCCATTAATTCCATTGATTGTTTATCATATTTTGTTTAAATGACAAGTTTTCTTCTTCTTCTTGTTTTTAGCATGTGTATGAGAGGTTTTGGCCAGTGGCCAAATTAGTATACTTTAGCAAAGTCATCTTCTAATAGATTGTTTACTGTTTGTTATTAATTTTTAAATACCTACATATTTTAATAAATAACATCTGCTGTGTATTAACTATCTATAACATATCGATTTTTTAAAAAACTTTTGTTTTAGGTAATTATAATTATGTTCTTTTTTAATTAAGTAGGTTTAGTAGTATGTATATTCTTATACTAGATATCTTATACTAGATACCTATAGCTGTTTATTTTTTAATTTTTGTTGTAGCTTATTTCTATGCAAATAATGTTTAATAAACAATCGTGTTATTTACTTTGGCTTTCTGTTTATTTACACTCATTCATTTAATAATATATTTTTTGTTTTAACGGTTTATTATGTGTGAATATTATTGCATATCTTTAGGCTTAAAATAATTACACTGGGAAAAAATTAAAATTTAAGTATAAATATGAAAACTTAATAAAAACAAGTCAGAATCATATATACAGTGAGTGACAACACAGAGACCTGCGCCGACTAAATTTCACGGTGGCGGCGGTAACTCAAATTCTAAATAAATAAATATTTAAAAAGTGAAATTCTGAAAATTTTATGAAATTACTAAGGAACTTTTATCAAAAACGGCAGCTATTTTCAAGCCGACTTAAGCCGAAAAAAAATTTATCAGCGGCTGAGCCGAGCCGCCGATAAATTTTAAAAGCCGCCATCGACGAAATTTTTGCGGCTTATATCGGCTTGAAATTAGCCGCCGTTTTTGATCAAATTTCCTTATAATTTCACAAAATTTTCAGAATTTCACTTTTAAAATTTTTCATTTTTTACAATTTGAGGAATTATTTTTTTGTATTACAAAACACCAGGTAATTTCTTATTTTGTGATATACTAAAACAATGTGTCAATCTTGTTTTTGTAATTGAATTGTAGACGTAGTATAACCTTATAACTGAATCACTAAAAAGGATCGATTTAGTTCAGAGCGGCACAACTCTACTGGCAGCCGGCTTTGAGCCGCCGCCGACATTTATTAGAGTCAACAGCCGCCGCCGTTAAATTTAGTCGGCGCAGGTCTCTGTGACAACATATATATATTCCGTAATTTCAGTTCGTAAAAACACGAGCTTTTACGAAATCTATGTATATGTATGTATATTTCTTAGATAAATTCAAATTTATTGGGTTTTCCTATACATTTTAGTAAACGTTAACGTGTTTAATCACTAAAGTTTAACAAATTCATTTATAAATTGTGGTAATACCGTATTACCACCGTATTAGTATTGGCAAAACAATGGAAACTTTTAAAGTTCCGCAGGAAAGAAGACTAACATTAAAACTTAAGAAAACGATGTAAAAATCTTCATGGTTTACCATTGTTTTCGTAATTTTTTTTACAAAAATCAAATAAGAGCCAGAATACTCGGATCATTTTCTGAGGTTTGTTTAGAGTTCTATTAAAAATGTCGTAACAATATTGAAAGTTTTATCAGACTAGTTTGATATTAATCATAAATGTCTAAAATTCCTTTAGAATTTCCCCTCAGGAATTTTCCTCAGAACTCGTACAGGATTGTTTTTATATACATACGAGTATATAATTTCATGGCATTAATGTTTAAATATGATTTCGGACATATGTCCGCCTTGGCTAGCGCATACATAGCGTAACCTGGAGGTCAAATTTTCACACACCCTTTGCAGTAAATCAGGCTGTATTTCGGCAATAACTTGTCGAATATTCGCTTCCAAGTGATCGTTCGTTTCTGGGTTTATCTGCATAGACCTGGGACTTATAGATCCCCAAAGGAAATAAATGAAATGGTGTTTCGACAATTGCTTGAGGATTATCATCGTTCCAAATGCAACTATTCTGTTTATTGACATATCCATTTAACTAAAACATATTTAAACATTAATGCCATACATTGATCTAATTAATAAAGCCAATTGGATGGATATTCAAAACATTTTTCTATGTTTTATTTCAATTTATAAAACATCCTTTAGAAGTACAATGCACTCGCCATAATATGAACTAATTAAAACCAGGCCAGTTATCTTTTGCAAGATTGTTCATATTTGTGAATGACACCTAATTCCTATATACAGCGAGCGAAATCCCCAAATTATTATGCAGTTGAATTAGAATTTTGCCACTTCCCTGTTGATTTAGATTCCAACGCTTTGTAGTTAGATAAACTACGTTAAAAAACCAAAAATAAGCTGTTCATATTTTAGAGCTTTTGCACTAAGTTCAAAATTTAGAGTAGCCAATTGAAGCAAAAATTGTTCATATTTTGGGGTGTTCATATATCAGGGTGTTCATATTATCACGAGTGCACTGTAAATAAAAATATATACAAGGGCGGCTCAATAAATCTATGTCTTTTTGAAAGAGCAACACTGCTCCAGTCAACAGTCATCTGTCAGTTGACTACAGTCAACATTTAAGCTAAATTTAGATTGCGTTTGACAGCCATTGACAGCAGACTACCCCGTGACTTGAGGAGAAATGTAAAAAAATGAATTTCGTGTGCATTATTAAGCATTATTTTTTGTAAAAAAACCCATCACTTAAATCAAGGCTAAGCTTGATAAATACTATGGAAACTCGGTATCATCAATTTCAATAGTAAAAAAGTGGTTTACTGAATTTTAGTGAGGCCACAGAAGCACGGAAGATGTCGAACTTTCTGAACACACAGTTGATGTCTATACCCGAAACGATTAAAAAACTTCTCGATATGGTGTTGGCTGATCGGAGATTAAAAGTGCGAAAAATTGTGGAAGCTGCTATAGGCATCTCACATGGCTCAGTGGTATCAATTTTGAATGATAACTTGGGTATGAGTAGGGATGAAACGATACCACTAGGTTATCAATACATGTACTCGATACTGTATCGGTAGTAAAGTATCGATATCTACTCGGTATCGAACAAAAAGCATCGATATTTACTTGTATCGGTCAATAACTTCATATGATTAGAACCAATGAAAACCAGAAGTAAATTCAAAGGTACATGGTTCTAAATACGTGTTGTACTTTGTGTTCGCATAATCCTATATATGAATATTGTTTTATCCTCTATTTTCTGAAAAAAAAACTTTACAAATCCTATTTTTTTCATAAACATTTTATGAAAAAAGAAAACGTACCATAAGCAAGTCTTTTAAGCTGTTCCTTTTTATTCTGAGGTGCTTGACTGAACTAAGTTCATGAACGATTTATCTGTGAATTTTTTTGCAATGAACGAAAAGAAGTCTCTCTATTTAAATGCCATTTAAAAGCGTTTTCAAAATTTAAGTTTCAAAGATATGTATACAGTAATATCAACCGAACAACAAGAATAAAGTGAATAAAACCAACAATAAAGAACGAGAGGACTAAACAACTTCTAACCGTTCATTTGACTGAATTGTCAATAAGAACTTAAACTCATATTATGAGATAATCATTTGTAGGTCCCATTTCCAGGGATTTAACTTTAATAAATTGACATACAGCTTTACTCTACTTTCAATAAGTATAAAAAAATATAAGTTTTCCAAACACAAATTCCAAATCATGATGAAATGGCGTCAACTCAGCTTTTTGATAATATGAAATAAGTATTTTTGGGCGATACGAGTACTTTTGGCCGATACTTACTTGGTACTTGGTGCCAAAGTATCGTTGCCAAAAGTACTTAGTATCGAAAGAAAAGTATCGAGTAAGTACTTGTATTTACTTGTATCGTTTCATCCCTAGGTATGAGATGCATTCCGCAAGGTGGCTTCCGCGTTTGCAGTTTCCATGACAAAAATCCATGAATTAGGCTACCAGTCGCTCCCTCTTCCGATCTATCCTCTGGATTTAGCCCCGAGTGACTATTTCTTGTTTCGAAACTTGAAGAAATGTCTCGGCTGAAAGATATTTGACTCCAATGATGAAATTATGTCACAGAAAATACCTATTTCGATGATCTCGACAAATCCAATTTTTTGGAAGAGATAAAAAGATTGGAGAAACGTTGGACAAAGTGTATAGAGCTCAAAGGAGACTTTGTTGAAAAATAAAGGGCCTCATTTAATAAAACGAAACGTTTGGAAGCGTAAGCAATTTATATGAAGAATACTGGGAAAAGGGTTTAAAACTTGAATATTTTCCATAGAATTTTATTTTAACGTTTGTCGTTTCGTCTTACAAAATTAGACCCAAAGTGATTTTTTTTATCAAAAAACCTGTGTTTCATTCCAAAAGAAATACTAAAAATATAAATTTCTTAAAATTTATTTGATTTTATTTGGAAAAGTTTCCATTGTATTGACAACCACTGTATATCATGTAAAGCACAGTCAACAGTAAAATTATTTATGTACTCTAAATTGCAATGTAATCGGAGAGGATAGAATCCAAACTGTGTACTCTGCTAAACTTGTTTAAATTTATATCATTTAGAGGAAATATTCTTTCAAACAAAAACTAATATATTCGAAAAAAAAATCCTTAAATTATGACAACTTCTGAGTATTTGAAACTCCGTTTTTACTGCTTTTACTGATTTTTTTAATGTAAAAAGTTATTAGTGTTTCATTTTCGCAACATTAATAATAAAATGTTCTTAGATAGTTCATAAGATTTCCAAAAAGTCGCATTTTATATAGTTTTCAAATTTGTCATCGGAAAACCCAAACTGGTTTTTATTACACAGAGAAAACAGATTCGTAGTAGCAACTGAATTTGTTGCCAATCGAATGACTCGGTTTCACCCATAAAATTGTTCGGTTCTATCAACAGAAAGTCAGTTGATAAAGAAGAATTTCGGTTGATGCAACCAAACTTTTGTAACCCCTTCTAAAATTTTGTAGCCACAATTGTAAAATTCGGTCACTAATGCAGAATCATTCAATTGACAACAAAAGCGGCTGCTATCGCGAATCTGTTTTCTCTGTGTATGTAAATATTTGTACATATAAAATTATGAATATTAGTGTAGCTTTTCCCATGTTCTTATTTGTTTTTATGACGTAGATTTCGAGTCTTATGAAACTCTTAAGCTAGCCTTATAATTATATCATATTTTTATATATTTTTACAAATGTTCTCTATATTTTTTGTATTAACATTTGTAATTTATATTTTTATTAATAAAACATATTCCCCCTTTTTATGTACAATAAATTCAAAATGCTAAAACCTTATTAGTTTGCTTTATTTTTCTTTTTTTCCCCCCTCCAATTTTATTTACATGTACTCAAACTCAACAACAAACTCCATACAACAACCATTTCTCCATCCTATATGTAAAATATCCTTAAATGCTTTTGATTTGTAATTAAACGAAATGGCTATACAACTTTATGTTTTTCGTAATATGCTGCTCTTGAATAATTGTAAAAATCTTAATAAATATTTTCCAAAATTTCCTCTAAAATCTTGCACTCAATTGTATGCTACAAATGTAAAAAAACACAAGCTTTTCTTTAGACCAACCTGTATCAGCACCTGCATCAACGACAACAGAACTCGAAACATCAACAACATTTTCAATACTGAAATCATGTCACAAAAACGTTTTTTCCATGATGCTAATATTGTAAGTACTGGACAAATGTTTAATTTATAATCAAGCCTATTTGTAAGAATATTGTAAATTTATTTATTTAGCAAAGCAAATATTTTTCTATATTTCTTATATATCAATATATTAAAAAGAATTTAATTTATGTTGTCATATTAATATCATATAATTTGTTTCTAGTTTAACTACTCAATGCAGGAACAATCATTTGAATACACCTCACCCACTTCACCAAATGGCAGCAGTTTGCCGGTGAAGAAATATTATCGTAAAGCTGCTCATAGGTAAGTGAAATTTATCAAAATAATGTTCAAAATACTCTAAGTAACGTTTTAATATTAAAAGTAACACTTTTTTTCTATACGATTTTATTAAATGTTTACATTAATTTAAATTGAACGCCATAATTTCTCCCGGTGTTTGGAACATATGTTTTATACGATGTTTGAATAGTGTCATCGTATGGCAAAATTCTTTATCAAAACAAACAACAAAAGAAAACTTTTTTTTTTTAATAAAAACAACAAGCAAATGGGAATAAACAGTGCATACGTGACGACTGCGTCACAGATTACTTATGTACGTCATACCATCAGTTATGTTATTACGATAATAATCGATGCAGTGATCACGTAGCCAGGCATACATACGTTCAAGATTATATACTTATGTACATTAGGGTGGCTCCGTTTGTATGGAGAAAAAAATAAGGTATCGACGTTCTCGCCTAAAATGAAAATTTGATTCATTCTAAGACTACGTTTTGAAATTTTTTCGTCCTGGGGTCAATATTTGGCGAGCTGGATCAAAGGATAAAAAGGTCATTTTTTTGAGGTTTTTTACATTTTTTCCATATTTCTTCCAAAGGAAGTATATGTAAATTTGATATCTTATTAGAAACTTAAAAAAATTTAAATTCAAAAATTTTAAAAATTTTCGACAAAATTTTATTTTTTTTTTTTTAATTTTTTCATAAAATTTATTCAAATAAATATATGAAATTTCTTGATCATCATCATGTAATTTCACTAAAATTTAAAAATTTTTTTTTTTAAATTTCTAATAAACAATTGAATGCGTCGCTCAAAGACCTTTCACATGATACCAAATTTACATATACTTCCTTTGAAAGAAATATGGAAAAAATGTAAAAAACCTCAAAAAAGGACCTTTTTATCCTTTGATCCAGCTCGCCAAATATTGAACCCAGGACGAAAAACTTTCAAAACGTTGCGGGAACAACATTGTTATGATAAAGCCGTTAATTTCATAACTGATATGTTTATTTAGTTTTATAAAATAAAGGAAATATTCACCGACGTGGGAATATTAGTTGTTATGTTGTCAAATAAAAGCAGTATTTAAAAAGTTATTAACGATTAAGATATTTGAGTTTTTAATACTAAAAATCGATTTTAGGTATGAAATATGAGTGATCACAGATTGACCTTATATTCCTTAAAATCGCAGTATTTACAAAGTTATTCACGATTTAAGATATTTGAAATTTTGTTACTAAAAATCAATTTTATGAGTGATCACAGATTTTGCTTATTTTCCTTAAAATCGAAGTATTTACAAAGTTATTAACGATTTAAGATATTTCAGTTTTTATTACTAAAAATCGATTTTTGATATGAAATATCAGTGATCACTGATTGATTTTATTTTCCTTAAAATGGCAGTATTTACAAAGTTATTAACGATTTAAGATATTTGAGTTTTTTATACTAAAAATCGATTTTTGATATGAATTATCAGTGATCACAGATTGACCTTATTTTCCTTAAATTCGCAATATTTACAAAGTTATTAACGATTTAAGATATTTGAGTTTTTTATAATAAAAATCGATTTTTTTATATGAAATATCAGTGATCACAGATTGACCTTATTTTGCTTAGAATCGCAATATTCACAAAGTTATTAACGATTTAAGATATTTGAGTTTTTTATACTAAAAATCGATTTTATATTTGATCACAGATTTACGAAGTTATTAACGATTTAAGATATTTGAGTTTTTTATAATAAAAATAGATTTTTAATATGAAATGTGAGTGATCACAGATTGAACTTATTTTCCTTAAAATCGCAGTATTTACAAAGTTATTAACGATTTAAGATATATGAGTTTTTTATTCTAAAAATCGATTTTTGATATGAAATATTAGTGATCACAGATTGACCTTATTTTCCTTAAAATCGTAGTATTTACAAAGTTATTAACGATTTAAGATATTTGAGTTTTTTTACTAAAAATCGATTTTTGATATGAAATTGAGCTTATTTTCCTTAAAATCGTAGTATTTGCAAAGTTATTAACGATTTAAGATATTTGAGTTTTTTTATTCTAAAAATCGATTTTAGGTATGAAATATCAGTGATCACAGATTAACCTTATTTTCTTTAAAAGCGCAGTATTTACAAAGTTATTTTAAATGAAATATGACTGATTTTGATTCGTAAATTAAAGAAACGCTATTAGTGTGAGTCGGACGAGAAATAAACAATTTTCAATTATCTTTTGTTTTAAAAGTTTCCAATATAACCAGAACTACAAGATTTACTCAGGTGCAGTAAATTGACACCATTACTTTTGTTGCTTTATTTCCACAGGTGAATTTGTTGTTTTGTTTTTACAAGTTAGTCAGCACATCTGGCGCTGAAAATCGAACATTTTTCTTAAAAATATAAACCGCTATAAAATCGTTAATTATCAATAACTTTTCAAGTATTTAAAAACTCTTTATATATATCTGTGATCATTTGTCCACAATTGATATTTGTATGTTAAAAATTAAGGAACAAATCAAGATCCCTGTAACAGTTTATATTTTCAAAATTTTTTTCTGTTAAAATTCACATTTTCTGCATTGCCGGCCTTCGGCCGGGCGATAGGACTTTAAACTCTGTGGTGTATCGAACTCCGGCTTCGCTAAAATCACTTTTTCTGTATACCAAAATTTTCTAACGTACTGTCATATATTTTTAAAAAAGAATTTTTGGTTCACAATGTTAATGAACAGTACCATATTTTATATCATATTAAAGGTATTTTGAAGCACTATTCAATGATATCCATAATGATCAGATTATTTTCTAAATATATGAGAAATTTACTATTATGTATATTGATTTAAAATTCCTATAACTCCTAAACTAAGAGAGAGCAAGCAAAAATTTTAACGTTTTTGTGCTTAGTTATAAGAGAGCTATCAATACCAAAAAAATTATTAAAATGCAAGCTGGTTCGCCGATCTTGATTTATACCAAAAAATCATTCAAAGCTTTTAAAAAAAGAAAGTTATGAAATGATCTAAAAACGATGATCAGTCGGATATTTCTGGTAATTTTTAATTGGTAATGGATTTAAATTTACTTTAGTATAACAGTAATATAATTAAACACAAAGTATTCATTTGTTTTTTTATATTTATTTCCTAATTATTGTCAAATACAGATTTTTTCATTATTATCAAGTTCAACGATCCTCTGCTTACTAGGTGGTATTTATTTTTGTCTGATTAAATACAAATATATATAATATTTTCTTTATAATCTTTTTGTAAACAACTGCCTTCAGAAAGGAAAAAAAATCTTGAGATTTTTAAATAAGATGAGGTCGATATTTGATGTAAGCTACATTATTTTAGCAATTAAGTTTTACAAAGTGGTTTTAATAGGGTTCTGAAATGTTACTTTCTTTCCATATATGTACCTATATAATAAAAAATGTATAATATATTTTGTAAGAGGACTCTAGACTCTATAATGTAAGTGATGCTGGCTTATAGTTCTTAATTGTTTAGTTTTAATTGCGTTACAAACCTTATGACACGCTACCATTGTCTACAGTTGGTACAACATGATCATTTAAAATACAAATCTTGCGTCAATTTCTTTGTCTTATCAGCGCATTGGTTATTGTTGTTATATTTAAATATTGAAAAGGAATATTGTTTGCTATAAATTATTTATTAAAAAAATATTACTTATTTTTACGGTTGATTAAATTCAACTTGTTTTTAAAGTGCAATTTTAAATTGAATTGATTGTTGTTGTCAATATTGTTACAAATTCTAATCTATTTTTGAAAATAGATTTAATAGAAACTACTTTTTTATGATTTTATTATTATTGAAAAAGAGTTTATTTTGAGACTAAAAATAAAATAACACAGATAAGTACAGCTCACGTGTAAACAAAATGTGTTGTACACTAACTAATTAGGTGATGATTTGTCAATAGATTTTATAACCTCCAACACCATCACTCGTGGTGAATGAGGATTTAAGGAATATTAGTGTAACTATATCCGCTTGTGTGTATGTGTAAATCACGCTCACAGCCAAAGTATACAAGCGAAATTAATGAAATTCCTTTAAACATTTTTAGCATTGTCCTAAGTAGTTTGTTATTCAAAATTAGTAAAATCTTTTTAGTAGAAAAAAAGTTTTGGACCGAAATTTGAGATAACCTCAAAAAATTGTTTGTATTTTCCCAAAATAGTTTCCAACGTAGTTCTATATTTAAGCGAAGGATATTTAAGATTCGACTCAGCTGAATATAGAATGCTATATTATTTTCTTTATCTGGAATGAGTTTTGTTTAGTAAATTTTAATGCATTTATTGTTTTTTCCAAAAAATTTTATTAAATTGTTTTAAAAATTTATGCAAAATTCATTAATAATAAGTAAACAAAAATTACATATTTGTGGGTAAATACAAGTTGAATGACCAGCTGAAAAGAAAAATTGAAAGAACACAGAAATGTGTATTATTATTATTTTTTTAATATTGGGAGCTAAATATAACATTTTTTTTAAGAAACTCTTAAAATTTTCATGATTTAAAATTTTTATAAATTTAATTTTATCTTGTAGGTTACAATTGATCAATTCACATGGTCTCTTATCATGTCATATTGTCATAATGTCCTAATATTTCACAATGGTTTTTATTGCTTTTCAATCAAAAAATGTCCTAAAATAATACTACTTTCTATGCTATGATTATTGCATTATCGTAACGAACCAGCAGAGACCAACGCCGAATGCTTAAGAGTCGGTTATGCCGAGCCGCCGACTCGTGATATATTAGGACATTATGACAATATGACTGATAACAGACCTTGTGAATTGACCAATTGTAAATTGTTTAGGTTACAATATATCAATATAAATATGGCTATATTTGTTAAGAAAAATGTTTTATTTTTAGATAATTTTTTGCAAATATCAAAATTACCCTAGCATAGTCGAATAGGACACTGAAAGTTATTTAAAAAAATGGTATTAATTTTTCGCGGTTGTCAAAAAGTTCACCCACAAAACCCGTTAAAGTTCGGAAATTATTTATTTTTTTTTTATATAAAAAACCCAAATAGCTTTGTTTTATCAATATACTTATCAACCTGGCTCAAATCTATACTTAAAATTTGCAGTAGCGGGAAAGAATCCACTGTTTTAATCAAATAAATGATCTTTCCAGCAATTTATGTATATAACTGCTTAAAAATTCGGATCCACATGTTTGGATGTTTTTTTTTTACTAACAATTTGTTTCACCAAAAATTTTTTTTTAAAGAAATCCAATGGATCACCGAGAGTAGGTTGTACAATATCTCAGGCAGTAATTGAATAATTTTACGGGAGCAGAAAGAACTATTTAATCATAAGAGCTTCGAATTAGTTAATTCAATTTGAGCTTAATTCACTAAAATCTTACGATCTAATTCATAATGAAAACTTATTGTAGACTTAAAGCACTAAATTGTTAACAAACACATTAGCTTTATTAAGCCTTTAATAAAAGTATTGTATTCATAAACGCTTATTAAATGCACAATAAGTAATGTACTGTTTTTTGTCTAATCTGGCAATGCTTCTCAGTTATTTCCCCTTTTTCGTTGTTAGTGTTGCTTGCAATTAGGATAAAATATTCGTTAGTTCTCTTTTTTTTCATTGTTTATTTTTAGAGAAAAAATTTATATTTGATTCAAGTAAATTTATATTAAGCTAAAATGTTTTAATACACAAACATTTTTATATATTTTATTTCAATTATTATTAAAAGTATTCGAATAACGAATATTCTGTGATAAAATAAACATCAGTTTTTATGATTTGTTTTATTAATTTATTTTTATTGTCATTTTGTTGAATTTTAACAAAATTTAATGAATTTCTATAAGGAAACACATAATTTTAATTCCGGAATGGGTATTTTAGATTGTGTGGACCTTCTTCCACAATGTTTACACATTTTATTACTACATGACGTTATAGGTTAAAAGAAAATGACAAAAGTGGCAATCAAATTAACTTGCGAACCTCATGTAGCTCACTGCCAGAGGAATATGAAACAAAATCATATATTTTTATAGTGGAACATATTTCCCAATTGCAATAGTATCGTCTATTATTGCAAATTTATAAACAATTATCTTTAAAGCTACCTTTTTTCCAGATAAAATAAAGATAAAAATAGTATGTTGAAGCTACAATAAATATTTCAAATTTATGAATGGTTTATAACAGAATTATAAGACTATTAAACGTTTATGAATACAGTTTTTTGATTTTTTTCTTATTAACGACTTATAAAGCTGTTTTAAGTTATTATGAATTAGACCGTTAATATTAAGGTCCTGATAGAAACACGATTTTCATACAAAAATTTGAAAATTGTTTTCCTTTAATTATTGTATTCAAATTTAAATTATATTAAATTAAAATATTTTTCTTCATTCAGTTTTGGTTTTGTTTCGCTTTTAATCATTTACAATGAATTGCAAATAATTTACTTAATTGAGGAAAAATTTTAATCATTCAATACATTTTTAAAGCTATTTTGTAATGGTACTCACATCCATTACAAAAAGAAACTTAAAGGATTCAATAAGGTAAATTCTATAAAGTATGAATTCTTAAAGGAATGAATTGAATTAATTTTAAGTACAAAGAAATTAAGGAAGTGAATTAATTCATTAACGTAATGGTTGAGATTTCAAATTTATTTTGATTACAAAAATGGAATTAAGAATTAATTTTTACGAACTTAAGAAACATATAGCGGTTACTAGATAAAATCTCAAAAAAAAAAAAAATACTCAAAATAATCAGACATACGAGTGTTGTTTTTGTTTTCACATAGTTTTTTTTACTAATACATTCTCACCACTTAGGTTTTTGACAACTGAGTTAGGTCTTGGATATGAGAGTTTCCGATCTATGAGTATTTATCTATGCCTTTGGTTATCATGTCGATATAAAAATTTCATCAAACATCTAAAGGGTACAAAGAACGTTGACAATTTCAAATAATATCCATATTTAATATAAATTTTTATGCAATAGTTTGTTATCCACAAAAATAATGAGTTAGAATAAAAACATACGTTATTAAGTATGATGTCTTTATATTTAATATTTTAGCAGGAATCAAGCCATTGCATGTAACTAGATTTTAAACCAAATGGGAAAAAGTTTTATGTAACGCTATTTTGGATTACTTATTTTGGTTTTAGCGGTAACGGTATTTGCTGCTATTTCGATAATGGAATTTTATTGAAAACGATAATTTCTGTCTGATTTAAACTATGAATAAAATGTATGATTTTTAGCTTTTGTTTTGAAACATTTGTACCACAAATTATACAGATATGAATCAGCTGGTTTCAGAAATATGGCAATAGAAAAATAACAAAAGAAAATGTCAAATTGGTTGTGGTTTGAAAAGAGGGGCAAATATATTTCACACTCGTTGTATATTGAAAATTCTATATCTTCTCTCGCTCTGCAAACCACAACCATTGAAAACTTTTTGACAACTGTCATTTGTTTCATATCTGTAATAAACTGTGATTTGTATATTATACATTTATATGGCTTCCGAGCCAAAAGAACTGTTCATCTTTTGAGGCCAATAACGAATCAAGCCAATATCGGATAATCTGTTCCAAAGTGAAGCCCAGAGAGAAGGTTCAGCATCGATCGAACTATAAAGCGGGTGAAGCAAAACTTCCCTAAATAACAGGTGGCTCAAAAGTAATCCTCCTATCAGAAAAAGCTATAAATTTTGCTATTGGCCCCTAATGTCAGTTTTGTTTTGACATTTGTGTAGTAAACACATGCTCCAGAACGCGGAATATTGCTGACTATTTATTTGACCAATAATCGCCAAAACTTATAGCATTTTCTGATAGGAGGATTACTTTTGCGCCACCTTGTACTTTTTAACAGGTATTGCAACAAGTGGCCGAGAGTTGTCATGATGAAATATTTCGGTTTCATGCCTGGCAGCATAATCTAGGCGTTTTTTTTGCCAATGCTCGCTTCAAACGAATCCCTGATCTGGTCAGATTTCAGCAGATCATAATATATAGGACGCTTTTGCTCCCACCAAATACACAGCATTACCTTATTGCCATGGATATTTGGCTTTGGTGTCGATTCGGCTGGTTGCCCGGGCTTCACACACGACTTCTTACGCCTCGGGTTATCGTAATGCGTTCAAACATGATTTCAGACATATAAAATCGTCTTTCAAGGTCTTTCGGCTTCAATTCATTTGGTATACAATTTCCCTGCTTTTGGAAGGATCCTACTGCTCGCAAACATTTTGAAATTGATGCTTGAGTATTTCCGAATGATTTTGCAAGCTCTTGTTTAGTTTTACAACAATATTCATTACTCCAACTCTTTGTTTTCAAACTTTTTTGGCTGGCCTGGGGGATCTTTGTATTCCGTGTCAAAATTACCACGTCTGAAACGCAAAACCATCTCTCGCAAGTTGAAACCGATAAGCTTCGGTGAGCAATCGGTGTGTTTCAGCGGCACATTTTTTTTAAATTAAAGAAGTAAAGCAAAACTTCCCGCATATGACGCTTTGCTGGAACAAGTTTCGACATTTTCGAAGCAAAAAAAACTTTGTTGTTTACACTATAATGTTCAATAACTTAGTGAGAATAAATTACAGATATGTACCCTTAAAAGTTATTAAAAACAAAAACCGCGTATAAAAGATACACACAGAGAAAATAGATTCGTGATAGCAAATCTTTGAAACAAAAATTTTTTTTTAAATTTAAAAAAAAAAAAAATTAATTTTGTTTACCTAAAAATATTTAAAATTTTTATTTTAAAGTATAATTTGGTGAAGGGTATATAAGATTCGACACAGCTGAATATAGCTCTCTTACTTGTTAATTTTTAAATTTAAAGAAAATTTTTACTTAAATCTTCACAAATCCTCTCCATTATCATATACATACTCTGTAAAACAATCCATACACACTTTTCAATTATTTTAAATGCAAATTTGTTTTGTTTAGAATAAAGTGCAAATAATAATAAAAAAAAATAAATAAAAATAAACAAACTTTCAAACAACTCGTTTATCTCTTGGTAACCATATGCATGTGTTACTTACATACAACTCAACACTCGGTGTGTGTGTTTTGAATAAAACTTTTCAATACCAGCTACTTGCAAAGTAATCAATAACCCCTACATTTTGTATATTTGACAGCTTAATACTCGCTAACAAAAGAGACACAAAAATTCTACTCGTATTGGAATTTGATATTTATTAAAAATGATAAAATGGTATTTGAAATCAAATAAGGCGTACAATAAAATCAATCTTTTTATGGTGTACAAAATCAAATTATTTATTAAGTTTTCTAACAATAATGGAATATTTATACATATGAAGTATATGTTTTTCTCTTTATTTATATCCATATCAGTTAGCGAGTTTTTTTTTTTTTTAAATAAATATTTATAAGAATAATTAACACATTCTTTCACATGGCAGATTGTCATAACAATACAATACAGTTTTATATATACATATTTTTTTGTTTGGATAATTTTAGTTTTGGATAAAATAATTTTTGCTATTTTTTTGCAGAACAAAAAAAAGAAAACTAAATTTAGTTTAATACGAGGGTCTTTCTTTTATCAACAGATTATAAATTCCTACATAAAATCATGCTTGTTATATGCTTCTGATTAATTTAAGCGATAAGAATTTTTTAGTGACCTAGGTTATAGAGTTTTTAGATTTGGTTCATATAATCCCTTATGTATATAGTAATATTTACTAACATACAATACAGATGTCTAGCTCACTGTATCTCTTATCCTGTCAAAGTAACTTTAAACATACACATCTGTATAATTTATTAGTTTCTATTATATAGAAGTTTAAACCCTTATTTCTTTTCTTTTTATTCTGGTTATATAACTAATTTTGTTAGTGCTTAAAATATGAATTTTTTATGCTGAAAAATCCTGCCTGGCTTAAGTAAAATAAGTGCGTTCTCCAAAAATTATAAACACAAACCCTTGTATGAAATTGTCTTTTTAGGTTTGTTGAGACCGAGAACTTATCAGATGTAGACCCAAATTTATTAATTTCCAAATCCCTAAGGTCAGTATAAATAAAAAGTGTTCATCAGTAGATAAGCCACCGTCATACTGACCATTTATTTCTGTTAATTTTAGAGATATTAGATGTTGATAGTCTGTACCGGCCATATTTTTATGGCCGCGTGTTTCAAATTTGATTATTATTTCATATTAACACACTGACCGTTTAAAAATATAAATTCTTGGTACATCCTAAGCAAGGTGGCCAAAATAAGATGAGCATTAGCTTTAAACAGTTCAAATATTCATTATATCCGTTTTAATCGCCCAGAATGGTTTTATACTCAGCCGAAATACTTACCAATCCCTTACTAAATGGAAACTAATCGACGAAAGGATTATATCAGGTATCCTTCTTGTTATGCTTCCACCCATCATATTGCTACACTTCGTAGTACTAGAAAACTTTAATGAAATGCAAGAATGTCTGCACCTTTTCCTCATCGACTTTGAAAATGTATACTGTCAATTAAAGTTCGGGAAAGTTATCCCCGAAGAGTTATGTAACTTAGAACCTAAGGACTGAAATCGAAAAATGTTTAACATACTGTTACGTTTTTACCTTTTAAAAACGTGGGCTTATTTCCTTTAAATAAACCGGATACTTTTGATTGCAAATAAAAGCAGTTTTAGTAGTTTAAAATTGTAACAACTCTTTATTTATTTAGAATGTACAACAACAACAGAATAAAATAGTCACTCAATGTCTTTATACACGAATATCAATTCGCAGAAATGCACACACACTCTATTACGTACAAGTATACACGTACAAGACAGTTGATGTTAACTCTAACACCGCCAATGATCAACTCCACTCACGACTGCCAGCTCTGCCACTATTTATACACGCGCCATCTATCGGGAATCATCTACAATGTTCTTAACGGACATACTAGTACATTCGATTTCCAGAGCTTTTCGATGTCATTGCCAGCAGCGGAAACATTTAGTGTTACCATACTTACAAACAATGTCAATGATGGACGTGCCTTCAAACATGATGAATGCTGCAGGCAATTCGTCATTGCACATTCGTAACAATACATATATGTTTATAAAAATGAAACCACTAAACTTATAGTTTTGATTTTTTTCTATTTTATTGAAATTATTGTTACAATTTACCAAAAAAAAATATTTTTATAGTTCTAATCACTAATGATGAAATTTTGAACCTATTTCGAAAACCCTTCCATTATGGTTTTTATATTGCTTTATGTCACTTTGCTCGAACAGGTAGTCCATCTCCATTTAAAATCTACCACACTTTTGGACACCTTTTTTGTGCTCTTCAATTCTCTTTTAACAAGAGCCCAAAATTTCTTCACTGGACTCAGCTCCAGGCAGTTTGGAGGAATTGCCTCTCTTGGTACAAATACCATATTATTGTTCTTACCTTTCTTAGCATAGTGACAGATGCCAAATCAGGCCAAAACTAAGCGGACACAGTAAGAAGTCTTATGAATGGAAACATCCTTTTTGTAAACATTCCTTGATGTAAATTTCGGTATTTATAGAGTCCTTTGTAACAAATGTTTGGCTTTTTTACCGCAACTGCATATTGCTTGCCATACCAAGAACTTTTTAGGAAATTTTGTCTGCTTTTAGGTCCTAAACTTTTCTTCAACATTCCATCGAGCTGCGAAAAATTTTCCATACGTACATTTCGTCATCCATTATGCAGCAGGTATATTTTTTGTATAAAATTTGATTTCAAATTTCCGTACTCTGTCTTTGGCCTCTAAATTTTTAGCAGAGTTCCTTTCAGGAACTTTTTGAGCCTTGTATGCGTTTAAACCTTCATTGGCTTTAACTTTTCGTACCAAATAGTCCGAGTACTGACCTAACCGAACTGCTTTCCTACCGGAGGTGTTGGGAGCTCTTTTGAAAATGCTTTCTATTTTTTGGCTTTAGAAACATCATGTCGACCATTTCTTCTACCTGAACCAGGTTTTATATCAACGGACAAGTTCTCCCGGTACTGTTTAATAACATTGGAAAAAGTTTAATACTTTGGTTAAAAGTTTTAATGAAAAACGTGTGTTAAGAATTTTACGATCTCACTCCTTATTTAATTTTGGTATTAATACCAGCG
This sequence comes from Calliphora vomitoria, assembly GCA_942486065.2. NCBI lineage: Eukaryota > Metazoa > Arthropoda > Insecta > Diptera > Calliphoridae > Calliphora > Calliphora vomitoria. The sequence continues at coordinate 8,920,882 of OW818032.2, forward strand.
ATTTTATGTTTATTATCTTTTAAAATTACTCCGTCACCCCTTTCACATTTACACACATCAATGTGTGCCTTGCAACTTTTCCTATCCCGTTTAATTCTTCTCTTCACATTTAGCCAACAAAGAAAAAAGTTGCTGCGATTTATCGCACGAAAAGTTGTGTAAATAGGCTCTTAATCCAGATATCTAAGATTTAAAGAACTCTTTTCCTTGATTCTTATAAAGTCGGACGTAAGGAAAGGTAGCATTTTAACCCCTCTACTGTTTCTCATTGCCATCGATGCAACTTTGCTCTCTGCAATTGACAATGATACACAGATTGGGATAATTTGGCAGTAACTTTAAATTGAGCATCTGAATTACCCGCTGAACGGTCTGAAGATTAATGCTAGCAATAACAAAGCGATTAGTTGTAATACTCTCCAACCTTTATATGGTTATATGATTAATGCATCGAATCACTGGTCAAATTCTGCTATTTATGCAGTCAAATTTTATCAGATTTCGGTGCACGAATTAACATTCCTCACAGAATAATTAGGGTAATACTTGGAAACCTGACTCTCCTCCAACGAAATTCAGAGCAAGCTGCAAGCCTTTGTCAATAAATCGGTGGCCTTACAACTGTATAGCAAATGTCGAATTATATCGAAAATGTAATGTACAGCCAATAGTTGTCGAAAAGGGTTAGACATCTTCTACGTAATCAAACTAATATCGTACACTCTGTTCCAAAGTGAAGCGTATCCCAGAGAGAGCGTTCGGTCTGAACTATAAAGCGGGTGAAGCAAAACTTCCCAACCACTTCATTATAGATACTTTTTATGTCTGGCCGCATACTCTGGTCGTTTTCAACGAATCAGTTGCGTTCGGTAAAGGTTTTGTGTGATGGTCTGGTCAGATTTCAGCAACTCATAATAGATAGGACCCTTTTGCTTCCACCAAATACAGAGCATTAACTTAGCGCCATGGATATTTAACTTTGGTGTCGATTCGGCTGGTTGACAGGGCGTCACACGCGATCTCTTAGGATTCGGGTTATTATAATGGATCAATTTATCATTGCAAGTAATGATTCGGAGCAAAAATTATTTTATTTTACTTTTCTTTTTATGCAAAATCGTCCTTCAAGTTCTCTCGGCTTCATTTCGTATGATATCCAATTTCCCTGCTCGCAAACATCTTGAAATTGTTACTTAAGTAGCTCCCAATGATTTTGCAATCTTTGTCTTCCGTGTCAAAATCACCACTTCTGAACCACATAAGCCATATCTCGCACGTTGAAACCGATGGAACACATTTACCATAAGCTTTGGTAAGCAATCAGCGGCATTTTTTCCAAATTAAGGAAGTAAAGTAGAACTTCCCGCATATGACGAATCGTTGGTACAAAATTCTATATTTTTGAAGCAAAAAAAAACTTTGTTGTTTACACTAAAATGTTCAATAACAAAAAAAAAACTTTGTTCAATAACTAAATGAGAATTAATGACAGATATGTAGCCTTCAAAATGACAATAAGGACTGAGATCGTAAAATTCTTAACATACGTTTTTCATTAAAACTTTTAACCCAAGTATTATTTGAGTTTATTTTTGATCAAGTTACCTTTGTAAAGCATGCCAGTTATTATGTTTAATGTCAATTATGTTCATTTGTTGTTAATCTGATTATAATGAGTGACCAGAAAAAAGTGCGTACTAAAATTATTAAATATTTTCAACAAAACCCAACTTGGTTCTACAAAAAGTTGGCCAAACAATCAAAGGTCTGCCGTCAAACTGTTTACAATGTTATTAAACAGTACCAGGAGAACTTGACCGTTGAACCTGGTTCAGGTAGAAGGAATGGTCCATATGATGTTTCTAAAGCCAAAAAATAGAAAGCATTTTCAAAAGAGTTCCCAACACATCCAGTAGGAAAGCAGCTCGGTTAGGTCAGTACTCGGACTATTTGGTACGAAAAGTTAAAGCCAATGCAGGTTTAAAAGCACGCAAAGCTCAAAAAGTTCCTAACAGGAACTCTGCTAAACATTTAGAGGCCAAAGACAGATCAAGGAAATTGAAGTAAAATTGTATACCAAAAATATACCTGCTGCATAATGGATGATAAAATGTAGGTATGGATAATTTTTCGCAGCTTCTGGGTAAAATTTTTTATGTTGCTGATGCTTGAGGGAATATTGAAGAAAAGTTTATGACCCAAAAGCAAAAAAAAAAATTCCAAAAAGTTCTTGGTATGGCAAGCAATATGCAGTTGCGGCAAAAAAGCCAAACATTTGGTACAAAGGGCTCTATAAATACCGAAATTTACATCAAGGAATGTTTTCAAAAAAGGATGCTTCCATTCATAAGATTTCTTAGTGTGTCCATTATTATTTTTGGCCTGATTTGGCATCTGTCACTATGGTAAGGAAGGTCTTGAGTAGGACAAGAACAATAATGTGATATTTGTATCAAGAAAGGCAAATTCTCCAAACTGCCTGGAGCTAAGGCCAGTGGAAAGATATTGGGCTCTTGTTAAAAGAGAATTGAAGAGCACAAAAAAAATGTGTCCAAAAGTGTGGTAGATTTCAAACGGAGATGGATAACCTGTTCGAATAAAGTGACAGAAATCACCATAAAAACCGTAATGGAAGGGTTTCCGAAAAAGGTTCAAAATTTCATCACTAGCGATTAGAACTATAAAAATATATATTTTTTTTTTGTAAATTGTAATAATAATTTCAATCAAATAAAAAAAGATCAAAACTGTAAGTTTAGTGGTTTAATTTTCATGAACATATATGTATGTTAAGAATTTTTTGATCTCAGTCCTTACTTGGGTTAAAAGTTTTAATGAAAAACGTGTGTTAAGAATTTTACGATCTCACTCTTTATATTAATGAAATACTAAATAAATAAAAATTTCTTAAGATATTTGGAAAAGTTTCCATTGTATTGTCAACCACTATATGTATAAGTAAATAGAAGCAGTGTAGATTCGGCAAACACCAAATATAGAACTTTGCCTTCTTTTATTTTAAAAATGTTATCAGCTTTAAAATGCATTAATGCTTGAAATTATACATAGAAAGAGATTTTTTCGGCTTATTAAAAACATCGACAATATTGACCCAAATATCTAACTAAGCCCATACGTATTTCCAATCAAAGAAAGTCTTAATTCACAATGATATACATACATATATAAGCGCAACATAGTGGGAAAATATAATTTATGCATTTAGGAATGTTATCAATTTCGAATACAAAAAGGTACAATGGAAATTTTCCATACAAATAACCAGCCAGTGGATACTTGAAATATTTTCATGATTTCTGGTTTGTTGTTAAGTACGAGCCCACATAATAAAATGAAAACAAAAGCAAAATAAAGAAGAAGAAAAAAACAAAAACAAAAGGCCAAACTCATGAGCCCCCACATCAACATAAAATTCATATCTGAAATAGGAAATAAAACAAAAACTACAAAAAAAAAAAAAGAAATTAAAAATTATTTTTGTACACGATAGATACAGATACAACTGGCAACAGCAAAAACAAAAACAACAACAAATATTTAGGTGTTTAACCAAGAGCAAGTGAGTGAGTACTTGCAAGAGCAAAGTGAGTGTAGAGGAGAGGAGAGTCACCCTATAAACCACATTCATTCGTTACAAAGAAGAGTAGTTACTGTAAACAAAACAAAAGTACTCGTTTACTCTTCTTATTAATGAATGCTGTTCTTGTTGTTGTTGTTGTTTTTATTGTTAATTCTTCTTTTTATGCCAAAAATGTACTACAAGTTTGTATCTTGTTTTAAATGTTTTTTGTTCATATTGTTGTTTTTGTTTTAAACTTTTTTTTGTTAAGCAAAAGAGTATTTGAACAAACCACTCACTGGGCTGCTCACGATCAGTTGTACCCAGTACGTTGACTGGTATTGATCACAGACAAAATACAAAATTTATATACATTTTGTTGTAATATTTTTATATTTTAATTATTGTGTGTTTGTGTGTATTAAAAGAAAAAAAAATCCAACAAATTTTATAGTGAAAAACCATAAAAAATTAATTTTTGCAAAAAAAAAAAAAACAAAAAACAATTGCATATTCGGAATTTAGACATAAATATAGAAACACATAAATATATATTATTTCTATTTTTAACATTCGGTTTTAATAATTATTTATTTATTCCAACAACAAGGTTGGTTGGTTTGGTTGTTTACACTTACTTTGAAATAAGTGTTGTTGTTATTGCTGCTACTGCTGCTGTTGTTGTTTTTGTATTACTGAGTGTGAATGCTTCGTCGTTTGCAATTAAAATTTACATTGAATGTTAATGAAAAAAAAAAATAACTCAAACATCAAATACTAAGTGTTTTGAAATACAATTTATTTTTATTAAATAAAATTTTAAACAAAAATATTTATTCTAAATATCATAGCCTAAATATTTATACCTACATATAAACAAAAACTCTGTTTTGTTTTGTTATTGGAACCTAATTAATTTAATATTTTTATCTCTAAATCTAATGTATACTCATGTCTATAAAGCTGCATTAGAAAAAGTTGTATGGTTGGTGTATTCCATTCGATTTAATTGATAAAAACCAGTGTTTTGTGGATTTTTATAAAACATGACAACTAGCATTTTAATTACTATTTAAATAATGAAATATTTTGTGAAAACGTTAATAAATTTTATACTTAATTTAAAGGTTTATACAATAACATTTTTAAACAAATTATAAATTTAAAAATTTGTCATACATATTCATTTGTTGTTAATCTGATTAAAATGAGTGACCACAAATAAGTGCGTACTAAAATTATTAAATATTTTCAACAAAACCCAACTTGGTCCTACAAAAAGTTGGCAAAACGATCGAAGGTCTGCCGTCAAACTGTTTCCAATGTTATTCAACAGTACCGGAAGAACTTGTCCGTTGATAGAAAACCTGGTTCAGGTTCAGAAGGAATGGTTCACATGATGTTTCTAAAGCCAAACAAATAGAAAGCATTTTCAAAAGAAATATATTCAGAGACAAAGTATAGTTGTGCATGTTTACAGTAACTATTTCCACATTTTTAAAAGTTTTTTAACAATATTATAATCACAGTAACTATTTATATGATTGTGGTAACCATAATATTGTTAACTTACGATTCACATGATTGTAGCAATCATATATATGGTTACAGTAAACAAGTATATGTTTGTGACAACCATTTATATGATGAAGGACTTACCATATTATGTTGCTCTTGCCTAATTGATATCATAATCTGAGAACAACATATTGTGATATACAGATTCATCATAACAATGGTTGTCACAATTATATACTTGTTTACTGTTACCATATCTATATATGATTGATACAATATATGATTGATACAATCATGTGAATCGAAATTTAACCATATTATGGTTACCACAATCATGTGAATAGTTACTGTGTCCATAATATTGTTAAAAAACTTTTGAATACATATGTGGAAATGGTTACTGTAAACATGCACAACTATATTTTTTCTCTGAATATATTTCTTGAATCATTTTAAGATTTTCTGAAAATGGAATATTTTAATGATTTTTTTCTTCTTCAACTATTAAAAAAATACCCAACGGTTTTAATAATTTTAGAAATTTATTTAAACGCAACAATATAAAACCGCTTTCAACAATTTAACTTTGCTATCTTATCAAAAAAAAAAAAAAAAACTAACATTTTAAACATTTATTGGGTGAAATAAGTATGTACTTGCGAGGCTTGCTGATAAAAATTGCTTGCTGATTTTTATACTTATGTTTATTAATTTGCATTAGCTGTAAGTATACTCGTGTAATCTAAGAAGACTTTTCGACGCAATAGAATTACTGTTACATTTTGCCCTTACTTGTCATATTCAAATACGTTTTTCTAATGAATGCTAACTATATATAGTAATTTAAAAAGAAATCAAATTTTAGCAATTAAATGAGCATTCACTCACCCTTTAAAAAAAATAATGTTTGTAAAAAACATTTTTAAGTTGTTGTACTTTGTTTAAAAAAAATACATTTCATTTGACATACACCCAGAGGAAAAACAACTTAAAATCAATAAGAACCATATTGAATCTATAAGAAACATTAACGAAAGTCTAGTAATGTTTTCATTTTTTATTTCAATATGGAAAAATATTAATTTAAAGTTGAAAATTATTGATTTAACGGATTTCAATACAATTTTTCTATTATAATCTATTATAATTAACATTATTAATTTAATATGACGCGTTCTTATTTTTAAGTTGCAGGATTTCCCTGAGTCTACATATATATTGTCTTTGCACATAACTTAATATCCGAGATATAGTTAAACATTTTTGCAAATTTAAATCCTCCCCCAATCGTAGGCATCACCGATAAAATTTTGTAACATGGAATGTACTTACTAATTTTGAATAACCTACCTACCATTATTCGAACACCATATTTATTTTGATTTGATGTGGTCTAGTTTTTGCAATATGTGAAGATTTGGAATTCTCCTATATATACAAGCAGAAAGAAAATAATGAAAGCAAAACCGATCGGTCAGCTACGCCAGAAGCAATCAAAAACGATTTATTAGACTTTCAAAAAACTTTCAAAAATATCTCAATGATTTGATACTTTTGGCCTCTCAATTAAAGGGATGGAATTTATTACAAACCGAAACATCGCAATCAATAAAGAGCTAAAAGGTTTTTTTTCACAAGATGATCAGTTTGTTTTTTGTAATAATGATTATGCCATAATGACTGCCTTAGGTATAGAATATAAAGCAGAAGAGAGGGGTTTGTTTATCAATGGTTCGAAAGTAAGTTAAAAAAAGGAAATCTTTACACCAGGATAAGCTTATATTTAAAATTCTTCTTACTACAGCCTGATAATATATTTTTACCACATAAACCTTGAGCTCATGAAAAACTTCGTGAAAGCTATAGATAATATTGGTTAGGGGTTTTTTTATTTAAAAGAAAAATTTCGTAAACTGAGTGATGCTAAAATTAAAGAAGGCATATTTAATTCCTCAATAAAAGTGACGTTTTTTTTTTGTTGACCTGTGTAATTGTTTGTACTCGCAACTATTGACTTCATTAGAGGTAAAATTTAGAATGTGATATGAACAATTTCAATGTTTTCATACCCTTCACCATGAGTGGCAAGGGTATATATAAGTTTGTCATTCCGTTTGTAATTTCTACATTTTTCATTTGCTACCCCACAAAGTATATATATTCTTGATTGTTATAGATAGCGAAGTCGATATAACCATTTCCGTCTGTATGTTGAAATCAACTTTCCGTAGCCCCCAAATAACTTACAAACATAATTGAGGGAATTCTTCCGGCTCGGTCGCTATTAAAAATCGAGAAATTTGGCCCACAAAGTCTGAGATATAAGAAAAAACCGGGACAACCTCGATTTTTGGCCTATTTTTGATCTATATCTGGAGTACTAAGTCATTAATATAGACAATATGGATATCTAATGATAGATATTTCAAATTGAATAATTTGGACTTACAATGGGTCAAAATCGGGAAAAAATTTTTTACCCCGAATTTTTTTTTTTACCAAAAAAAATTTTTTTATAAATTTGTTTTCACTAATAATTAAAAAAAAAATGTTTTTTTAATTTAAAAAAAAATGTTTTTTTAAATTAAAAAAAAAATTGGAAAAAAATTTGAAAACAATTTTGAAAAAAAAAAAAATTTCAAATTTTGAAAAACAATTTTGAAAACAAAAAAAAAATCATTTTCTTTACCTAAAAATATTTAAAATTAAGTTAATATTGTTCTGAAAATTCTAAATAAAATTTTAACGCTGCACATTCAAGGCATTACAGTGAACAAAGTTTTTAATTAAAATTAAAAGTTATTTAAAATTTTAAAGAAATATTTTCATCCTAAAAAAAAAAAAAATTATAAATTTATTTTTTCATTAATTAGTCTTATTTATTAATACACATTTGAATCTAACTACAGCAATATAAATGCTTCATTTTCAGTTTCAAAATTTTCTATTTTTTTATATAAAATCGTGAAAAAATTTTGAACCCTGAAAAGAGTTAATTTTCAGCCGCCTTGCAGTTTCACCAATATATCCTGGAAGTTAGATCAAAAAATTACAAAAATAATTTTTCAATTTTAGTCTCCATTTATGCAATATTAACCAATAAGAAAATCCAACATAGAATAACAAAAAAAATAACACCGCGTTATTTTAAAAACAAAAGCTGCTCAAAAATACTTAAAATGTACAAAAGGATAAAATAAAAACATTTTTAATATTTTCTATAAGAACCGCTTAATTCTTCAGTATATTCTTAAAGAACATGTTCTTATTTCAGTATTTTATGTATAAGAACCGGTTACTATTTCAATTTATTCTATAAGGACCGGCTTTAATTTCAATAATAAATATTAGATCCAATTATTATTTATTGTTTGCAAATAAAAACTGGTTCTTATTTCAATAATTTTTATATGATCCGGTTGTTATTTAAATATATTTTTTATAAGAACCGGTTCTTATTTCTATATTTTGTTTATGATCCGGTTATTACTTTGTGTTCTATAAGAATATATTAATTTTTCAATATTAATTAAATTAAATATTTTTATAAAAACCGGTACTTATTTCAATAATATATTATATAAAAATTTATGTATGTCTGTTTATTTATTTATTGGTTTGTTTGTCTGTGACTTATAGGAGTCTAAACCACTAGACCGATCCTTTTGAAATACTGACTGTATGTTTCTCTATATCTGGAAGGAACAATAGGCTACTTTTCATTTTGAAATTTAAAATGGGCGTGGCACTTCCCATACAATGTAAACAGTTATAGAATATCTACTATAGGTCAGCATTGTGACAGTCTTCAAACTTTATACGAATCAATTTCTTATCAGTACATGAAATATAAACAAAAATGGGGCGGATCCGCACAGGGGGTGTGGCACCACCCATACAAAGTAAATAGTTATTTTCGAATATCTGGATAACTATAATCGTAAAAGTCTTCAAACTTTACACGATACAATTTCTTATCACTGCATGAGGATTAACCAACAATTGGAGGGGTCGGAAATGGGGATGAGTCACCTACCATACAAAGAAAATAGTTATTTTTAAATATCTTGAGAATTATAATTGCAAGATTCTTAAAACTTTGTCCGAATGGTTGAATAATTTGTAGAAATGTGCTGATAAAATATTTTGTTCTATTTCCATCATAAACAAATATTAGAAGCAATATCTTTGTCTAAACATAATAGAAAACAAACATATTGTAAAATATTCCATTTCGAAAATTGTCAATCATATTATGCATCACAGTGTATATTATATCTATACTTAAAATTTAAAAACTTTCCACTGATAAAAACTACAACTGTATATATCAAAGTATGTATATCTATATCTTTTTTTTTTTTGGACTAAAATAGATAAACACCATACTAGATAAATGTATTCTACTACATATTGTATTAGTTCACTTAATACTCGTATTCCTTTATAATTTAGCATTAACATTTGTAGTAGACTGTTTTAAGCGAATACAAGTGTATTTATTTTTTGAAATTATTTTTAATTTTGCATAATGACATCATTCTTTTTTAACAGAATTATTTACGTCAAAGATGTCTAAGATTTTAAGAGCATTATTTCAAATTATCGTGCTTCAATAATATACATACTTTTACTTTCCAACAATAAAATAATTATCTAACTTAATTGTATCAACTCAAATAAACATCTTGCAAGTGGCATTTAAATTTAAAACTCGTAGATAAAAATAAAAGAGGCAACAGCTGAAACAATTTTGTATTCTTTAAAGATACATTAACTTAACTTACTTTACTTAAACTTTTGATTACTTAAAATGTCATCATCATTATGGTGTTGAAACAGCAGAATATAGAAAATGCATTTGCAAATATTTGTTCTTTCTGGTTTTTTTTTTTATTTAACATTTCCTTAACTGAAACCTAAAAAAAAAAAAAAAAACAAATAAAATAAGGAAGAAGAAAAAACGTAGCAAAACAAACTTTAAAAAATATGTCAACTCATAAATAACATTTGAAATGCAAATTTATTTTATAAGAATGTATATATCTACATATTATACATCATTATATTTAACACACTTTGTATTCTAATGCGTTAATGTTCATGTACGTGGTCTGTGTTATAATTTTTGGCTAATCTAAATAACAATAAAGAAATTAAAAGTGATTTAGTTTGCTGGTTCGTTTCTCAAAAGTTTATTCAATTTGTTAGATTTTCAACTTCCTACAAAAATTTGCATATATTAAGCATCATTTGAAACCTTACATGAAAGGGTACTTTTTTAAAAGATTACTTTCTTAAAAAGATACTTTTTAAAATAGAATTTTTTAAATGTACTTTTTAAAATGGGTGCTTTTTTAAAAGGGTACTTTTTTAAAAGGTTACTTCTTTAAAAAGGTACTTTTTTTAAAATGGTCCTTTTTTAAAAGGGTACTTTTTTAAAATGGTACTTTTTAAAAGGGCACTTTTTTAATAGGGTACTTTTTTAAAAGGATACTTTTTTGAAAGAGTGCTTTTTAAAAATGGTGCTTTTTTAAAATGGTACTTTTTTAAAATGGTACTTTTATTTAAATGGTCCTTTTTTAAAATGGAACTTTTTTAAAAGATATTTTTTTTAAATAGCGCTTTTTGAAAAATATACTTTTTTAAAGGGATAGTTTTTAAAAGGGCTTTTTTGAATAAATTCTTTTTTAAGGGGGTACATTTTAAAACATTTTCTTTTTAAAAAGGTAAATTTTGTAAAGGTACAATGTTATAAAAGTACTCTAAGTTAATAATGAACTTTTTCAAAAAAAGAATTTTATTATAGTTACATATATATCGATTGGCTTAATATAGAAAGGTCGTATCTCAACTTTTAGTTACTTTACAGGAGAAGGAAAAAACTGAATAATATCTGAAAGTGAAAAATAAACAACTAAAAATTTGTAATATATCGAAATATACTTTTAGAAAAGTTGTATAAACCAAAAAATATACATTCAATGTTAAATGAATTTCTTTATATTCTTACTATTATTGAAATGAGTTAGGGTTTTTTTTTAATTACTGTAGATCTGTTATTCGTCAGCATAGGAAACTGAATTTTTTAGGAGAGGTGTATTTGAGTTTTGTCTACCAGAATATGTGAAAAACCCGATTTTGAAAAAAACGAGATACGACCTTTTTATATTAAGCCATCGATATGACTCTTATTATATATTTATCATTTCATTTATAATATATTTATATTTTCTTTTAAATATTGGTATGATTGGTTGTTAGCTCCAAAAATAAATTGTTTCCTTGCGGAAATTTGAGGTAACTGTTTAAAAACACTAGTCCCGTGACACTCACTTTACTTATCTAATTGTGGCAAAATGTACTTTAAACAAATCAGATAAAAAACAAGTAAGAGAGCTATACCCTTCACCAAATTATACTTTAAAATAAAATTTAAAAAATTTTTTTTTTTCGAAATTGTTCTTTTTAATTTTTTCCAAACTTTTTTTTTTGTAAATTTACTATTAGTAACAAGTAATTTTTTTTTTAAATTTAAAAAAAAAAATTACTTGTTTTTTAATTTTTATTCAAAATTTACAAAAAAAATTTTTTTTTTCAAAATTGTTTTCAAAATTTTAAATTTTTTTTTTTTAAATTGTTTTCAAATTTAAAAAAAATTTTTTTTTTTAGTGAGAAAAATTTATGAAAAAAAATTTTTTTTTGGTAAAAAAAATTCGTGTTAAAAAATATTTTTCCCGATTTTGACCCATTGTAGGTCCAAATTACTATAGCCTTATATACATCGTTGCAATGGACTTTGAAATATCTATCATTAGATATCCATATTGTCTATATTAATGACTTAGTAATCCAGATATACATAAAAATAGGCCAAAATTTGAGGTTGGATCGGTTTTTTCCTTATATCTCAGCCATTTGTGGGACGATTTTCTCGATTTTAAATAGCGACCGAGTCGGAAGAATTACCGATGTATTGATGTATTAATTATGTTTGTAAGTTATTTGGGGGCTACAGTAGGTTGATTTCAACATACAGACGGACATGGCTATATCGACTTCGCTATCTATAACGATCCAGAATATATATACTTTGTGAGGTCGCAAATAAAAAATGTACAAATTACAAACGGAATGACAAACTCATGGTGAATTAACTTTATACAAATTGTAAGACCAGTATTATAATATTCACAGCAGAACAGATGCTTTTTTGTTACGGTTAGTTCCGTAACCAGTCACAGAGTACCTAAACGGTGTCAATTTACCCCCTCATAGTATATCGCCATGTTAAAGTGACGAACTACACTAATTCCACTTGTTTTTTAGAAATTTCGAATTAAATTTCAGAAATTTCCAATTATATTGGGTGTATGACTTAAAAATGCGGGATTTTTAAAATGTTTAGCTTTTATTTTGAAACATTTGTACAATATAAATTTATTCAAAGTTAGCTATGTTAGCTATGAACTTTTCCCATCTTTCTGGCAACATATGGACTCCGAGCCAAAAGAAATGCTCATCTTTTGAGGCCAAGAATCAAGCCAATTTCCGATATTCTGTTCCAAAGTGAAGCCTATCCCAAATAGAGCGTTACGCATGGATCGAAACAAATAGTATTCGGACGGGGCACCCAACCACTTCATTCTAAATAGTTTCTAACAGGTATTTCCGAGTTTTGTCATAATGGAATATAACAGTTTCATGTCGTTCTAACGAATCATTTGCGTACAGGTTCAGCAGCTCTTAATAGATAGGACCCTTTTGCTTCCACCAAATACAGATAATTACTATAGCCCCATAGATATTTGTCTTGTAAATCCCGCAAGTTATATTTCAGAAAATACTAATTGAAATATAAACGGAAATTTTGAAATATAATTGAAAATTTCAAAAATTCAATTGGAAATTTCTAAAATATAATTATAAAATCTGAAACACTAACAACTGAAAATACTTAGAACTGGTAGCTATCACTTTGGAACTCTTCACATGACATGTTATGTATTAGTTCCTTTGTTTAAATTTTTATATTCACCTCATTTTTTTAAATTTTGTTTCCCTCCTTCAACTTAACAATCAACCCTCGTAACATGTCATAACTTATTAGACTATAACTCTGCGATTCTATTTTTATATTTTACAAATTCATCTTGACTTAAAAAAGTGAGACGCATATAAACAAATGCGTTAGTAAATATTGTCTCTATGGAAACAATCAAATCAATTTCAAAGCAAAAAAAAAAGCCAAAAGACAACAAAAACAAAAACTAAAGAGAAACAGCAACAACAATAACAATAACAAAACAAAAATAACTCTTTCAGTAGAGTGAGTGAATGACAGATCGAATATTTTCAAAATTAAACAATTTAGGAAAAATAAACACAGTGATGTTTGTTTATTTAAGGGAATGATAAAAAAATATAGTAAAAAAGAGAGCCATTTATAATTTTTTAAAAACACTCTCTTAAGTTATTTAAGCGAAAAAAACTCTCATTAAATTAATTATTTAAAAAACGCGATAAGCATTGTTCTTGTTTTTTCCATATAACTGAGAGTGTGTAAGTGTTTTTTTTTTTTTCATTTTCTGCTACTGATAAGATACGAAATACTATAATATAACAACAACAACAACAACATTAATAAATAGAAAAACACATTTTTTTTTTTGCAAATACAAATTAAATCAGCAATAAGAACAACAATTACAACAACAGTTATACCGCATAATTAAAACGTATCTTGGAAATATTTTTTGGTTCATAAAATAATTTATTATTAAATTTTTATAATTTTTACATCCACTCGCAGTTGTAAATAGACGTTCCTGCTAAACAAACGTTAAAATTTAAAGATTAACAAACAAAACGATCATTAATTACTTTTTTAATCATATCAAATCTTAAAGTGACATTATTTAAACTGAAAAATTTATTTAAACCATTGGCGTGTTGTAGTGCAAGACAAATAAGAAAAAAATTTAAAATTATGCCTGAAATATCCCAAGATGCTTTTGAAATCTTAAATCCCGGTTTCCCCAATATCTCATCCACTGCTATACGTTCTCGTTCAAATTCTCTAGGTGTTAATAAGAAATTTCCCACAAAAACAATTCAAATTCAAACACAAGTCAGCAAAGAATCTACAGAAAATACACGTGAAAGTTGTAGCAGCAACATGGCGAGTGCAGATCAAACACAAGAATTGGATCAACAATCTGTTTTAAATGGACTTTCAGCGATTGATACAGTGGCTCAAAGTTATAAAAGAGTATTAGATCACAGGTAAATATGCAATTAAATATTAGTTCACCTACTAAATGAGTCATGGACAGACACATGTGGGCTTAATCATTGTAGGAAAATTTTAATAATATTGTGAAATTTGTTGTATTAACAAATACATGCATAGAAATACAAATACATGAATAATAAATACAAATTAAACAAAAAGTAACATTATTTTGTTGATCTACAAGTACCACGTTTGACCTATAATTACAGTGGAAACTTTTATGAAATATATACAGTGATGGGTAAAACAGTTTAACTGAAAAATTAAATATGTTGAAATATTTAATCTGTGATTGATCAATTTTTTGGAAATAAAATAAGATCAATTTCTTACTTAAATATTGCTCGATTGACCCATAATTAACAAGTAGGAGAGCTATATTCGGCTGTGCCGAATCTTATATACCCTACACCAATTTATACTTTAAAATAAAATTTAAAAAATTTTTATTTTTTAAAAATTTTTTTTTTTCGAAATTCTTTTTTAAAAGTTTTTTCCAATTTTTTGTAAAAAATTTTTTTTTAATTTAAAAATTTATTTTTTTAATTTATTAGTGAAAAGAGTTTTTTGTGAAAAAAATTCGGGTTAAAAAATATTTTTCCCGATTTTGACCCATTGTAGGTCCAACTTACTATAGCCTTATATATATCGTTGCAATGAACTTTGTAATATCTATCATTAGATATCCATATTGTCTATATTTATGACTTAGTAATCGAGATATACATAGATCAAAAATAGGCAACAAAAATAGAACCTCTATTTTCTCGGATTTTTGCTCGGATAATGAAAAACAACATCGGCCAAATGGCCACCACGATCCTTTTCATGCAATTTTCTATAACCAAATCTCAAAGTGGCTGCCCTATGTACTCGATAGCCTCACGTGAGGTCTTGAATCGACGCTGGGCTGTTGGCTTATCTTTCACATGTCCTCAAAGGAAGAAGTCGCAAGGTATTAAATCACAAGATCTCGGTGGCCAATTGTGATCACCACTTCGAGAGATAACACGGTACGAAAACTTTTCCCGTAAAAAAGAAATGGTTTCGTTGCTTGTGTGGCACGTAGCGCCGTCTTGTTGAAGTAAACGTTGTCCAGATCAATATCATCCAATATACGGTGTAATGACCTTTGTGGAATGCTCAATTCAAAGAATGGACAAACTTTGGGCTACAGCAGCAATATTCTCAGTTGTTCTTGAGCGACGTGTACGGGTTTTATTATCCACATCACTAACTTGTCCCAACAACTAGAATTTTTCCACCAATTTCTGTATTGCGGTCCGACAAGGTGCTTCACGACGACCCAAAAATGCTGCAAGATTTTCACCATTTTTGTAGTGAATTTTAATAATTTCAGTGTGTTGTTGAAGCGTGTATCGTTCCATTTTTAGTAATGGCGTAGTTTCTATTTGTCAAATGTCAAAGAATAAAAGCTTCAAAAGTGACAGCTACCGAAATACCGGGTGATTCAAAATAACACATCTTGTTGGAAAACCCTTTATTTTTCAATATATACTGTGAAAAGTGAAAAGTCGAAATAAAGGTTGGAACAATTTGCATTCTTGAAGCTAGTGGACTCCATTAATT
This sequence comes from Calliphora vomitoria, assembly GCA_942486065.2. Classification (NCBI taxonomy): domain Eukaryota; kingdom Metazoa; phylum Arthropoda; class Insecta; order Diptera; family Calliphoridae; genus Calliphora; species Calliphora vomitoria. The sequence continues at coordinate 8,936,865 of OW818032.2, forward strand.
GATGTCCTTCCATCCGTCTGAACTTAATTTTCAGATGGCTAAAACTAACATAGAAACATTATAATGCCTCCGTATATCAAGAGTTTTGCCATTTAAAATCTGTAAAATCTATCCTTAAATGAGTGACTCAGATCTGATAGAATAAACCATCTATTCATACGTTTATATAATGAAAAGCAAATAGTTCTGTTCCGCTACTGATCCATTAATTCCATGTTTTCATGTCTCAAAAAGTTTGAGCCGTCTTGTAATAACATGCAAGCAAGTATTATCCGAACCTCTTCAAATCTTTTTAATAAATGGTGCCATGCTATTGAAAATTTACCCATCTACTTTGATCTATAGCCGCGGTGAAATCAGTAGAAACTTTCAGATAACGTTCATATAGCAACAAGCTGAAAGGTTTATAACAAATCAAGATTCCAGTAACAGTTTATATTTTCATAATTTATATTCTGTTAATATTCATATTTTACATATTGCCGGCCTTTGGCCTGGCGATGGGACTTAAACTCTGTGGTGTATCGAACAGGAATTTTTGCTTCACAATGTTAATAAACAGTACCATATTATATATCATATAAAAGGTATTTTGAAGCCCTATTCAATGATACCCATAATTATAAGATCATTTTCTAAGTATATTCGAAAATTACTATTAAATTCAATATATGACTTTAAATTCCTATAACTCCTGAACTAAGAGAGAACAGGTAAAAATGTAAATATATGCAAATATTTGTTATTGCTTTAGATCAGTACTTTTTCCAGTCGGAACTAGCTTAAAAACATACTTGTTTGAGCAGATATAAAAATATCTATCTCATTGCCGAGGTGGAGATGATCTATGTCGAAGCATTCCAAATTCCCCACTCTACATTGCTCTAATGGCAACATGGCGGATATTTTAAATCGTTAAGGGAGGTTAGAATATATAGACATTTCCACGGTCTCGAACGCGACATTCGAACGCTTTTGAAGTGAAACAATACAGAAATCTCAAACAATTTTCCTTCTTATTTATAGTTTTCGATAGCATAATCCGACTGCCTCTAGAGTAATTAAAAAATCAGCGAATTGAAACATAACTTCTTAAAGCAATTAAAAAGGAATCATGAAGCTATTGAAAGTTGTTGTGTTGAAATGTTTGCATTGTTTTTATTTATATAACCTTTAGTATGATAAAGCGCTAAAGTTCTTTCACAGAACATTCATCATAAAACTGATTTTTAACCAATTTTTCAACATTAAACCGAAAAACCAAAAAAAAGTCTTTTAAAGTAATTAGCAATCGGCATTGCCGAATATGGTTAGCTGAAATGGAAAACCACGTAAATAACATTTTTACTATTTTACAGTAGAAACAAAAGATGTTATATATTGGAAAATAAATGCAATTTTGGTAATCAGATGTCGCAGATTTAACGAACGATTCTGGAATAAAAATAAAAATTTATTGACGTTTCAAAGTGTTAGTTTAGTTAGGTACTTTTGAACTCATATTATCTTCAAGAAAAACACGTAACTATAATGAAAATTGCTTCAGATTTAAAGATAATTTGTTTTCTATTTGTAAAATGTAGAATAATTATGAAAGTTATGTTTTTATTTAATATACTTATTACTTTTATTTATTAATTTACATTTTTTTTTTTTGCAAAATTATGGAAATAAAAAAAAGCTCGATACAAGCAAACGATACAGATGAAAACAAAATAATGAACTCCTTCGCAAAGTAATTTTTTTTGTAAAAAGAATGATAATCCGGTGGAAGAAATGTTTTAAGGTCCTGACAATGTTACCATTTCTAGCTTGAAATTTTTATTCTTTTTAAATGTATCTTGAAAGGTTCAAAAGCTTTTAATTTTGTTCCTATTCTTTGCTCGTTCCTTATACTCATCTTAAAAATAAATAATTCCAGAGAGGTCATACGCTAATACACATATCATATTGACATTGGGATCTCCAACCTTTTTACCTATATTATATACATTTTGTAACACAAGCTTAAATAGGAAATGGTGAAATTGTTTACAAAGCTGAATGATAAGAAATGCAATATAAAAGTTCAAAACCTACTATGAATTATACATTTTCAATGGAAATAAATAAACGTTAGTGACTATTTCTAAGCAACAAGTATGCAGTTAGGTGCTTTTAATTTATATACTGCTGGGACTTGTAGTTACGTACTTTCCGTTTTCGATTATAAAATGTCTAATTTTTATTATATGCTTCATAATCAATAAAAAAACCGATTTCTCATTTTTAGTTAGTTTCGTGGTTTTGCATTTCTGCTAACGATATAGAACTCTTGTTGATATGTAACACGGTGATCTAATATTGAAACGCTTTTAGTTAAGACACAATCAACAAGTAAGCTAAGACACAATACAGTGTTGCATAGAAAATATTCAACATGATTTGAAGCAAACTTAGTAGCGTGATGAGCAGGGATGGAAAAGTAAATTTTTGTTCGGTATCAAAATGTTATTCAAATAGTACTTTTTTCACCCACAGATTACTAAAATTTAAAATTTGTATTATTTCTTTATAGCAAATACTAATCAACACAAAATTTTCTATACAAAAAAAAAATGTTGTATAGAGAATTTTCCATTGAAAATATGTTATACATACATTTTTCTGTAGAAGCATTTTTATACGAAAAATCTTCTATAAATAAAAACTGTTATGCAGGTAATTTTCCATAGAAGGAAAAGTACGATGGTATCAATTTTTCCATCCCTGGTGATGAGGTTTGTTCATCAGTAAAATGTTTGGAAAATCATACATAATAGTAAATTATACGACTTAAATACAATTTTTACCATAAAAAATGTTTTTGAATTTATATTTCCCCAAATTTCTCGTTTAAAGAATGTTATCTATGATCGAAAACTCTCCTGTGGAAGACCTAACTCAGTTGTCAAAAATCTATGTGGTGATAATGTATTAGTAACAAAAGCTACAAAAACAAAAGCAAATTATATTGGACTACATGATCCATTTTAGATGAAATGGTGTAATAATGGACTAATTACAACATGGTCCAATTGTAATGCTGGCATGGACTATGTCATTGTTAAACAAGAGTTTGTAGTTAAACGATTTATTTTCGTGTTAAAACGATTGCATAACTACTTAATCCACTGTGATGGTCCATGAAGTAGTTTTAAGACTACTCCGCTGGGTTTTATGGTCCAGCCCTAGGACATCGTAATGTTTAATATACCTTGTTTTTTTGAATACATTTGGGTGACTTTCGGACCTATTCCTGGCCCTTTATGGGCTATGTTTTGCATGCGTGTATGGACTAGTATTATTTTATGATATGGGAAAACAATGAAAACCATATTGAATCAATAAGAAACATTAACGAAAGTCTAGTAATGTTGAACATTTTTATTTCAATGTGGAACATGTTAATTTAAAGTTGAAAATTGTTTATAAACAATTTGAAATCATGTTTATAAACACGTCCTTCAGTTATTAGCATTGTTTGTAAGTATGGAAACACTAAGTGTTTAAGCTGCTAACATTAACATCGAAATCTCTAGAATTCGAATGTACTAGTTTGTCCGATAAGATCATTGTAGAAGATTCACGAAAGATGGCGTGTGTATGAAAGTGGTAGAGGTTGCAGTCGTGAGTGAGTTTGTCATAGGCGCTGTTAGAGTTAGCATCAACTGTCTTGAACGTTTTAAAAAGGTTAAAACGTTACAATAATATTTCTGTTAAAATCTATTATAATGAACATTATTGAATTAATATGACGCGTTCTTATTTTTAAGTTGCATATGTGATTATTTTGAGTAATTTTTTGTTTGAGTTTTTTTTTTTCTAGTTTCCGCTCTATTGTTTATGATCATGACTATAAGCATGGCTATAACCTATTAAATTGTACAAATCTAATTTAAGTTTCCTAAACAAAAGATTTTTATTAAAAGCACAATTCGTGTTTAATGAGTTGTTTTACACTTAATTAACATTATGTTGTATTTAGTTGAACAATTAAATTGGATTTTAAATTTAAACAACCAACAAACACACATTCAAAACATTTCTGCACTTCTCGTAGTTGCATTTGCATTCTAAACATTTTAAATCCACCACAATACTCAGAAACTTTAAGGGTCAGTTAATGAGATTATAATTGTGTGCATTATTTGTATTGCCCCAGAACATAGAAGCTGGGAGTTGTGTAAAAGGAAAATGTGTCTTTATTCATTCATTAAATAAATACTTATAATTATGGACATGTTCAACAACCAACTATTCTAGTTGTTTAAGAAACTACAGCTTTACTCTAAGTTGAGTGTAGTGGCAGAGTAAGTAAGGGTGTAATAATTACAAATTTTCTTCTAAAAGTTTAAGTTTTCAGTTTATAAAACTGTCATGCATTTTCTTTGAAAATATTGTGTTGGTTTTGTTTTTATTGTCTAAAAATATGTTTGGACAGCATGTGCAGAAAAATTGTTTGCCCGCACATAAATTTGTATCGTGTGGACAACTCTTGTCAATGTTATGTTGTTTTTTAAACAACATTGTCATAACAATTATTTGCACAACAATGTCTGACATCAAGTGTGATTTTCACATAAAAAATACCGCCATTTTAAAAAATGACAAAGAAAACTGTGAACATGAATATCGACCCGTTTTCCCCACGCACTTCTGCAGTCCAAAACGATGGCTTGTCAAGACGTGGGGCTCTACCAATACATCAAACTAATCTTGAGATGATTTGTTATATGGTGATGTAGTTTTCTTGTTAGAACACAAAGTACACCTCATAATAGAGCAAATAAATTTTCAAAATTTATGAAAAAATTTCTTAAATTGATTGATTATTGTATTTTTTTAGAAATTCACATTAATAATGTTAATCCGTGTTATTTAATGTACCTTTAACTATTTCTTCCGGTATATAATTCATTCATTTACCATAACTTCTTTCAAAACAACTTATGTTTTTATTGATTAGCATTATAATTGTTATGAACAAGTTAAATCAATCGCCAATAAATGTTGATAAGATTGTGTCTTATTTTTTTAAATTATAGAAATTGTTTTGAAAATATTAATTCAAGATTAAAAATAAAAAACACAGCATGATGTCTGGGACCAGCCACCTAACAAAAATTTGTCTGAAATATTGATTAATTTTATATCAAGTGCTAAAATTTGTAAAGAAAATAGGGGAAATGAAATAATAAATTTAATATGTAAGATTTTTAGAATAATTTTCTTATATTTTTATACCCACCATCAAAAAAGATTGTGAAAATATTTGTCGCAGACCCACTGAGATCGAAATAATCTTAACACACATAAATGTTAATAAAAAAGAAACCACTAAACTTACAATTTTGACTACACAGAGAAAACAGATACGTGATAGCAACCGAATTTGCTGTCAATCGAATGATTCTACCTTAGTGACCGAATTTTACAATTGTGGCCACAAAATTTTGGAAATGATAACAAAAGTTTGGTTGCTTCAACTGAAATTCTTCTTGATAGAACTGAAAAATTCTATGTGTGCAACCGAATCATTCGATTGGCAAGAAATTCGGTTGCTACTACGAATCTGATTTCTCTGTGTAGTGATACAATTTTTAACCTTTTCCGGAAACTCTTCCATTAAGGTTTTTATTGAGCTTTCTGTCACTTTGTTCGAACAGGTAGTCCAGCTCCGTTTAAAATCTACCACACTTTTGGACACCTTTTTTTGTCCTCTTCAATTCTCATTTAACAAGATCCCAATATCTCTCCACTGGGCTTAGCTCCAGGCAGTTTGGAGAATTTGACTCTCTTGATAAAAATACCACATTATTCTTATTGTACGACTCAAGAGCTTGTTTACCATAGTGACAGAATGTCAAATCAGGCCAAAAATAAGTGGACACATTATGAAGTCTTATGAATGAAAGCAGCCTTCTTTGTAAACATTCCTTGATGTAAATTTCGGTATTTATATAGTCCTTTGTAACAAATGTTTGGCTTCTTTTGCCGTAACTGCATATTACCTGCCATACCAAGAACTTTTTCGGAACATTTGTCTGCTTTTTTTGCGAAAAATCTCCCAGAACATACATTTCGTCATCCATTACGGGAACTTTTTGAGCCTTGTATGTTTTAAAACCTGCATTGGTTTTAACTTTACGTATCAAATAGTCCGAGTACTGAGCTAAACGGGCTGCTTTCCTACCGGATGTGAAAATGCTTTCTATTAATTGGCTTTAGAACAATGGTGCGCAGCCCATAGCACAATTGTGCAAAATCAAATAACACGTATTCTTATGCTCTTACATTTTAGTAGTCGTTGTCCACTCAACGAGACAACTATGAATACGCATGAGCACGGGTGTATGACTTTTTCTTTATTTTTTCAGTTTTTGTATTTGTTTGTTTGTAGGTGCACTGAACAAAATGAAGATTTGAATGTGTTGGTGAGAGAATTTAATTTTGCGCACCTCTGCTTTAGAAACATAATGTGGACCATTCTTTCTACCTGAACCAGATTTTCTATCAACTGACAAGTTCACCCGATACTGTTTAATAACATTGAAAACAGTTTGACGGCAGACTTTTGAAATACGTCTATGATAAGTGCCTTTTTATAACAGAATTTACACTCGACAACAAATGTTGGATGATATGAATTTATTACTGGCTTAAAATATTGACTTTAAAATGTCATTAAAATGGTTTCTTCCATATTTTCCTTCGGAAGAACCATGCACGCATATTCTAATATGGAACAGAATATGATACCAAGACATGGTTTCGGCCACAACGCTATATTCTACACAATCTTAAATGTTTGTCGCAAAAAACGTTGATAACCATAAAGTATTTTTTATACATTTTATTTCAGTAGTACTTAGGTATCACCAAAGATATTTAATAATCGGGCAAAAATTTTAAAATATTGTTACGTTTTTACCTTTTAAAAACGTTGTTTATTTCCTTTAAATAAACCGGATACTTTTGATTGCAAATAATAGCAGTTTAGTAGTTTAAAATTGTAACAACTGTTTATTTATTTAAAATGTCCAACAACAGTCTAAATAGTCACTATGTGTTTTTAATACACACACTTAAATGTACAAGACAGTTGATGTTAACTTTAACAGCCCCTATGATAAACTCACTGACTACTGCAACCGCAGTCACTATTTATACACACTGCCATCTTCATCCGAGTAGCCTAGACTGTTCTTAAGGGTCAAAACTCGTATATTCGAATTCTAGAGGTTACGATGTTAACGTTAGCAGCTTAAACATTTAATGTTGCCATACTTACAAACAGTAACCGCATGCTATCAACATTGTTGATAAGTAGAAGCTTCTACTGTTGGACGTGTTTATAAACATAATGAATGTTGCAGGCAGTCGTTACAGGTGGTTAAATTCAAATCGCTATTGCAAATTCGTAACAATATGCACACAAACATGCATAATAATACATGGATATAAACAGAAAAACTAAAAGTTTAAATAAATTGTATTGTTATAAACAATTGGTCAATTCACAAGGTCTCTTATTAGGCATATTGTCATAATGTCCTAATATATCACGACTCGACGGCTCGGCTTAACCGACTCTTAGGCATTCGGCGTTGGTCTCTGCTGATTCGTTACGATAACACAATAAACATAGCATAGAAAGTAGTATTATTTTAGGACATTTTTTGCTTGAAAAGCAATAAAAACCATTGTGAAATATTAGGACATTATGACATGAGACCTTAGGTCTGTTCATTTACTTTCCCAGTAAATACTTGCAACGAGAGAGTAAAATGAAAATTTACAAAATTACTCGATTAAATTCTCAAAAATAATAAAAAGTAAATGAACGCTTTTCTAGTAACAATTGGATCCAATTTGGTCCCAATCTTACAAATCTTGGTGGCGTGCACTGGATCCTTAATTTTTTACACACAATTTTCTTATTTTATTCCTTTTAAAATGTATAAATACTCACATTTACTTCAATTTTATTGAAAATTTTTTTTTTTTTAATTTTTTCTCCACAAAAATTATCTTAAAACGGGCCTAACTGTTATAGTGTAAAGTAATTTAAGTGGCTGGCCCATAGATTAATACACATAGATCAGAAAATCTCCTGTCAAATACGTAACTCAGTTATCAAAAACCTAAGTAAAGAGAATGTATTAGTAAAAAAAAAACTATGTGAAAACAAAACCAACAATCGTATGCGTAACTTTTTTGAGTAATATTTTTGTTTAAGTTTTTTTTCTTCTAGTTTCCGCTCTATGTATATTTTCTCTATGGCTGGGGCTTCTGAGCCGACTCGTTTCACTATTTCTTAAATTTGTCTAAAGTGTAACTCAATATTATTTTGCATGCAACCAGACATTTACTTACAACACTGACTGACATCACACTTACAAGCACTTAACATTCTAACACTCGAAACGTATCTGTATCTCAATCAGTGAGTGTTACTAAAATATGAACCTCCAATAGATGTTTGTGTCTTTAAAACATAATAGAATGTTTTATTTTTCATTTTGTTGTCATCGTCTGACCTTGATGCTTTAAGAAAGGATTATTCGTATATGAATGTTTGTGTTTAACTTTTAATGTGGTTTAAATTTTGTTTTTTTTTTTTTTTTTTTTTTCATTATAAAACTCAGCTGTTAATGGGTTACAAAATGTCTCAATGTTTTCTAATGCACTTGTTTGTTTGAGGGTCTTTAGAGATTTATTTAGTTCATCTAGTAAGATTGTTTTAAAACTTCTGTTTATAAGTAATACACACATATTTTTTATTTATTTTTTGGGATTGTTGTTTATTTATGCTAAAAATGTTTTTTCCTTTTGCAATAAATTTTCGTTTTAAAGTTTTTTTTTCCCTTCTCGTTTTAATTTTCCAATGCTGCAATCATGGTTTTGAATTGAAAGGTCATAAGGGGGAAACATAAAAAAAGTGTGCAAAGGAACAGTGGGATAATAAAGTAGAACAACTAGAGATATTTTAAAAGATAAAATTTAACTCAATGAACAAAATATTGTTACGTTTTCACCTTTTGAAAACGTGGGTTTATTTCCTTTAAATAAAACGGATACTTTTGATTGCAAATAAAAGCCGTTTAGTAGTTTAAAATTTGTAACAACTCTTTATTTATTTAAAATGTACAACGACAACAGTCTATATAGTCACTCAATCAATTCGCAGAAATGCATACACACTTTACTTACAATGTACAAACTCAATCGTACACGACAGTTGATGTTAACTCTAACAGCGCCAATGATAAACTCAACTCACGACTGCCATCTCTGCCACTATTTATACACGCACCATCTATCGGGAATCTTCTACAATGCTCTTAACGGACAAACTAGTATGTTCGAAGTCTAGAGCTTTCGATGTCAATGTTAGCAGCTTAAACATTTAGTGTTGCCATACATATAAACAATGCTAATAAACGCATGCTATCAACATTGTTGATAAGTAGAAGCTTCTACTGATGGATGTGTTTATAAACATGATGAAAGCTGCAGACAGTCCTTAAAGACCATTAAATTCAAATCGCTATTTGTAAAATCGTAACAATATTATTCAAATTATTTAAAAAAAAATCAATACAAAATGTCTTAGGGTCTGATTCAGAAACACGAAAGGAAAACAGTTTTCAAATTTTTGTATGAAGAACACTCAAAATTTATTGAAAAACAGTGATTTTCATACAAAAATTTGAAAATTGTTTTCCTTTCGTGTTCCTGAATCAGGCCATTAGACATTTTTTTGAATTTCCAAAACTCGGTTTCAGTTTTAAAAAATTTAAAACCGATCGGTTCGGTTTTTTTCAGTTTTGGCATAATTTATTAAATATGTATAAGAAAATCCGAAAACCGAAGAATAATTATCGGTTTTCGATTTCGCTTTTAGCGAAAACAGCGATTTCGGTTTAAACCGAACACGACTCTGTAGCTTATAGGCGAAAATAAAAAATTCTTTACGTTATAAAGGTACCACATCGTTGACATTTGGCAATCGAATTTAAATTAGTTTTAATATTATTGAGTTACAACCATAATATGATCATATCAGCCTTCTTATTGTGACATAATCATATTATGGTTGAGGTGAAATCATTATACGGTTGAAGACAATCATATTATGGTTGTGCTACACATGATTGTAATTTAATCAGTACTCCACCTTTCGAAAAAATCTAATCTTATTACTAATTATTATGAATAGTAATCATTACTTAACAGCTATGATTATATTATGATTAATAATATACACATAATTTTAATAAGGGATTAAATTATGATAAATTTTTTTAATATTTTATATTTTTATACCCTTCATCATGAGTGGCAAGGGTATATATAAGTTTGTCATTCCGTTTGTAATTTCTACATTTTTTATTTGCTATCCCACAAAGTATATATATTCTGGATCGTTATATAGCGAAGTCGATATAGCCATGTCCGTCTGTATGTTGAAATCAACTTTCCGTAGCCCCTAACTAACTTACAAACATAATTGATACATCAATATATCGGGAATTCTTCCGGCTCGGTCGCTATTTAAAATCGAGAAAATAGGCACACAAATGGATGAGATATAATACGGCTATAATAATTTGGACCTAACAAAAATGTTGAAAAAAAAATTAAAAAAAAAAAGTTGAAAAAATTAAAAAAATTTTGAAAAAAATTAAAAAAAAATATTGAAAAAAAATTTTGAAAAATATTTAAGAAAAACAATTTCGAAAAAAAAAATTTAAAACTATTTTGAAAAAAATTTTTTTTTTTAAATTTTGAGAAACAATTTGAAATAAATTTTTTTTTTTTTAAATTTTGAAAAAAAATTTTAATTTTGTTTACCTAAAAATAAGGTAAAAAGAACCGACTTTATTGTTTGACTATGATTATGGGCCATTATATTAAAATATAATTTGGTGAAGGGTAATAAGATTCGGCACAGCCGATTTTAATTTTAAATAATTTGACATTTTAAAGCTCGTACTATGAAATACAGTATAATAAATAATGCAAAAAAAACTTAATAGCCAAGCAAAAATAGTTTCAACTAAGTATTAATTAAGGAAGATAAATTGATTTCAACATACTATACAGATAAAACAAATGTTGAAAAGTTTCAAATGCAGTGACAATTTTTCTTCCCACTGTTCCAACTTCGACGTTTGATAGATGCTGTTCATCAAGGTCATTTTGCCAAGTAATTTGCTGTAATGTAATTGATGATAGAAATTAAAAATAATATTAAAAATGTGAGATAGACAGGACAGAACAGAACAGGCACACACAATGCCTTGGCAAAAATCAAAGAGCATTAAAAATATACAACTTAAAAACGTCTGGACTTTATACATGAGTATTACTTAAGTTTTACAACCAATCACCAATGAATGATATTTTGTATTTGACTGTAAATACTTTTTTTATGAGAAACGCTTCAAAATTACAAATAAAAAGTTGAAATTAAAAAAAGAGCATTGACCGCTTCAAGTTTTAATAGCTTCAATTATTTTTAATCCACCAACAAAATATAACATTTCAAAGCTGATGTGGCATTGGTCACAATAATTCGACCCGCAATTCTCGAAACATGTTAATAATACACCAGTAATTAGTAATACACCAGTAATTAGTAATACACCAGTAATAATACATTAGTAATTAGAGATTCTCTTGTATATAAATTGTATGTACCTTTCCCGCTACACCTAGCAACAATTGCCTAAATACAGCATTAAATGATTAATTCTCTCAAGTTTTTACTCTCCTCATAAACACAAAAAAAAAAAAAAAAAATGAAAACACTCTTCTTGATTAACCTTAATAATAATCTTCAATAAAAGTAAATTGTGATTATAATCATAATGAAATTGATATTGATAACACGGCAACAAATTATAATGATTTCTATAATGATGCCCACATTATTTGACAATTTATCAGTGTGTTAAACGGCGGCAACATTTGATATTTAATGATAATTATACAATACAGCAGACAGCCGTCATAATAAAAAATAAACACATTGAAGAGTAAGAAAATAAAATACAATATGTTTGAATAAAAAATATAAAGAAAAAAAAAATCAGCAGAAATTCACTAGAATATTTTTAAATTTTTTTTTTTTTTTTTTTTGTATTAAAGGCATCATTAAAGACAGACAACACGCTTGATTTTAATTTAATTAGGGAAATATTTTTTATAAAAGTATTTTTTATATTTATGTAGCGGTTTTTTTTTATTAAATCTTAAATAGCCTTAATAGTGGCACGTTTAAAGTTCGTGGAAATAGTATTTGAAATATAAATAATTTATACCGGAATGTATTCATTTGGAGTAAGGGGACTAGTCACAGAACTAGCCGCCAACAAATTTTAAAATTAAAAAAAATATCAATTTAGAAGAATTAAAGCCTGCCATCTGTTTGATTCTTAACTAATCAAGAATTAATTTATTTAGTATTATTAACGAGTTTATATTATTGGCTGTATGACTGAACGTGGGTACATATCTGTCATTTATTCCCAGTTATTGAACATTATAGTGTAAACAACAAATTTTTTTTCCGAAGTAAAAGCGTCGTATGCATAAGTTTTGCATTACTTCTTTAATTTAAAACAAGTAAGAGAGCTCTATTCAGCTGTGCCGAATCTTATTTACCCTTCACCAAAATTATACTTTAAAATAAAAATTTTAAATATTTGTTTTTCAAAATTTTTTTTTTTCAAATTTGATTTCATTTTTTTTTCGGAATTTGTTTTATTTTAATTTTTTCATATTTTTTTTTTTTAAATTTTTTCACAAATTTTTTCCAAATTTTTTCCAAATTTTTTATTAAATTTTTTAAATTTTTTTTCAAATTTATTTGTGAAAAAATAAAATTATAAAAGAAAATTTTTTGTGGTAAAAAAAATATTCGGTTTAAAAAATAATTTTCCCGATTTTGACCCATTGTAGGTCCAAATTACTATAGCCTTATATAAATCGTTGCAATGGACTTTGAAATATCTATCATTAGATATACATATTGTCTATATTAATCCAGATATAGATAAAAAAATAGGCCAAAAATCGAGGTTGTCCCGGTTATATCTCCGCCATTTGTGGGCCGATTTTCTCGATTTTAAATAGCAGCCGAGTCGGAAGAATTCCCGATATATTGATGTATCAATTATGTTTGTAAGTTATTTGGAGGCTACAGAAAGTTGATTTCAACATACAGACGGACATGGCTATATCAAATTTGCTATATATAACGATTCAGAATATATATACTTTATGGGGTCGCAAATGAAAAATGTAGAAATTACAAACGGAATGACAAACTTATATATACCCTTGCCACTCATGGTGAATCGACACCAAAACCAAATATCCATGGGGCTAAGAAAATGCTCAGTATTTGGTGGGAGCAAACGAGTTCTATCTATTTTGAGCTGCTGACCATCACAGGTAACCTGTACCGAACGACCATCACAGGTAACCTGTACCGAACGCAACTGATTCGTTTGAAGCGAGTATTGGCCGAAAAACGCCAAAAACATGCGGCCGGACATGAAACCTTAATAATCCATCCACATGTTGCAATACCTGTTAAAAACTATCTAGAATGAAGTGGTTGGAGAGTTTTGCCTCACCCCTCTAATTTTCCAGACTTTCCCCCGTCCGACTTCTATTTGTTCCGATCGATGCAGACAGAGGGATTTGCTTCACATGGAACAGAATATCTGATATTGGCTTGGCCTCAAAAGATGATCAGTTCTTTTGGCTCGGAATCCATATGTTGCCAGAAAAATGCCAAAAAGTCATAGTCATTATACCCTACACCACCATAGTGGGGAGGGTATATTGGATTTGTGCAGATGTTTGTAACGCCCAAAAATATTAGTCTAACACCCACCTTAAAGTATACCGATCGATTCAGAATCACTTTCTGAGAGTACAGGTCGCCATCTTCAAGATATTTCGACAAAATTTGGTTCATATCAGTTTTTCTGCCCAAGGACCAAGCCTATTGAAACTGGCTGAAATCGGTTCATTATTTCACCTAGCTCCCATACAAATGTCCTACCGAAATTGGACTTTATCGGTCATAAATGTTTAATTTATATAGGTATCTACACAAGTTTTTCTCCAAATAAGTTTTATATATACAGAATTCATGTCACCAAATTTTATGATGATCGGTCTATAATTAGTCATAGCTCCCATATAAGGCCTGCTTCCGATAATCACTTTAACGATCATAAATCTCCTAAAAATTTTGGTATACAAATAAAATGCAACATAAATAACTTTCATATAGACATTAATCACACCACCTAATTTCATGGTGATCGGTCCATAATTGCTCATAGCTCCCATATAAGGCCCACTTCCGAAAATCGCTCACGAATATAAATTATTGAAATTTTGAAAGAAAAATGTTTTTGCTCATTTACTTAGTGTAGGGTATTATATGGTCGGGCTTGACCGACCATACTTTCTTACTTGTTTTTATTGTGCAAATGCTTCAAAATAACAGCTAAGAATTTGAAAAATCTCACATTTTACACCCAATAAATCAAACGATCTAATGACGATCGGTCCATAATTAGTTATAATTGGCATGTTTTTCATTCATATATGTTTAAATAAGGGAGAAGAAAATGTAAAAATATAAAAAATTTGCAGAAAAACATCAATAATCATCAAGCAAATATTTAGATTACTACCGCATTAACAAGAGATGTATTTAATAATATTTTATAAATTAGAGAAGTATTAATACACAGTATTGTATAACTTAAGTATCATAAATGATCCCTTTGTCAACAACAATAATAATAATATTAAACTTTCACGTTCATAAGTATTGAGTTTGAATTCTTTGTTTAAAAACTAATTCATTTGCTAATTAAAAACCAAACTGTATTTACAAATATGTATATGAAATTAAAAAGAATTCAAAACTTTGTTTTATTAAAAACAAGCAAATTCATGGAATCAGGATAACAAAGAAAAACAGAATGACACATAATAAAATTTCTTTTTAAAGTATTTAGATGAAATTAAAGCAAAAAATTTAATTAGTGGTACTGAAATGTCATGAACAATTTATATTTTTAACAACAACTTTTAACAGGAAAACTCACATTATATAACACATTTTTTCTATACCCTTTCCATTTAAAAATTTTAAACACATTTCTAATTGCGTTCAATATTTTATTTACACAACATTTTTAAAATTAAAATATAAAATTTTGCAATAACAAACAAACATTTTCCCACATTTTCTTGGGAGCACTCGTAACAGGAATATTAAAATTGTAATCAAGCCAAAATTCTCAAACGTAGAAATATGAACTATCACGTAGAGCTATATCTTGTGTTTTGCAGATGCACTAACAACATTTCAACACATACCAACCCAGCAGTTCTGGGAAACAGTACTAAACTAGTGATTTTACCCATCACTTAGGGTGGGAACTAGTTACTTCAATAGCTACGTGACTAGTTATTTTAACACGAGCATGTCCTAAGCAGGTGGTCACTTGACCCTTTTTGACTACAATGAGACTGTATAATAGCTGGTCTAAAGTAGTCAACGCATTCTATTCACATACTGGTTAAATAGCGTCAGTTATCTTACTAGTCCAATAAACGATAGCTTGTAAACAAAACTTTCTTCGACAACTTTCCAATGAATTGCATCTGGTAGGTAAAATAACTACTTTCTAAAGTGCAGTACAAAATAAACCTTTAAAGTGACTTCACTATTGAGTTCATGCTATGTTACATGGTATATCAGTACGTAAGCAAAAATAAAAATTAACTGTATGATAATTATATCAACACAATTTGTATAAAACCAGTTTAAACGAATTACTCACAAAACGTTTAAAGTGACTACACTTCAGATTACTTAGAGACACTTAAGTGACAATTGTCTTCATGCTAGATTATCTGGGATGTATAAAGTAACCAATTGTCTTCTCTCTGAACTACAAAGAGCACATACGTGTCAAATGGCCCAAAATATATAAATTGGAGTCAGCCAAGTGATAAGACATTTGTTACAAGGGATACATTGACTACTAGCTTAACTGCTGGGAAGTTGCACTATTTAACAGTGGTTGACTGGTTTAAATACACGACTGCACACAGACACAGTACACTTGACTAATTTATCCCAGCAAATACCAAGGCAAACATTTAGAAGATTTTAATTTGTATACCCTTCACCTTCGTGAGAAGGGTATATATAAGTTTGTCATTCCGTTTGTAATTTCCACAATATAATTTTCCGACCCTATAAAGTATATATATTCTGGATCCTTATAGATAGCCATGTCGATTAAGCCATGTCCGTCTGTCTGTCCGTCTGTTGAAATGAATTTTCTGAAGATCACAAATAACTTACAAACTTGATTCTTCCGGCTCGGTTGGTATTTAAAATCGAGAAAATCGGCCAACAAATGGTTGAGATATAAGGAAAAAACCGGGCCAACCTCGATTAGTCATTAATATAGACAATATGTATCGATATCTAATTATAGATATTTCAAAGTCCATTGCAACGATTTATATAAGGCTATAGTAATTTGTACCTACAATGGGTCAAAATCGGGAAAAATATTTTTTAACCAGACTTTTTTACGAAAAAAAAAAATGTTTGTTATAAATTTTTTTCAGTAGTAAATTTAAAAAAATTTTTGAAAATTTTTTTTTTTTAAATTTTGAAAAAAAATTAAAAAAAAATAATTTTGTTTACCTAAAAATATTTAAAATTTTTATTTTAAAGTATAATTTGGTGAAGGGTATATAAAATTCGGCACAGCCGAATATAGCTCTCTTACTTGGTGATTTATAACAAAAGTACTTTGGTGACTTTATTCTAATCTGTAAGTATTGTTAAAAAAAAAACATATTTATTGAACAAAATTTGTTATGGTTGCTAAAAACCGAGAATACCCCAGCATAAACTTTACTTACCTAATAAGCCATGGGTCAAAATCGGGAAAAATATTTTTTAACCAGAATTTTTTTTTTTTACCAAAAAAAATGTTTGTCATAAATTTTAAAAAAATTTAAAAATTAAAAAAAATTTTGAAAATTTTTTTTTTTTAAATTTTGAAAAAAAAAATTTGAAATATTGAAAAAAAAAATTAATTTAGTTTACCTAAAAATATTTAAAATTTTTATTTTAAAGTATAATTTGGTGAAGGGTATATATGATACAGCCGAATATAGCTCTCTTACTTGTTAATTTTTCATTACCAACCTGTATAAAAATAATTACCTACTCTACTAAATAAAATAATGTTCTGGGTAACCACCACTCATTACAAAATAATGTATGTGGTAACTAAGTAGTTGCCATTACTAAAATTCAGAACATTTTTGCTGGGGTATTAAATCCCTAAACCTAAATATTTTGGTTTCATTTAGACATAAGAAAAATTCTAGTCATCTATGGGGTTTTCGAGGAGGATTGACAGATAACAACATTATATTGTATTCGTCATTATAGTGAGTAAGTTTTGTTGTTTTGTATATAGTTTGTTGGTTATGGGAACTCAACTGTATTTATAATATAACAATTAAGTGGAACTAATTACTACATACTGCCATAGAAACCCTACTTGTAAGCTATACTGTTGAGTTGAAAGCCGGGTGAAGGGGCAAAGGGCTGGATAAATTGGAAGAGATGTTCAAACTCTCTGAGCCGAAACAAAATCGTTTAGATTTTGTACTCAGAACAATTGGACAAATAAATATGAAAAAAGGAAAGAAATAAAACAAAGTAATTAGGATATTTTCTAATTATTTATTCAATTGTTTGGAAGATGGATTCTTACCATAAGGAGCAGTAGTAGTACACAGTTGAACGTTAGATTTGTATCTCTAGCCGAAAGAAGTATTTACGACTCTTTACGATTGATTTAGAACATATTGACAAGTGGAAGTATACTGCAACACATAGCATTCTGCATTAATATATATTGAGGAAAAAATAGGAATTGCAGGGAAATAAGGAAAATCGCTAAGTGTTGTTTTTGGCGTAAACATTCCGCCCGCCTTGCAGTATACAGGTAGGAAGGAAATAGGACAGTCGTAAATACTTGTTTTTGCTAGGAAAAAAAGGAAATGTATATAAACTTAGAAATTAATATTAGTAATTCAAGATATTTAAAAATTAGGATTACATTTCAAATTACAAAATAAATACAATATTTTAAATTTAATATAAATTCAACGATAAATTTAAGGATAAATTCAAGTTAGTTTGTTTTCATTTTGCTTATTGTTACTATAAAAGTGCGTTGGAATGGAACAATTAAATCAGAGTGCTTTGTGTCGTGATTTTCGGTAAATATTATGAGTTTCATTAAATAGAAAATGAAAACGCAATATTAAATGAATTGGATAAAGGAATCGGAATCGGAAACCATAAGATATAGTACGAAGATTACGGATAAAATAGAAATTCAATTGAGGAATATTAAATTTTGGAAAATATGCAAAATGGAGTTTTACATTAGGAATAGTAAAATATTTTAATGGAGTAGTAGTCTTCGTGTTGGATGACATTAAGTGACTGGATATCTTAATACTATTAGCTATTCGGATATGTAACGCATAACAAAACCCATGGATTCGTATTTCAGCGTTTGGAGAAATATATAGCAAGTTTGGACTTCGGATTTCATCCGGAATGTAGTTACTGGATTTGAAATTATGCCATTTCTGTAAGGATTTCGATGAAAAATACTTGTCCCAAATCATCTGCTTCTGGATTTCTGGTAGAAACACGAACTTCGATAAAACCTCCTTCCAAAAAATACATTGCGGCTTTGCGGTGCTGTTGTCATCAAATTTTAGGAAGTTTTTATATAGCGGATGTTTCGTTTGAATGTACAAATGAATTGGTTTGGTACTTTTCGACCATTTTCTAATCGAAAATCCAGCAAGAATGTAATCGGTTTTGGATTCTTTCCCTTCTTGGATAGAAAGAGCATCGGCATACATATAACTACGGAGAATATGACTCACTTTTGGATAAGTAGCCACTTGGAGTAAAGTCCGAATAGCTAGGTAAGGCGAGGAATTAACGCCGATCGTCACTATTGATACGTAATTTTGGGCAATTACGTTTGGATTATTATGTATATTAGTATGCTTCGGATCGACTAGGATTTGTCGATCCAATTTTTGGACTTCTGCATACTTGGAGAAACGACCATTTAGGATTAATAGATTTAAGCCATTTTGTTGGATCGGATTAGCAGGAAGGATATCAGTAGAACTTAAATCGTTAGGAGTTAGAAATGACTCAGTACCAGTAGCGCGTAGTTGGGAATATATATGTAAAATGTACGGCGGAAACATTTTGAACATATGAATCAAATCCATATATTCCTCAACTAGGGTTTTGTAAATGGATTTCCAATCGGGAATATAGAATAGAAAACTTTTATTTTCTAGAAATTTTGACAAGACACTACTTGGAGATGGTTTTGTATTAACTTTTTCGAAGTACACATCCTTAATGGGATGAGAACATATAGTTTGGCTTTTTAAATTACTTTGAGCAGTCTTTAAATATAGCCTATCAGATATTAAAGATTCTATTTTTTCTCTTGCTGTCCCCAGTAAAACCTCTTCAGAATTTACAGAAAAACTAGGTTGAACCATCTCAGCTCCGGAACTATAAGTGGACTGTAGAGTATTGAAATTAGATTGAAAGGGAGCTGTATCAGTATTAAGATTTGAATTGGGAGCAGATTGTTGTATGGATGTGTCAGAATCTTTATGGAGTAAGGTGTTATGCCTTTTGCTACAATGGATGCAACTATTTTGGCTATAACAGTTTCGGACTGAATGGGTTTTCGAGAAACAATTGAGGCACAAACTTTGACGTTTTATCTCATTGAAGCGCTCAGAATAAGACATTTGCAAAAACTGTGGACATTTGCGTAATGGATGATGTTCGTTGGGACACCATTGACATTTGGACGAATTATTCAACTTTTTAGGAGTGGAATCTGAAGGTTGAAAAGCAGTTTCACAAATTTCTGAAACTGAGGTCTGTGTGATGAAAGCTGGTGGAAAATCTGTAGAAGTTGTACCGCGTTTGTCTTGAGAGTGGACATGAAAGGTATCAGACAATTCGGACAATTTCGTAAGAATATTACAATAAGTAATATATGTATTTTTGTATTTTTCCCTAAATGTCTTCTCTTCATTGGCTTTGTCGAACAAAAATGTGTCATATGTTGATTTGATGCGACTCCATGTGGACTTCAATTCGGATTTGTGGACCTCAAGTGCATGAATGGAATTAATATGATACCGATTATCATTATAATCAGCCTCAAATTCAACAATACTATCGGCAAGACAATGGAAAATATTGAGGGACATATTGGCTGTCAATGTGAAAATCGGAACAAAAGTTTGGAAAAACACAACCAGCAGAAAACAAACTCAAGTTTGGAATTAGGATAAAATAAAGGAATCTATTGAAATAGAATTTAATATTCAGAAATATTCCAAAAATTCTAACAAAATCAATTATTTGTTTAATGCAAATCGAAAAATAAATATTTCGGAAAATATTTTGTTTGAAGAATTAATTGTTTTAAGGAACTGGATTGTTAGAATCAACTGATCACAGTTTAATTCCAGTATTGTTTCTTTGGAAAACAACAACAATACAATGCAACTATAATTTGTTTACAATTGTAAGTCAATTAACCCTTTGAAATACAGGGAAAATAATTAAATAAATTAAAATTGATATCAACTAAGTATATGCAAGAATATTGCTTCTTTATAGGACCATGGAAAAAGGAACGACAAATAAATTTTTAAATTTATTTGTTGTATGCAAAATTTATTGGAACAAATTATTTACGGAAATAATTATTAGTATACAAATGTATTAAATTACTTAATTTATTGAACAAGAACCATAAATATATTCAAAATTATATCAATTAATTTAAATAATTAATTCCAAACATAAATAAAATCATTAAAAATGTTGAAAACAATTTACAAATATTGTATGCACCCACCGGTCACACAAGGGTTAATGATGATCAGTTGCGTATTGTAAGAATAAAGGAGAAAAAGATAATAGGAAGAAACTGTGTTGTGTTGATGTACATACGCACAAACAAGTGTATTTATGGGAATAATTGTACACACGCATAAACAAGAGTAATGCTTGTTAATGTGATGTACAAACGGACAAACGTATGTAAAGGATTGATCACTATACAATATTAATAAGGAGAATTAATATTGTTTGGAAAGAAACAAAACAAATTGGTAAGAGAAAGTATTAAGGAAAATTTAAGTGTGTGGAATATTTTTCGAAGGGAATAAATAAATTAACCAAAAGCATACAAGGAATTTAAATGCAATTGAACCAGGAAAAAAATAAAAAGAGAATTGAGCTGTAAGAGAATGCGCGGAGTTGAAATGGAATATTTATCAAATAAATATATTGGAACCAAATGAAATGGAGCAAATATACACAACAAAAACGAATGAAATACCCTACGAAGGGTCAATAGAAAAAAGAACAACTGTCGGTATATTTTTTCCGCAATACAAGTAAAGTAAAAACTCTCGTTAAACTCTCACAGCAATTCATGTAGTGTAAACCTTTGTCGATGTTCACATGTAAATTTTATTTTTAGGAAATTCAATTGCCGTCGGCTTTTTGATTTATTTATATTTTGGATATTTTTTCACTTCACAAACACTCTTATTTATGCACTTTGTAATAAATATAAATAATGCAAAATAGAACGAAAACAAACTAACCTGTGTGTTTATTGTCGAAGAGAATGGATGAAAATCTATTTGTTGGTAGGAAATCCACAACAACTGAGTGAAATCTCGGAGAATTGATGAAAATCTTCCAATGTTAATCCGGTTCGTACTGGACCAAATGTTGAGTTGAAAGCCGGGTGAAGGGGCAAAGGGCTGGATAAATTGGAAGAGATGTTCAAACTCTCTGAGCCGAAACAAAATCGTTTAGATTTTGTACTCAGAACAATTGGACAAATAAATATGAAAAAAGGAAAGAAATAAAACAAAGTAATTAGGATATTTTCTAATTATTTATTCAATTGTTTGGAAGATGGATTCTTACCATAATGAGCAGTAGTAGTACACAGTTGAACGTTAGATTTGTATCTCTAGCCGAAAGAAGTATTTACGACTCTTTACGATTGATTTAGAACATATTGACAAGTGGAAGTATACTGCAACACATAGCATTCTGCATTAATATATATTGAGGAAAAAATAGGAATTGCAGGGAAATAAGGAAAATCGCTAAGTGTTGTTTTTGGCGTAAACATATACTTTATCCGTTTTCATTTTGGAATTTTTAATTAATCTTTACATCTTTCTGTTTTTCTTTTCAGGTACGTTTTAATTTAAAAAATACTTTCATTGATATTTATTGGGTAAGATTGCCTTTAATTATATTATTTATTATAAGTTATATCTTAGAAATAATACAGTTTAGATTAGGAACATGGTGCATTTATTAAATTAGCTTAAGTTCTTGTGGACTAACAGTTAAGATGGATTATTTTTATTTTTTTTTTTTTTATTGTAAAACTTGGTAAAAAAAAAAAAAACTTTGGCAACAAGTCCCTAAAGTCTGCTCTAATATTACTCATACGCTCGTTGTCTCAATTATTTTTAAATTTCACTGTGTGAATAAATGTTGTTGCAGATTTTAAATTCAGTATTTTACAGCGTATTGAATAAACGTCTACGCTGGTTACTTACACATCAGCAGCCATCACAGCATGTGAACAGCGCACACATGTTTATCATTTATTACATTTATCAATTTGTTGTCATGTCACAAAAAGTGAAATGATGTTTGTTTTCATTGCTCTCACCCACTCACTCTCCCTAACCGTCTCTGCAGTGCGACATGGTATTTAAAACATTGAGGTCTACAGTGACAGTTAAGTTAAGAGGAGAAATCTTGTGCAGCATCACAGTGACTGATTTTTGTCAAGTTTTGTTTTTGATAATTTGGTTTTTCGTGGTAATTTTTTACAAGAATAAATGTGTAAAATGATGTTAAACGATGCATGGTAATGTTCTGCTTTATTGTATTTGAAATGTGAATACATTAACAGTGTAAAGTAAAAAAGTGATCGTACTTTTATTTACAATTAAGTCAAAGAAATATCGTTGGTAAGAAATATAATAAACATTTATGTCTCTTCTTACCAATCTATATTCTAAAAACTTAAATGTAGTTGAAAGTTATAAAGGAGGACTATTGCCATAGGGTAACATAGAGACGAGACGTAATTGTCAAAAACCTAAGTCTGTTGTCAAAAACCTAACTCTTGCAACAACAAAATACATGCTAGTCAATGTATTTTGTTGTTGTATCAGACGTATATTTGTTGTATTTCTGTTTGACAAATCGGATGTTTTGTCTCTATGTATAATTCTCTATGTATAATTCTCTATTGCTTTCAGAAAATGTTTCAAAACTACTGTGAAAACTGTGTGTCAAAACTATTATTTTTACTCTACCACTTATGCGTTAAACATCATTTAGGGTCATCACTATCCAGCAGTTAACCAAGTAGTCAATGTATCCCTTATAGACAGTAATTGTCTGTAATGTCCTATCACTTGGCTGACTCCAATTTATATATTTTAGGTCATGTGGCATCTATGTGCTCTTTGTAAGGCAGAGAGAAGACAATTGGTTACTTTATACATCCCTGGTAATCTAGCATGAAGACAATTATCACTTAAGTGTCTCTAAGTAATCTAGAGTGAACGTTTTGTAATTCGTACAAACTGGTTTTATACAAATTGTGTTGAATTCTCATACAGTTTATTTTTATTTTTGCTTAAATATACTGATACTTTTGTATCTTTAGTAACATATAGTGAAGTCACTTTAAACGTTTATTTCGTACCGCATTTTAGAAATTAGTTATTTTACCCACCAGAAGCAATATGTTGGAGAGTTGTCTATCAAGTTACCAGTTGGGTAGCTAGTAAGGTAACTGACGCTATTTAACCAGTATCTGAATCCAATGCATTGACTACTTTGGACCAGCTATTAAAAAATCTCATTGTAATCAAAAAGACACAATTGACCCCCTTAGGACATGCACGTGTTAAAATAACTAGTCACGTAACTATTGAAGTAACTAGTTGTCACTCTAATTGATGGGTAAATTCACTAGTTCGGGACTGTCTCCTAGTCATCACATGGGATTCACATACATATATAAAATAACTACTTTACAAAATAAACGTTTAAAATGACAACAATCAAGATTTCTTACAGAAACTAAAGTGACAATTGACTTCAGGCTTGATTACCTGGGATGTATCAAGTAACCAATTGCTTTCTCTCTGCACTACAAAGAGTACATATGTCTCAAATATTCCAAAATATCTAAATTGAAGTCAGCCAAATGATCAGACATTAGTGGCTATAACTTTCTATAAGAATTACATTAACTACTTGCAAAGGGTGTATTTTTAAGCCCTGTAAAACTTGAAATTGTAAAAAATTACGCAAAAATAAAAATTTTAATCAAACAATACCTGGAAATAACATTTGAAAATGATTTTGGGAATATGGTCACCGCGGCTTGATTAAGCTCATTCTGGACATCCAATTTTGGGTCACTTTTTAGAGCATTCTTGGTCTTATGTCATTAATAACACGTACAATGTTGGCTTCCAAGGCGTTTAGGGTTTTTTATCAGCATAAACCAGTGACTGCACGTGGCTCCATAGGAAATAATCGAGAGGTTTCAATATCGCACGACCTTAGAGGCCAAGTAACAGATCCATTTCTGTTTCAATGAATTGATGGTTGCGACATGTAGCGCCATCCTGGTAAACCACATCTCTGCCGGGTCAATGTCATCTATATTTTCTAACAAAAATTCATTGATAATGGTGCAGTAACGATTTTCATTGATCTGTAAGGTCTGTTGTAGATTTGTCTCACTTCATATGCGGCTATTTTTATTAACAAACTCGTTAACCATCGCTGAACACAATTTTGAAAGAAAACAGTTGTTTATAAGTTGCGCAAATCAATGACTGATTTTCAAAGTAAACTTGGATAATTTGATGGAGTTGTTCAAGTGTCAATTTATACATGAATATTTGCCAGCGTAAACTGATCAAAAATGTCAAAAAGTGAGCGCTTATGACATTTCGTTTAAATAGTATATGAGGTTATAATGATTCCATTACCAAACTACTTCTAAGTAATGCAGATGGTATGTAGTAGGCAGGGAATAGTACATTCTAGTAACAACAATTCAAGTTTTTTGTTTGTGTTGTAGATGTTTTTTTTTTCCGCAATTTTTTTTTTTTTTGAATTTATTGAATCAATCAAAGGTTTGAAAGAATTAATTCATAATTTTCAAATTCAAATTAATTTTTATATTTTAAATTCATAACGAATTAATTCATAGATTTAATTCCTTACAATTTTAAACATATTGAATTCATTTCTTTGAGTATTAATTCCGTATTGAATCATTCAAGTTTGTTTTATTCAAATATGTATATAGAGAATAGCTTTATACAATTTATTGAATGATTAAATTTTTCTTCAATTCGATTCTATTACAAATACGGCTTAGAAACAAAGGCAAATTGAATAAAGAAATCATATTGTTACGTTTTTACCTTTTAAAAACGGGGTTTATTTCCTTTAAATAAACCGGATACTTTTGATTGCAAATAAAAGCAGTTTTAGTAGTTTAAAATTTGTAACAACTCTTTATTTATTTAAAATGTACACCCACAACAATTCAAATAGTCACTCAGTGTCTTTTTACACTGCAGAAATGCACACAAACTTTATAATGTACAAACACACACGTACACGACAGTTGATGTTAACTCTAACAGCGACAATGATTAACTCCACTCACGACTACCAGCTCTGCCACTATTTATGCACGCGTCACCTTCTACATTGCTCTTAACGGACATACTAGTACATTCGAATTCCAGAGCCTTCAATGTCATTGCCAGCAGCCCAAACATTTAGTGTTGCCATACTTACAAACAATGCCAATAAACGCATGCTACTGAGGGACGAATGCTGCAGGCAGTCGTTACAGACCGTTGAATTCAAATCGTCATTGCACATTCGTAACAATCTGTTCATTCAATTTGGATTAAATTTGAATTGAGAACAAATTAACTAAGACTTCAAAGGAAGAATGGATTTTTTTATAAATCAGAATTAACAATACAAACATTATTTGAAAACTGAGTGTTTTCCGGTCGTGTTGCGGAATCATAATTTTAATTTCATTATGAATTGATTCAACAAGGAATGAATTCTATTTAAATGAAAGTCTTTGAATGAAGCTTTTATGAAATCAATTGTTGATATATTTAATTTATTCTAAGCTCTGGACTCAATGAAAATTTTTCAAATTTTAGTCAGTTGTCATTGTTTTGTTCAAACTATCTAATGTAACTAAATATAGTTAAAATTTTTACCTCACTGTAGTTAACATTTCAAATAAAATTTATTTCTTTATTGTTGTCAATTTAGGGTTTTGCTTTTATGATGCGTAACTACGTATTTGTGGTGAAAATTTAACAGAAATTTAATTTACTTTATTGCATGTATTTCCTCCATTATCGTTTTAGGAGATTTCTATTATTACTTTGTTTAAATTTTATAAGCCTTATAATAAATTTAATTAATAGCTTTCTTTTGAAACTAGCAAGCTTTAATAAAACAAGTAAGAGAGCTATATTCGGCTGTGCCGAATCTTATATACCCTTCACCAAATAATAGTTTAAAATAAAATTCCAAACATTTTTTTTTTTAAATTTTTTTTTTTTTCAAAATAGTTTTTTAAAAGTTTTTTTCAATTTAAAAAAATTTTTTTTCTTTTAATTTATTATGAAAACAATTTATGACAAAAGAATGCTTTTGTGAAAAAAAATTCGGGTTAAAAAATATTTTTCCCGATTTTGACCCATTGTAGGTCCAACTTTGTATAGCCTTATATACATCGTTGAAATGGACTTTGAAATATCTATCATTAGATATCCATATTGTCTATATTTATGACTTAGTATTCCAGATATAGATAAAAAAAATAGGCCAAAAATAGAGGTTGTCTCGGATTTTTGATCATATCTGCGTTATTTATGGACGGATTTTGCTGATTTTAAATAGGAAACTTTTCGAAAGCATGTCTGACAGAATTATTGAGGATTTGGATCCCGAAGATATCCGGGGTCTTCAGAAAATTGATTTCAACAGACAGACAGACGGACATGGCTAAATCGACTCCGGATCCAGAATATATATACTTTATAGGGTCGGGAAACTATATTGTGGAAATTACAAACGGAATGACAAATTTATTATATATACGAAGGTGAAGGTTATAAAAATATAATTGAAAGTAATGAAACTAAGCACGACATAAAATGATAAGGCTATAGAGTGTCAAGGTAATTGAGAAATTTGTGAGGTTTTTTTTAACAAAGTCTAGTTTTTAAGCCTGTTCATGTCAGGGACACCCTACATTCTGTAATCGTAATAAAAATATCTGTTTGGGTAAAGGGGTTTTCCACTACAATACCTTTTAATATTATCTGGGATTCATTGTCTATAATACATAAATCAAATCCAAATCAATAAAACAAACAAATACGTTTCAAAAGCGTTTCAAAAGCTTAATACATTTCATGATACCTTCTTTAATACTTGATGCTTTTTGGATTTACACTACAATACTTTTAGAAATTTGCATTTGTATTAATACAAAGTATTGAAGTGTAAAGCCCATACCAGTAGAATAAAATGCGCTTAAGCATTTTCATTTATAAATTAGTCATTATATGACTACTTCTAAGTAATGCAAATGGTATGCAGTAGTCATTGAAAAGTTTTTTGTGGGTATTTATTAAATGACAAATTTGTGTAGCTTTTTTAAACTACAACCATTTATTTCTAAAAAAAATATTAAAATTAATTTTTCCCCTAGATGCTAGAGTCACAGCTCACTCGCATGCACGAAATTCAATCATTCAATTAAACATTTAAGTGGCATTAACGTGTGTGTTTATTTGTCAAAAAAAGAAAAAAAATTCTAAACTAAACTAAATAACAATCCATTTAACATTAATTTTCAAACAATGTCGTTGAAAAGCAGTTTGCAAATGTTAACACCAACTACTTTCATTAAAAAAAAGCAAAAGTAATGTATAAAAAAAACTAAATTAAATTTTGTAATAAAAATCTAATCAAAATAATATGACAGCCTACTATTACTTATAGTTGTAGTCGTTCGTACTCGTGGTGGTTGGTGGTGTTGTTGTTTATTGTCTAGTGGACTGGCCTGTTGGGCTTTTTTTAACACTGGCTGAATATCGTATAAGATTAGATGGACGTCAGGTTGTCTATAAGCGCCCACCACATAATATCAAGTACAGTATAAACCAGTCTATAAATGTATTTTGGCATACACATGCTCACATTGTGGCATTGTGGAAAAAGTACAGCACCATTTCCAATAGGTTTTGGAAGACAGTTAAGAGCATAAGTCTGGTGTTCTGACTCTCCAATAGATTACTTCTGGTGTGTAAAATAATTACTTTCTGAAGTAAAGTGCAAAATATAAATTGAATTCATTCTAGATTAATTAGGGACACTAAAATGACAAGTGACTTCTTGATAGATTACCTGGGATATGTAATGTAACCAATTCACTTCCCTTTGCACTACAGGAGTACATACGAAACAAATGACCCAAAAATATATGTATAAATTGGAGTCAGCTTAGAGGGATAAGGGATACTACATTAACTACTTTTGAAAGCTCATATAGTAGTTCAAAAGCTTGCTCTAAATATTCGAAAGCTCCTACACAAGTTTCTTGTTATAACCTTCACCTTCGTGAGAAGGGTATATATAAGTTTGACATTCCGTTTGTAATTTCCACAATATAATTTTCCGACCCTATTCTGGATCCTTATAGATGGCGGAGTCGATTTAGCCATGTCTGTCTGTCTGTTGAAATCAATTTTCTGAAGACCCCAGATATCTTCGGGATCCAAATCTTCAATAATTTTTTCAGACATGCTTTCGAGAAGTTTCCTATTTAAAATCAGCAAAATCCAAAGTCCATTGCAACGATGTATAAGGCTATAGTAATTTGGACCTACAATGGGACAAAATCGGGAAAAATATTTTTGAAAACG
Source organism: Calliphora vomitoria (assembly GCA_942486065.2). NCBI lineage: Eukaryota > Metazoa > Arthropoda > Insecta > Diptera > Calliphoridae > Calliphora > Calliphora vomitoria. Next base: position 8,966,163 of record OW818032.2, read on the forward strand.
ATTTTTTTTTTTTCACAAAAACCATTTTTTTGTCATTTTTAAATTAAAAAATTGGAAGAAACGTTTAAAAAACAATTTCGAAAAAAAAATTTTAAAAATTAAAAAAAAATTTTTTTTTTTAAATTTTATTTTGAAGTATAATTTGATGAAGGGTATATAAGATTCGGCAGACCAATGAGCCTATTTTATCCGTTTTGTATTTTCTTAAGGAAATGGTGTGTGTTTATTAAAAAAAAAAAGAACCACTTAATATCGTATCTACACAATACCATCAGCAACCCACAGATTGTAAGCTCTGTGCTGCAGTACATACTACATGCCATCAAAATTTTTATTAAAAATTCTCACACAGTGTAAGAAAATTGTAGCAAATAGTATATTTATTTTTTATTTTTGCAAATATTCACAGTTTTTCACATACATATAATATAGATGTGTTAGTAAATGTTGAAGTGTATTTGTGTCTTTTAACTAAATAACAATTTTATTATTTTCGCTTTTTTTAATATTTTTTTTGCTCCTATAAGTGTTTGCATGTTTTACAAGCCGGCTGTGAATGTCTGTCTGTCAGTTTATCATAAGACTTTATAGCAAACACAACACGAAAACGTTGCAAATGTGTTACACTAGAAACACTTATTGAAAATATTTACAAAAAAAAAAAAAAAAAGAAGAAAAACAACCAAAAGAAAATTATAATATTTATTACAATATTGTGTGCTAAATTCAAATTTCATTGTAATAACTCGGTGTTGTGTTCTAAATAGTGATTTTTAAGTAATTTTGTTGATGTATCTTTGGAATGTTATTCAATTGTCATTGCTGGCTCAGGAAAAACAAAAGGAGAATAAATAGTTTATACAATATTTGGCGCTTAAATGTACAAAAAGATTATTAATAAAGGCGTCATATTTCTTTGTTTTTTTTTTTTTCTATTATTATTTTGTTATCGATTGCTTGTAACAAACTTTCTGGCTTATGTCAGAGTAAAAAATGGTTAAAATGTAACAAATACTGTGACGTTAGAAAATACAAAAATAACACACAACAAAATTATAATTTGAGGGGAAGTATAACTAGAAAACAAAGTGCATTTTTATAGATTATTAAAGAAAAGCTTTTATGCTTACAATGATTAAGAGCTTTAAGCTTTCAAAGCATTTTGTTAGTTACACTGTGTGTAATTTATTTGAGTCATGGAAAAATAACCATATACGGACATCACTACGTGATGAAAGACCAATAAAAAGAGGCCCAAGTCTCCCAGTTTTGCCCAGTCATGCCCTTTTTATGGGCCCCAAAAGATGTAACTTTTGTAAAAAACTTATCATTTTCTCAGGCTCATATCTTGCAAACAGTTCGGAATTTTCATTTACTATCTGAGGCAAAGTTGTAGCCCTTGTCATAAAGAACAAAAATTGTGAACATATAAAATCAAAAAACTTCATCTTCTAGATCAAAATCGCAAAAAACTTTAAAAAATTCGAAATAAATTTTTTTTTAAGCTGCCTAAAAGTATGCTTTAGTTTATAATAATTTAATAGTTTATGGCCCAAAATACTTAATTCCTTTAGTTTTTTCTTACTAACTTTGATTGACCTACCTAAACGGTGTTAAGAATCATTCCTAGGAAGTTCATATGTTCTAGAAAGTTGTTTATTGAGATCTTAGGTACATTTTAGTAGTTGATGGTTTCCTTAAATTTTGAACGGTTTGCTACCTATGGAAAAAGGTAAAAAAATCGATTTTTTTAAAGTTTCTTGGGATTTTGATCTTGATTATGAAGTAAAATGCATTTATCTGAAATATTTCACAAAAGAACATCACAAACTTGGCAACATGATTCAAACTTGTCTTTTTTGAAAGCTCTAGACTCTAGTGAAAATTTTAGGACCATCGAACTTTTTGCGAAATTTTCTCTTCGAGAACGACTATTGCAAACGATTCGAAAAATGTTCAACCCTCGCTCAATTTAAGACAGCAAAAACATAATTCTTCAAACTTAGGAAACGACATCAATAACGAATCATTTGCTATTATACAGATTCGTTAAAGTATTTGTGTTCAAAAAGCTCCTAAACATATTCATACCTATTTTGAAAGTTACACTATATAGACCTATTTGCAATTGTAATTATTGTTTTTCTGTAAGATTTTGTTTTGCAAATCCACTAATGTTGTAGGCTCATACTTCCCTCATTTTCATAATATGAAAAATAGAAAAAAAAACACCGAAACAAAAACCTTGAAAAACTACGTATTTATCAAAAAAAATGCTGAACTAAAATAAGCAACCATCCACATATTTATTTAGTAGTAAAGTTTTCTTTACTACAAACGCGTGTGTAATTGTTTGTGCGTTAAACTGTGATAACAAAAAATATAGTATGTAAGAACAACCAGTTAAACAAATTAAATAATATTAAGCCCTTTAATTACCATAAAAAAAAAAACAAAAGTTCACACTCTATTAAAAACACAAACGAAAAAACTCAGAGTGATTTTTTTTTATGAAGTGTCAAAGTGACAGGCCTTTTTGTGTGCGTACGCGAGCGAGAGTATTTGTTTGCCATAACATGTTAATTGAGCGAGAGAAATAAAAGTAATTAAAGCAAAAGTTTTTATAAAAGCCAGCAAAAAGTGTGTAAAGTAAAATGTTACATGGAAGTTTTACATGGTATTAATTTTTACACACACACGCATGAATGAACACAATTTTGCGAGGATGTGATTACAAATTTATATGGTTATTATTGATTTACAAATATCGATTATATATAATTACAACACACAGCACAGCCAAGTTTATACATGATACATACATGAGGATATAAGTACAATTATAAATACAGTGGGACAAGAATATATTGTGGCATTTTCGATATAAATTAAATTTTGAAAAATTAACAAGTAAGAGAGTTATATTCGGCTCTGCCGAATCTTATGTACCTTTCACGAAATTATACTTTTAAATAAAATTAAAAAAAAAAAAAATTTTTACTTTTTTTAAAAACATTTTTTTCATTTTTTTTTCGAAATTGTTTTTTAAAAGTATTTTCTAACTTTTTATGACAAAAAAATGTTTTATGTGAAAAAAATTCGGGTTAAAAAATATTTTTCCCGATTTTGACCCATTGTAGGACCAACTTACTATAGCCTTATATACATCGTTGCAATGGACTTTGAAATATCTATCATTAGATATCCATGTTGTTAAAGATTTGTTCACATAGTTATTCTGAAAATTAAAATACATTTTAGTTTGTATTTAACTCTTTGCGTTTTAGTGGTCAATTTACTAACCACCTTTTCTATAGTATTTAAAACATAGTTTATTAGCATCTATTGGAATTTTACTAAATAATTACATTTTTTGTCATCATTTGTCTCTGGTTTGATAAATATATTAATTTGAAAATATTGTAAACCGCAGTTTTTTTTAAAAGACTTTCACGCATTCAATAGAAAAAGCTCAGAGTGTTTATTGTTCATAGAATTCACAGTTTCTTTGCTATTTCGTTTGTTTGGTTAGAAAATTTAGTCAAAATTATTAGATTTGAAAAAAATGTATATGATACGTTAATTTGTATCATAATTATTTTTAATGCCAACCGCCACGGTGGTTAGTAAACTAACCACTCCACAAAAAAATTTAAATGGGGTGGTTTTTTTATGTTTTGATTTATTTGTTCTTAATTTTTATAAGAAACTAACCTTGGTTAAAGTAAAAATTAAATTGTTTTGACATAAAACTGTGACTGAAAGAGTTAACACTGACAGGACGTTATATCGGGGTGAGAGAGAGTTAAAAATATACTCAATGCCAATAAATAATATTCAAGGTCTGCTTATTTAATAACTAGTTAAGCTGGATTGAAGTAGATAATTCTAATATTTATGTATCATGACTAATTTTTATATCATATAAATTATATAATGTAATAAATTGTTAGGTTTGATTTCATTTAAAGCTTATATTCTGTAACTACATTGAAAAATCTATAAAAAATCAGCAAAATTTTGATTTTTTTCCCTAAACTTATAAATTCGAAATTCGATAATGGGGAAGAAAGTGTTCAAATCAAACAAACATAGTTTTTTTTAAGATCCTTAAGTGGTGCAGATTATTTTGGCTACTTTAAAAAATTTTCGAACTTAAGTTCGAATTTTCGAACATATCATAAAAACTCATATTCTGAAACTACATCGAAAATTCATTAAAACTCAAATAGATTTTGAAATTTTTTCCAAAATCTTTAAGTTCGAATTTGTAAAATGTAAGAAATTGTCATACAATTTTGTAAGGATCTTCATGATCCGGAGATTATTTTAAAGCTTTAAAATTTTTTTAGAACATAAGTTTGTGTTTTCGAATAATACAATTCTATAGATATGACTTAAGTATATAAGACAGATTTCAGCCTATTTGGACTACGATAACTGCTTCAAAATTCAATTACAAATTTTGACTTAAACATAGAAATATTTCTAGTTAAAAAAAAGCTTTTAAAAAATAAAATATTGTTACGTTCTCACATTTTGAAAACGTTGGTTTATTTCCTTTAAATAAACCGGATACTTTTGATTGCAAATAAAAACAGTTTTAGTAGTATAAAATTGTAACAACTCTTTATTTATTTAAAATGTGTAACAATAACAATTCAAGTAGTCACTCAGTGTCTTTGTACACGTTTAACAATTTGCAGAAATGCACACACACTGTAAAATGTACAAACTCAATTGCACACGACAGTTGATGATAACTCTAACAGCCCCAATGATGAACTCACTCACGACTGCAACCTCTGCCACTATTTATACACACGCCATATTTCGTGAATATTCTACAATGATCTTAACGGACAAACTAGAACATTCGAATTCTAGAGCTTTCTATGTTAATGGTAGCAGCTTAAACATTTAGTGTTGCCATACTTACAAACAATGCTAATAACCGCATGCTATCAACATTGTTAATACGTAGAAGCTTCTACTGATGGACGTGTTTATAAACATGATGAATGTTGCAGGCAGTCGTTACAGACCGTTAAATTCAAATCGCTATTGCACATTCGTAACAATATTGTGTTTTTCGAAAGAAATTCAGATCGAATCTTTTTAAGAAAACTTTTTAACGTGATTTTATTATGGATATTTTTAAAATTTAAAGACTGATAAATGATTCATGAATCGGTAAGCGAGATTTATTCGATGAGTTCTAAAATTCACCTTTAATACTTATTATAAAAAACAATAAAAGTACCTAAACTAATTCTCGAAACTAGTTCCAAGTATGAGCATAAAACAATGTTGAATGAACTAGTTCTAGAACCGTTTTAAGAAAGGGTTATTTCTGTAGTTGTTTTAGTTTTCTTGATCTCCATTAAAAATATTTCCAATAAAAAATATGTCAAATATAAAAAACTACGACTTTTTATAAAAAACTCTAAAATATTGCAAACAATGTTCAAAAATGTCTTGATCAACTGTAACCCTATACAAAGAAAAATAAATTACAAACAACACAAAGAACAATAGATTATTGCCTCAACAATAATGTGGCCAACATCATGATGAAAATAAAAACAAAAACAATTTCAAAATTTAATTTCATTACGGAAACAATATTTGTATATGAATGTGTGTGCTGATGACTGACAATTTCCCATCAGTTTAGCAAGTAGTCAATGTATGCCTTATAGACAGTAATTTTCACTAATGTCTGATGATCACTTGTCTTACTCCAATTTAGATATTATGGGTCGTTTGACACGTATGTGCTCTTTGTAGTGCAGAGAGATGACAATTGGTTACTTTATACATCCCAGGTAATCTATAGTGAAGACAATTGTCACTTAAGTGTTTCTAAGTAATCAAGAGTGTAGTTACTTTAAGCATTTATTTTGTTTTGCACTTTTTTATGAGTAATTTCTATAAAGTGGTTTTATACAAATTGTGTTGATATTATTCTCTTACAGTTTATTTCATTTTCCATGAGTGTACTGATATCCCATGTAACCTAGCCGGATGACAATTGTCACTTAAGTGTCTCTAAGTAATCTAGAGTGTAGTCACTTTATACGTTTATTTTAGAAGTAATCTATTGTAGAGTAAATCGCAGGAAGGTTTGTTTACAAACAATCTGTTATTGGACTGTCTAGGAGGTGTCTTTTTAACTGACTATTTGAGGTCAATTAGCTTCCGCTAAGCAGCCGTGCCAGTGAAAATAACTAGTTATGCAACTAATCAGGTAAACAGTTAGGTAACTAGTAAGGTAACATTGACTACTTCGGACCAGTCAGTCTATTTTTAATATATGTAGGGTCAATTGAGCCCCTTCATGTTAAAATAACTAGTCCGTTATAGTCACCCAGAACTGCTTGAACATGTATGTAAATAATTATGAATACATTTACATGTATAGGCATTTAAAATTGAGTATTTATACGCAATAATTATTGTCATAATTGTTAAACAAATTCAGTTAATTAATCTTTTTGTTTTGCCTGCGTAAACAATTTACATATCCATTCATCCACATGTCTTCCTATTATTTTTTTTTTTAAATTTGTTTGCCATCAAAACCAATTTGCTACACAAACAAACAAATGGTCAACGAAACTTTTGTTTGTATTTTTGTAAAAGTGTGTGTAAATGTTTAATGGGTATCTGTGTGAGCATTTGTTTACAAAACAACTTTTAATTAATTTCATTGTATCCTTTTTTAAAAAAAGCCTCCCACTATCTGTGAGGGACTTGTGAACTCTGTGTTTGCTTTGAGGTTTGTAACAATTTGAAAGGGTTGTGAAAAGTTGTTAGTGTGCTTAAACTGTAATGCAATATTGATAAATTTAAGTTTGTGATTTTTAAAACAATACTGTTTTTATTCTTACTATAGTATGCCAATATTCTTATTAAATATGTTTAAGAAAATGCAAATTTTGAAGGAGAATTCAATTTCAATGACACAAGTGCCAGCAAACCATGTAATACTTAATTAGAACTCTTGATCTCAAATTTCCCAATTAGATGACTGACTGTTGTTCTTTGTGCATTCATTGGCGAATGAATGAATTTTGTGTTAACTTGTTTGTTTTAATACTAATTGAAGAGCCTTTCAAGTTTATTGCTGTAAGTATTTTGTGGCTTTTACAATGTCAATAATGATTAATTCCATTAAGTCATTATTATCTTTACATTCATTAGTACACAATGAGCTTAAATACGCTTTAAGTGTCATAAACACACAAAATGTTTAGCAAAACATTTTTAATTGTTTAAAATTCATGGTCTGCTTTAACTACATTTTCTTGTCTATTAATCCCCTGAGCTTTAGGTAATATAAATATGTATTTAATATAATTTCGTAAATATTTAATTTAATAATTTGTATGGGTAAATATTGATTTTCTTAAATGTTTTCATAGCATTAATGAAAAAGCTATGCTAAACCATTTCCAAATTGTAGTTCATTGTTTTTCAATTTTATTTCAAAATCAAAAACAATTTTAAGAACTCTATTTTCTATTTTCTATTCAGAATTCTATTTTCTATTCAGTAATTAAAAGCATAATTCACTAAAATCTTAATTAAGAATTATACATTTCAGAAATTTATTCCATAAAACCATTCCCGAGAAAACAAATTCTTTAGCCTCATTTAAAGGCTTTATTTGAATGGGCTTTGTGGACTCATTTTCTATCCATATATATAAAAGTACAAGGACTGACTCACTCACTCACTGCTTCAGCTAGATACTTCAAATTGCATATTAATGCCGTCAAAGAATAAGCGGATAATACTTTTTTGATGCTTTTAACCCTCCGGCGGGTGAGAAGGTCCCTGGGGACCTTTTTCATTTTCAAACTAAAATTACTCCTTGATGGTCCATGGGAAGTATACCCGCCCCCCACATGTATTCCAAGGAAATTTTTAAAAATCAAAGCGATCCGATCAACAGTTTAGTTTCTATTGAGATTTAAATGTGTTTAGTACGGGAACGTGTGAAAAGGTCCGCTGGGACCTTTTTCATTTTCAAACTGAAATTACTCCTTGATGGTCCATGAAAAGTTTACCCGCCCCCCACATGTATTCCAAGGAAATTTTATCTAGAATCGTTTAAAAAAAATCAAAGCGATCCGACCAATAGTTTAGTTTCTATTGAGATTTAAATGTGTTTAGTACGGGAACGTGTGAAAAGGTCCGCTGGGACCTTTTACTGAAATTTCAAGAAATCGTTAATAAATACACTGTCTTTTGGCTTGTTTTATTGTTTGAACACATTTTGGTACTTTTTAACCTAATTTATTTTCTAAAGTATTCAAGATACGAATAAAATTGAATTCGAATTGTTTTCTTCTGAAAAACATCTCGAATGTGTTTTGGTACTTTTATGAAACTCGGACTAAAGTGGGAACAAAATTTAACTAACTGTTGGTACTTTTTCTAAACAAACAAAACAAAATAAGAATTTTTATAAAAAATTGCTCTTCTCAAAACTTATGGAATTATAAAGTAGGCATTTGACTCAACAAATTTATAAATAGTTGAAACCGTTAGGTATTTCCTCAGGAGGGTTTTCTGCGTGAACAAAGCCGCGCGCAAAAGCTACTTCATAATAAAATGCATTCTACCTTTGAGTGATTAAATCTTTTATACCCTTCACCTTCGTGAGAAGGGTATATATAAGTTTGTCATTCCGTTTGTAATTTCCACAATATAATTTTCCGACCCTATAAAGTATATTTATTCTGTATCCTTATAGATAGCGGAGTCGATTAAGCCATGTCCGTCTGTCTGTCTGTTGAAATCAATTTTCTGAAGACCACAGATATCTTCGGGATCCAAATCTTCAATAATTCTGTCAGACATACTTTCGAGAAGTTTAAAATCAGCAAAATCGGTCCACAAATGGCTGAGATATAAGGACCTATATCTGGATTACTAAGTCATTAATATAGACAATATGGATATCTGATGATAGATATTTCAAAGACCTTTGCAACGACGATCATAGTAAGTTGGACCTACAATGGGTCAAAATCGGGAAAAAAATTTCAACCAGATTTTTTTTTTCACCAAAAGTTTTTTTCGCTAAATATTAAACAAAAAATTTAAATTTAAAAAAATTTAAATTTAACAAAAAATTTCATAAAAAATTTAAAAAAAAAAAAATAGAAAAAATGTTTTTTCCAAAAAATGAAAAAAAAAAACAACTGGAAAAAAATAAATTTTGTTTACCTAAAAATATTTAAAATTTTTATTTTGAAGTATAGTTTGGTGAAGGGTATATAAGATTCGGCCCAGCCGAATATATCTCTCTTACTTGTTAATTAAAATTTAATCCAAACTGAATTAAAATATTTTTTCTTCATTCAGTTAGTTTTGGTTTTGGTTTTGCTTTTAATCATTTACAAAATGAATTGAAAAAAATTTTCTAATAGATTTGAAAAATTTCAATCATTCAATAAATTTTTTAAGATATTTTGTAATGGATGTAATTGAAAGAATGATTCAATAAAGAATTAATTCTATAAAGAATGTATTCTCAAAGGAATGAATAAATATTAAGTACTAGTGAATTAAGCATAAGAATTAATTCGTTGTGAATTAAATAACGGAATGGTTAAAATACACAATTTTATTGGATTTTGAAAAGATGAATTTTGTGTGAAATCAGCTGTTTAACCATCAAGAGAGGAATGCCAGTATCACGTCTGAATTAATTACAATTGATAGTGGTGGCGGCTTTCGGAATTGATTTCTTCTATGTCTCACTTTCCGGCATTCTTAGACAATTTTCGATGTGATCTACACATTCTCTCTAATGGCCGCTTTGCTCTCAGTAAATATGTGAATATCCCAGATCCGTTATGCTACCGTAATCTGGTAACCTAAAGTTCAGTCTCAAATTCAACTGACATCCGACATTCAACCTCCAACCTTTTCGTGTGATCTTGATCTGACACTGGTTTCTTTTTTCGAAAATTTTGAACAACATTTTATGAATAGAATGTACAATAAAATAGAATAGAATGTAAGACACACTAAAAGGGATTCATAAATCGATAAGCGAATAAGTCTTTTTCTGTAATAGAATGAAAAAAAACCTAAGAAAGGAATAATTGTTATTTAGCGCATCCGCACGCAGAAAAAAATATAGTTTTGCATTGTTAATGTAACCATTTTAGCATTTGTGCATATTTACTGTAACCATTTCAACATTTTTAACAATATTATAGTCACAGTAACTATATATATGATTGTGGTAACAATAATATGGTTAATTTACGATTCACATGATTGTATCAACCATATATATGGTTACAGTAAACAAATATATGTTTGTGACAACCATTTATATAAAGAATTATTTCATGATAATATGTTGTTCTCAGATTATTATCAGTCTTTCATCATCTCAGGTCAAAAAACATTGATTAGAGATTTGGTTCAAGATACATTCAAAGGAAGAGCTCCCGATTCCATAACGCTTCCGTTTAGCTTTTTTAGAAAGTGACAATTTCAAACAAAAATCATTGATCGTTACGAAAAACTAGAACGGCTTCCAACTATATTCATGCTTTGTGGAACAAATACAGTTTTTCTTGGGATTTTACTATTTTTTTTTGTTTAAAGGAATTTTCTTAAACACTATTGGAAATGGTGTAATGGTGTTGCAGGTCTTTGTTTATATTTTATATAAATAAAATTTTGTATTCGTATCGTATATTGTAGTTGAATTAGGTCAAAAATTTGGTGAACATAGTTTAAATTCCACAAAGTCGTTACAGTCAGAATATGTAGACAATTTAAGTTGTTTATACTTACAAAAAAGACTTTTGTAAGAGCAAAAGAAAAATTGTATAAAATCAAATATTTGTGCAAAAGTCTAATCACACTTGTTATTTTAACAAGTCAACAGATACCTAACTCTAATGACTTCTAAAATTTGACCTTTATTTCTATATGAAAGCTGGCTTACTATTTGATTTTAAATATATTGCTCTTTTTTATATGAATAATAATAAGAAAAAAGATTAGCTTTTAAAACAATTATTTTGACTCATTAATGTATGTATTTCTATTCTATTTATATTTTTAACTAAATTTTAACAACCTAATTACTATTACAATACTATTCTATCACATTTGATTTGCTTCACAAAATTCTTGACACGCCAATTAGCTCTGTGTAAGTGAAATTACCAGACATGAAAAAAAAAAACGATTGAAATATTTGGTGTCAAGTTACAGCAGTGGTCGGCAAAAACACAACACTCTAATGAATTAATTGCAATGGTGCATAAAACGAATTTTTTGAAAGTGATTTTTATTATCAATTTCCAATTTGTTTCCTTCTTCACAATTTTGACAAATTTAACGCGTTCAGCCCGTGGTGACTATGAGTGCCGACAACTGATTTGCAATAATATTTTAACGTATTAGCAAAACTTTAAATATGAAAGCCAAAGCATTATTAAGAACTAACGTAAACACAAAATGCTTTTTTTCTAATGTTAAACCAATTAATTTATTAAACCTTCATAATATACTACATCGTATTAATTTAATGAAATCAAAAAATGGATCACAACCATACACTTTTCTGGCAGTTTATCTACAGATGTATAAAATACTGATGTTCGCACTTTTTGCAGCTCCTAATTGAGTTTGAAAGTCTTATTTTTCTCGGTTTTTACTTTAAAATCTCCGCCTCTTTTATTTAAAACAGTTCAAACCCCCCAAATTATCTTTATTTGTAAACATTGAGACATTTTTTCCCATGGCATATCTTTCTTTTTGTAAAAATAATCTTTAATGTTTCTTTTCTTGAAATTATTCACTTTGTTTACACATTTCTTAACATGTTAATTTGAATAGACGATCACATCAAATTTCAAAAAGTCCAAAAACTCTACTTCTCTGCCATTCATTGCCACCTGAGGTAAAATATAACAAATTGTTCCAATTGCAAATAGAAAAATTATCGAAAAAATTACAAATATATTTTCAAAGTAGATATTCTTTTGTTAGCATTTTGAAATAACTAAAGGCACGATATTCAAATGTTTTTTTTAAAGCATTAAGACAAAACATAACGTAATTCAAAATGAATCTTAAAAACCCATAGGTCAAGTATTTAACCTTTGGCCAGTGTCAACATTTTTGTTGCAATTTTTTTCCGCATACTTTATTTTTAGAAACTTAACACTATGCTAAGACATGCATTCTTAATTGTCTCAATTTAATTTTAATTGGGCAATTAAATTTAGTGTTCACACATAGGTACTCAATTAGCATTTGGCCACAAGTTAAGAAGACATTTTTCACTGGCCTCACTCTACGCCAGTCTCTTCCTCTTCAATTTGAGAAAGATATAATTGACTTTATTTAACTATTTCTTAATTATTAAATTTGTTTAGAAAATTAAATAAACTTTAAAACAACTTCGCCGGACATATTTTTTTTACTTTTTCATTTGGTTGTTTACTTTTTTGACATTCAGCTTGCCATTGTATAGCATTTTTTCTTCTCACTGAACATACTTCTCAGTAAACATACTTGCGACAAGGGTTGCATTCATAGCTGCCAGATTTAATGATTTATCGTCATTTTGACGATTTTTGTTTTTAAAAATACAAAATTTGCGATTTGAAGATTTCTTTCTCGAGAAAGTGACGATTTTCAGCATTATGAAAATATAGCACTAATTTATGAAATAGTTAATGGATTTTCTGGTTTTGTCGGAGAACATTAAAATCTGTATTTAGATTTTGAATTTGGTAAATTAAAATTTTTCGATTTTAAATAAATTTTTAGGAAAAAAATTACTAAAATAAGACGGTAAAATTCTACAGCAACTTTTTCTATTTTGAAAAAATTTAAACAGAATATACTGAGATTGAACCATTCAATTGAAGCCACCAAGCTCTAATTTCAGGCATTTTTACCTTCCGAATGAAACACCTAAAGCGTGATGCTACATTTGAATGAAATTATCTTTAAAAAGTAAATATCAGAGATTTGTCGTTCGACTCATAATAAAGATTCAGAAATTCAATTCTATTTTATGTTTTATTAAAAATTAAAAAAAAACGTCTAAATGAAACCTTATAAATTTACTGTTTCATTTTAGTAATCACTTATTTATAAACTTCAGTTTTAAGAAAAGTTTTTTAATATTTATATTAGAAACGTCAATTTGATTTGTTATGTTTTTGTTCACTTTTTAAATACAAATTGAAAAATTCCTATTAAAAATATTCACCTTTTTAATTTTCCGATTTTTTTACGATTTTTAAAATTCGAAATGAAGATTTTTTTCTTTTTTATCGGGATATTGACGTTTTTTTCCCAAATTCATCTGGCAGCCCTGGTTGCATTTCGAATTTTACGCAATTAGTGATACAATTAAGTATTAATTGCGCAATTTATTGATTGAGTTCTTGTATGATAAATTGAGCTCAATTAAGGCCTTAATTGTGTAAATGTTCCTAATTGCGCAATTAAGTTGCATGCGTGAACATAGTATAATGCTATTTAGTGGGAAGTTTATATTGTTCACCTATCAGGAAGCTCTTTGTATCTGACGTACGATTTGCTTTTCTTGTTTTCTATAAAAATTGGTCTTAGGAGTAAACAATATGAGTAAACAATATGATATTGTATATTCTTTCTGGAACATTTTATTTCCCTTTAATACTGAGATAACCACGTCATTTGCATTCGATTTTTATACCACCCAGAAAATCATAGAAATGTCCACCCGACAACAAAATCCACAAATAATTCTCTTCCATTTAAAGCCATTGTATTGAATTGAGTTAAAAAAAAAAAACGAAAAAGAAAAATTGTCATTTACACCCAGCAATTTATTTTTATTATTATTTCTTTATAATTCCCTTGTGCGGCTGTAGTTTTTATTACAATCTCAAAAAAAGCTAAACACAATGAGCAGCAGCATTTCATTCAGATTCATTCAACAATTGTGTAAATATATACTTTTATATATTTGCAAAAAAAAAAAAGACTACACTTATTCACTTGTCTATGTATAAAAAATTAAACCAAAAATTTTCCATGTCAAGTGCACAATACTTTGGTAATTTTTTTTTAAGTTATCTGGCGTTTGAATTCCGCTTTTATAAGTGTGCTCTTGAACTTATAAAAAAATCTCTGCTGCAGTTTAACTAATATGTGGTAAATATTCTTATTAAACTTTCTTAAATACCTTAAATTAAATTGATCTTACACTCTCCTAAACCGAATGTCAGTAATAACAAATACTCTAAGCCTCATTTTCTCAATCTTTGGTAATTTTTTATCGTGACAAATATTATATTAATTAGAAGTTATCGTTACGATAAACGATAACCAGAGATTGAGAAAATGGGGCTAAATAAAATAAGAGTAAGAAAGCTACAGTAAAACTAAACTTACATGAAATGTGGGTACGAACTTAAGAATCGTTATTTGAAGGGAACATTTGGCTACCGATTCGAATCGTTTTAAAGGCAACTTTAATGCTAATTTGTATCATTTCGGTAACGATATTTTGCCATTTTCGCTAAAAGTATTTTAGCGGTTACGGTACTTGATATATTCCAGTAACGGTGATTTCGTTGACAACAGTTCACTTCTGCAGATTTCAATAAACTCTATAATAAAAAACAAAAATTTTTATATAACGATATTTCTTAATTTAGTAACGATAATTGTATTTGTTATTGTAAAGTACTCGAGCTGAGAGAGCATTTTAGAGTAATTTAAACGACGATCAACCTTGTTATGCCGTTCAACGGTGTATATAAGGCCAAAGTAAGTCGGACCTACAATTGGTCAAAATCGGGAAAAATATTTAATACCCTGATTTCTTTTTCACAAAAAAAAAATTTTTAACAAATTTTTTTAAAAAAAAAAAAAAGATTTTTAAAAAATGAAATAAAAAAATTTCAAAAAAAGTGTTTGCCGTAAAAAATTTTTTTACTAAAAATTAAAAAAAAAAAAAAAATTTTGTTTACCTAAAAATATTTAAAAATTTTATTTTAAGGTATACACTCCTATCCCGTTTTGCGTCGCTTCGTCGTTTCGAAGTTGCGTCGTTTTTGTTTAGTTCGCGTCGCATGGCTTCGAAGTTGCGTCGTTAATGCTTCTATTTGCATCGTTTTTGTTTGCGTCGCATGGCTTAGAAGTTGCGTCGTTAGTGCTTCGATTTACATAGTATTTATACCCTACACCACCATAGTGGGGAGGGTATAATGGATTTATGCAGATGTTTGTAACGTTCAAAAATATTAGTCTAACGCCCACCTTAAAGTATACCGATCGACTCAGAGTCACTTTCTGAGTCGATTAAACGATGTCCGTCCGTCTGTCCGTCTGGCTGGCTGGTTGGCTGTCCATGTAAACCTTGTGCGCAGAGTACAGGTCGCAATTTTGAATATATTTCGATAAAATTCAGTACATATAATTTTTTCTGCCCAAGGACCAAGCCTATTGAAATTGGCTGAAATCGGTCCATTATTTCACCTAGCCCCCATACAAATGTCCTCCCGAAATTGGACTTTATCGGTCATAAATGTTTAATTTATATAGGTATTTACACAAGATTTTCTCCAAATAAATTTTATATATACCGAATTTATGTCACCAAATTTTGTTATGATCGGCCCATAATTAGTCATAGCTCCCATATAAGACCTGCTTCCGGTAATCACTTTAACGAGCATAAATCTCCTTAAAATGTTGGTATACACATAAAATGCAACATAAATAACACATTAATCACATGACCAAATTTCATGGTGATCGGTCCATAATTTTTCATAGCTCCCATATAAGGCCCGCTTCCGAAAATCACTCACGAATATAAATTATTGAAATTTTGAAAGAATAATGATTTTGCTCATTTACATTATAAGGTCGGGCTTGACCGACCATACTTTCTTACTTGTTATACCCTACACCACCATAGTGGGGAGGGTATAATGGATTTGTGCAGATGTTTGTAACGCCCAAAAATATTAGTCTAACACCCACCTTAAAGTATACCGATCGACTTAGAATCACTTTCTGAGTCGATTAAACGATGTCCGTCCGTCCGTCCGTCCGTCTGGCTGGCTGGCTGGTTGGCTGGTTGGCTGGCTGTCCATGTAAAGCTTGTGCGCAGAGTACAGGTCGCAATTTTAAAGATATTTCGATAAAATTTGGTACAAATAATTTTTTCTGCCCAAGGACGATCCCTATTGAAACTGGCTAAAATCGGTCCATTATTTCACCTAGCCCCCATACAAATGTCCTCCCGAAAGTGGATTTTATCCGTCACAAATGTTTAATTTATATAGGTATCTACACAAGTTTTTGTCCAAATAAGTTTTATATATAGGGAATTCATGTCACCAAATTTTATTATGATCGGTCCATAATTAGTCATAGCTCCCATATAAGGCCTGCTTCCGATAATCACTTTAACGAGCATAAATCTCCTACAAATGTTGGTATACACATAAAATTAAACATAAATAACTTTCATATAAACATTAATCACGTGACTAAATTTCGTGGTGATCGGTCGATAATTTGTCATAGCTCCCATATAAGGCCCACTTCCGAAAATCGCTCACGAACATAAATTATTGAAATTTTGAAAGAAAAATGTTATTGCTCATTTACTTAGTGTAGGGTATTATCTGGTCGGGCTTGACCGACCATACCTTCTTACTTGTTTTTTATTGAAAAATCAATTTTTTCAGCAAAAATTATAAATCTTGGAACCAATTAAATGAAAATCAATACAAATGTATGGAAAATCGTGCTTCGGTTTGCAACGTTTCAGTTTGTGTCGCATTCCATTAGCGACGCAACACGGTGTATTAGTGTAATTTGGTTAAGGGTATATAAGGTTCGGCACAGCCGAATATAGCTCTCTTACTTGTTTTTAAATATCGTTAGCTTAGTGATCTAACGTTCAGAAAATTTTCAGATTTTAATCATAATAAACAATTAAGAAATTAAATTTAGAACGATAAAAAAAAAACAAAATTGGCGGGGAAGTTAAAAATTTAAATTTCATAATTTTAGTTTGTTTAATAAAATAAAATTTTTTATATATAGTAATTATTTACGCCATCAATAATTCATAATAAAAAATCCCAAAAAAATATTTAGAAACCAAAAACTGAATTTTTAAAATTTTCAGAAAACAAAATTGGTGGGGAAGTTGAAAATTAAAATTTCATAATTTTAGTTAATTTTTAAAAATAAAATGTTTAAACGACAGTATTTATGCATACTATTAATAATTCATTAACAAAATTTAAGAAATATCGTTTTGAACCCAACATATGGACTTTCAAAGTTTTCAGAAAACAAAATTGGTGGGGAAGCTAGAAATTGAAATTTCAAAAATAAAGTTTATTTAAAAAAATTAAGATTCAAATTATAGTATTTCTTCATACTATTAAGAATTCATAATAAAAATTTATGAAATTTTATTTAGAAGGCAAGAATATTATGCGCAGAGAAGTTGGAATTTTAAATTTCGAAAATTCAAAATTTTAATTTATTAAAAGGATTTAATGTTTGAATTATAGTATTCATTCATAGAATTAAATAATTTATTAGAAAAACAAATTTTGAGGACAAAATATGGAGAAAACAAAACTGTAGGGGAAGTTAAAAATTTAAATTTAAATTTTTTGTTAATTATTATTTATTCATTTAATTTTTGCTAAAAAAACCTAAATCATACATTTTTAAACGATATATATTAGTTTGGTTATGATGTTTTACATGTTTCTCTTTCAAAATTGTATAATCTTTAGTTTTTCTTCTTAAATACATACATTGTCGGTATCTTTAGTCAACCATTTTTTTTTTTTTTTTTTTTTTTTGGTTGAAACTGAGATTTCCGAAATTCAGGATCAATCATGATTTCCAATTTTAAAACTGTTATGATTGTCTAAGAATTTGAGATTCATCTTTAAGGGATTCCTTTAATAAGAATTTAATTCACTTCTATTGTATCTATTTACTTTTTTGCATATTTTTTAACGTTTTCTTGTTTAATCATGCTAGGGTTTTTTTGCGGCAACACATGTTGCTTTTTCCCTTTATGGATTTTTTTATATACTTTGTTTAACTTTTCTTTTAAAATAAATGATTAATGGAAATTTCTCCTGATTTCATTGTACATCATTTCAACCATGTTATTTGCATATTAAATTTTATATTAAGACAAGATAAGTTGCACATGTTTTTGTACTTTTTGCACCCCAATTCATCACCCTAGTAAGTGCAACACATGCAGGATAACTAAGCATTTAAATGTGTGTTTAAAAGGAATATTTAAGAAATAGTTAGTTAAAACAAACATTTTCTATTGCCATTTGCACAAAAATTTATATAACTACTGCTACTAACTTTCTGATTGTATCAGGCACAAATTCTAAATTGTGTGAAATTTTGATACAAACAGCAGGTAATGTCTTCATCATATTAGCAGTATTTAAGTAAAAAATTAAAAAAAATAAAAAATTATATTTAACCTCAAAACACACAATAACAGATTTTCAAATTTATCAGATTTTCAACACATGCCAACATTTTTGTCTGTTTACAATAATTTTAGCATAAAAACGAAAAGAAAAAATATATAAACTCTTAAATCATTTGTGATAAATCAGCAATTGTGTTTAAATTAAAACGGGGAAAAAAATACACACAATTATTAAACAATGGCCCTGACATTGTAAAATTTATGAAAGAAAAAGAAAACACACAACAGTATTATTAACTGTCAGCAGTTGACAAAACTAGACAATTGTTTCATCTAATTAAACATTTTATTTAGTTGTAAACACCTCAATTGAATACAAAAGAAATTAAAAAAAAAAAAAAAAAACTTTCTCGACATAAAAGTATAATGACCTTTTAATTGTACATGCGAGTATTGAACATTTAAAAAAGAAAATCACAATGCAAATTTCTAATTAAATATAAAATAAAAAAAAAGAAAAGAAAAGAAAGCAATTTATAATTATTTGTTGTAGAATACTTTAAAAGAAGATTAAAGTTCCATTTTTTTTGCAATGAAAAAGTTTTCATTGACATTTGTGAAAAGTTCTCTGAACTTTCAAACAGATTTTAAAATGTCTAGAAATTTTCCCAGCAACTAGTGAATCTATGAAGCCATCACTTGGTAATCTACACCTCCTTCAAGAAAATCTCATAATCTTGTTGGGTTAATAGTAAAAGTTCTTAAAGTTCATAGTTTGCTTTATGGTGCAAGAATTATTAGTTAATATTAGCATACTTTTAGGTGGGCCAATAATGCTTCATAATATCGATTCCATGTCTTGAGTTTAATAAACAAACTACACAATTTTGTTCTAATTAGATTTGCTTCAATAATTTTATTAACTCTATCAATAACTACATGTTCAAGTGAATGTATGGATGTATTTATTCATTATCAAGAAAATACTCTGCAAAAACAAAAAGCAAAACACAAAAAAACGAGTAAATAAAAGTGTAATAAATGTGTAGGTCTTTTAAAAGAATTATTATTAAACGTGTAAAAAACATTTAATTAAATACAAACAACAAGAAAAAATCAATAATTATAAATAATTAAATCAACGATAACAACAGCAACCAACATTTACCATTGACACACCAACAAACAAGTAAATGTACAAGTATTTAACAGCTGTGGTATACAGTCCAGCAGTTTATATTTAAAACATTGCCACAAACAAAACAACATCAGTAATTCACATGCAACATGGATTTATCTTCGGATGCTACTGGTGCACGACGGAATTCATTTACGTCCCAACAAAATATTGCCCATGATATAATCGCTGATATTTATGTAGCATCCGATGGGCCGGATGAATTTAGTACATTTACCACGGATATTTCATTAATCAAAGGTGTTGGTCTAGGTGTTGCTCATACTGCGGGTGCTACCACCACTAGCAGAGCCAACAATAAACGCAGCTATTCAGTCGATACGATTAAATTTCAATTTCCACAATTGCAACAACCCCCCTCAACCTCCGCTCGACCACAACAGCAACAGCAATTGCCACCTACACTGGCCACAATAGCTGCTCGTAAACAACGCCAGCGCAGCCAATCTGCTCAATATTTGAATACGACGTTAGTCAAACCAACACCAGCACCACCAATACCAACACCAACCTTCACCGACAGCCACCAAAAATTCAAGAGCGAAGAGGATTTGAATGAGGAAGAATTCATAGATTCTTTAATAGCTGAATACAGTTATTCGCAGGACGATTACAACAATAATAACAGCAACAACAACAACAACAGCAATAATAATTTCAATAATGACGGCAATGAGGGCGATGACGAAAACGATGAAAATATCGAAGATGATGAGGATTTAACACAAGTCTCTAGTTTCGATGATGACTGTTATGTGCTGGATGTGCACAGTTCCATGCGTAAAGAGTAAGTGCAAGCAAGAGTTTAATATTTGCTCATTTAAGCTTTATTAAATTGTTGAAAATTAGGATTGAATATTTATTTTTTTAGGTTTGTTTATTAAATAGTAATGTTTAGAGGATTTTTCTGCAAAAGATATCTGTAGTGAAGGAATGCACTTTCTTTACCAATAAAAATGAGCAAAAGAAACCCTGAAATATGCTCAAAGGAAATTAAAATATGCTGTAAAACGATAAATATGCTCGAAAAACAAAATCTGTATAATTTTTAAAGACCAAAAATTCTTTTTATTGAAAATGCTACTACGAAGCGTTATGTGGCCTAGCTTTGTAATGATGGAATATTATGGTTTCATGTCTAGCCACATATCCTGCTCGTTTTTCGGCCAATGCTCGCTTCAAATGAATCAGTTGCATTCGATACAGGTTCCCTGTGATGGTCTGATCAGATTTCATCAGTTCTTAATAGATAGGACCCTTTTGCTCCCACCAAATACAGAGAATTACCTTAGCGCCATGGATATTTGGCTTTGGTGTTGATTCGGCTGGTTGGTCGGGCTTCACAAACGATCTTTTATTGTAATGGATCCATTTTTCATCTCAAGTAATGATGCGGTGCAAAAATGATTTTCTTTTATAGCGTTCAAGCAGGACATGCAAAATCGTCATTCAAGGTCTCTCGGCTTCAATTCGTATGGCAACCAATTTCCCTGTTTTGGGATGAATCCTGCAAGCTCTTGCTGAGTTTTACAACAATCTTCATGGAGTAATGCCTCCAATTCTTGGTCTTCAAACTTGTTTGGCTCGCCTAAGCGATTTTTGTCTTCCGTGTCAAAATCACCACTTCTGAACCACATAAACCATATCTTGCACGTTGAAACCAATGGAACATATCCACCATAAGCTTTGGTGAGCAATCGGTATGCTTCAGCGGGACTTTTTTCAAATTATAGTAGTAAAGCGAAACTTCCCGCATATGCCGCACAGTTGCGCCTGTAGAACAAGTGAGGTTGTCAACGATTTCAAATATGCTACTATTATTACAATCAGATTTTTAGTTCAGCAGATATAGCCCTTCAAAGTTGACTAATTTTCAATGTTCAAAAAATCAAACCATTTTTAGGTAATTTGTTGCGCTTTCAGATACAGTATCTCAAAAACTAGGTAAGAGATCTTTATTATTTTTGATTCTATTGATAAATATATTTATTAAGAAAAGAGTAAGAAAAAATTGTACTGTTTGCTTTATGTTTGTCCAGGTAAATCGATATTTACCAACTATCCATTTTTTCAATATTTCTCAACTTTGATGAAAAATAAAAAAAAACTATAAATTTCTATATTTGCCATATTTTCAAAATAAGTTCTTTGATTATTCCTTTACCTAATGCAAAAATTTCTAGCTGCCCATCCTTGCCCCATTTTTAGCTAGAGGAAAATTTTTGAAAAAAAAAAAACATGGTTCCACAAATGTGTTGCATACATTTATGGGCAATTTTAGACATATAAACCCATTAACGGAGGATTGTGATCAATATTTTACAAAAAAAAATCAAAATAAATTTTTTTAAATCATTTCTGGACTAATTTTTAATCATAAAAGCCTTTAAAAAGCAACATAAAAAATCAAAAATGTTAAAAAAACATTTGGTCAATACACAAGGTCTCTTATCAGTCATATTGTCATAATGTCCTAATGTATCACGACTCGGCGGCTCGGCTTAACCGGCTATTAGGCTTTCGGTGTTGGTCTCAGTTGGTTCCTTACGATAACACCATAAACATAGCATAGAAAGTAGTATTATTTTTTGACACTTTTTGCTTGAAAAGCAATAAAAACCATTGTGAAATATTAGGACATTATCACAATATGACATGATTCGCATAAAATTGATTTTTCAACAAATTCCAACTTTGCTAACCCATAAGTATACACCTAAAAGGTGTAGAAACTTCTTCAAACACTCATTTCATAGGCTGATCAATTATATATCATATGCTTTTTAAATTATCTCATTTGGTTCATAAGTTATGATTTTTGCAACGAAAAAATTCAAATGTGTAACGATTCGTTGGTACAAATTTAGACATTTTCGAAGCAAAAAAAAACTTTGTTGTTTACACTATAATGTTCAATAACTAGGTGAGAATAAATGACAGATATGTATCCTTCAAAATTACATATAAGTTATTAAAAACCAAAACCGCGTACAAAAGGTACGCCATAAGGAGTGAGAAAAATTCTTAACATACATATCTTCTATATATATAAAAATAAAATGGTCCATGTATGTAATGGCATCACGTGAGAACGGCTGGAGCGATTTGGCTGATTTTTTTTTTATTCGATTCGAAATTTTCAGGAGATGGTTTGTAAAGAAAAAAATCAAAAATTCGGAAATTTAAATTTTATATATTGCCTCCTTTTCACTTCTCATTATTCTTAATAAGATACATTTTTTGAGAAACTTGAAGAACTAACAGTAGTACATAGCTGCCGGGTGAAGCCGGGGCGGTCAACTAGTATGTTTATAAAAACGAAACCACTAAACTTACAGTTTTAATTTTTTTTACATTATTATTACAATTTACAAAAAAATATATATATATTTTTTTATAGTTTTGATCACTAGTGATGAAATTTTGAAAATTTTTCGGAACCCTTCCATTAACGTTTTTATAGTGCTTTCTGTCACTTTGCTCGAACAGGTAGTCTATCTCCGTTTAAAATCTACCACACTTTTGGATACCTTTTTTGTGCTCCTCAATTCTCTTTTAATAAGAGCCCAATATCTCTCCACTCGCCTTAGCTCCGGGCAGTTTGGAGAAATTGCCTCTCTTGGTACAAATACCACATTATCTTTCTTACCATAGTGACAGATGCCAAATCAGGCCAAAAATAAGTGGACACATTAAGAAGTCTTATGAATGGAAACATCCTTTTTTGTAAACATTCCTTGATGTAAATTTCGGTATTTATAGAGCCCGTTGTAACAACTGATTAGCTTCTTTTGCCGCAACTGCATATTGATTGCCATACCAAGAACTTTATGGGAAATTTTGTCCCTCGAGCATCAGCAACATAAAATATTTGACCAGGAAGTTGCGAAAAATCTGCCAGAACATACGCTTCGTCATCCATTATGCAGCAAGAATATTTTTTTTATAAAACTTGACCGTGCTCTGTTTTTGGCCTCTAAATTTTTAGCAGCGTTCCTGTCAGCAACTTTTTGAGCCTTGTATGTTTTTAAACCTGCATTAACTTTAACTTTTCGTAACAAATAGTCCGAGCACTGAGCTAACCGGGCGGCTTTCCTACCGGATGCTCTTTTGAAAATGCTTTCTATTTTTTGGCTTTAAAAACATCATGTAGACCATTTCTTCTACCTGAACCAGGTTTTATATCAACGGACAAGTTCTCCTGGTACTGTTTAATAACATTGGAAACAGTTTGACGGCAGACCTTTCAATGCTTGGCCAACTTTTTGTAGGACCAAGTTGGATTTTGTTGAAAATATTTAATAATTTTAGTACGCACTTTTTTCTCTTTACTCATTTAAATCAGATTAACAACAAATGAATATAATTGACATTAAACATAATAACTGACATGTTTTACAAAGGTAACTTGATCAAAAAAAAAAAAATCAAATAATACTTGGGTTAAAAGTTTTAATGAAAAACGTGTGTTAAGAATTTTACGATGTCAGTCCTTATATTGTTAATCCCGATAAAGTATGATTTTCCAAATACAGCCCTGATAAAAATATCTAGTAATTTAATAGAATTTTGCAACAATTGTTCGCTTTCAGAAGTATTCGTCTGTAATGAAATTGATTGATTTTAAAAACCGTTTAACCGAGTGATAAAAACAGTTTAATCGAAAATCAAAAATATAAATTGGTACCATGAAATATTCCTTATAGGGGGGTTACACGGTATGTATTGCATGTGTTTTGTGCCATGTATTGGGACATTTTGACACATGTACATGCCGTGTGATCCGTATGAAACTTTGTGTATGTAAAATGTATGCCTTATGAGATTTTTGGCAATTAGAGCATGTTCTATTTTCGTGTGTTTAACAGCAAATGTCCTAAAATAATACTACTCTGTATGCAATGTTTATTGTGTTATCCTAACCAACCAGCAGAAATCTGCGCCGAACGCCTAAGAGTCGGATAAGCCAAGCCACCGATTCGTGAAATATTAGGACAATATGACAATATTAGTGCAAAATAAAAACACAAAACAAAAAAGAGTAGGAAAAAATCATAAGATAACAAGTTTCATTGCATTAAATATATTTATTGTGTATTAAATATATTTATTGTGTATGTATAACGTGAATTTTAACATACACATGGAATTCCATATGTATCGAATACATGTCCTAATACATATGGAATACATGCCATGTGACCCCCCTTTTAAAAATATATTATTATTTGGAATGTCTATATAAATATTCTTTAGATATACCAAATATTTTAGAATTCAAAAGAGTATAGATTCCCTAAACCATAGATGACAACTAGATTGGTAACTGAGAGCCAAAAACCTAATTCATGTGAATCTATTGCCATGTTTTTTGTTATTGTATCACCTGTATATGGGCAATTCCACGAGTGAAAAACCAAAAACCCTTGAAACTTTTTTTCAAGATGATTTCCATAGGAGAAAACACTAAAATGTTACTATGTGAAAGTATTTAGAGCTTATTACAACATTTTAGGAGCAAACATAATAGTTTAAACTGACTATATTTAATTTTTTAATTTAATTTGTATGTTTTAGGCTAAAATTGTGGCGAAAACTAGGCTCCCAATTAGCATGTAGTATGAAATGAGTTTGACTCTGATTGTTTTTTTGATATGATCAAATTGTTTATTGAAACCGAATATATATTATCTATTACTTTTTTTAGTTTTTGTATACATTTATTTACAGAATATATATTGTTTTTTTTTAATAGAAGAGAAAAATCTGTCACGTACGATATTAAATTTAATTTTTTATAAACTCATCCAAAGATTATTTTTATATAAATATGGCGTATTGTTAAGGGGAAATATTTAGTTTAGTGTCAGAAATTAAAAGAAAACATAACTCCTTTCACGATTCGCAAATTTTCATACATTTCTACATATACCTCAAAATTACCTCCGTTTTATGTCACGTACGATATGCATTTATTTCGTTGTATATTTTGGACAACAATGTTTCGAAAGAACTTATTGCTTTTTTAAAATAAAGTACCCTCTGAATGGAACATGAAGACCAAATTATTTTTCAGATACTCTTATTTTTGCAAAATCTATTCCACTCTATAGGCGTACAAATGTCACGTACGATGATATGGAATTGCCCATATGTGAAAAGAGAGTAATTTGTCCATTGATATTTCTCTCCCCTTCCGCTCTATGTATATTTCTCTAGGGTCTAAAGTTTAGACTCTAAACATTTACATTATTATTTTACCATTTTTATTGGATAACAAAATTACATATGACATACGTTTCCTGGTTTTTATACCACATCCCTCCCCCCTTAATAAAAATATAAATTACATTAGTTTTATAAATAATTAGCAACAATTTAGACTCAATTAATGTTTTCATATTTTTGTTTAAAATTCAAAACGTGCAATTAATTATGATGGCCTTTTCCTTTATTGATAAGTAGTATAAATTCAGGGTAGACTATTGCCAACATTTTAAATGTCAGCCAAGCAATTAACAAATGGCACAGTTTTTCATAATTTTAAATAGATTCAAAAATAAATTACAAAAATAATACGGGGTAGCAAACTAACAACAAGCAATTAGAAATATAATAATAAAAAAGTTAAATGTTTTCACAAACTCTAAGTGAAATATTTAAATGGTGTTAACTAATTTTTATAAAAATTTTAAAAATAGTTTCTTAAACATTGTTTGTTTTTACACATTCTCTTAATTATTAAATAAATAGTTTTATTTATTAAAATATTTTATTATAAAATTAGAAAATGATGATTCGTTTTTAATTAAAAATAGAAATGAATAGTCACATTTATAATAACTATAAATTGTCTTATTTTTATAAATTTATAAACTAATTTTGAAAATGAAGGAGGGAGGGAGGGGAGGGGGAGGTATATATATTTATTTTTCTAGTATTTTTTACAAATCTATTTGGCCGCATGCCGGCACTCGCCAAATTTAACCTAATGGCGTTTAAATAATTATAGACAAATTCTATTTGTTAAACAAAAAACCCGAAATAACTCAACAAAAAAAAAAAGCAAGCAAATACAAAAAATGAATTACAACATTTAAATGCATCATGAAATAAATAAATAAAAATAAACTACAAACTAAATGAAATGTTGAAATGTTTTCTTTTTTTCTTCTCATTTTGCAAAATAGTCTATAAATTTATTTAGAATAGTGTAGAATTTGTCGTTATTATAAATTTAAATAGCTGCTGAGTCGTGTAGTTGTTCTATATGCACGGCCATGGTCAAGGTTTTTGAATTAATCTTTAGCATAATTTAAATGTTTCTTTCAAAAATTTGCTTGATTTATTAGCGTAGAAAAGAAATATTAAATAATGTCTTTTAATTTTAATGACTCAGGTGGTCTAATTGATGATGGTTGTTGTTTTGAATGAGAAAATTTTTGTTAGATGATGGTTGTTGTTTTGAATGAGAAAATTTTTGTTAGTTTCAGGTAAATACCATTGAAATGGTATTTTAAGTATTTACATACTTGTGCTGATGTTGATTTATAACTACAATATAAATTTGAAAATAATTTTTTGTATGGAAAATTTATTGAAAAATGAAAAATGTGTTTTTTTGCTTTGAATAAAAAGTCTGTTATAACATTTTAATCAAATTGTGTTTTATCAATGTAATTAAATTTTTAATTAATCAGTAATCAATGTTTGCAATAGTTACCCCCATTAACACGAAGTCTGGTTAGGTGTTAACTATTAGTTAAACTGTCGATTAAAATTATTTTTGTATGAGAACTGTCATTAGTTAACACATAACCAGACTTCGTGTTAATTTCTAAGAAATCTGCGGATATCGGGAACAAATTCCTTTAATTCTTCTGACTGTAGTATCGATTTAACAATTAAACACAACCCGTACTGCGACTATACTCCAATCTAAAGTTTTTTTGTCATTAATAACCAATTCTGTCATTAATAATCTGTTTCGCCCTGTCCTGTAAGAGTTCAATTCTATTATACATACTGAAATACAGATGAAGCAACATGATCTGTCACGCGTTTGTATGTCAAAATACATCATCGAGTATCTTTTGAGTGATGACTATTCGAGTACGACTCCATTTAGAGACTTTCAATCTCCGACAGTCTAGAGCAGAGGTGCGCAAAAGTCAATTCTCTCACCAACACATTCAATTCTTTATTTTGTTCAGTGCACCTACAAACAAACAAATACAAAAACTGAAAAAATAAAGAAAAGGTCATACGCCCGTGCTCATGCGCTTTTGTAGTTGTCTCGTTGAGTGGATAACGACTACTAAATTGTAAGAGCATTAGAATACGTGTGATTTGATTTTGCACAATTGTGCCATGGGCTGCGCACCATTGGATATTTTTCAAAATTTTTTAATTTTATTATTAAAGTTTGAGAATGTTTCATGATGTCCTTGGCAAATTTTCTGGTATAATACGTTTTAATATTTCGAAAATCTATATTCCGTAATTTCAATTTAAAAAATATAACCTTTTATTGAAATTTACTAGGTTTTCTACTTATTAAATACAGTAAATTTCAGAGCCTTTAAGGATTAAAGTTTATAAAAATTTCAAAGATTTTGAAAAATTTAAAAACCAAAATAATAATCGATTTTGATGAAAAAACTATCTGTGATAAATATTTAATTAATAAATCAGCAGTTTCAAAAATTATAAAAAAAAGTCATGAGACAGTTACTGTAAAAAACTCAACATTTGGAAGGAAAATAATAGATAACAACTAGATTGGCAACTGAGAACCAAAAACATAAGTCAGTGGTCAGAAACCTAACTCATGAGAATGTATAGCTGTGTATTTTCCCAGCAGTTTGAAAAGCGCCAATTGGAAACCTTCCACTAGCTATATTACTACTTGCAGAACAAACTAGTTCGCTGTGGCTGCTGAAGTGGTAGTAAAATGGTTATAATTTGCACTACATTTCGCAAGGGTATTCAGTAACAAACATAAGACGGATATTCACCTTAAGTTTTTAAAAATAAATTTAAGTTAAACAAAATCCTTTAAAATATACCACTTCGATGGCCACATGTAATGTTGAATGTGGCCTTTGATATTTTCTTTCTCTGATAAAAACAAAACAAAAATTGAGAGAAGACTCACGTTAATAACAATTAGAGAGTAGTACAAATAATAGCTCTGGCTTAGTGATTAGCGCATTTGGCTGTGTTCAACCCCGCTCTATGAAAAATTTATTTTTTTCTCAAATGGTGGAGTATTCGTACTATTTAAATTAATACTGAAGTGTTATGCAGAGTGTGCTAATCGGCCACCTGCAATGACATTCCCGTATTTAATTCACCAGTCAATAACGTTGCGAGTTTTAAGAATTCACTAGTGGTAGTTCTCAGTGGCTTACTAATACGACGTAGCGGAACTAGTTCAATGAACTGCAGGTTTGTTATTGCTTCACCTATATGTGTGAAAAGAGAGTAATTTTGTTTAATTGCTATTTCTTTCTCCTTCCGTTTTATGTGTTTATTCTATGAGGAAAACCTCGTGAAACTATTCCATGCCAAGATAATTTAATAACAAGAGAGTTTAAGAAATTCCCAAAAATTACTCACCGAAAGGTTAATAATAATCTAAAATTTTAAATTAGTTCCCGAACTGTTAGCCGCAAGGCAAATGTTTTCGATTACTATCGTCCGTAAAAAACCCACTTACCTTTTTCTTAAAAAGCATACTGCTTGTATACAATTTTCCAAAGCACATTTAAACTGATCGAGACAGAAATAAAATACCCAGCAGTTAAGCAAGTAGACAGTAATCGTTACAAATGTCTTATCACTTGGCTGACTCCAATTTATATATTTTGGCTCATTTGACACACATGTGCCCTTTGTAGTGCATAGAGAAGACAATTGGTTTCTTTATACAGCCCAGGTAATCTATCGTGAAGACAATTGTCCCTTAAGTGTCTCTAAGTAATCTGGAGTGTAGTCACTTCAAACGTTTTGTGAGTAATTCATTCAAACTGGTTTTATACAAATAGTGTTGATATAATTTTCATACAGTTTATTTTTATTTTTGCTTAAGTATACTAATATCCCATGTAACATAGCATGAAGGCAAGAGTTACTTTAGTGTCTCTTAGTAACCTATAGTGAAGTCAGTTTAAATGTTTGTTTTGTAGTGCCCTTTAGAAAGTAGCAATCCATTGTAGAGTTGTCGAAGAAAGGTTTGTTTACAAGCTATCGTTTATTGGACTGTCTTTTTAGCTGACTATTTGAAGTCAATTAGCACCCGTACATGTTAAAATAACTAGTTATGTAGCTGATCAAGTTACCAGTTAGGTAGCTAGTAAGGTAACTGACGTTATTTAACCAGTATGTGAATCCAATGCATTGAATACTTGGGACCAGCTATTAGACAGTCTCATTGTAGTAAAAAAGGGACATGCACATGTTAAAATAACTAGTCACATAGCTATTGAAGTAACTAGTTCCCACCCTAAATGATGGGTAATATCACTAGTTCGGGACTGTCGCCTAGAACTGCTGGGATATGTACTATTCTCTTTTCACATGTATCCAAATACAATTCAGAGATAGGGGAACATTTGTAACACGGCCGAAGTGAAAGAGACTGGACCCCAATAAGACAGTCAAGCTTGGTGGTGCCAATATTAAAGTGTGGGGCTGTGTTTTAGGGTTTTCATATCATAAAATATAGCATGACTCTAATCGTATACAGATTTATTTAAAACGATGTTGTGTTATGAGAAAACAACGCCACTAGTTTAGAGATTCTAGCACAATGTTAAAGTGACCTAGCTAGATATCAATACCCTAAAAAACATATGGGAAATTCCATATCATCGTACGTGACATTTGTACGCCTATAGAGTGGAATAGATTTTGTACAAATAAGAGTATCTGAAAAATAATTTGGTCTTTATGTTCCATTCAGAGGTTACTACATTTTAAAAAAATAATAAGTCCTTTCGAAACATTGTTGTTCAAAATATCGAGCGACATAAGGGTATATCGTACGTGACATAAAACGGAAGTAATTTTAAGGTACATGTTTTCTTTTAATTTCTTACACTTGACCAATTATTTTTCCTTTACAACCCGTCATATTAAAATAAAAATAATCTTTGGATGATTTCATAATAAATAAAATTTAATATCGTACGTGACATACCGTACGTAACAGATTTTTCTCTCATAGAAAAACAATATATAATAAATAAATAAATAAATAGAAAATATAGATTCGGTTTCAATAAACAATTTGATAATAGCAAAAAAACAGAGTCTAATTCATTTCATACTACATGCTAATTGGGAACTTAGTTTTCGCCACAATCTTACCCTAAAATATATCAATTAAATTAAATAATTAAATATAGTCAGTTTAAACTATTATTTTTGCACTTAAAATGTTGTAATAAGCTCTAAATACTTTCAGATGGTAACATTTTGGTGTTTTCTCCAATTCAAATCATCTTTAAAAAAAAGTTTGAAGGGATTTTGTTTTTTTCAGTCGTGGGAGTCTTTCTCGTGGAATTGCCCATATGGGAAATTGTATACTCAAAATTAAACCACGGAGGAAGCTTTTTTAGATGCGATTATAATGTAATGGAAAAATGATTCAAAAGAGATGAGAGATTCTTTAATTGGTATAATACATAGTCGAGGTGAAGCAGTTGTAAAAAATAAGAAATATCCAACAGTATTTCGTTTTGAGTCATTAAAATGGCCAGACAATTTTTGCAATAATTAAGCCTAAGTTTACATATGTCAATACCATAATAATAAATATCACAAATTAAACAGATATGAATCAGCTGGTTTCAGAAATATGTATGGCAATAAAAAATAACAAAATAAAATGTCAAAATTTGTGTGGTTTGAAAAGAGGCACAAATATATTTCACACTCGTTGCCTATTGAAAATTGTTTTTTTTTTTTTCTCTCGCTCTGCAAACTACAAACCATAGAATAATATATCCACAGAAGCGTTACTGAGAGGGAAAAAGTCGTGAGAATGTATTAGTACATAGTTTTGAGGTTGTATTGGTGCATTTTTTGTTTTCACAGAGTTCCATAAATATGTTTAAATTTTAATTTTTTTCTATTTCCTTCTATTTTTAATACCAAAAATTTAAATAAATAAAATTTTACCACAGATCAAATTAAGTGCCAAAAATTAATAAAAAATAAATTTTTACATTTGAGCAAAATTAACATGTTTCAGAAATAAAAGTGTCCTGAAAAGTATTAAAAAAATATTGTGTAGAAGTGATTTGGTATATATTTATAAAATCAAAGTTAAAATTTCAAGTATTTTGATGTGTTTAATTCTCTCACAAGTATGTTGAATTCACATATCACAAGCTGAGAGTAACAATAATTACTCTCCGCTTACTCTCAGTTGCGCCTCTTTTTTGACAACTGTCATTTGTTGCATATCTGTAATAATCTGTGATGATATTATTTAGTTTGTTTTGTATTTAAAGCATTTATTTAATTATGTTCTTATATTTTATTGTCAATATAAGTAAATAAAAGTATATATTAAAAAAAATCCAATTGAATTGGTTATTTGGAAAAGTTTCCAAAGTTCCAACCACTGTATGTTAAAATTTAATATTTAAATATTCGAACTAAAGCCCTAATGAGTAGGTCCCACTTCTTTGATTTGTTTTTTTTTTATGGTCCTTCAGTGTACTACGATTGCTGGATTAAATTCCCATTGTTTCCAAATCTTTAAAAAATTCTAAATTTTTACCCCTTCTAACAAAGAAAACACATAAAATTACTCTTATAACTAATTTTTTTTATTCACAAAATATCTAATTCATAACTTAATCAGAACCATAAATGTGAATATTATAAGAAAAACGTTCAGTTTGTGTTGCCTCCAAAACAATCGAAATGAAACGCTGGCCAATACCACCGGCCACCACATAAGCATTGCCATCGGTATTATCTTGCAAACAATTGATATCAACGGATGTAACCACACTACCGGTACCGGTTTCGGGATAAGTCACCTGTGTTGAAACATCTTTTTTGGCGGGATAAAAGAATGTGTCAGCATATTGTCCCACCATGCGGTCACCTTAAAATAGCAAATGCATAAAGTTAAAAATTGTGTATGATACTTTTAGGCGCTTGTAGAAAATACATAAAGAAATTTTTGGCATTTAAAATTTGGGGGATTTAAAATTTATAAATGAAAATTGATAAGATTGTTTTTTTTAAATTAATTTATAAGTGATAAGTGATTTTAATTTGTTTACGTTTTTCTTAAATTTAATGAGTTGAAATAATAATCTCTACCAAAAAAAGGCTCGAAGCATTTATTGTAACCTTGATAAATTTGAATATATGACAGAATGGAGGAAATAAATTATAATTGTTTGTAAAAAATAGCAATAAATAAAAATATGTTCAAGTTGCTTTGATTTCTTCATAAAAAAAAGATTTTTAGTTCAAAAAATTGTGAAACATTCAAAATTTCAATAATTTTTCTTAGGCTGAAAACCTTGATCCTACTAAGACTGATAAAATAAGAGGTTTTTAGTTGTCCAAAAGATCTTTTAATGAGAAACGTTCTATTTTGTACTTTAATCTGATCTTAAATTTATTTTATAGCTTTACTTATGCTCAAAATTATCATAAATTGAATCAGCAGTAGAATTTTTAGTTTCTTTAAGGTTTTTATTCACTACAAAACGATAAACGTATTTTTTAATTTTGTTTTGAATTAAACTAATTAATGAGTTACAGTTTCTAGATCAGAAAAAAGCACCAATATTTTAAATTTTTACAACAATATTTATACAGTCTAGCTCTTAATAAATCAATGAATATCAACTATAGTTGATATTATATAAAATCACTGCACTTTTCACCAAAAATTCCGTTTTTTTTATTACACTTTGTTTCCATATCTCACCTGACACACGATTGCCCAAGGTATATTTTACCGATTGTGAGCGATGATTCTCTGGTGTCTTTTTATTCAGACGTATTAATTGCAATTGTGGATGTTGTTTAATAAAGGCTTTAATATCTTGCACAAGTTGTATATTTCTCTGTTGAGCTCCTGGTTCTTGTTGGGGCATGGGTGCTAAGGGCACATTTGCAGCCTGCAATTCATGGCTTAAACACAAAACTGCCAAAGAGGCCAACAATAAAGTAATGTATTTATTCATATTAAAAAAAAAAAAGAACTAATTTGTCTTAATAATAATTTCCGTTTCACCGTTTGAAAACAAACTAAATTGGTTTGAAAAGATTTACTTGATTTTATACAGTCGCTAACAATTTCTGTGCTCCCGGGTTCTTATCACAATTTAAGTGAGTTTGTTATTTTGATTGGTAGTTTTTTTTTCAAAGATTTCTGTTTAGTTGATAAGCCCTGCCACAGCCAGCCGCCTGTTTAATAGTTAGTTCTAGTGGAGGTGCTACATGTGCTGATTATGACAAGTAGCTGGAAAGTGCTACATGTTGTAGATAAGCTTGAAATTAATGGGAAATATTGTTAATAAAATTTCATAATTTGTTTATGGTTTAAAAAAAAAAAAAAAATATGAAGCACTTGCTGATAAAAATTAAAGTAAACTTTAATGTTTTATTTGATTTGTTGAATTGCCAATTTATTTGTTGTGACTATATTAATATTTTATCGGTTTTTTTATTGTCTGCTTAAGTTTTATTTTAAATATTAGATTAAATTCTGGGAAACCACCTGTTAAACACTCGTTGCTTTGATAATGAAGTGAATCATATTTTATATTTTAAGAATTTATTTACAGCAAAATTTTTTCATACAAATATTCTTACTTAAATAACAAAGTAAAGTACTGTCTTTAATCACTGCTGGAATCATGTAATCATTGGCCCTCGAAGATATTACTAACAACTTGTGTGAGGCTTCATGAAGTCTATGGTACTTTTTTTCTTCTTGATTTAGAACTCATGGGAATAACTCCTATTCATGCTAAGCATTGTGTTAGATTATTGAAAATCGGTTATTGGAGGGAGGAAAGAGGAAGTAGTGTTTGTGAACATTCGACTTGAACTTTCCTACACTAAAACTGACAGGAACGACTTCAGCAAAAAGTTTGTTCTACCTATGGACAGAACAGCTGTAGAGTTTTGTACGCTCCACTGGCCAATCGACCTCAAAGGGATGAGTTCTAGATGAAAAACAAGTATTATGTAAAATTCTGCGGATATCAGAAACAAGTTCCCTAATTTCAGCCAAACACATTTCAGTGTATTACCGTTAGAACAGTGCAACACAAACCACATTGCGGCGATGCTCTAGCGAAGCTTTATACCCTACTGTCAGAAATAAGCACCTTCGCCCTCTCCTGTATGCAGGCGAGAAGCTACAAATAGTGAGGAGATTAGAAGGAATGAAGTAAT
This sequence comes from Calliphora vomitoria, assembly GCA_942486065.2. Classification (NCBI taxonomy): domain Eukaryota; kingdom Metazoa; phylum Arthropoda; class Insecta; order Diptera; family Calliphoridae; genus Calliphora; species Calliphora vomitoria. The sequence continues at coordinate 9,001,304 of OW818032.2, forward strand.
TTCCGTTTAAAAAAACAGAGTTACTTGATTGCTTCATTCGATACTTAAAAAATGTATTGTTACGAATGTGCAATGACGATTTGAGTTTAACGGTCTGTAACGACTGCCTGCAGCATTCATCATATTTGAGGGCACCTCCATAAGTAGCATGCGGTTGTTGGCATTGTTTGTAAGTATGGCAACACTAAATGTTTGGCTGCTGGCAATGACATCGAAGGCTCTGGAATTCGAATGTACTAGTATGTCCGTTAAGAGCATTGTAGAAAATTTCCGATAGATGGCGCGTGTATAAATAGTGGCAGAGCTGGCAGTCGTGAGTTGAGTTGATCATTGTCGCTGTTAGAGTTAACATCAACTGTCGTGTACATGTGTGTTTATACATTATAGAGTGTGTTTGTGTATTTATGCGAATTGATAGACGTATATAGAGACACTGAGTGAATATTTGAGCTGTTGTTGGTGTACATTTAAATAAATAAAGAGTTGTTACAAATTTTAAACTACTAAAACTGCTTTTTATTTGCAATCAAAAGTATCCGGTTTATTTAAAGGAAATAAACCCCGTTTTTAAAAGGTAAAAACGTAACAGCTTTAAATCCAGCCGACATCACACTTTATTCTCATGCCCAGAACATCAAGAGCGTCTGATTCCACACTATTTACAATATCCATAAACACAGATAGAGCGACACGTTCTGTCGTGCGTTTGTATGTCAATATGCAACATTGAGCCGACTAAATTTCACAGCGGCGGCGGCCAGTGCAGAAACGACTAAAGAATAACAACTCAAATTGCTAAAAATTATAGGCCTTATTCATATAATCAATTTTTAAATTTAAATTTTGATTATAAATATGAAACGGCGGTTATTTTTAAGCTAATTTAAGCAAAAAAAAATGTCGACGACAGTGGCGGCTTTTAATATTTATCGGCGGCTCGGCTCAACCGACTTACAGCCGTTCAGCGCAGGACTCTGGTCTTGCTAGCGTTTAAAACCCATACAAGACCCCATTCAAAGATTGTCATAAAATCCTGATTAAGCGAATCATTCATGTTTTGCTTCATTGACCCAATCTCCGACAGGCTTGGTCTACAATTGAATGAATATGAATGGCAAATGGTACTGTCATCTGCAAGAGAAGAGATAGGATTGGAAGTTTGACGTAGAAGGTCGTTTAGAAAAACTAATTGCTTTTGGTGTCGGTAATAACATCTCTAGATGAATATCGAGCTTTCACAGAGATCGCACGAGTTGTTGTAGATTGGATCTCATCAAACGATTTCAAGATCAATTCAGGGGTAATGATAGACTCTAGCGACTAAAGTAGGAGACTCTAGGGACTAGAGTAGAAGAAAGAACGGAGTCTATCATTACACCTGAATTGATCTTGAAATCGTTTGATGAGATCCCATCTACAACAACTCGTGCGATCTCTGAAAAAGCTTGATATTAATCAAGAGATATTATTACCGACACCAAAAGCAATTAGTTTTGATAAAAGTGCAACATGCAACAACCTATCGAATGCCTTGCAAATAACTAGAGCCACCAGTTTACCTCCTGCAAATCGGTGAATGGAATGACACCATTTTTCCAACAGAAAGGCTAGCAAATCTCCCGTAAAGAATCCTCTACGAAAGTCATACTAGCGGTCGCTAAGTTCCAACTATTTCTACCATACTCTCCATAACTTTGGAAAGTGTAGATCAAATTTATATTTGGCGATTACTTTCGGGATTATTAGCTATTCCCTATTTAGGAATTGGCGTTACATTAGTAACCTTCCAACAAATAGGAAATTTGCTGGCACGGTATAAATTTCTGATCAGCGCTATTATGCCGACTAGCCCAAATCGAAAAAATATATTTGGCATAGTTACTAATAATCTTTCGAGTTCGGGCAGTTGTTGATCACTATCCGGCAAGTGCTAATTAAGTTGGAAATAATTCACCCAAAAGGTTAGCTTTATCAACCGGGTCAGTGACAGTTTGATCATCCTTCAAATGGTTCGGAATTGAGGAATTAACATTATTCTTTACTATTTTAACGAATGACCAAAAGTTTTTACTGCCTCAGGGGCCAGAACTTTAGCACGAAGGCGTTGCACATTGGTTGAAGATTACAGCTTAAAGTCTCAGCTAAAAGTTTAAGAAAAATTCAGCTGCTCCTACCTGCTCCTTTCCAAAAAAAACAGTAAAAACTATAAAGTGATAATGTAACAAAACATGAATTTTTGTTCATGCATGGTGTTGTGCCATCTTTACTGTTTAAAATTATTACATAATAGCTCTGTTCAATAACTAAAAGTTGTTACTAGTTAGTAACAATTGTTACTGGAAAAGCGTTCATTAACGCAAAAAACTTGCAAGTAGAGAAAAAATCAAGAGCGTATAAATTTTGCAAACTATTACAAGTTCTATTTTGAACTCGTAATAGTTAGCAGCTTATATTTCATATGTTTTGTGTTATTGTTTATTTATTTACAATTTTATTTTTGTGGTGAAAAAATGTAAAAAAAAAGAATTTTCAATAAAATTTAAGAAAATGTGAGTATTTATACCAAAGTATACCATTTATACATTTTAATAGGAATAAAATAAGAAAATTGTGTGTATAAATTTAGGATCCAGTGCAGGCCACCAAGATTTGTAAGATATTGGGACCAAATTGGATCCAATTGTTACTGGAAAAGCGTTCATTTACTTTTAACTATTTTTGAGAATTTAAGAGAGTAATTTTGTAAATTTTGATTTTATTCTCTCGTTGCAAGTATTTACTGGGAAAGTAAATGAACAAACCTAATGTAATATACATACTAGTCAAGAAGCTATTCTGCCAATAGTATGTCTCTATCTAAAGGCCCTTATTCAATGATTTCATTTTTATTTTTGACATTTTAATTGATTATTTGTATCAGGTGTTGTCCGAGGAAGCTCAGGAAGCGAGGAATAAAGACTATAGAGCCTATAGATTACATCATTCGCGAAGAATTGGACGTGTAGCCACTAATGAAGACGTAATTAATGCATAATCTTTTATTGTCTTCAGACCCATTTATAAATAGATTTCACTTAAAGCTGCAAATCAAAAACATTGGAGTACGATTATGATGTTAAAAAATTATTAAAAGACTATGCATAAATTACTTATTCATGTTTTTTCTATGGGAGATGGGCGTAAAAGTGGGGGAATCAGGTATATATTTTCAGGATCCCATTCCACAATTATAATATTTATTTTTTGTGAAAATTGAGTTGATGCAAGTGGAAGTGGGCGTAAAAGTGGGCGGATATTTTTCAAATTGCACACAAATGTTTCTGAGTGTTTAAAAATACTATGTGCCAAAAAACAATGCCGTTGGTCAAAATTTAAGTTTCACTTTGTATGGGAGGTGAGCGTAAAAGTGGGCGGATCATTTTGATTTGTCAATTTTTTTCTTGATTTAAACAAAAATGCCTATGTCCTTCGACAACTTCTTCTATTTTTAGCCGCTCGTTCTTTGAACCTCAACCAATGTGCGTTGCTCCTATACAACTTTTTCGCGCAATTTTGCATATCTGATTTTTTTTCCGGGTTTAATCAAAGATTTCTGTAATGTAATTTTCTCAACAAATTTTGCCATGGCGAAAATAAACAAAAAAATGTATTTTCATAATTTTGAATTTTATACATTTCTATTTTTTCGAAATGGTATTTTAGACCTATTCTTAAAAATTCATCTAGAGCTTGGTTAACTTTGAAATATGTACTTTGCAAAATATAATCCACCATAAGTTGAACACAATGAATGATTTTGTAAAACGCTATTAAAATCGCCACCTTTGAAAACCTTTTACAATAATATTTTCTCTTTCCTATTTATGTCACTTTTATGGTTTCCTTTTAATTGAAAATATATTTTCATTTCCTAGTGAAGTGTATTTTTTACTTAACCTAAGATATTTAAGGATTTTTAAAAGCTTAAATAGAATTCTACATTTTTGTAAAAACCTATCCTTTTAGTATTTTATGCAAAGAAAACACTTATATGTGTTTAAGGTATAAATGGCTCTTTTTTAGTACTTTGGTTTTTGTTTTTACCCCATTTACATTTTGTTGGGTAAAACTAATTTGTAACAAATTAATTTTAATTGAAAACAGGATTTCTGTTGTTTTCATTGGGTTTCTTTTTGAGGCATTTTTTTAATTATTAATAAGTTTAAGGGGGTGGCTTTTTTAAATTTATATATCTTTTTTTAACTATTCATATTTAGAATGATGGTAAATATTAAAAGGGAATTAAGTTTTAGTATGTTTCAGGAAACAAACGAAAATAACAGAAGAATAAGTAATTTTGTATTGGCCATTGTTAGCTATGACCTTTTCCCCATCTTTCTGCCAACATATGGATTCCGAGCCATAAGAGCTGCTCATCTTTTGAGACCAAAAACAAATAAAGCCAATTTCGGGTACTCTGTTCTGAAGTCAAGCGTATCCCAGAGAGAGAGTTCTACTTCGATCAAAACAAATAGTTGTCGGACGGGGCATGGTCTGTACTATAAGCCGGGTGAGGCAAAACTTCTCGACCACTTCTTTTTAAATAGATTTTAACAGGTGCATAATGTGACCAAGCGATGTTAAGATGGAATAAATACTACTTCATGCCTGGTCGCATTTTCGGCAAATGCTCGCTTCAAAGGAATCAGTTGCATTCGGTACAGGTTCCATGTGATGGTCTGGTCAGATATCAACAGCTCATAATAGATAAGACCCTTTGGTGGTCCCACCAAATGCAGAGTATTACCTTAGCGTCATGGATATTTGGCTTTGGTTTCGATTGGCTGGTTAACCGTACTTCACATACGATCTCTTACGCTTAAGGTTATCGTAGTGGATCCATTTATCATCGCAAGTAATGATTCAGTACAAAAATGATTTTATTTTATAGCAGAATTGTCTTTCAAATTTTCTCGGCTTCAATTCGTATGGTTCCCAATTTCCCTGATTTCGGATGAATCCTGCTGAGCGTTGTCATGATGGAATAAATTATATTTCAAATAGAATTTATTCCAAACTATAGAAACTAGTTCTTCGGCAAATTCTCGCTTTTAACGAATCAGTTGCGTTCGGTACAGGTTCCATGTGATGGTCTGGCCAGATTTCAGCAGCTCATAATATAAAGGACCATTTTGCTTCTACCAAATGCAGAGCATTAGCGCCATGGATAATTGGCTTTGGTGGCGATTCGGCTGGTTGGCCGGGCTTCACATACAATCTCTTACGATTTGGGTTATCGTAAATGGATTTAAAAAAGATTTTCTCAAGCAGCATTTCAGACATACAAAATCGTCTTTCAAGGTATCTCGGCTTCAATTCGTATGGTACCCAATTTCTTTGCTTTTGGATGAATCCTGCTGCTGCCTTTTGAAATTGCTGATTGAGTATCTCCCAATTATTTTGCAAGCTCTTGTTCAGTTTGACAACAACCTTCATGGAGTAATGCCTGCAATTCTTGGTCTTCAAACTTTTTTGGCTGGCTTAGGCGATCTTTGTCTTCCGTGTCAAAATAACCACTTCTGAACCGAACAAACCATCTATTGCACGTTGAAACCAAACACATTCACCATAAGTTTTGGTGAGCAGTCGGTAAGCTTCAGTGGCACTTTTTTTCAAACATAGGAAGTAGAGTGAAACTTCCCGCATATAGCGCTTTGTTGGCAAAAGATTCGACATTGTCGAAGCAAAAACAAAACGTTGTTGTTTACACTATAATGTTAAATAACTAAGTGTGAATAAATGACAGATTATTATAAACAAAATCCGCATTCAAAAGATACGCCATCTATTGTCAATCCCGGATTTTTATGAACACAATATTGGCGGCAACTTTTGTCATTAAAGCATTGATACAACATCAGAAATGTAATTAGGTTCATGATAAAGATGAAAAAATCAGGTTAGTAGTTCGCTGATATTGTCATATCTTTGATATAATCAAAAGAGTTGTTTTTTTCTTAAACACAGACATGATAAATACATACACAAGTCTAAAATTGTAATATGAATGTTGAGCTAATAATAATATCAACATGTTTTTTGAGGCTATTTTATAGTTTTCCTTTGAAGACGAGATGGCCCAAATACAATCCAACCAAATGAAAAAAACTGTGCTAATTACAACAGCGGCCCTAATTTTCCTTGATTTTAACTTGATGATGACGACGATGATGAGACAATGCCCTGCAGGATATTTCATATAATTTATTATACATTTACTTATAATGTTATTTGGCCTTTGGTTAAATAACAAATATAATAATAATAAACTAGATGTGTAGTTTTTTTTTTTAAACAAAAATAAAATCTTTTTATTACATAATGAGGTCAACCGCAAAATTGTTAACAATAACAGTTACATTTCCTTCCTTCCTTCCTTTTATGGCTTAACTGTTGGTGGTAACCGAATTGTGATGTTTTTCCCTAGCAGTTTTAACCAAAAAATTCAAAGAATAGAAAAACAAATCTCTGTTTTCATTTGGAATTTTTTTGTATTCTTAAAGTTTATTTAGATTGAAATCTAAACATGAATATGACATTTTAACAGCAACAACCACGAAGGAAAATATATTTATATATATTTTTTCTTTTAAGAATATAAAACGTAATAAGAATTTATAGTAGCATATCTATCTCCCCTTTTAAAAATGAAACATGTTTTAGTAAATAACATATTTTGTTTTATATTTTTATTGGTTACATTCAAGGAAAGTTACTTTAAAATTGCTTTATTTTTTAAAACATTATTTTAAATAAAACCATATTATGTATAAACCATTTTTTCCTATTAATCTAAATTATAGAGTGTCATTTTCCTCCAAATACGTTTATTTTATAAATTGCTTAGACGTTTGCCATTTACAAAGTTCAGACACATACTTTATTAGCCTGTGTTTTGTGTGGAAAAAATCTAAATTATTTTAACAACATAATAAATATGTTAAAACACTGATGAGAACAAAAATTTCCAGAAAAAAGAACTTGTGCCAGATTCATACAAAAATTGAGAAAATTGCTTTTTTCTTAGTTACAGTAATATTTTTCATATAGACCACGTCAGCGTATGAGTAATATTGATTAATCATAACAAGTATACTCAGTAATAATATGATAAGTTTATACTAGGGATGCTAAAGGGTACTGGATTTTTCAATAACACGATTCGGAATTATATAAATGTGAATCCTGAGATCTCGGGATTTTTCAGCATTCCGGGATTTTTGTTTCATACTAAAAATAAAACTATTTACTTTTTTTTAAAGAAAACTTAAGCGAAGGAAAATCAGTCCCTCACTTTCATTCGAAACAGTGGCCCACTTAACGCTTCAAACGGAATCCAGAAAACAAGCGACAATAATATTGAAAACCATTATTGGACGCACAATAAAATAATTAAGCAATGGTGTGTAAGTACAACAGTTGACTAGCAGCCGGAAGGTTGTTGGTTCAACTCGTGGCTGCGACTTATTTCTTTTTTATTTTTGTAAATACATAATTCTATAAATAACTCTACTAAAGAATATAAAGGATTACTTTTGGGACTTCTCGAACAAAAATAAATACCTTTTCTTATATACCTTTCACAAAATTATACTTTAAAATACAAATTTTAAATATTTTTAGGTAAACAAAATTGAAAAAACAAATTCAAAATTAAAAATTTTTTTTTTTTCAAAATTTTAAAAAACTTTTTTTCGAAATTGTTTTTTTTTTAATTTTTAAAAAATTTTTTTTTTTAATTTTTATCGAAATTTTTTATTTTTTTTAATTTATTAGTGAAAAAAATTAGTTTTGTAAATAAAAAATTAGGGTAAAACAAGTAAGAGAGCTATATTCGGCTGTGCCGAATCTTATATACCCTTTTTTTTATATTTTTTTAATTTTTTTCGAACTTGTTTTTTAAAATTTTTTTCAAATTTTTTTAAAAAATTTTTTTTAATTTAAAAATTTATTTATTTTAATTTATTAGTGAATAAAATTTATGACAAAAAACATTTTTTTGTAAAAAAAAAATTTCGGGTTAAAAAATATTTTTAATTTAAAAATAAAGGATTTTTGCTCATATGTATATCCGTTATTTATGCATGTCTCACAGAATTATTGAAGATTTGGAACCCGAAGATATTTGGGTCTTCAGAAAATTGATTTCAACAGACAGACGTAAAGACAGACAGACGGACATGGCTAAATCAACTCCGCTATCTATAAGGATCCAGAATATATATACTTTATAGGGACGGAAAATTATATTGTGGAAATTACAAACGGAATGACAACACGAAGGTGAAAGGTATAAAAATATTTTTCCTGATTTTGACTCATTGTAGGCCTTATATACATCGTTGCAATGGACTTTGAAATATCTATCATTCGATATCCATATTGTCTATATTAATGACTTAGTAATCCAGATATAGATAAAAAATGGGCCAAAAATCGAGCTTGGCCCGGTTTTTTCCTTATATCCCAGACATTTGTGGGCCGATTTTATCGATTTCAAATAGCAACCGAATTGGAAGAATTCCCGATATATTGATGTATGTTATTTAGGGGATTTGGAAAGTTGATTTCAACCGACAGACATGGCTATATCAAGTCCGCTTTCTATAACGATCCATAATATACATATATACTTTATTGGGTCGCAAATGAAAAATGTAGAAATTACAAACGGAATGACAAACTTTTATATACCCTTGCTACTCTTGGTGAAAGGTATAATAAGTAGTCTTTTAGTTAAATTCTACTTATTTTTCTACAACAAACCAGTAAGTATGATTGAAAATATATGTAATTATTTTATATTATGCATAAATGTCTAATAAGAAATACGTAGGCATCCGTTATGTACTAGATTCTTGCACAGACGACAATAAATACAAAGTGAATGAATTTGACATTTCAGTTCGTACAAATACAGGGTTTTTCACAACAACTTGATAGTTGTGAAATTTAGTTTTTTGACGTATTCGTAGTAGATGCATTGGCAATTGTTACAATGAATTCAAATTCGCTCGAAATTCGCATTAAAATAATTAAAATCCACTATGAAAATGGCCGTAGATTCGCTAAATTCATTCAGGAACAACCCGCTGGTTTTTTTTTTCAGACGAAGCCCATTTTCACATGTCAGGGTATGTCAACAAGCAAAATTGCCGCATTTGGGCTTCTGGAAATCCTAGAGTGATTGTTGAGAAGCCTTTGCATACTCAACGTGTCCGTGATGTGATTAACGAAAAATTGCCGAACTTTTCTCTTCGTAATACAATAAAAATTTGAATAATCTTCATCTAAATTTTTTGTTTTAGAAAACAACGTTTTTGTTAAAAAGCCCTTTAATAGAAAATGTAAATAGTGAGCTGCAATTTTGTATTGAGTTGCTTACGTTATCGTTCGTATTTGTTTTCTTTCTACAAAGAATATAAGTGAGCAGCAAAACAGCTGTTTTGCTAAAAAGTCCATTTTTAAAAAAAAGTTTTTTTTGTGGATCAACAACTTTCCCCAAAATGTTGCTGATGTTTTTCTACATTTTCTCAGAAATACAGCCTTGTTACCCCATCACATGAGAATCCCCACCATACCATTACAGAAGCAGGTTGCACACTAGGAACCGCTTCCGTGATGACGTAGCACAGACTCTGTCATTTTATTGCTTTGAAAACTCCTTCGCTTTGAAAATGTTCTCATTTGTAAACGGAATTCTCCTATGGGCGTTACTTGCGTACAGACGAAGTAGTACTTTTGTTTTTAGCTTGTGTTTCTAGCTGAAAGACCAAAGTCTCAAGTCATAGTTAGTGATGCGTGAAATGGATACCTTTCATATACATGTTCATTTTCTGAGACATTATTAGCTGCTGTCGGTTTTTTCGAACGCGGCTCCCCACAGCTTTAATAAGGAAATGCATACAGCAAAAGAAACCGACATGGAACTGGTTCCGAGGATCAGAGAGGACACATTTTTAGTTCTGACACATGAAAATACTTTAACATGGCGATATCGTAGGAGGAAATTCTGTGACATGTTACGGAACTAACTCAATAGTATTTGTTCTCTTTTGAACTAGTTACAGAACTGTTTTCATCAGATTTCTTTAAAATTCATTAATATTGCACTTTTATCATTTAATTAACTTTGAAAAATACGATTTTCTGAATACATTTTTAATGTTTTGCAACAATTACTAGAAGATCTGAGATTTAAAGCGGCGCAAGAAAAATAATCATAATTCAAGGAGCTTAAAGTCAAATCGATGTAAAAATTTCATTAGATCGATTCCATTATAATAACACCTATCGGGAATAAATATTTCACATGAAATATGATCCCTTTTCCCAGTTTTCGTTCATCAACTTTGTTCACGTGAAAAAATTCCCCAACATGGGAAATTTTTAGATGGAATTTTGTCAACATTAAACATCTGTTACGAACAACATCAACTATTGTGAATGAAAAGTTTATGGGAATATCATGATAGAAATTTTCCCTACGAGGAAAATGGATATTTCATGGGAACATAAATTTCACATGTTTTGCCGATAGGGGAACTCTACGCCTCTATGGGTGAAGCTGATGTTTGTAACGCTCAAAAATAATAAACCTTTGTGTATGTAAACCAATCGACTGAGAATCGCTTTCTGTAACGATTGGAAGATGTACGTCTGTGTGTTTATGTAAAGTTTGTAGTTACAATTTTAATGATAACTTGGCACACAGAAAAAACCTACTAAAATCGGTCTATGATTTCACCAAGTCCCCCCGAAGTTGACTGAAATGTTTATAAATACGTCTGGAATCATAATAATACTTCAGCTAAATCTGTATAAAAATATGTTCTCTAGCAACCATATTTGTCTACTTCCAAAAATCGTATTCAAATTATGATAAAAAACAAGTTCTATTTAAACACAAATTTAGCTATAATCGCACCAAATTTTACAATATTTAACCATTATAAATCGCCACAAGGAAAAAGAAAGAATTCGATAAAAAAAATTCAAAATTTTTTTCAGTTGTTAGCTTTACTTTTTATTAAGCGAAATTGAAGCTTATTTTTTACCCTTCACCATGAGTGGCAAGGGTATATATAAGTTTGTCATTCCGTTTGTAATTTCTTCATTTTTCATTTGCGACCCCACAAAATATATATATTCTGGATCGTTACATATAGCGAAGCCATAACTTACAAACATAATTGATACATCAATATATCGGAAATTCTTCCGGCTCGGTCGCTATTTAAAATCGAGAAAATCGGCTAACAAATGGCTGAGATATAAGGAAAAAACCGGGACAACCTCGATTTTTGGCCTATTTTTTATCTATATCTGGATTACTAAGTCATTAATATAGACAATATGGATATCTAATGATAGATATTTCAAAGTCCATTGCAACGATTTATGTATATAAGGCTATAGTAATTTGGACCTACAATGGGTCAAAATCGGGAAAATTATTTTTTAACCCCAATATTTTTTTTTACCACAAAAAAAATTTTTTATAATTTTTTTTTTTTCACTAATAAATATAGAAAAAAAAATGGTAAAAAATTTAAAAAAAAATTGTTTAAAAAATTTTAAAAAAAATTAAAAAAAAAATTTTTAAAAATTGGAAAAAATTAAAAACAACAAATTCGAAAAAAAGAAATTTAAATCAATTTTGAAAAAAAAATTTTTTTTTAAATTTTGAAAAAAAAAAAATCATTTTGTTTACCTAAAAATATCTAAAATTTTTATTTTAAAGTATAATTTTATGAAGGGTGTATAAGATTATAGCTCTCTTACTTGTTTTACTTAAAGTTGAATCTTTATGTGACCTTCAGTTCATTCAAACGAATTTATTTATTGCCTTTATCACTTAATTTTAATTACCTATTTATTAATTCACAATTTTGTATTTTAAAGGTTAAAATCAATACAATTGCAATCGTTCAGATATTGCAGATATTTCACAAATTATGTTTAATTAATATCAATCATACGCCCTAATTGTTATGGTATTAATTAAATTTATTCCAGTTAAATTTAAATCTACATAAATCCAATTATATTGAATATTGAAAAGACCAACATTCTTCAAATGAAAACAATTTATGTTGGCAATTTGACCATATGTTTTTAATAAATTGGTTTACATCCAACACAACTTTAATTATTAATAATATGTTAATGGATTAAAATAATTTGTATGTATTTTGATACCATAAAATATCCCATAATCTCTCTTTTTTTATTCTTTATTTGTAAAAAATTTCCTTAATCTAAGTTATCACACAATTTACAGAGATCCCATAATCTCTCTAAACCAGCCTTTAAATTTAATTGTGACCAAATAAACTGAAAACGAATTAAAAGTGAACTAAAAGCTACCCATCTTACTGCAAAATGAACCCCTCCTATGAGTTAAATTGTAGGTTGCTCCAAATTTGTATGTTGCTTTTTATTTTAGTATCATTTCAATCAAATTAGTTTTGAATTTCCAAATTTTGTTTATTATTTTATTAAAGTGCATATAAAATATAAATCGTACATAATTAACTTGTCTCAGTTTAAAAACATATATATTTTTTATTTTTAATTTATTACGATGCAAAACAGTACAAACATTCATGTAGAAAGAAATTTTAATGAATTTACAAAATATTGCAAATTTCATGTTATATTGTTTTGAAACTGATAAACTAAATAACCTTTCAGCAAAATACAACTGATTACAATAAACAAAACAAAACAAACAAAATCACACGTCCAACACATTTATTTCATTAACACTAGACAATAAATTGACGTCTTAATTATTTCAGAGATAACAACAAATATAAATTTTAGAAAATAAAAGAACTTAAAATAGGCTTTTATATTTCATAAAATAAGAAAAATTGTAACATATTATACAAACAGCCCTAAACTATGCTAAGATTTTAATTAAAATTGTAATTTCTTTTCTTTACAGAATTTTTGTTAACCGTTCGCTACATTTGGAAAATATTAAATTCTATGGCTTTGATATGGATTACACTTTGGCTGGTAAGTTGCTTTTAATATAATGTTTGTTTTATTTTTTATTTAATTAAATGTTTTATTATGTTTTAAAGAATACAAATCTCCCCAATATGAACAATTGGGTTTCGATTTGGTCAAAGAGCGTTTGGTTAGCATGGGCTATCCCCAAGAAATCATGCAATTCGAATATGATCCCTCCTTTCCCATACGTGGTCTCTGGTTTGATACTCTGTACGGCAATCTCTTAAAAGTTGATGCCTATGGCAATATTTTAGTGTGTTGTCATGGTTTTGAATTTCTAAAACAGTAAGTTTGCTATTGAAAATTCTTAAAATTTTATTTATTGGTATTAATCATTTGTTTTTTTTATTTCAGTTCTCAAGTTTATGAATTGTATCCCAATAAGTTTTTAAAATTAGATGAATCCCGTGTTTATGTCCTAAATACTCTCTTCAATTTACCAGAAACTTATTTATTGGCCTGTTTAGTGGATTTCTTTACAAATAGTTCGGTGTACACAGAGTAAGTTGTTATAATGTTAATTTATTAATTTAATTTGTTTTGTTATTTAGTAAATAAGGAAGACTAAATATTCAGTATTATCTTCAATTTAATTTAATAATGTTAAAAGTAATATATAAATACTAGTAAAATGAAAAATAGTTTCTGCTGTGACCTTCGTCGATCTTTATATCAGAGACCTTCACCAGATCAGAGCATTCGAAAATTGTATCACCATCGAACTTTATGCCACCGCAGTGGGGCCAATTTAAAAAAAAAAACAAGTGGTAATAAATCTGAATCTGTTTAACTACTAGTCCCATTGTAAAATTATATATGAACGAATCGTTTAAGATTTTTTTGCGTTATCTCTTCGAAAATGTCAATATTGGAATTTGGGCTGCTGTCAGTTATATTTACTGGTTAGAAACTGAGAGTTTTTTTTTATAAATAAGAGTGTCCTACGAAATGGTGAAAAGGAAATTTTTATCGGATACTTAGTTAGAAAAAATACTCAGTACAAGTACAGAAAGTGATGATGAATGTGAAGATGTGTCCGACTGGCGTAAACTACCCAGCAGTTCTAGGAGACAATCCCAAACTAGCGATTTTACCCATCATTTGGAGTGGAAACTTTTTGACTACAATGAGACTGTCTAACAGCAGGTCCAAAGTAGTCAACGCATTGGATTCACATACTGTTTACATAGCGTCAGTTATTTTACTAGCTACCTAACTGGTAACTTGATCAGCTACATAACTAGTTATTTTAACATGAACGGGTGCTAATTGACCTTGGCAGTCCAATAAACGATAGCTTGTAAACAAACCTTTCTTTGACAAGTCTCCAATGGATTGCTTCTGAAGGATAAAGTAACTAATTTCTAGTTATTTAATGTTTAAAGTGACTTCACTATAGCTTACTAAGAGACACTAAAGTGACAATTGACTTCATGCTACATGGACATGCACGAGATATCACATGCAACGTTTCTCTTACATACATTCGAGAACAACTTTTGCAAACGATTCGAAAAATCAAGCGATCATTAGCAATATTGATCTAGATTTCATTATTTTTTTTAAATTCTCTACTATTTCTGGCATTTATCTTTTAAAAATTAATCGTAGTCCGAATAGGCTGAAATTTGTTATTCAGCATACACCTGAACTTATGTTCGCTAAATTGTTAAAGCTGTGAAATAATCTGAAGAATCTAAAGAAGTATTATGTTCGAAAATTCGACATTATGTTCGAAAAAATTTTAAAGCTGTTAAAATAAACTATTTTAAGAATCCTCATGACTTAGATTCTTAAAATAATAATTTCAGTTTTATTTAAGGGAAATTTTTTACATATTCCAATTTCGAACTTAAAAACTAAAAAAATATATTAACAATTTTCCTAAATTTGCCACAGAGAGTAAATCAAAATTCTGAACTGTTTGCAAGATATGAGCCTGAGAAAGTGATCACTTTTTTTGCAAAATTGACACCGAGGCCTTTAATCTTTGGGGGCCAATAAAAAAAGTGCATGACTTTGGGAAAAACTAGGAGACACAAATCTTTTTTTTTTTTTGGTCTTTTATCACGTAGTGGTGTCCGTATATGGTTATTATACCCTTCACCTTCCTGAGAAGGGTATATATAAGTTTGTCATTCCGTTTGTAATTTCCAAAATATAATTTTCCGACCTTATAAAGTATATATTCTGGATCCTTATAGATAGCGGAGTCGATTTAGCCATGTCCGTCTGTCAGTCTGTATGTTGAAATCAATTTTCTGAAGAACCCAGATATTTTAGGGATCAAAAACTTCAATAATTCTGTCAGACATGCTTTCAAGAAGTTTTTTATTTAAAATCATCAAAATCCGTCTATAAATAACGGAGATATGAGCAAAAATCCGAGACAACCTCTATTTTTGGCCTATTTTTGATCTATGTCTCGATTACGAAATCATAAATACAGACAATATGGATATCTAATGATAGATATTCCAAAGTCCATTGCAACGATGTATATAAGGCTATAGTAAGTTGGACCTACAATGGGTCAATATCGGGAAAAAATATTTTTTAACCCGAATTTTTTTTTCACAAAAAACATTTTTTGTCATAAATTTTTTTCACTAATAAATTAAAAAAAAATAAATTTTGAAATTAAAAAAAATTTTTTAAAAAAATTGGAAAAAACCTAAAATGCACTTTTGAAAAAAAAAATATTTTTTTTAATTTTATTTTAAAGTATAATTTGGTGACTTGTTTTTTTTTTTCGTATTGCGCTGTGTAAGAAAACGGATATTGAATTTTTATTGGGAAATGGCGTGAGAATTGAACAGATCCCGTAAATCATGTTTGTACTTTTTTAATACAAATATTGTAATTATTGTATTTGTATTTTATTCCCCCTATTTTCTAATAATCCTTAAAAAAAACATATGACCACAATCATATTGAAAACATTTAATACCGGAAACAATAAAAATTTTTGTTTTTTTTTATTTGCTGTTTGCTCTTCATATTAAGGTGTATAACAATAAAAGTTTAAAGGTCATTATAAAAAATTCTTCCAAAAAGCAACAATTTCGTGTTTACTTTAAGTCTTAAATATATTTATTTATTTTTTGTCAAAGAATGTTCCAAAGATTTTACGCTTATTTATATACTTAATAAAGAAAGCATCAAGTTTTAGACATTGTCCTTATTGTTTGCTAAATTCCTTCCTTTGCCATTGTTATTAAGTTTTTAAACATATTTTTGGACAATTTGTGAGAATTTTTTTTATTGATTTATATTTTGGTTTTAAAAGATACTTAGAGATATTAGAAGATAGCTAACGTTTGCACATACAAAACAAACAAACAATTAGTATGGTCAATGATTTTAAGTCTAAGGAAGTTTGTATATAAATATATATTTCATTTAATGAAGCACATAACAATTTATTGAAAAATAAATACAAAAAACATCTTGATACCTGGAAATAAATTCCTTGGATTTATAGCAATTCTTCGTATTGATACCTTTCTTTATTACAATTATAAAATACTTAAATTGTGGCAATTACTTTTAAAATATTAGATTAACAGCAGTTTCCTTAATAAATTAAAGTGCCATAATTAATGTTTAATTATTAATAATTCTGCATTAAATAAGGAATTCTTTAATATCTACTTAAGTGTCTGTTGGTTTTATATTGTTTGATAGCTGCGTAAGTCTGTCTATTCATTCATTGTTTTTCATTGAGCCACTTACAATTAACATGAATTTTCAGTGTTTGTTGAAATAACAAAACAAATTATTCTTCTTTTTATTGTTATTATTATTATTGCAAGCCTCAAATGTACATCTTTTGTTTCATATTCTCTGTAAACTGCTACTTTTAGCAATAATGATGAAAATCAAACCCAAAAAATAAACAGTAACATATTGCTTTTTGGAGGGTTACTCCAAAATTCTTTGGAAAACTTTCAAAAATTAATTTTCTTAAAATCAAAATTCCAATATTGAGATATTAAATAGTCAAAAATGATTCTCTTGTCTGCTAAATATTCCATGCGTTTTTCATCAACTTTTAAGTCCCTAACTAAGTTAATTATGTGTAAGAACTTTCTTATAATTATGTTTACATTTACATCTTTTAATCTTTTTATAAAATTTACATGGTTAAACATTAGAGCAATTGTGCCCAAGCCCTATACTCTTGGTGCTCATTTGTTTTTGTGAATGCTCTTAGCTATAGGCTGTGTATTTCTATACTCAATACAGCACTCAGCACTAGCAATATGAAATACACAAACAACTTTGCATTGTTAGTTTTTTTGTCGTTCTTCACTGTATACACGCAAGCGCAAAGCAACAACACTTTCGTATGCTTTGCTGGTAAACATTGACGACATCGATCATCAATGTAGATTTGGTTTTTGTTTATCGTATGGTATCGTTTAATAAAGTGTGTATTTTTTTCATTGTTCTTTGTATGTGTGGTTTTTACAACAAAAAATATTGAATACTAATTATTTTTTCTTTAAATGTATTGGTGTTTGCTCTTCCATAAGAAACTTTTGGGCACTCCTGCATTAGAGTATAAATTTTAATCGTCTCCTCATTAGAATTGTTCTAGGTTTTGTAGAAATACGTTAATTGGGAGATGCACTTTAAAGGGGAAAATATTATTGGGTGTATGACCTAAAAATGCGGGTTTTTTTTAATTATTTAGCTTTTATTTTTAAACATTTGTAGAATATAAATTTATTCAAAGTATTGTCCATTGTTAGCTTTTTCCCATCATTCTGAAAACATATTGTTACGTTTTTACCTTTTAAAAACGGTGTTTATTTCCTTTAAATAAACCGGATACTTTTGATTGCAAATAAAAAGCAGTTTTAGTAGTTTAAAATTTGTAACAACTCTTTATTTATTTAAATGTACACCAACAACAGTTCAAATATTCACTCAGTGTCTATATACACGTCTATCAATTCGCAGAAATGCACACACACACACTTTACAACGTACAATCTCAAATGAACACGACAGTTGATGTTAACTCTAACAGCGCCAATGATAAACTCAACTCACGACTGCCACCTCTGCCACTATTTATACACACGCCATCTATCGTGAATCTTCTACAATGATCTCAACGGACAAACTAGTACATTCGAATTAAACAATGCTAATAACCGCATGCTGCTGATGGACGTGTTTATAAACATGATGAATATTGCAGGCAGCCGTTACAGACCGTTAAATTCAAATCCGCTATTGCACATGTGTAACAATATGTATTCCGAACCAAAATAACTAACTGCTCATCTTTTGAGGCCAAGAACGAATCAAGCCAATATCGGATACTCTGTTTCAAAGTGCATCGTGCCCCAGAGAGAGCGTTCTGGACTGGGCACGGTATGGGCTATAAAGCGGCCGAAGCAAAACTTCCCAACCACTTCATTCTAAATACTTTTTAACAGGTATCCATTTTTCATCGCAATGATTCGATGCAAAATTCATTTTCTTTTATAGCGTTCAAGCAGCATTTCAGACATGCAAAATCGTTTTTCAAGGTCTCTCGGCTTCAATTCGTATGGTACCCTATTTACCTGATTTTAGATTAATCCTGCTGCTTGCAAACGTTTTGAAATTGCTGCTGGAGTAGCTCCCAATGATTATGCAAGCTCTTGTTGAATTTTACAACAATCTTCATGGAGTAATACCTCCAATTCTTGGTCTTCAAGTTAATTTCGCTGGACTGGGCGATCTTTGTCTTCCGTGTCAAAATCACAACTTCTGAACCGAACAAACCATCTCTCTTACGTGGAAACCGATTGACACATTCACCATAAGCTTTGGTGAGCAATCGGTATGCTTCAGCGACACTTTTTTCAAATTAAAGAAATAAAGCAAAACTTCCCGCGTATCACGCTTTGTTGGTACAAAATTCGACATTTTCGAACAAAAAAAATTTTTTGTTTAAACTATAATGTTCAATAACGAAGTGGGAATAAATGACAGATATGTACCCTTCAAAATGTCATATAGGTTATTAAAAATAAAAATCAGGGTACCTGCCACTTCAACATGGCGTTGTCATTGGTATCATTGACTCCAAACAGTTTGACGTGTTTTTCCACTAATCTTGAAATATAATACTGAACCTAGTTATTCCTCCAAAAGACCATTAGACCATAATTAAGCATTATTCGATAGTATTATAGTGTATTTTTATATAAATGGTTTCTGATAAGAGTGGTTCGTATTGAAACAATCTGTATATCTTATATTTATGCCATTATACAAGGTGGCGCAAAAGTAAACTTCCGATGTTTTTTGGCTGTAACTAAAAAAAAAAAAAATGAAAAACTTTGATTCTTCTTGTGGATTATTTTTATTTGGTCTTTTAATTTTTTTTTACACCAAGTCGAGAATATGATGTCATGTAATTGGCCGCCGCCACAGTTGATTGTCATTTGAGACCTTTCTATGGCATTTTCCATCAATTTGGCCAAAACTTCCGGCGATATGTCCTCACATTCTTGACGGTTATTGTCTTTAAGAGCTGCAATAGTCTGAGGCTTGTTGACATAAACCCGCGACTTCAAAAAGCCCCACAAAAAGAAGTCTGGAGCTGTCAAATCAGGCGATCTTGCTGGCCAGTGCAAATCGCCAAAACGGGAGATTAGGCGCCCGGGAAATGCATCCTTCAGCATATCGGTTGTGGCACGTGCAGTTTTCCAATCCCAATTCATCAAGTTGCGGCAAAAAGAACTCGTTGATCATTTCTCTGTAGCGCTCACCATTCACAGTAACCATTTGGACGTCTTCGAAGAAAAAAGGTCCGATGACTCCTCCAGCGAAAACAGCACACCATACAGTGACTTTGAGCGGGTGTAATGGCTCTTCGTGGGTTACACGCGGATTTTCAGTGCTCCAGAAGCGTAAATTTTGCTTATTTACGTACCCGCTAAGATGGAAATGGGCCTCATCACTCATGATTATTTTTGATGAAAAATCATCTTCCTCTTGGTGGTGATTAAGGATGGCTTTAGCGTATGTTAGACGCGATTGGCGGTCAGCAGCTAACAGCTGATGCACCGTCTGGACTTTGTACGAAAACATCTTCAAATCTTATACCAAAATTCGCTGTAAAGACCGTCGACTGATACCCATTTGCGTGGCACGTCGTCTGGTCGATGTCGACGGCGCTTCCATGACATCCTCGGCTACAGCAGCAATATTCTCTGCAGAACGGCTACTCCGGGGTCTGCCACGCCTGGCAGCATCTCGTGTTGTGCCAGTCTCTTCGAGGCGAGCGGCTAAACGTCGCAGTGTTTCACCAGTAGGCGTTGGACGGCCAGGAAATCTGCGACGAAATTCACGTTGTGCCAAAGTCACCGACCGATTATTGGTCAAATAAATAGTCAGCAATATAGTCGCATGTGTTTACTACACAAATGTCAAAACAGAACTGACATTAGTGGCCAATCGCAAAATTCATAGCATTTTCTGATAGGAGGATTACTTTTGCGCCACCTTGGATATGGTAAATGATATCGCTCAAATATCCCAAGCAGCCTGGCATGATGTTATGAATCTTAAAGTTTAAATTTTCATTGACACTGTCGTATAGATCCTTATGAATTTGAGCGATAGCATGGGTTATGTCAGCTTTGAGAGCATCGGTTTCTTGCGGCTTCTTGACATAGATCCGCGACTTCAGAAAACAAGAAATGAATAAACCTTGCTGGGTCAAATAACATGATTTCTGCGAGAGATAACCATAACCTCAAATCGTTCATGCAAATTGTGTGGAATATTGTCCCGTCCTGCTGCAACCACATGTCGTCCACGCCCAACAGCTCTGCTATAGGGAATAAAGTTCTTCCCTAAAAACAGCCGTTCGCGGAGTTGACAATATTTGGCCAAGTGAGACTCAGGTCTTTCCGGAGCGAAAATCCAAATGACATAAGCACGATCAAGTGATGCCTCGTCACCAGTGTTGCCAGGAGCTGGCAAAAAAAGAAGCTATATTGACTTCAAAAAAAGGCCAGAAAAAGCCAAACTGCTTTAAAAAAATGCCAAAAGAAAAAGCTAAAATATTATAAATTAAATTAATTTAGTTTTATATTTATTTTTAAATAAAAAATTAGAAAATATGTTCATAAAATTCATAAAAATAAATAAAATTATAAAGATACACTTCAGCAGCAAACGAAAAATAACATTAATCATTAATAATAAATATACACATATACATAAGCGATCAAAAACCTCTTAAAGGAATGCACCTAAGCTTTCTCTTGAGCAAAAAAAATTAAAAAAGGGCCCATTTTGAAAAAAAATGTCAACAGTTTTAGATTTTGCAAAAAAGTAAAAAAAAAAGTTTTTTCCGAAAGATTGAAGAAATAGCTATGTAAACTATTTGGGACACATTTTGCTAAGAACAATAGGTAATAAGTTAGGAGAAAAAACACCTGCTTGGCCAAAATGTCAAATTCTGATCCCCTCCAACTCAGAAAGTTTTCGACCGATCTTGTTGAAAAATTGTGTCTGAATTACTATCTAATAGAACTAACTATCGGAAGACATAGATTTCAAAAGTTGGTTCACTTGACATTAAATGCCTCATATATATTTTTATACAGACAAAACTTAAATTTTGTTTTTTTTTTTTTAATTTAAGTACTAAGTATTTACTATTTTTCACATACATAATATATTTTTGTTTGGTTTTACGAGTACTATTTTAAGTGTATTATTAACGGATAAAAAATCGATTTAGCGAAGAGTTTTCATATGAAAATCTTTGTCGCAATTACTCAATTAGTTTAATTTGCCGTATTATTTTTTTCAGAATCGTCACTAATTAAACCGTTCGTTATTTTATCTCTCATTCTTCAAACTTGCATGAAAAATGTGGCGAAAACATTAAACAATTTTCAATTGGGGACGACAATGTATCAAATTCTTTGCATTGTATTACAATTTGAAAACACAAACTATGGAGAAGAAATTTTAAATCCGAAAACAGCTTTGTTGGATCCGCTGCATTGCTTACTGGTTTAAAAAAAATAATACACCAAATTATAATCAGTATATTAATCACTTAAATGTTTGGCTTTGAAGCATTGCTGGTTTTAACTCGAAGCACAGATTCACAATACGTTTAACAGCTATTTCAAATGACAGCCATCGAGTATCACAAGCCTTCAAGAGTTTGTGGGGCTCTTGTCCATTATATAACGATGAATATAATGTGTAATAACAATTTTGGCTTGAAAGCGAATTTGCTAGACATTTATAGCTTTCAGATATAAAATACTATATTTCATTTTGAAACACTTGGTATTGGCAACTGTTATTTGTTCTTTTAATACTGCACAATTCTTGAGTATGTTGAAAAGCTAAATGAAAAACAGTAATGAATTAAAATGATAATGTCTCACAAATTTAAATTTAGCCTTTTTATTTTCTCCTTATCCTCGAAATTTTGGTTTTACCTTCGTGGTTTTTTCTAGCCTTTTTTTATTTAAAAAAGGCTATTTTCAAATTAAAAAAAGGCTAGAAAAAAGCCACGAAGCTAAAACCAAAATTTCGAGGCTAAAGAGTAAATAAAAAGGCTAAATTTAGCCTCAAAAAGGCTAAACTGGCAACACTGCTCGTCACTAATGATGATCATGATGGCATTTGATAACAAAGTTTTATCTTTAGACGTGCTGCTCAATCGTGTAACTTGCCATGTTGATTTGTCAAGTTACACGAAACAGCAGCATTTTTGACTGACAATGTCAAAACAACATAACATAACTCATAATGGAAAACCATTTATACGTTTAAACCAGTTAGGTATGAGGACACGCATAAATTATGGACTTAGATCTTTCAAATAGGATTATAAGTAAAAACCCGGATATCCATACAAACAGGACAGATAAAAACAAGTAAGAGAGCTATATTCGGCTGTGCCGAATCTTATATACCCTTGAACAAACTATACCTTAAAATAAAATTTAAAAAATTTTTTTTTTTAATTTTTTTTTTTCAAAATATTTTTTTAAGTTTTTTCCAATTTTTTTAAAAAAAAATTTTTTAACTTATTAGTGAAAAAATTTATGACAAAATAATGTTTTTTGTCAAAAAAAAAATTCGTTTTAAAAAATATTTTTCCCGATTTTGACCCATTGTAGGTCCAACTTTGTATAGTCTTAAATACATCGTTGCAATGGACTTTGAAATATCTATCATTAGATATCCATATTGTCTATATTTAAGACTTAGTAATCGATATATAGATTTTTGCTCATATCTCCGTTATTTATGGACGGATTCTAAATAGGAAACTTTTCGAAAGCTTGTCTGACAGAATTATTGAGGATTTGGATCCCGAAGATATCGGGGGTCTTCAGAAAATTGATTTCAACAGACAGACGGACATGGCTAAATCGACTCCGCTATCTATCTATAAGGATATAAACCCTTCTCACGAAGGTGAAGGGTATAAAAATACACAATTAACCTACGAACATGAATGAAACATACATATTTCGGTTCATATATGGCCGAGATATATACACATAAGCGTAAAACGGTTGAACAAACACGTAGAATTTAGCTTTAGTCTTCCTTATTTATTTTCTAGCATGTTATCTTATTTTTTAACATTCATTTCTAAATTTAAATTTTTTTTATCCACAGAGATCGCACTGGTGTCAAAGCTGGTGAATTATTTATGTCTTTCAATTCCATATTCCAAGATGTTCGCCGCGCTGTGGACTGGGTGCACATACAGGGCGATTTAAAGAAAAGAACTGTAGAGGTATGTTTTAAACTCAAATAAAATTTTAAGCCATTATAAAAACGATTAACCTATTAATTTTACCTTACAGAACCTCGATTACTATGTCAAGAAAGATGCCCGTCTGCCCATGGTATTGGCACGCATACGCGAATCGGGCGCCAAAGTTTTCTTACTCACCAACAGCGATTACAATTTCACCAATAAAATTATGAATTATATTTTCGATTTTCCGCATGGCGCCAAGCCCGAAGAACCCCATCGTGATTGGAAGACCTATTTCGATGTTATTGTGGTGGATGCCCGCAAACCATTATTCTTTGGTGAGGGTACCATTTTACGTCAAGTTGATACCAAAACGGGTGCTTTAAAAATTGGCACCCACATTGGTCCCCTGCAGCCGGGTCAAGTTTATTCGGGTGGTTCGTGTGAGGTCTTTACGAATTTCATAAATGCCAAGGGTAAAGATGTATTGTATATTGGTGATCATATATTTGGTGATATATTGAAGTCGAAAAAGATTCGTGGTTGGCGTACGTTTTTGGTGGTGCCGGAATTGGTGCAAGAATTGCATGTGTGGACTGATAAGTGTCAATTTTTCGCTGAGTTGCAACAATTGGATTGTCAATTGGGTGAAATGTATAAGTAAGTGTAATGTTTTTAATAAAATAGAGACTTCTGGGAAAAATTCTTCCAGTATTTGATTTTTGGGTTGGAACGTAATTTAGCTTTTGAGATATTGAGTATCATCAATGAAATCTTAAAATTTGTCTTAAATATTTTAAAAATTTTCGAAATTAATTATTTTGATTTTTTCTCTTTACAGAAATCTCGATTCGAGCACCAAAGAAAAACCCGACATTTCCAAATTGCGAGGATCCATACGAGATGTTACCCATAAAATGGACATGGCTTATGGCATGATGGGTTCTCTTTTCCGTTCCGGTTCCAGACAAACCTTTTTCTCCAGTCAAGTGGTCAGATACGCAGATTTATATGCTGCCACATTCTTGAATTTCATTTATTATCCATTCTCCTATATGTTCCGTGCCCCAGCCATGCTGTTGCCTCATGAATCAACAGTGGCCCATGAGCAAAGATTCCACCAAGAAACACCCATGATACAAAGAGCCAGAGGTAAAACCGAATCGAATACAACAGTTGCAGCCAGTAACAACAGCTCGTTGACTGAGGTTAAAATTAATGAATTTGTAGCGGCTGCCACGGGAACACAAACAGATGATGTTAATAAAGTTGAAGCTGAAGAAAAGGTGGGTATTTCTATTATATTTTTTGGAATTTCAGTTTCTAAAAATTTCTTAATTTTTAATTTTAGCCCGCCACTGTGCCTCATACCCGCCCCAGTACCCCTCGCACTGTTACCCATACCCACGATGAAGATTATTCGGAAGAGGAATCTGATCCCAACAACAAAAGTGATGGTGAAAATGGCCATGATGAAGCCGAGCCAAAAGAAACCAAAAATTAATTCACATTTAGAATCTTTTGCAAATAGCAAAGAGATTAGAAGAAGTTGCAGCTGGTTGAACCAGTTGTTTTTCCAAAAAAAAAAACAAACAAACAAACAAAATAATTATTAATTACCAATGTTATATATAACCATGTTTATTAGGAATTTTTTTGAAACTGAAAAGATTTTAATGTTTTATTAACGATTTTATTATTATAATTATATGTATGATGTATGTATTATGTACAATATTTTTATTTTATTAGTCTATTTTGTATTGTTTTATTTTTTATTATTTTTTTTTTTTTTTTAAATTTATGTTAACTTTTTATGTTTCCATTAAAATTAAAATTAAAATCGTTGATAATTTTTACACATGTAGAGCTTGACATTTAATAACAAATAAAAAGAAATATTTAAAATTATATAAACAAAATCAAGTAAATGTCTTTTAGAAAGTGCAAGCTGTGGACAAGAAATTTTGTTTTCTGTATTAGTCTGCTTTTACACAGGGCAAGTTTTCTGGCCGCAAGTCTGAGTTTATAGGAGAGTGAGGCAAGAACAAAGAAGAGGGGTACACACTTGCTTGTACTGGCAAGTCTCTTCAATTCTCTTTTGTTTTCTCATTTTCACTATGGCCTAATAGAGGTTTTGACATACAAAATTGAAAACAGACTTGCTGTGTGTAAACACAGAGAATCGAAGAGACTTACTTCAAGTAAACTTGATGTGTGTAAAAGCAAACTTAGTCTTATCATAAAAGAAATTTAAAATACATATATAGGCATTGAAAGATTTGCAAGTTTGCTTTAAACACTATGAAGTCAGTGAGAAAAATTGGGACAGATTTGGATCCGCTACAAAAAAAAAATAAATGTTAATTTTCAATTGCGAATATCTCGTAATCTTTAACAGATAATATGTAGCTACAGTAATGTTTTTTGACATCTCTTCTGGTAGATTCCATATTTATGGAATTCTTTCAAATCGAATCGAGGTAACCTACTTTGGGGCCTTGAGACTCCGCCAACCCTTGGCCTTTAAAGTTCAAATTCAAAACTTAAACTTAATTACTCCTCTGCTATAACGAGTTGATTTTAATAAAATAAATTGAACTCCGTTTAGAAATTATAGATTTAATTCCACTTTTTTCGAAATTCCCCCACTGTGCCTTGTATGAATGATATAACAATTTTCACTCAATATTTGGAAACAGTTTTGAGAACATTTTCTCATGTGTGGATGGGTAACCTTTATGTGCTCGGTATTGTAAACTTCAAAGCAGTTAAGCAAGTAGTCAATGTATCCCTTATAGACAGTAATCGTCACAAATATCTTATCACTTGGCTGACTCCAATTTATATATTTTGATCATTTGACACGTATGTGCTCTTTGTAGTGCAGAGAAAAGACAATTGGTTACTTTACACATCCCAGGTAACCTAGCCGGAAGACAATTGTCACTGAAGTGTCTCTAAGTAATTTTGAAAGTAGTCACTTTAATGCGTTGTGTTATAATTCGTTCAAACTGGGTTTATACAAACTGTGCTCATACAGTTAATTTTTAGTTTTTCTTAAGTATACTGATATCCCATGTAACATAGCATGAAGTCAATAGTCACTTTAGTGTCTCTTAGTAACCTATAGTGAAGTCACTTTAAACTTTTATTTTGTAATGTACTTTAGAAAGTAGTTCTTTTACCCACCAGAAGCAATCCATTGGAGAGTTGTCGAAGAAAGGTTTGTTTACAAGCTATCGTTTATTGGACTGCCTATGATATGTCTTTTAGCTGACTATTTGTGGTCAATTAGTGCCTGTACATGTTAAAATAACTAGTTATGTAGCTGATCAAGTTACCAGTTAGGTAGCTAGTAAGTTAACTGACGTTATTTAACCAGTATGTGAATCCAATGCGTTGACTACTTTGGACCAGCTATTAGACAGTCTCATTGTAATCCAAAATGGTCAATGAACCCCTGCTTAGGTCATGCACGTGTTAAAATAACTAGTCACGTAGCTATTGAAGTAACTAGTTCCCACCCTAAATGATGGGTAAAATCACTAGTTCGGGACTGTCTCCTAGAACTGCTGGGTTACGTTGGCGGACGGAAGTCTACATTTGTAGCAAATATGTATTTGTATGGAAAACTATGACTACATATGAAAAAAAAAACACTCGCACGCAGAGTGTTATACTTGAATGTATATTTATTAAGAAATAGATGATTTTTAGTTACAAAGTTAAGGTGAAAATGTTAAAGTTTCATTCAGGCATGTGTGTCACATACAGATTTTTTAAGTCAAATGCAAATCTTGCGTGTGATTTTACTCATTACAATATAGACAACAAACAGGGTGCATGGGCTGTATGTCGATAGAAATATTAGGCAAGTGGTTCATACTAGTCCCAGAAGCAGGAGAACTGCCGAGTGCCATTTCAATAGCCAAGCACGTTGAAGCCTGGCCTGGATTTTCAAAACACTGTTCAATTGCTGGCATGAAGAGCTGTTTTGCAAGGCTTAGAAATATTAGGCAAGTGGTTCATACTAGTCCCAGAAGCAGGAGAACTGCCGAGTGTTATTTCAATAGCCAGGCATGTTGAAGCCAGGCCTGTTCAATTGCTGGCATGAAGAACTGTTTTGCAAGGCTTCGCAGGAACTTTTTTCGTTTGACTGTTGGGTGGATGTGGTCGTTGTTTTCCGATTATATGATGAAGGCGGCTAGAGCGCTTATATCTAGCATGTTAGAAAACACTGCCAAAGGATAGCGCAAAGTTTGGCGTTTCGTTGAAAGCATTTTGTCCATTTTATCGGCGTCACCTTTGGTTGCGTTGCAGTCAAGGATATATTGTGGATTGTTTTTCTTCTCAGGTACAATAGCATTTGTAGTACAACTGCTACTAAACAAATGTTTTGTTTTGACGAACAGTACCAAGAAGTGTACCATGATGTGAAAAAATTGTCACAGATTATGGTTCTTCAGGTGTTTTTCCAAGAATAGAGCAGTCTTTTCACGCTACTATCTCCTAAATTGGTTGCACGATTTGCATTTAAGCTCTTTCCTGTATAAATCTCGCTGTTGAGAGGATAGAATGACTTTGCATCGCATGCGAACCAGACATGTATGCCATACTTTGCAGGCATGAATGGGATGTACTACGTAATTCTAGTTCGTCCACGATATGCAAATAGATTTTCGTCAACTGTTATTTCTCCCGAAGATTTTTGTTCATTAAAGCCCATAATGCAGAAATTGGAGCAGTCATATCGTTAAGCAGCTCTAGTACCGAACGAATCGCAAAATTTCCTTGAACCGAGAAAAAAATTCAAAATGACATGTTCGACATGCCGCATTCAAAAAAATTTGAGTTGAGCATACTACAAGGTGGCGCAAAAGTAAACTTCCGATGTTTTTTGGTTGTAATTAAAAAAAAAATGAAAAACTTTGATTCTTCATGTGGATTATTTTTATTTGGTCTTTTAATTTTTTTTTATATCAAGTCGAGAATATGATGTCATGTAAATGGCAGCCGCCACAGTTGATTGTCATTTGAGCCCTTTTTATGGCATTTTCCATCACTTTGGCCAAAACTTCCGGCGATAGGTCCTCACATTCTTGACGGATATTGTCTTTAAGAGCTGCAAGAGTCTGAGGCTTGTTGACATAAACCCGCGACTTCAAAAAGCCCCACAAAAAGAAGTCTGGAGCGGTCAAATCAGGCGATCTTGCTGGCCAGTGCAAATCGCCAAAACGGGAGATTAGGCGCCCGGGAAATGTATCCTTCAGCATATCGGTTGTGACACGTGCAGTGTGTGCCGTTGCACCGTCCTGTTGGAAACACATGTTTTCCAATCCCAATTCATCAAGTTGCGGCAAAAAGAACTCGTTGATCATTGCTCTGTAGCGCTCACCATTCACAGTAACCGTTTGGCCCGCGACGTCTTCGAAGAAAAAAGGTCCGATGACTCCTCCAGCGAAAACAGCACACCATACAGTGACTTTGAGCTGGTGTAATGGCTCTTCGTGGGTTACACGCGGATTTTCAGTGCCCCAGAAGAGTAAATTTTGCTTATTTACGTACCAGCTAAGATGGAAATGGGCCTCATCACTCATGATTATTTTTGATGAAAACTCATCTTCCTCTTGGTGGTGATTAAGGATGGCTTGAACGTATGTTAGACGCGATTGGCGGTCAGCAGCTAACAGCTGATGCATTCAACTTTAGACTACCGAGTCTACATTTGTAGACTAGCGGCCAGGAGATGATCATTTTGAAAAGTAGAGTCTGGGGGAAGCTGTAAATAATTTTTGTTGAAGTGCTTGTGGCCATATCTGCTTAGAATAGATTTTTAGGAAGCTACTGAAAATTTTGGACCCTGTTATAGTGGAATTTTTTTTTTTATTCAACTACCAAGCACATAAAATTTAAAGTGAAATTTTAACTAGAAGAGGAATTTGTATCAACATGGACATCGGAATATATATCTAACTTGTCTAAATATCATGGTTCGAACTTATTTGGGTTTTTAACTAATAGAAAATATATATATTTTTTTAATAATCCACGCTTTATTTTATTGTTAAATTCTTAACTTTATAAAAATGTACAATATGTAAAAAAAAAAAAAATTTAAATGATTGCAAAAGAATTAAAAATTAATTTAAAAAATTTAATTCTTTTTAATGGCATTTGTATCACATTTCAAACTGTGGTAAGTCTGTTCATTAGTATTGACATTCTTCAGTTCGGTGGTAAATTCAACAGCATCATCATCGAACAAAATATCCTTTTCATTTTCCTTGTATTCACCGAACAAAGCAAAGACATCGGCTAATCTGCCAGCTTTACCGAATTTCTGCGACAACGACAAGAACAAATGTTTCATGGTTTCTTGTTCGACAGGGGTCATTGCGTCTCTAATGAAAACGGCTACTGGTAGATTAGCTTCCAAATTGCAAGATTCCCATTCGGTAACGGGTTTCTTATCCAAATTGCTGCACAACAATTGTTTGTTCTTGTATTGTTCCAAATCTTTGGAGTTGACAATCATGATGTTCTTTTCGGAGGAGGGAGTGGTTTGACAGGTGTTAATGCCTCTCAACTTGTTAAGATAGGCGGCAGCCTTTTCAGCTCTATGGTCTTGACCATTATAGTGACTAGAGAGAAGTGAAATATAATAAATAAATTATTTTTGCATTCTTTTGTATGATTTGTCATATCGAACTTACACTGGCATGTTTTGTATATTGTCCTTGGTTAGAGAGGTTTCTACCACAGCTACATAGACATTGTTGGGGCCATAGCTCTCATAAACAATGGGTTTCAGTTTGTCTTCTCTGGCTTCTTTGTAGTTGTTGGCATGTACAGCTACCATATCAGCCTTGCCTTCCTTAACAGCCACAATACAATCCTTCTCTTGCACACATTCAAGCTCTGGGCGAATGTCACGGGAGTAAGCAGCACGACGCATGGTATCGCATTTCTTCATTTCAGTTTCAGTTTGGACACACATTCTAAAAAGGGAAATGTTATTGGTTAATTGTAAATTTGTTTATCGATTTCATACTCACTTCATTTTTCTAATAGCAGAGCCATCACGTTCAATAACATCTTTGTAGCCAGCCTTTTCCAAATATTCTTTGGGATCTACTGCCTTGGGTTTGCTGTGGTATACGGCATTTTCATTGATGAGCAAGTGAGAAGCGGCTTCCTTGTTTTCAGCATGCAAACCATTTTCAAAGAATTTCTCCAGACGATGTTGCAAATTGTGTAATTTCTCATCACCACTAACAGCATCAATATTGGAAATATAACCGGTCCAGGGACGTTGAGCCCAGGAGCAAGCTGGTCCGGTAATGGGACGTCTGGAGCCATCTTCACACAGGTATTCGAATTCGGAAGCATCACCTTCAGCAGTAGTACCGGGAATCATCTAAAATTATAAGAGTATAACAAATCTATTAGAGTTTCAAATTGATTCAAATGTTTAATAAACCAAAAGGTTTATACTAAAATTATTCCAAAATTATACTAAAATTTCTAAAAAAAAAAAAATATATACTTACACCAAAGTATTTCTTAATAAATTGCACTTTAGTAAAGGCCACTTCACCCTTGCCCTTGTCCAAACAACGAATAGCACCATCATAGCCCGAGAATTTATCAGGATAATCACATTGATCGGGTTTCTCACACAGAGCACACAAGTTAGAGTATTTTTTCTCTATAATA
The DNA here is from genome assembly GCA_942486065.2 of Calliphora vomitoria. NCBI lineage: Eukaryota > Metazoa > Arthropoda > Insecta > Diptera > Calliphoridae > Calliphora > Calliphora vomitoria. The sequence goes on from OW818032.2 coordinate 9,032,844, forward strand.
AAACAATAACAAAAATAAGCAATAATACAATAATAAATCTCTTAAGAGAGAGGGAGAGAGGGGAAGTCACTTACTCAACATACGATCAGTTTCGGGATATGGTGAATAAGTGCCCACCAAACAAGATTGCGAGAAGAATTCGGACAATGCTTTAAGTTCACGTTCGGTAGCTGTCAATTCAGGATCCATGGATACCTTCAGAATGTGAGAGTTCTTCAATTTGGTGACGGGAATCTTGAAACCAACATTACGACCGAAACCAGTGTGGCAAGATTTAGCACCTCGCAATTCTTTAAGAGTGTGAATGTTGGAGTTCTTTTTCACCAAAATGATACCTTCATAACGGAAATCAGCTGAAAGGGGGCAATATAAGAACAACAATTTAAGCAAATTTAAAATAAAGCAACATTATAAACTAGGATAGTTCTATGAAATTGAATTGATTCTGTTTTTTTTTTTTTTTTTGTTAATGTAATAAGCATAGAGCTGAAACTCTCCTGTCAAAGACCTAACTCAGTTGTCAAAAACCTAAGTGCTGAGAATGTGTTAGTAAAAAACTATGTGAAAACAAAAACAACACTCGTATGTGTGATTATTTTGAGTAAAATTTTTGTTTGAGTTTTTTTCTAGTTTCCGCTCTTGTTGTTTCTCTATGGTAGATAAGTACACATTGATCGGAAACTCTTCTGTCAACGACCTAACTCAGTTGTCAAAAAGTTAAGTGGTGAGATTGTATTAGTAAAAAACAAGTAAGAGAACTATATTCGAGAACAAATTATACTTTAAAATAAAAATTTTAAATATTTTTGGGTAAACAAAATTATTTTTTTTTTTTTTCAAAATTTAAAAAAAAAAAATTTTTAATTGTTTTTTTGAATTTTTCCAATTTTTTTTTTATTTTTTTTTTTTTAATTTTTTAGTGAAAAAATATTAAGAAAAAAAAATTTTTTGGTAAAAAAAAAAATTCGGGCTGGAAAATATTTTTCCCGATTTTGACCCATTGTAGGTCCAAATTACTATAGCCTTATATACATCTTTGAAATATCTGTCATTACATATCCGTATTGTCTATATTTATGACTTAGTAATCCAGATAAAGATTAAAAATAGGCCAAAAATCGAGGTTGTCCCGGTTTTTTCCTTATATCTCAGCCATTTGTGGATCGATTTTAAATAGCGACCGAGCCGGAAGAATTCCCGATATATTGATGTATCAATAATGTTTGTAAGTTATTTGGGGGCTACGGAAAGTTGATTTCAACATACAGACGGACATGGCTATATCATCTTCGCTATCTACAACGATCCAGAATATATATATTTTGTGGGGTCGCAAATGAAAATTGTGGAAATTACAAACGGAATGACAAACTTATATATACCCTTGCCGCTCATGGTGAAGGGTATAAAAATATGTGAAAACAAAAACAGCACTCGTATGTGTGTGACGATTTTGAGTTTTTTCTAGTTTCCGCTCTATGTGTATGGTTTAAGGTACACTAGTCTCTTGAATTTATTTTATAATTTATAGTACACGAACTATTAAAAACGGCTGGATAATAAAACAATTAGAAACATGTTTAAATTACGAATTTCGTAGAATCAATTAAATTAAATAAACACAAATTTTTAATTTCAGTAACCCTCTAATGCTTAAGTATGCCTCAAGGCACTCATCGCAAAAATGAAAATATAACTGATTTTTCATTTCAAAAACTCTTGTAACAGTTTCTAAAAAACGTACATAAATATTTTAATAAGCCTTGATCTTAAAAGCTCTCTTCTTTCTTATTTACTGCACTTTTTACAAACTAAGTGCACTAACAACCAAAAAAAAATATGGGAACTCCATGTTGTGTTATCAAACGTTGATAAAAGTGTTTAAAAGTTTACCGATTGTAATTATTTTATATATTGGAGTCCAGATTAATGTAAAAAAATGTAAGCTACTCTTTGGAGACGTGATTAATAATTACTCAGGCACTCTTGGGCATTGCAGACTGGTTTTGCTGCCTCAGTTTTTCTTTCATATAGCAAAATGTTGTTTGGTTTTCTTTGCTTTGATTTGAAATGTTTTACATAAAATTTTAAGAAGTGGATGGTCGAATGAACAAACGTTTCAAATTATCTGATTCAAGTAATGAACAATTAGAAAAGTTATTTTCAATAAAAATTGACAAACTATACTAACTAAAACCGGACTATGTTTCAATCTCTAAAGCCCCAAGGGTGCCTTAAGGCACTCATTTAGTTTTTCCCACCTGACAGGTAAATTTAAATGTTGTTTTTGAAATCAGATGCCCAAACCATAAGAAGATTATTACCAACGTTTTTAGTAATTTTTTTAGGAATTGGCATTAGAGGGTTAAGAATAAGGAACATTTTTCTGTAGTACAGTAATAAAAGTTGAATAGCGAGTGATATAACATTAGTTCCCATTCATCAGCTGATTCAATTTATATAATTTTTGAATCATTTGAAATATATGTGCTGTAATGCAAAGAGAAGTAAGTTGGTTACCTTGTACATTCCAGGTCAACTGACTTGAATCCAGTTAGTTGTCACTTTAGTGTCTCTAAGTAATCTAAGATGTGTAACTAATGCAGAGTCAATTGTGTCCTTTTGTAATCCAAAACATTTGCATTATTGTAGGGTCAATTGGACAGCCACATATTAAAAAAAACTAGTCACACAGCTATTTCTGTAAACTCAGGTGGCACTAGTTCGAGACAGTAAACCAAAACAGCTTGGAAAGAACGATACTTCTGAATATTTGCGTTCGAGCGTTTAAGAGCAAGATCTCAATTTAACAGCACCATTTTTAGATTATTCGGGGTTGTCATAGATGACTGTCGGAATCGGTTTTGAAAACGAATGTTATCGGTTTTATTATCGGTTTCTTTATCGATTAAACAAAAAATTATATTGGATTTCATAAGTCAAATGTAACTTTTTTGTAGTTTTAAAAACCGATTCCGACAATGATTGGATTCTATGACAACACCGATTGTTTTAATATTACATTTAAGAGAATTAATTAATTTCATTTTCATTTCACAAGCAATGTAATTTGAAATAATTTCCAGTTTGCATTTATTTCTTTTCCAATTTGTATAATTTACTTTATTATTTCCGTTAGTAAAATAAAATTTATTGATTTTCTAACTTTTTCAAATACACCAAAGACCTGATAATACTCGCTGAATTTCTTATAAATGCTGGTCTAATGTCATCAATGCAAATTTAGCAGATTGTGAAAAATCCTAAGGAATTCTTTAATTTATTACTATTGACAAAGTGTGGAAATCATTAAATTTATTAGAGATTTCACAAAAATCAAAAAATGTCACATTTAAATAGGGACAGTAAATAACGGTTATCCAGAAAATTTGGAATCAAAAAATCTCTATACTGTTATCTACCAATAGATTCGTATTGACGTGCTCTTTCAGAATTTATGATGATATTACAACAATTAAGAGAGTTATATTCGACTGTGCCGATTCTTATATACCCTTCACCAAATTATACTTTAAAATAAAATTAAAAAAATTTTTTTTTTTTCAATTTTTAAAATTTTTAAAAACAAAAAATTTTTTCCGATATTGTTTTTTAAAAGTTTTTTCTAATTTAAAAAAAAAAAAAAATTTAAATAAAAATTTTTTTTTTAAATTGGAAAAAACTTTTTTTTAAATTTAAAAAAATTTTTTTTTTCCAATTAAAAAAAAAAAACTATTCAAAATTTTTTTTTTGTGAAAAAAAATTCATTTTAAAGAAATATTTTTTCCCGATTTTGACCCATTGTAGGTCCAACTTACTATATCCTAATATACATCGTTGCAATGGATTGTCTATATTTATGACTTAGTAATCGAGATATAGATACAAAAATAAGCCAAAAATAGAGGTTGTCTCGGATTTTTGCTCATATCTCCGTTATTTATGAACGGATTTTGCTGATTTTAAATAGCAAACTTCTCGAAAGCATGTCTGACAGAATTATTGAAGACTTGGATCCCGAAGATATCTGGGGTCTTCAGAAAATTGATTTCAACAGACAGACAGACGGACATGGCTTAATAGACTCCGCTATCTATAAGGATCCAGAATTTATATACTTTATAGGGTCAGAAAATTATATTGTGGAAATTTGCAAACGGAATGACAAACTTATATATACCCTTCTCACGAAGGTGAAGGCTATAAAAATGATCTCAAGACCACAGTTAACAGTTATTTTTCAACGAAAAAATAAAAGTTCTCAAGAAACTGCATTAAACCGAAAAACAAAAGCAATCTTTTTTAAATATACTATTACGGCTATATGCATAAAAAAAACTTATTGTAGATTTAAAACACAAATTTGTTAACAAACACTTTAGCTTTAAAAATCATTTATAAAAGTATAGTATTCATAAACGTTTTTTAAAGGCACAATAACTAATGTACTGTTTTTTGTCTAAGCTGGCAATGCTTCTCTGTTATTTCTCATTTTTCGTTGTTAGTGTTGCTTGCAATTAGGATAAAATATTCGTTAATTCTCTTTTTTTCATTGTTTGTTTTTAGTAATAATACATTTTTGAAGATAAAAACTAATATTTAGAGAAAAATTTTTTATTTGATTCTAGTAAATTTATATTAACCTAAAATGCATTAATATACAAACGTTTTTATATATTTTAGTACAATTATTATTAAAAGTATTCGAATGACGAATATTCTGTGATAAAATAAACATCACTGTTTTATAATTTGTTTTATTAATTTATTTTTATTGTCATTTTGTTAAATTTTAACAAATTTTAATGAATTCCTATGAGGAAACACATCATTTTAATTCCGGAGTGGATATATTTGATTGTGTGGACCTTCTTCCACAATGTTTACGCATTTAATTACTACATGCCGTTACAGGTTAACAATAAATTACAAAAATGGCAATAAAACTCACTTGCGAACCTCATGTAGTTCACTGCCGGAGAAAAATGGAACAAAATCTTATATTATTAAAGTGGACCATATTTCCGGTCCGGAGTTAAAATTATGTTTATCAATTGCAATAGTATCGACTATTATTGCAAATTTATAAAGAATTATCTTTAAAATTCCCTTTTTTCAGGATAAAATGTAAAAAGAATACTTTATAGTAGGTTTAAAGAAGGGTCGAACGAACTTTAAAATTTGTACACTTATTAAAGGTTTATCAAATGTATTTTGAGCTATTAATCGTTTATGAATACAACTTTATGAAAATTTGCTTATAATTGGTTTATAAAGCTCTTGTAAATTTTTATGCATATGGCTGTTAATGTTTGAAATAATTTAAATATATTTAAATACAAAATATAAATCCTTGTATGTATTTTCATTTATTGTATTCAAAACATAGTTCTCATTTAAAATTCTATAATCTATGGGTTTCTTTGCAAAAGTTTCGGTTTCGGCATTCCACAAAATTTTGCACGAATACAAAATGATGGCAATAAAACGATTGATTGTTGGCCTAATCGGATGCCGAATATTCGGTCGGACTAAAATGTTGAGAAAAATTAATTTTTTCACCAAAAAAAAGAATTTTTTTTATATTTATCTTAAAGTTTGCTTTGGTGAAGGGTATATAAGATTCGGCACAGCCGAATATATTACTGTTACTTGTTTATTTTAGTTAATTTTGTAATTTGTTTCAATTTTCATTTTAATACTTTTTTTGCCGAAATTCTATTAAATTATTAGCTATTTGTCAGCTGGACTTTATTTTTCTAGAAAATAAAAGGTCACTGGTTAAAAAATTATTCTTGAAATGGTTGGCAATTCATTATAACTTTTTAAATTGAACGTTTTATATTATATTTTCCATCATATTTTACATTAATTTTTTATTTCTTACCCCCATTATAATGGGTTAAAATCACTTTTGTATGAAAACTGTCAGTATAACTGTTAGTTAACACATAACCAGAGATCGTGTTAATGGGGGTTAGTTGCTGAATATTCTTTAGAATTGAAAAAATTAAGTCTTTTTCAAGTAACTTTTATATTAAACTTAATTAAGAGCAATCACCATATTTCTTCATCACTTTCTTTAAATTGATTATTTTTAAATTCATTTGAACTTTCCTAAATATTTCAAGTTCACACACATTTAAATAATATGTATATTTTGAAAGACACTCATCTTAATCACTAAACACTTTCAAAAGTATGTATGCAAAAATTAGTTTTATTCTACTCACCATCCTTATCTTCCTTGGTTCTGATTTCGGAAATAACCCGGTAGTCGGCATTTTTGGTGTGATATGCCACATACATATCCTCAGGTTCCGAAGCCAAGACATCAGCTTTACGTTGATTGATCATGTCCAAACAATCGATGCGATCTCTACCGGCCACACATTCCATGCGTATACCGGCCTCCGAAGGATCCTTAAGCAAATTTAAGCAATCATTATAGTATTTATGAGGTACGCACATACGATCTGGAATAGTTTTAGAAATTAAATTTATTTTTTTATAAGCGAAATTCCAGCAATTATGAACAAGTTCTTGTGGTGTAAATCTTACAGATTTGTTCGTCTGATTTTGCCTGGGCTAGAGCTAAAACTCCTAGCACCGCTGCTAGCTTGATTAAGTTAATTAAAATCATTATTAAGTTTAATTAAAGCTGTTTATGAAATGCGAAAATTTTAAGAACCTCCTCTCAACCTGAGATCACTTGTTAAACTGCTTATTGTTCAAGTGCAGCCAGTTTCTTTATATACCCACCACCTCTAAACTAGAGCTGTATGCGATTTTTTTTATAAATTTTTTATTTTTTTTAACAGACTATACAAATGTACTTACTATCTGTATCTATACTATGTAGCTGTAGCTGTATCTGTATCTATGACATTTTTATTTAATAGTGTGTGTGTTTATGTGTTGAAGCTAAGTTTGTGTATGAGTCCACTTCCATACATCTGTTGCTTTGCTTTTGGGATTCACCTATTATAATCAATTTTTATGTATTTATTTTATTTTTTTTTTTATTTATGAAAAGAAATAAAAATAATGTTTATTTTGTCAGTCTTGTTTTTCTTTTTCTTTTTTTTTTTTGATGAGTTTAAATGCTTATTAAAGTATCTGCAATGCAAAATGTTTTATGCATGTTTTTTTGGTCAATCTTTTTCTTTCTTCATCGTCTTCTTGTTGTTGTTGATGATATTTTAATTTTTCTTAATCCTACACACAACTTTTAAACAATTTAAATAAGTTCTAATATTTGTTAAATAAAAGTTCTGCATTTATTTAGCCTATAAAAAAATAACCCCCATATTTAACATAGATTTTGAAATTTATCGAAGGTTTATAAATCGAATTTTGTATGGAAATTTTGTTTTAAATTTTGATAAATTTATTACGAATAGGGAGCTAAGTATTCTTAAAATTATTATTGGAAAATTTTATCTTGATTCTTTGTGAATATCTGCGATAGTACTTAAAAGGGTTCTAGAATCAATTTTGAAACGATTCTCACCAAGGCGAATTCATACAAGGTGGTGACAGCTCTACAAAAATAACAATTGGTCTTAACAAATGTCAAAAAACAATAATGGAAAATTAAACAAATATGTATTAAAACTTAATATAGTTTAGATAATTGAATAGTGAGGGCTTTACTTATTTATGTAAAAAATAAATAGTTTGTTAATAAGCTAGATATTTAAATATAAAAAGAAGCTTTGACATATGTTAGAACCAAAAAATGAAAAAAAGTTATCAGCTGATTGACTGACTCCACTTTGTATAAATTCGCCTTGATTCTCACCTTATAATGGATATATGACTTAAAAATGTGGAATTTACAATAGATGGCGTATATTTTTAATAACTTCTATGTCATTATGAAGGTTACATATCTGTCATTTATTCTCACTTAGTTGTTGAACATTATATTGTAGTGTAAAGAACAAAGTTTTTTTTTTTTGCTTCGAAAATGTCGAATTTTGTATCAACAAAGCGTCATATGCGGGAAGTTTCGCATGTGTCCTTCGATTTCAACGTGCGAGTGATGGTTTGTTCGGTTCAGAAGTGGTGATTTTGACACGGAAGACAAAGATCGACCATTGCAAGCTACAAGCAGCAATTTCAAAACTTCTGCGAGCAGCCGGAATCATCCAAAATCAGGGAAATTGGGTACCATACGAATTGAAGCCGATTTTGTTTGCCCGAAATTATGTTTGAACGCTATAAAAGAAAATCATTTTCGCACCGAATCATTACTTGCGATGAAAAATGGATGAGAGATCGTACGTGAAGCCCGGCCAAGCTGTCGAATCGACACCAATGCCAAATATCTATGGCACTAAGCTAATTCTCTGTATTTAGAGGGTGCAAAAGGGAACTATCTATTATGAGTTACTGAAATCTGACCAGACCATCACAGGGAACCTGTACCGAATGCAGCTGATTCGTTTGAAGCGAGCATTTACCGACAAATGCCCAGAATATGCGGCCAGACATGAAAGCGTAATATTCCATCATGACAACGCTAGCACCACATTATGCAATACCTGTTAAAAACTATTTATAATGAAGTGTTTGGGAAATTTTGCCTCACCCGCCCTAAAGTCCAGACCATGCCCCCGTCCGAATACTATTTGTTTCGAACGATGCAGAATGCTCTCGCTGTGATACCCTTCTCTTTGGAACAGAGTTTCCAAAATTGGCATGATTTGTTCTTGATCTCAAAAGATGAGCAGTACTTTTGTCTCGGAATCCATATGTTGCCAGAAAGATGGGGAAAAAGTCATAGCTGACTATGGTCAATACTTTGATTAAATTTATATTGTACAAATGTTTCTAAATAAAAGCAAAACATTTTAAATAATACCGAATTTTTAAGTCATGCAACCAATACAAATACATAGTGTTACGAATTTGCAATAGCGATTTGAATTTAACAGTCTGTAACGATTGCCTGCAGCATTCATCATGTTTATAAACACGTCCATCAGTAGAAGCTTCTACTTATCAACAATGTTGATAGCACGCGGTTATTAGCATTGTTTATTAGTACGGCAACACTAAATGTTTAAGCTGCTAACATTGACATCGAAAGCTCTAGAATTCGAACATACTAGTTTGTCCCTTAAGAGTATTGTAGAAGATTCACGAAAAATGGCGTGTATATAAATAGTGGCAGAGGTTGGCGTGTATATAAATAGTGGCAGAGGTTGCAGTCGTGAGTTGGGTTGATCATAAGCGCTGTTAGAGTTAACATCAACTTTCTTGTACATTTAAGTTTGTACATTATAAAATGTGTGTGCATTTCTGCGAATTGATAAACGTGTAAATAGACACTTAGTGACTATTTTAGACTGTTGTTGTACATTTTAAATAAATAAAGAGTTGTTACAAATTTTAAACTACTATACGGCTTTGATTTGCAATCAAAAGTATCCGATTTATTTAAAGAAAATAAACCAACGTTTAAACGTTAAAACGTAACAATGCAATGAAATCTATATTCCAATTCCAATTATAAATGTACGTGTATATTTCTACGATAAATTCAATTTTACTAGGTTTTTTACAAATTAGCTATTAGCTTTAATTATGTGCGCCCAATTTCGATTTTCTAGGTATCCTAGTAATTTAATTGTTTTTTAGCGTCTGACGGACATTTTGTTCCAAATGTTTTTTGGTTGGACCGATTTTGTCCATTTACAATACCAAACCTTTGTGATCAACAGAGGATATTTCATACCCCTATGATCTTCTCTTTAGACCCTATGATGCCTTCACGGACATGCTAGGTCATCCTAGAATTTTATAAGGACCCAGAATATAAGCATGTAAGTTTGTGGGTCTATGATTCCCCGTATATTTTTGGTTATGGGTACAAAACTTAAATTTTTCAATATTTGTAAAAGTATTTTTCATAGTAGAAAACACTGTTCTGTTCATAAGTTTAAAATTGCACACATCTAGCCAGTTTGCTGTATTCACTTTAGTTTGTTTACTTTTATTTCATTTTAAATTTATTGTAATGTATTCCTTTTTGCCCACTTTATACATATTTATTTCTATATACCACAAACATACCACATAAATAAGTATATTAACTGATTATTATTCCAGAAATGCAATATTAATATTTTATACTTGTTATATTCATTCATATACATACATGTAGTTTTTATTCATTAACTCCATCGATATTTTAATTTATTGGTAACAGGTTTTCAGCTTATCTAAAAATCTCATAGAATTTATTAAACAAAAGAAAAGGATTCTTTAGAGTTTTTAATTAAACAACTGCTTATGGAATAAATTATATGTATATTATAAATTTTCCACAAAAGGCTGTAATAAAAAAAGGATAATATTTAATATTATGTGCTCCGACCAGCTGATATAAATGTTTCCAAAACTAGATACAATTTTTTACAATTCCTCTTGTAATTAGTTTTAATCTTAATTATTGGGTTTTTTTTATAATCTGGCTCAAAATCGATGATGTGGTTCTTACATTAAAAGAAATTCATACTGAACTCTTAACAAAAATCGGTCAACATACATGAAATTTGAAAGGATCTGGAAAGGTTTCTGTTGAAAATATTGTTACCTTTTAACCTTTTTAAAACGTTGGTTTATTTCCTTTAAATAAACCTGATACTTTTGATTGCAAATAAAAGCAGTTTTAGTAGTTTAAAAATTGTAACAACTCTTTATTTATTTAAAATGTACAACAACAACAGTTCAAATACACGTTTATCAATTCGCAGAAATGCACACACACTTTATAATGTACAAGACAGTTGATGTTAACTATAACAGCGCCAATGATGAACTCACTCACGACTGCAACTATTTATACACACGCCATCTTTCGTGAATCTTCTACAATACTCTTAAATGACAAACTAGTATGTTTGAATTCTAGAGCTTTCGATGTTAATGTTAGCAGCATAAACATTTAGTGTTGCATTACTTATAAACAATTCTAATAACGGCATGCTATCAACATTGTTAATAAGTAGAAACTTCTACTAATGGACGTGTTTATAAATATGATGAATGCTGCAGGCAGCCGTTACAGACCGTTAAATTCAAATCGCTATTGCAAATTCATAAAAATATATATAATTTTTTAAGCAATAATTTCAGAAAATAACCAGTATATTTATTTGCCTGCTAATTGTACTATTTTCTAATCATTTATTTACTTTTCTTACTGAAATGTTCTAAGCTACTAAAAATATAATGCTAATTTTCAAATATTTCTTTTGCACTGTTCGATATTTAAATAAAAAAAGCACTAAGGTAAGATAATATTCGAATTAATTAATTTTTTTTTGTAAATAAAAGCATTCAAAATATATTCAAATATGTTTAAAATTATTCCCTAAAACGTTAGTTTTAGTATAAAACGTAAGCTTTAGTATAAAACGTTAGTTTTAGTATAAAACGTTAGTTTTAGTATAAAACGTTAGTTTTAGTATGAAACGTTAGTTTTAGTATAAAACGTTAGTTTTAGTATAAAACGTTAGTTTTAGTATAAAACGTTAGTTTTAGTATAAAACGTTAGTTTTAGTATAAAACGTTAGTTTTAGTATAAAATGTTAGTTTTAGTATAAAACATTCGTTTTAGTATAAAACGTTCATTTTTGTATAAAACGTTCATTTTTGTATAAAACGTTAGTTTTAGTATAAAACGTTAGTTTTAGTATAAAACGTTAGTTTTAGTATAAAACGTTAGTTTTAGTATAAAACGTTAGTTTTAGTATAAAACGTTAATTTCAGTATAAAACGTTAGTTTTATTATAAAACGTTAATTTTAGTATAAAACTCAAGTTCTAGTATAAAATGTTAGTTTTAGTATAAAACGTTAGTTTTAGTATAAAACGTTAGTTTTAGTATAAAACGTTAGTTTTAGTACAAAAAGGTTCGTTTTAGTATAAAACGTTCGTTTTTGTATAAAACGTTCGTTTTTGTATAAAACGTTCGTTTTAGTATAAAACGTTCGTTTTAGTATAAAACATTAGTTTTAGTATAAAACATTAGTTTTAGTATAAAACGTTAGTTTTAGTACAAGACGTTAGTTTTAGTATAAAATTTTAGTTTTAGTATAAAACGTTAATTTCAGTATAAAACGTTAGTTTTATTATAAAACTCAAGTTCTAGTATAAAATGTTAGTTTTAGTATAAAACGTTAGTTTTAGTATAAAACGTTAGTTTTAGTATAAAACGTTAGTTTTAGTATAAAACGTTAGTTTTAGTATAAAACTTTAGTTTTAGTATAAAACTGTAGGTATACTCGAAATTTCGAAAACTGGTCTTAACATAAAGGCTGAAACAGAACCAAGATAGAAAAACAATTTTCAAATTAGCGCTTTTCATAAAAAAAAAAAAAGATTTTTGAATCGTATTTCTGAATAAGGCTTTTAGACATAGATGACAACTAAGTAGGTAACTGAGAGCCGAAAACCTAAGTCTGTTGTCTAAAACCTAATTCATGAGAATGTATTGCATATATTCTGTTATTGCATCACTCGTATGTGTGAAAAGGGAGTAATTTGTTCCACCTGAATATGAAAACCAGTCCAACATCTAGTTAAAAGAAAGTAACTCAAGATCGTTGCACTACAATGGCATTTTATTTCTGATTCAGATATTATGTCGAACAAAAGTTTATTAGTGATACATTAAACTTTGACTGGCAAATAAATCAAATTCAAACTGACTTGTAGTGGGGTTTTTTAAATATGAGTTTACATTGCGCTAAATAAATAAGTAGTTGTGAAAAAAAAGTGTAAATAACTATTGCCCGTTATTTGTCAGTTAAAATATGAAACTACAAACTACTGCCATTTTTATTTTTCAAATAAATATTTTCTGTTGTCAACTTTTGTTTATTAAAATGGCAGTTAAATGTTATTGTTTATTTATTCATATTTTTTTGTAATTATTCCTTGAGAATTGTTGTTTAAATTCTATTGTTTACTAAACATTAATCACTGTTTTTTTAATTTGCATTTGCCGGCCGGTAAACAGAATTCAAAACAAAATTTAAAAATAAATAAACAAGTTTATGGAAGAAAAAATAAAAATAACATGTATGAAAAATGCAATAATACTTAATTCTATATATTTACAAATAAAATTAATAATTATGAACCCCTAACAGAGTTACCAGAAACTGGAAATTGAGCAAATTTAGTAAAAAACTTATGTTTGAAAATTGTAACGCTTTTTAAGGTATTAAAGGAAAAAAGACAGCAAATACTGAAATGGAGGATTGGCAAAGGGTTAGATTTCTACTTTCGTTTAAGCTACGTATACACAGTTGTCATATTCTTACAAAGTTGTCAGAAAATGTTCAATAAATGGTTAACAACCATATGTTTCAACATAAGTACTCATGGCTGTGTTAACCATTTTCTGAGCATGTTTCTGACAATCTGACAACCGTGTATACGTAGCTTTAGTTAAGTTTGATTTTCAATTGGTTTTTTAAAATTACAGTTTGGTTTAAAAACCATAAGAACAAGAAAAAAAAAATGGATTTTCGATTTAAAATATGTTTAAATTATTAAAATTTTTGGAGTCTTTAAAATGGGGGTACAAACCAAGGCGAATTAAGAAACAGCTGCTTGTTAGGGACTGATTCAGAAACACAATTGAAAAACAGTTTTAAATTTTTGGTTTGAAACACACTCAAAATCTATTTGAAAACTGTTGTTTATAAATCAAATTTGATGGCAACTACTCTTTCCATTTGATTCTAAAAAATTAATGCTCCATATAACAAATAACAAATTTCTCTAAATAATTATATTGAAAATGTCACTTTAACTTATTCAACTTAATAAATTTAAGTTGATTTCAATTGCAATACATAATTTCATTCTAGACTTTTCAACAGCGAAAATGTAAACAAATTAAAACAACTAACGCCTACAATTGCAATACAATAAAATAATAAAGACTTGAGTTGAGTTGAGAACAATGTTCCATACGATACGAGAAGTAAAATCTAAACAAACAAATCAACGGTGTTTCCCCATCAGATACCTTGGCTTTAGTTCAACTCAAATCGAAAAAAAAAAAAAGCGAAACAAATTAAACAACAAGCTTAAAAAAACGTGCAATTTTTGTATAATTCCAAAGAACTTCTACGGAAACACCTAAAGAATAAGAAATTAGAGACATTTGTGTCTGGCCCCCCATTTAAGCAAGTAGCAGATAGATCACATTTTATTTATTAACGATCATAAAAATAAATAAACAAATCGATTATTATTTGTTTTAATGTAATTATTGTTGACTTGTTCTTATTTTTTTGCTAACAACTTAACGAGAAATTATTTATAAATTTATAAATAAAAAAATAAAAGAAAACATGACTGCCATTTAGGAATGATGCGATAACAATATTTATTCAGGCACCGATATGGTGGCTAAATTTTGACACTGTGTAAACAAAAAAATTAAAATAAAAATAGATTTTGTAAATTTTTAAGATTTTGTAAAATGTTAAGGTTCCCTACTTTGCATAGCATAAAATTTTAAACTTTTAGCGGGAATTAAACCAATAATATTGGCAGTATATTGTTTTATAATTACAAGTGGAACAGATCGAAATATTTGTCGTAGACCCACAAACGTATATACAGCGGTTGATAGTACAATGGAAACTTTTCCAAATATTTAGTCACAACTCCAAAAAAAAAAAAAAAAATCATAAGAATTTTGTATTTTTTTAGTATTTCATTAATAAAGGGTGTTTTTTTCAGCGCGATAGAACTTACGAAAGGGTTAACTGACAAACGAACTGTCATACTGAACTCACTTTTTGACCTTTATGATCAGTATACTCTGGCAAATAATCATGTATAGATTGACGCTTGAACAACGCTACCAAATTATCCAAATTTACTTTGAAAATAAGTCAATGATTATCGCAAAACTGTGTTCAGCAATGTGGGTCTTTTTTGGCTTAACATGTTTGTTAATAAACAAAATTTTTTTTAAAAATGAATCCGTAGCTCGCTTTACGTTCAATGAAGATTATTACCGCACCATGATGAATGATTTTTTTGTTTGAAAATATGGATGACATTGATCCGGACGAGATGTGGTTTCAACAAGATGGCGCTAAGTCTTAAGCTTAGTACTCTGTTCAAAATTTCGTGCGAAAAGCTGTACTCTGTTCTTATTGTGGAAAACATGTGAAATACATCTGGCAACCTTATTTTTCCACACGAAATAACATAAGCAGCACTTCTTTCGCACGAAATTAAAACCAACAGCTGATAATTTTTTGTATATTAAATTTTTTGCACGAAAAAACCATAATTTTCCGCAAATATGAACAGAGTACTAGGCTTTATATGGCGACGGAAACTATCGATTTATTGAAATCAAAATTTGGCGATAACTTGATTTTGAGAAATGGACCTGTCAATTGGCTTTATTTTCTATGTGGTAGCGTAAAAACACTGGTTTATGCTGGTAAACCAGTTGACGCCTTGGAGGCCAACATTGTTCCTGTTTTTCGTGACATACTGCCTGGATCCAGTTCCGCCAAACAAAACAATTTTACATTCGTCCGTCCACAAAACATTTCGCCATTTCTCCTTTGGCCAATTGATGTGTTCTTGAGCATATTTCAATCTTGTCGCTGCTTTCTTCTTAGTTAGTAAGGGCACTTTTCGCGGACTTCTGGCGAATAATTTGTTCTCCACCAATCGTCTACGGATAGTTACTATACTCACAGGAAGTTTAAGTTCGTTTTGAATTTTATTTTCTGACGCGGATTGGTGGCCCTACTAAAGCGTGTTATACGGCACGGCGGTCATCTAGACTCGATGTTTTACGCTTCCGACCGCGAATCTCGGTTTTTTTTTCCTATGATAAGCCATTTGCAATCATCTGATCGGAGCACGATAGTATTTCTCTAATTTCTCTGTATTTTGTCCCTTGATTTCGAAGATTTTTAATAATTTTACGCTTTTCTCCGCTACAGTGCTTTCCATGACCCTCTATTCCAAAATAAAACAATATTTTACATAAAAACATTAAGTTACAACATTTTCGCATATGGTTTTCATATTTACTTTTTATTTCTTACACAATTTCACGTACTTAATGGACAAATAAGGAAATCACTCGAAAAAATCACAGAAATAAAAGCTATCACGATAATTTCTTTTTATTTTGGTTTTTTACATTCCATTGTAAGAACCGTTAGGTTTTTTACATGTTTTTATAGTTGCCAGACCAACAAAATTACTTCATTTAAATATGGCCAACTATTACTCCTATTATTTTGAACGTAGTTGTACGTCATGCAATGCTTGAAAAAGTGGTCTAAAAGTGGACGTCCAGAATGCACTTCGTCGACATACAGCCGCAGTGGCCATATGCCCGAAATTATTTTCAAATGTTAATACCATTTATATATATTTCGAATAAAATTTTTTTTTTTTATTAAAATGTTTTTTTTTTACCATTTCAAGTTCTATCGGGCTTAAAAACTGTTTTCTTACTTTAAAAGATATATGTTTTAGAGACATTTTGAAAATCTGTTGGAAAAATGTCAGTTTAAAAATACAGTAACTCAGTCATTTACCAACCAATTTTTACAAATCTTTTTCTGTATGAAAGGAAAAACTCATATCTTTCAAACGAAGCAATTTACAAAACAACATATTTATGATGTTTTGAAGTTGTAACTTTAGGAATACCGTTATTTCACTAAAAATAAATTATCGAAAAAAAACTATAAATATTTCCGTACTCTATGGACTCCAAGAATTGCTGCATGGGTATCAGAGAACTGCAAAATTCACTTTTTTTCTTGATTTAATCATATAATAAATTTTTTAATCACATTTAATCATTCAACAAAACACAATATTGAATAAAATCAAAATCGTTCTGGCAAACATTTCATTTCAATGATTGTGAATAGTATGATAAAACATGTTTTATTCACATTTTTGAATAAAACAATTTTTTGTTTTGGAATAAAATCAAAACATAATTTTATACTCAAACACATTGTCAATAATTCAAAAATATGAATAAAAAAACTGATATTGATTAAAATCAAAATATTCAGGAAACAATAGAATAGAAATAAAAAACTTTCACTTTTAAGAAATGTCAGAAGACCAAGCTTTTGTGCTAGATCAAATATCTAAAAATGTTTACACCTTGTCGCCGCGTCGCAAAGGAAAAAGTTCAGTGTGGAACATATTATCCGAAATAATAAAAGAAGATGAATCTATATTAGATGGATATTTATACTGCCGCACATGTTCCAAGATTCTCAAGTATATACCAAGCCAAATGTCTAATTTAAGTCGCCACAAGTGCTGCAAATTCATTAAAGAGTCAAAATCTTTAACAAGTGTTTCAGCAGAAGACAAAAAGGCCGCAATTCATACATGTGTTGCATGGACTACCGAAGATTGTCAACCATTTTCAGCAATTAATGGTTCTGGGTTCATCAAGCTGGCAAAGTTTTTTATAAATATAGGAGCAAAATATGGGCATAATGTCGATATCGAAGATCTACTTCCAGATGCCACAACTGTTTCTCGTACAGTGCAGAAGCTAGCAGAGGAAAAGAAGAATGAATTATCAAAGGAAATAGCTGAGGTAGTACAAAGCGGAGGTGCATCTGCAACAATAGATTTGTGGACGGATAATTACGTCCACAGAAATTTTTTGGATGTTACATTACACTACCAAAAGAGTTTGAAACTATATGACCTTGTTTTAGGAATGAAATCGATGGATTTTGATCGTTCAACTGGTGCTAATATTTTAAGCAAGTTGAAAGATTTATTTTTGGAATTAGGCGTTAATAGTTTGGACAAAATTAAATTCGTGACAGATAGGGGATCGAACGTTGTAAAGGCGTTAGAAAATAATGTACGTTTGAACTGTAGCAGCCACTTGTTCGCAAACGTTCTAGAACATTCATTTAAAGAAACAGAGGAGCTAAAAGAAATTGTAGAAGCGTGTAAAAAAATTGTTAAATACTTTAAAAAAGCAAATTTACAGCACCACTTAGCAACATCTTTAAAAAATGAATGTCCCACAATATGGAATTCAAACTTCAATATGTTTAAATCAATCGTGAATAATTGGTTTCAAATCAATGATTTTGATATCATATTTAAGAAGTTACAACTTTGTAGCACACCTTCTATGTGTTTTATACTACCTTCAATTACAAAAATAAAAAGACTATGTGAACCTAGAAATTCAGATGTAGCTGCTATATTGTCCCTAAAGGAGAATATTATCAATAATGTTGATAAAATATGGACTATAAATTTGAGTTTGTGGCAAAAAACTGCATTCTTTTTGTATCCACCAGCATTAAGAATGCAACAACACGATTTAAGTGAAATCAAGAATTTTTGCGTTTCACTAATTGAACATTTTAATGAAGAAACTCCTATACCAATATCAACAAACACTGTGTCTGATCCTGTAGCTAATTTCCAATTGTCATTGACCGATGACAATATTTCATCAGATTCGGATGCAGAATCTACCAAAAAATCATTAAAAATAGATACCCAGTTTTTTTTCCCTGATTTATTTAAAAACCCAATATCGAGAATTATAAAAACACCTGCAGAGGAGATAAATAGATATTACAATGAAACTGTTGATATTTCTGAGGACTTTGATGTACTTAAATGGTGGAAATTAAATGAATCGTCTTATCCATTATTATCTAAACTTGCATTACAAATCCATTCTATTCCTGCCAGCAGTGCAGCCGCCGAACGAGCTTTTTCATTGGCAGGAAACGTAATAACTGAGAAAAGAAACCGACTTGGACCAAAATCTGTTGACAGTTTGTTATTTTTGCACTCATATTCTAAAAATTTCTAAAAATATTAATTTTATTTGCCATGAATAAATTTTTATCCTTATTTTATTTTTTTGCATATTTTTTAACAATAACACACGCACAATTGGGAGAACGATGAATATTCGTTGTCAGAAATAGAACACTTGTGAATATAAAAATTTACACAAATTTGCTGAAATTTTAAGGTTAGGGAACATCTGATGTCTGTAATTATGTTCGAATATTCCAAGTTAAAGTCCAAGTAATGTTCGAAAAAATGTTAAGCCTTAAACTAAAAAAACTTGTTCTAAAAATTCGAACTCAAGTTCGAAAATATTTTAAAGCTGTTGAAAACTTTTTTTCGCAATATTCAAACTAATGTTCTAAAATTTGTTTAAGCTCCCAATTGTGTATAAAATTTAAAATCATATACATATTTATATAATACTTATGTATAGTATGTAAATTGTTTTGCTTTTTCTTTATAAACGCAAAAAGTCATACCAGTTGATTATTGTCTTTTTTGAGTTATATTTTAATCAAAATAATCATTTTTGAATCGAACGAACCAAAACCCAACATGATTAGAATAAAGTATGCAATGATTTTAATCAGAGAGCCAACAAAATGTACATGGTTTGATTGAGTTAAAATCAGTTGTAAATAATTGAATCCAAACAAGTATGATTGTTCGAATACAAAACAATGAATTTCTATCCATAAAGCAAAAAAATTTTCAAGTTTGATTTATATAAAAAACAAATTTGATTTTTTTGTTCAAGCAATTTTGAACATTTGAATAAAAATATATAAAAAAATATAATAATTTTTAATGTGTGAATATTTTTCAATCACCCATTGCAGTTCTCTGATGGGTATATAATTTTTTCATTTCATTTGTAACACATCGAAATACTCATCACAGACCCATTAAATTATATTCTGGGTCCTTATAAAATCTTTAGACGATCTAGCTATGTCCTTCCATCTGTCTGCCTGTTGAAGCACGATATGTGAAGAACTTAGGGGGATGAAATTTTCCTCAAATATTCTTTGGTGCTCAGATATGTTTGGAATTGAAAAATTGACAAAATAGGTCAAGCAGAACCAGAGTTATGGAACAAAAATGTAAGGTAACCTCCAAGAAAGTTGATATTTTGCAGACAATACATTGAAATATTGCACAAGTTATTCCCATTACAA